>OY728126.1:1455625694-1456875694 GCA_963277665.1 Viscum album
GGTTATATGAGACACAAGGTGGGCAGTTTTATTACAATCATTGTCAAAAAGCTAAAATAAATCAGAAGGAAGATCGTCCATCCAAATCATACCCAAATGAACTCCCTTGTTCGCAAGAGTATCACCAACAACGTTCTCTTCCTGGAAGGCGTGAGTGGCGATATATTTGTTCTCCGAGAGAGAATTCAGACGTTTCATCCAAAGCGTAGTGAGGGGCCAGGGTAGGTGAGTCGCCCCATTCTAGATTTCCTGAACAATGGTGGTTGAGTCACTTTCGATCCAGAGTTTTCTCCATCCTTTTTGAAAGGAAAAATTGACAGCATGAATGACACCCATAATTTCAGATTATAATGAAGAAGTTATACCACATTTTCCAAAGAGACAACCACGGCACTAGCCAAAAGAATCTCAGAAAATCCCCCTGCAGTAGGCATGCCCAGGGTTTCCTTTTGAGGCACCATCAATGTTCACTTTGATCCATCCTTGTATAGGAGCCTGCCAAAATATTTCAAAGGTACATTTGGGTTGTTGATAGGTTCCATCGACCCGAATTATGTGCAGTATCTCCCAGTCTCCAACAGAGTTTTCTGAATGTCCATTTCGATCATGAAATATATATATCAAAGGAAAATGAATTCGATGAAATTTTTTTTGAGGTGTTTTAGAAAAAAAAATTTGGAAATAAAAAAAATACATTATATTTTGAAATAATTTTAAATAAAATATTTTATAAGAATAATTGAAGTATTACTTATATTAGAAACAATGAAAACTATGGTATAGGGTATCATATAAAATGTAAATTAAAATATAAATATGTGTTCACATTGAAGAAAACACAAAAGGATATTTTATAATTTTTATAACAGTATCACAAAATGTTGATGTCATGGGTCCTTTTAAATTTATTTTCAAGAGGATGAAGTGAAATCATAAGAAAATATTTAATTTTTTGAAAAATAAATATAAATAATTTTCACTTGAATATAATTTGAGGTTATAAAAAAATTTCTCGTGGATTATTAAATAATATATTTTAATGGATATAAAACCATTAAAATTCTTTTGAAATACCATTATTAAAAACCACAATCATAAAAAGAAAAAAAACGTTTTTAAAATTAGATAAGATTGAAATTGAGGTTATATTGTATGACAAATAATTTTGATCTCAACTGTAAATGATAATGTTGGAATATGAAAAAATATATACAAAGAGGGAATAATTTTAATAAAAAGTTTGACATTCATCCCCCATTAATGATATATCTTTTGTTACTGAGATTTATCAATGAATAAGATATGAATAAAAAAGGCAATAATAACCATATATTAAGAGAAAGTATTAATAAATAATATCTTAAGGTGGATAAAATGAATATAACAATAAATAAGTTCAAGTGGAAGCATTATAGCCAATAGAGAGTTTTATGTCAACAGAAACAACAACAACATTATTTCCTTGGAAATGATATCCATGTAAAGGAAGAGAGTGATATGAATATTAAATGACCATGAAACAAATGAATATTCTAAGATAAATTCAATAATAATGTGTCAAAAAATATCAAATATATCATGGTACCCCAAATGAGTCATGTATTATGAAATTATATTTGACTCAAATGACCCCTTTCAACCTTAGTAACATACACGTAAAAACCCCCATGAATGATGTGACTTCAAATAAAACATTAAATAAATTATTAATTATAGGATTAGGTAAAAAAAAATTATTTTTATTAGATACACCATTTTAAGGAAAACACGGTGTATATCAAGAAGTATATGTTAAGGGGGAAAATTTTAGATGAGAAACCCTTAAATTTTTCCCATCTCAGTCTAATGCCCTAAATGATCATTTATAACAAATATAGATAATTTAGTATTACTTTTATAACCTTATTGATATACATTAAATATTTTATAATTTAATTAAAGTTTTTTACTATATGTATATTAGTTAGTTATTATTTATTTTCAATATAATGTAAGAGTAATCATGATTGTTTTAACTAGTTTCATAAAATAAATGTTTGTCATTATTATTATACAAAAAATAATCATCATAAAATCATTTGAGGTACTAGAATTTATTCATTATAATTATTTTAAATATTATATTTCGATTCAATATAATTTTAGGTTAATATTATTATAGAATTTTTTTTGACATGCAAGTTTTATTGATTTTCAACAGTTGAATAGAGTTAAATTAATTAGTGCGTATAATATTAATGCCACTAATTAATAAAAAATATTTATTTCCAGATTAAAATTATATATTATAAGTAATTTAGTTCTCATAGTCAACCATGATATAACTTTATATCATTGTTCAATGTGGTGGATAGATCATCATGAGCATGAATATACCATAATTAATGGAGAATATTATAATGGAAGTGGTTTACTATTGAATAATATAATTATTAAAAAAATAAAACTTAGATTAGTTGGATAATTTTGTTGAAGTGAATCATATTTTATGAAATTTTTATAAATGATAAATAATCTAGATGGAAAAAATTATACATTACTTAATGTTGGAAATAGTCTGAAAATCACACATTTAATGTTTTAATTTATTTTTTAATCAGAGGGAATGAAGTTAGATTATAATTTTAATATTAAAATGAGTAATGTTTTTTAAATTTAAAATTAATCCTTCATTTTAACCCTTGTAACTGGTGAAGATAATAAATGGTGAAAAATAAAATTCATCACTTCATGAATGTGTTAGTTAACACACCACACAAATGAAATTCATTTTTTTGTAATTGATAATGAGAATGATGTTTAATAGTGATACCCTTATCATTATAAAATTTAGTATTAATAAAAAAATGAGTAAATTTAATAATAAATAAAAAATTATATTTTTTATGTTATTAAAGGAAAAAAGTAAATAGGATGAAAATAATTACTCACAATGTGTACATGGAATTTAATTGAGAATAAACATTAGAAACAGAGATATTATGATAATATATTATGATTTAATGGTGAAGGAAATGGAATTTAATTCTAGGGTATGTAAAATTTTATAGTTCTCTGAGGAAACCAAATAACTATAGTGGTCTTAATGTGGTTTTGAGAGGCCTCATTTATATGAGTTGAGAATGTCATTATCATAAATATTTCAATATATTATTAACATAGAGTATATTTGACATGATAAAAATACTATAAAATTGAAAATAACAGAGTAATAGATGTGAGAAGTTTGAGAATACCTCAATAATTTATTTTCATATAGATTTTAAATCCAATAACAATAGAATTTTAACATTATTCATCAAATATATAAATCAGTACTTGATAAAGTCATAGACTAGTAAATATATAAAATAATAATAAAAAGTGATAAAATTTACCAAATATATCATGGGTAAATTATTATTTATTCAATAATAAATTCGATGTCTATCAATACTATCCAACACTTTTTCCTCACACATAAATGAACCTTTCATTACTTCAACCTTAAACAAAAATTAAACCGAAGAGTTATCCATACAACAATCATGTTTTCTATAATAGATATCCTGGAAAACATAAAATTGTCATAAAATAACTTTTCATTGTTGTTTATACAATTCAATATTTTTTTCGAAACCAGAAAAGTTGAAATAATAATAATAAATCACTGATGTTTTAGAAAACCCTTATAATATTTAATATATACTAGATTATGATCGATAAATATCACCTAATAATGAATAAAGATAATAGTATAAAGATTTAATTTTGACTAGGATATATTCCTTATTAACATAGGAATTACTTGGAAACTAACATTTTCCATCATGATTGGAAGAGAAAAAATCTAAACAATGTTATTATAACCCATTATTTGGTTATAAGATTGTGGTTTCACAAAACATACATTTCTGAAAATCATTTTCATGATCCAATTTCAACCAAATACTAAAACCAAAATGGTTATAAATTTATCAATAATATTCATATTACATCAATATGAAATATCAATCCTATTATATATTTTCTTATTACACCGTCATTTTAAGACATGATATTTTTCAATCATGGTTCATCCTATAAAACTCTTGGTTAAATATAAGATACATTTATCCATCTTCTCTCATAATTCATACCCTAATCCACTATGATAATTTATAAATAAATCCTCTAAGGTTGTTTGTAAGGATAATGTTAATTAAATAATTTATATTAATTTTGATTAGGAAACTAGTGGTGTTGTTATTCTTCTTTTCCATACACCTGGTGATGATTGACTTAACACCCAAAAAATAATTTTTTTTGGTTATCACACCTTGGTACTAAAATACTAGAGAAAAGATACACATTTAGTGTCTATAAATTAATTATATTTCATGGAAAACCATCTAGTATTTACTTAACTAAAAATTTGGAATGTTATCATATTCTTAGAATTAAACATTAGACTTCTCCCCAGTATTTTTACAAAACTAATCAAACAAAACCCCAAAATATATAAACACTCATTTGATACCCATTGAAGTGACCCCTGTAAAATAAAAATATTTGAATAATTATTTTATATTAGCAATCATTCCATATCACAAATATACATAGAATCTAATGAACAAAATGTTTGACGTTTTGAATGATTAGCTACAAAAACAACTTATTTTACTGAATTATTCAATATTTAATCATAACCAATAGACTCATGAAACCCCTCAAAATATCTCACATGTAATATAGAGATTCATATTAATGGGAAAGAAAAATTAATAAATGGGTGAGTTCAGATTCCAAGTAATTGTAAACATAATTCCTAACAACACAATATTGTTAGTGTATATAAGACGAGTATATGTGTATAATCAAGATACAAAATAAACATATTTCAAAAAAATAGTTGTTCATAAATCATGCAATATGTAATGGAATATCTAAATTTATGAATCCAATGTGTGTGGAAAGTAGTGTCAATAATAATTATCTTCAATATAATATCATCAATAAAATTTAAAAGAAACATTGGTACAGAGATTAATTACATTCATGATCTAGAACATTAGTTCCCTTACTTACCCGAGACTAAAAATTCCCCATTGATACTTACCATTTGAGATATATACTATTAAACTGTTCATTTATGTGTTATATAGGTCCCTACCAATTTTAATACATAATTATATGTGATGTTATATATCAATCATTAACCATATCATAATGAACCCTAAGAAAAAATGTGTTTCATTTTACAAATCATAGATGACCCTTGGAATGGAATAGGTTTCATTGAATACATCATAATGTACCCATGGAATGAAACATGGTTTCTAATCCTTTCCAAATATAATCTAAAAATGAAATTATTTATAAGGATTAAAATATTATCCCATATACAACAAATGGGTATCCAAAGATATTATATAAATTATATGGAAAAAACCATTCAATCATGATTATAAGGATTATCATATTTACACTGCATAGATTAATAAATATGGTTATGTAAATAATTTCACCAATCCATAATAAAATTCTATATTGGTGAACACCCTTCAATAAAATGAATTTAATTTATAGTGTTCCAATAAAATGTCATTGGAGGAAATATTATTCTCATTCCTAGTTGATGGATTGACAAGACAAAGGTAGTGACTGATCGTGTTTTTGATAAAAAAGACCATTTAATAGTACATATAGAGTAATACGGTGGATTTTATCATTTAATAAATATCATTTATTAAGAAAAAGATATATCCAATTTATAATTTCTCTGATGAAAAATTATTTTTTAGAGATTTCGAATATTTAGTTTCTAAATAAGAAATATCCTTGATTTTTTGAAATATTTTTAAAAGAAATATTTTATTATACCAGGATAGAAATGATTTATTTAATAAATAATAAAAATTTAAGGTGAAGGATTCATGTAAAATGTTGTATTTTTGGAATTATTTGTTCACATTGAAGAAAAATTGAATAGAAAACATGAAAAAAATTTAACATCAGAATAAACAAACAAAGCTACAGGTCCATTAAAAAGATAATTTCAAATAGGTGAAGTGAAATATTTGTAAAAATTTTAATTTTCATTGAAGAATAATCTCTCAGAATAGTATATTTTAAATAATTAATGGCTATAAAAATAAAATTCTAGTGGAATATAAACCATTTTAGTTTAGACGATGTAATACGTTTTATATATTTTGAGATATCAATATTGAAAAACCAAATTGTAAAAATATTAATGAAAATGAATTTTCAAATAGGGGAAGAAAAATTTTGAGTTCAAATGAGATAAAAAAGAATAGTTTCCAAATATAATGTATAATATATTAGGTAATGGAAATTAAATACATTTTTTGGAAACATTCCTTAAATTGGATGCGAAATATTCTCAAAAACGATATACATTTTTAGTTTTTAAAATTTATAATGTTATAATATCCAAATTAAAATGTTTGTTTCCCACTATATAAGAAGAACAAATTGAATTAAATCAACTCATATTTTCTAAGAAACAAATATTATAAATAAGAAGATCTAGAGGAAGCATTATAACTCAATAGAGGGAGTCAAGTTCACCAAAATACCTACATCGTTGTTATCATTGAATTGAATGATATTTTATGTAAGATCACAATATGGGTCTTAATACCTAAATTTTTTAATGAATCTGGAAATATGAATTCTTTAGTTATAAATCATGCCATATCAAAGAGATCATCGAGCCAAAAATTAATCTTGTCTAATTAAATTAAGTTAAGAAAATTAACCCCTAACAACCTTAATAACTTTTGAGTCAACACCCATTGAAAAATATGATTGAAAATAAAATATTAAAGGCGCTGAATAATGATATGTTTGTGATAGAAATCATTAAATTGGAAAAATGTAAAATATTACAACGAAAAAAAGGAATATAATAATAAATATATCTTAATTGTTGAAAATTTAAAATTTGAAACACTTACATTGTCTTCACACAAAGTTGACGACACTATAAGGTCCTATATAAAAAAGTGAAATCATAAATTCATATTTTAGGACCATATTAATATAAATTAAATTCAATAAAATACATTAATAATAAACCAATATATGTATATTAGTTTTATATTATCAATTTTCAATATCCTATGTGAGTAAACATGATAATTTTGAACTAGTATCACAAAAGTGAGGTTTTATTCATTACTATACCAAATTTAATTATTACAAGATCATAAAAAGAACTAGAAATAATTATTTATAATTACTTATAATTTTATAATTTAATTCTTCAATATCTTCAGTTATAGTTATTATAATCAAAATTGATGACACAAATGTTTCGATGTTTTTAATAAAAGAACATTTGTGTGATTATTAATATGTTAAGTAAAAATATTTTTATTAAATAAACAATATATATATATTATTATTATTTATAGAATATATTTCCAATTTATTTTATCATGGTCAATAATGACATTATTTTAGAGTATTTTTCATGTTTGTTTAGGTTGACCAGAACATGAACATATCATAATTAATGGATGATTATGATTAAAAAATTGGTTTACCTAAAAATAATTATTTTTTGGAGAAAAAATCTTTATAATTTGGAAAATATTATTTTTTTGAATAATTTTTTTAGAGTTTTTAATAAATAGTAATGAAAATAGATGAAAAATGAGATTCATTACACTGTGGAGGTGGTTATTTTCATAAAACTCTAAAAATGTCCATTTATCATTGAATGAGAGGGTTAAAAGCTATATTATATTTTTACCTACAAAAAATGATAATACTATCATATAATTTTCATTTATTCCTTAGTTTCACCTTTATAGTCTGTAATGAGTGGCGTTAATGATGACCAAAATTCCTCGATTATGGAGATTGTAGTTTGCAGAACGCAGAAATGGAAGTTTAATTTTTCTTAATATAAAATAGGAATGATTCTCATTATTTATTAACTTATAATTTTATTATTTAAAATAAAAAATAATTATTTATTTATATAATTATTTGAAAAATTATATTTTCTAACATAATAATGAAATGAAATGAATATAGGAAAACAATTACACGTGTTAATGATTTGTGATTCCCCTTAGAAGACTATTTGTATATGGAGGGATTAGAAAAATCTCCCAAAACCATAGAATAATGTAAAATTAATATGATAATTAGGGAAAAAATGATGAAATTCAGTAGGAAACAATATTTTTAGTGTTTTTAGAATGTGGTGGAGAGAGGCCTGTTTTATAAGTGGTGAAAATGACTTTTTTTATATTTTTTAACACTTTATAAATAGAGCACATTTATCACAAGTAAAAGAAATTAAAATAGTTATGTGTGATGAGATAATGTCTAAAATATATTATTAATTCATTTTAACATGTTTTTAAATAGGATTCATTTTTTTTTGACTCACAAAAATTTCACTTTTGATGCTTTGATACTATAGTGAGTAATGTTTACACATGTAATAAAATATTAATGAATAAAAAATAAATAGAAATTATTCCATAATTTATATTGATTGATTCTAAATAAAATATCAATTTTATTACATAAAATTTATATGTATAAGGAAATTCAATTTTAATATTATCTTATATAACACATAAAACCCAATTTTTAAAAGATTGGTATTTTAATTATTAAAACTTATATTAATAGTAAAATAATAAACATCTCATTTTTACAATACAGAAATGTTTTTATAATGAAAAATTAAATTTACATGACATTAATATTAATAGAAAACAAAAATTTGTCATAAAAATTAAATAATTAAAATAAAAAAGAAAAATAATTTTATTTGTTGGAATTTATATAATATCTTTATAAATATAAAATTATTATATTTATAAATGTATATTTTAAAGGAATACTCATTACAAAATAAATAAATTCTTTTATTAGAAAATATCCTTTTATAAACTACAAATGTCATTATTATTATTCCATAAAAATTTGAAAATAATTTTATATTGGAATATTATTTTATAAATATTAATATTAACTATTATAGTAAAAATTTAAAAATGATAAATTTAATTTATAATGAAAAAATATAATAAATATTTTTAAACGGTTCATCTAAAGGAATCCTATCTAAGATACCAATCAAAGGAAAATACTAAAAATATGAATTTTTTCTAATTGATTATTTTATATTTATATATTAATGACTATATTATTCATGTAATTTTAATATATCACAAACATTTTTGTTTGGTGGTGTGTTTCATTGGTGTTTTCTGTGACACAATCTATTGAAGATCATATTAACATAATGGGTCTAAAATATCAGTTTGTTACAATTTTAACAATTTTCAAATATGTTATATCGTTCCAGATCCAAGAAATCTATTTAACATTTTCATTAGATCATCATAAAAAACATATATGTTTCATCATAAATTTGATTAATTTTTAATTACTTTCCAAGATATACATTTATTGGATTTAAAGTTTGGATGTCATTTTTAATGTAAAATATGGTCTCCATATTCAAACCCAAATGTAAAACATAAATCCAGCAAAAAATCCTTTACAGTAAAGAATCATTCACAATATTAATGAAAAAAAATTACTATTTACCTAATGAATGAATATTTTATCTATTTAAAAAAATTTCCTTAATCCATAAATGGATAATTTCATCTTATATACCATCACAAAATAATCTAGATCATTTAAAACTTATGTCATATCTTATACTTGTCTGTGAATAAATTATTATTATAGAACATGATAATGACATGTATTTGATATATTACACTGTAATGATGACCTACTGTGATAGTACATATTCCAATGGACTATATCATCATAGATTCTAAAATTGAATCTTTGTATTTTATACCTTGCAGTTGTTTTTAACCCTCTAAAACATTTTGTATTTATAGGTAGAAACATTACCATCCATGGGAGTTTTCTTATGTATTTCCTACTTAATCTGTATAGTTCACATACCTTTTAGTTCTTTCAAGATGATCCAAATATTGTTAGTGTAATTGGAGTCCTCAATTCTCATAGCTTCTTCTATTTCTCAAAATCTTAATCCCTAATTTCCACTATATAGGAAATAAGTTATTCATCTGTGAACAATAAATCATCATAAATTTTATTTTAAAAAATAATAAATCATACTAAATCATAAAGGTTCTTGTGTAACCTTTTTAGGTTCTATTTTTATATCTATTTATGGAACTATCTTTCCAAACTGTATACTGAAAAATCATATTTTAAGGATTTTAAATTCCTAAAATTCTATTTTCCCACGACTTATTTATTTCCCATTCCTGGTGTAGTTATACAGTTATCAAATTGGTTGATCTTTTCTAATTTATCTGCACCTTAAAATATAGTAGAGGTTGGAAACAATTATATTTACTAATGTTAGTATTGAAAATTCTATTCTCTAAGAATATTACCAAAATGTGTCTTTTATGAATCCATCAAAAATGAAGAATGACTCTTATTTATAGTAGATGTAACAGAAATATTTCAATATTAATCATTTATCCATTATGTAATGTCACAATATAATAAAAATAAGTAATTAATTTATAGGATTCATCACTATACTACAGATCATAAAAAGTGTAAAACATATATACAATGTTCTATATATATAAATAATTCGAGCTACCCTATATAGATAGATTTCAAATATAATAACAAAAAAAAAACTTATTATAATGGTTTTCGACATATCTAATTATATAAATATACCATTATGTCATTTTTATTATATAGACTATTTAAACTAAGACATAAATATAGAATTAAGATGATATATTTAACCAAAAAAATAGAAAGGCATAGTAATGTACATCAAAGTCCATGATGAGCACCTGATTATGGGGTTAGTCTGGCATCCCTATAAGACCATATCACTTTCCTCAAGACACATTCTAATTGTGATCAAGTGTATTCATGTGAATTTTTATGGTATGTGGATTTATAAGGTGAGTGAAACTTAAAACACCCAAAAAATAATACCCATGAATGCTCATAAAAATCAATTAAAAAAATATATTATTCAAATTAGACACCAGAAAAATATTAAAACCATTACTACCCAACTAAGGATAGTATCCTCTAGTTGATGATCTAATACTTGTATATCATCATGAAATAATGAGGTATACCAACTATTTCTCTCATGTTACTGATTTCGTAACAATAATGTTTCAACCTATGAATATATAATAAAACTCATCAAATTCACATCTTAATTATTAGTTTTCAAACAACCCATCAGTAACTTAAACACATAATACGATTCATAATAATTATAATATCAAGAAATACTATAAAAGTTAATAAAAATGACCCTAATCATGAAATAAAACTTCTAATGATAATGAATAAATAATAAGGAACTCAAATAGGAATAAAGTATCAAATTAATACATAATGATAATCACATAATAAAATAAATTGCTAGAAAATAATAGGCACTAACCACATGAAATAATAATCAGATCACTCATGGAAGAACCCATCTCATCCCATTAGTCCTTATTGGGGTAATCTTGTAAAATATATATATATCACCTATGACTCCATCCCAAACAACATGATCCATTATACGGGATATATCCCATTGGATGATAAATTTTTACATTGAATTCACACTTTTCCCTTAGATTATATATTTTTGTCATCATTAATCATTTGTGTCACAGAAATTGTCTTATGGTAGGTGGGTATTTAAAGAAGGATGAAATATCAATATATAATGATGCTTTGTATATCTTTTTAGAACCCTCAAATATATCACCTATTATTTTTCTAATAGTCTTTTATACCTCGATACCCATTGGAAAATTAATAATAAATAATGTTTGAATCCCAATTGGTAAAATAAAATAATACATCTAACCTTACTATAATTAATATTAAAAAAACACATTATCAATCCCAATCCATGAGGTTGTCATTGATTTCAACTATCCATCTTGGGAATTTCATTACCATTAAAATCACCCTAGAAATATTCTCCAAAAATTTGGCCTTAATATAAATAAAACCATACACCTCATGTGTTGTGACTTATGTATAAATGTATTAATATAAAAATTCAAAGACATGAATCCTTGAAACCCAACCCATTTACATACCATGACCCCAATTACCAACAAGTGTCATCACAATTAAGAGACTATTTACCAGTAAACAAAAATAATATAACAATAAAATCATTATTGAGACGACCTCACATCCTAAAATTTGAGTTAAATCATGGGAAACACCATTATGAAACTAAGGTGTCCATCCACTCAACAAGTCATTCAACTGAATACCAAATAAAAGTAGTCAAACTCATACCGTAATTAAAATCCACCCAATGTGTCTCACAACACCCCAAGGTCATCACCAGGCTAAATCATCTTGTTCTGTGTAATATCATACTAAATCACACTATCCCCAAAAATCAACCTAGTTTGTCTAAGCTAATAGAGAGTCTTATACTCTAACTTTATGGAAAGGGTATCCCATGATTTTATTGAATATACACTAAGGGGGGGGGGGGGGGGTTTATCTCAAACTAGAAAAACCAACACAACACCTAATGGAAGGTTAATCTATTATTCCTTTGTTATCATACATTATAATTCCAGGAGTGATAACATAGAATTTAATCATGATCACTGATCTCAAAAACTATTTTTTAAAAAACATTGATTTTCCCTCATATGGATAATTAGACGAAGACATTTATCAAACCAAAATTTCTATTTGTTCAATAAAAACACTAATTAAATCCACAACTATTATTTTTTTAAATGCATAATATGGTACTTTCATCCATATAATACCCTATCCCAAAATATTATTTAAATCCTTTGGGAAAACCACACCTTTCATTTGAAATACTATTACATACATTTTTTTTTCAATACAAACCATTCCTTTAGACATTTATTTCTGAAAATTTAATTCTATTTAAAATAAATTTTCTGAGTAAAACCATTTTTCTTAAAAAATGATAAAAAATTGTACTCATAGTAGATATAAAAACTGCATGACATGACAGTATTTAGTAAAAATTATTTTTAATTAAGTAATTTAATTTTTTTAGTAATATTTTATTATATTATTTTTTAGTTTGGTCATTTATTTTTTTATAATAGGAGTTTGATTAAAAATTTCAGAGTAAATATATATCTATTTCCAAAATACACACAAATATGTTAAAATTTTTTCATCTATTAAAATAATCTTAGAATGGAAATTTTTACACAATGATTATACAATGGAAATGGGGTTTTCCCTAAGAGTGGTATAATTTTTATTTGGTTTTTGGAAGTTAGAATTATTTATTTTTGAGGATCTGAATAATTTAACCAAAAACCATTAATTTTCCTTTTCAAATACTCTAAAAATCATTTAAATTGAATCACTATCCATCTGCACTATGAAAGTATATGAAAATATGGTAGTATCTTCAAACATATTATGATTTTCTATTTTAAATATAGATCCTCGAAGAAATAATATTCACCATCATGGAAACACATTGTTCTTATTCCTCTCACCATATTCTTAAATATAAAATATTTATAAATTTTAGATATTATAATATTATTATATTAATTTTTTATTTTATTTTTAAAATATTTGTTTTTTACACATTTATGAATTGATCCTTTAATGATAGTCATCGATGGCCATTTTGTGAATGGATAATGGGGGGCCTAAAAATTATTTGAACACCTTATAGTCATCAATATTGTATTGTGGGTTTTACCATGGTTTAGAGTTAATTAAAATTGATAGTAGTATCATACACATGGTGGATAAATACCTATAATTTCTATCTTTTTCTTCCAATTTGGTAGTTAATTTATGTATTTATTTTTTTGGGGAAGAAAAATAATAATTCTCCTCTATAGTTTCTTTTATATTAATGGTATTGAAATCATATTGTGGATATATGGCCATAATTTTTGGGTAGGGTATGTTTAGATAAGGTAGCGGGGAATAGGGTGGGGGGTGGGGGTAGAGTCATGAGACAATGAGTTGTCTAGATTATTTCATTGTATATAGACGATTGTGGAAATTGATGGTTACATGAAAATTTGACAGAGGTTCATCGGTGATGTAAAGATATGGTTGGAGGTGTATTGGGGACAAAAATTTGATAAAAATATTTATGGTGATAGTGATAGAACATCTAGTGATTCATGTTTTAATGAAATACAATCCCTTTTTTCTTTGATAACTAATACAATTTGTTTTAGTTAAAACACCAATTATTCACAAATATATGTGCACAATCTACATGACTGGGGATATTATATTCCCTAGGAAGTTAAAACTACATGTATTTATTATATATTCATTGTAATCTTGGGATTCCTGTACAACATGAAATATATGGTAAACGTCATGTAAATTAACCCCATAGAATCAAAATAATGAAGGTAGTTGCTCGAATATTTATAATGGAACACATTCTGTGTGAGATAGAGAGACTAACATGAACTTTTTGATTAGTGGTAATGTTCACATTTTCTTATATGAGAGTCAAAATTGGATAAAAAATAGTCCATTGTGAGTGTTTAACCTTACATGATTCAATGTTGTAATCCTCTCTCCATCAAGGAACATTTTTATTTTATTTTTGAATATTTAATTTTTTAGAACATTAGATATCATAATAGAGTTTTGGAAGTCATTTTGAGAGAATCTGGTGTTTAGGTACTGTGTTTAAATAATCCATGTTTTAATGAATATTCCCCCATATTGTATATGGATTCCAATTATTGCATAATGTGTTTGTGAATAGTCGTCCACTAATGGTTTCCAGGAACCATGCCTCGTGTCATGGTGTGGTCCACCATTACATATATTGAGTTCAATTATTCATCTGAAGACATCCTTATGTTAGGGAATGGTCCCAGATAAATCACCTTATTATAGTTTCATTATGAATACAATTTTAATTGAATGGAATATAAATATGAATTATTGTGGGGATATCTCGATTGAGGATTGAAATACGGTCATTTAACTTTTCTCATTTATTAAAAATTATTTTTACATTTTTAGATAATTTATGATGAAACATATGATGAATATGGGAATTTAAAATGGTCATAAAAAATAAAATTAAAAATAAAATGAATATTTTTTTGAAAAGGAATCGGTACGTATCTTATGGGTTTTCCAAATACTAATTTTTATCCATTTTTCGTGTTCAAATCAATTTTTTTATTAAAAAATAACCAATGAGGAATATCATTACCCTAAATGATTTTTGAAACTCAAAATGTATTGAAAAGTATTTATAAATAAAAATATCCTCCTCTATAGTTTAAAATGATCTCATACACTGGCTAAGATACGAAACCAGTTCACCCGATGTCCCAACTTATATTTTCTTTCCATTGATACAAACAACTCAACTGAATAAAGTTTAGATTAATAGAAGGAAGGGAGAATGATTTTAGTAGAGTTATTAATGTGACAATATGAATTAAAAAAATTAAACTAGTTGAAAACATATCACAGACAATTGAAACATTATAAAATGTAACAAAAATCATAGAATAATTTAGTAGATATTCATGAGTTTCCAGAACCTCTAACAAGGATCACATATTTGTGTTCACTTTAACATAATACATAAAATACGCACATCATTAGGATAGAAAACTGAATAGGAGGTAAAATTTAATTTATGTAAATTAAATTACAGAAGCATAAAATAAAAAATTCTTATAATACATCATCACCCAATCATGATGTCTAATGTTTCAAACACTTTAAAATGGATTTTTAAATTAGCTGTTATAATATTATCAATGTTCATTGATGATTTATGATATCCATTCTAAAGGTATTTTACTAGGGTGGGTGAATTAGTGTATATGGCTATTTCACAAATGACATAGTTCATTGTTCTTATTCAACTATTATTAAGAACACTACTTCCCTTGACAATAAATTTGAATAGATAATGAAAATAACGTAGGGTCACAAGAAATATAACATGGTCCACAAAAACAATGAATTTCCATGATACATATATTGATGGTGTGTTGTGCACTTTGAATAATAAAATAACTAGTCATTCTTAGAGTTTAGAGTTTCTTGTATGACCATGTAGGTTTGCAACCCTTATAGAAAATACAAATAAAAAATTTCAACCACTCAGACATATCACATCCTCCATTTATTCCTTAATATTTATGAATAAAAAGTGTGATTACCCTATTGTGGTGTATCTACTATACACCATGAACCACTTGTGAGATAGTTTCCAGAATCACATTCATCATTGAATTTCCATCAATATTATTGAATTCATCATTGAATAAATTTATCTTCTTCTCTAAAAAAATCAGGATATTTATTAATCAACTAATAGTTGGAAGTGTATCTCTCCACTATTAATATAGAATCAATATATTTACCTCTTAATTACTATTAAATCCACCTTCATTAATTTGGTTAAACTCATACGTGATCCTCTATTATTTCCAAGTCAATATTCTACTTCCAAAATGATAAGAAATATGAATGTAGAATTATACAGGCATGAATTTGTAATAGTGTGAGTATCACTAGCATGTAATCATTCTCAAAATCCACAACACCAAAAATAAAAAGATTCAAATTCTACAATAACCTCTATGACTTGACATTATTCATTACATATTGTAACTAGATATCACTGAACTTTTTTAATTGCATTGAAATAAATTTCATTGTCATAAATATGGTATTCATCTTTAATGGACACACAATAACATGAATTATCACAGTATGATATGGTCCCATGGACTACATGAATTATAATTACTTTATATCGAGTGTTCATGTTTTTATCATCCATTATAGAATAATATCCTTTTAAATTTGTAGATTTAATGAATTGCACCCAATAATACTACATGTCATGGGCCTATATCCCCTGATGTGAACATATATTATGTATTTCATTTTTTTAGAGTGATATATGGAACCCTTATTCAATACATAAGATTACAATTATACATTTCCTAACAATACCTCATTATCTCACATTTCTAATTCTTAGAATGACCCACAAAACAGGTCTAGATAGCTTCAATCCTAACTCTCATAGTTTACTCATCCTTTTGTGATCCTCATCTAGTGAGACTATCCTATAACACCAATCCTTCATCTCAAACTGATAATGAAATGAATTTCATTTTCATGATGTGGCTTATTTTCATAATTTTATGGAAAGTAGAGAAACAACATGTATTATTTTTGATACTGCAACATTAAACTTTGAATACTCTTACATTTATCAGGAACTCATTTCATTTTAAATTTCCCTAAAACCATTATCATAAAACCATGATGGATGTCCTAACATGACTTCTTTATTATACATAGAATAATTACTCATTATCTGACCCCTTCCAAAATTAATTCATGAAATTTTAAGCTTCTTTGGAATATTTATATCATCCCTATCAACAACCAAAACCCCAAAAAATTCTTCAACGATATTTTCTAACAATATATCAGGTTTTTTTGTTGAAAAAAATATTTATAACTACTATGGAAATTCTTCATATTGTGAATTTATAAATAATCATCATCATAGTTATAAATTTATAGGCAAAAGATAACGCATCCATGATTTAGAAAGCATGAAATCTAATCCCACATGAGACAAACTCTTCATGATAAATAAGAATACAAGGAAAAGATCCTCATGGATATATTTTTTCAACACACAAGATCTCAAAATAATTCTAGTCAATCATCTCCCACTAAATGTAAATTTAATACTCTACCCATTAATAAGAAATTATCATAATATTTATTCCCCTTCATCAATAGTAAAGAACACTATCATCTATCTTAATCTCTAAAAATGAACAAATTCTCCCTTATAGCTAATAGAAAACTTCTCTCTACCATTTTATGTGAGGCTATATAGAAATTCTTTTAATGTACACAAAAAAGGGTCAGAAATCTAAACATTTAAAGAATCATATTTACCATGATATAATATAAATAGGAATTATGAAGGTGGTTTGGGGTATGTTACCATGTAAATAAAATCATATTGGGATGGTTGGTCTTTAAGAACCAATCAATATTACTCAAAATCATATTTTGGTGGCTCCTCCATCAATATATTTTCAAAATGATTCTATACTAGAACATACTATAACTACACTAACCATTTTTAGCATTTTTATTGATTAAATTATACATTATCCCTATGTAATTTTCACTTAAATACAATATATATTTTCTTATTTGATTAATAGTCCTATAACTATAACACATAATAGAAATACGAGAGTTCACATTGGCCCTATTTTTATTCATGTCTTCTCTACATTCACAATAGATTAATTCATTCAATAGTAGACATCATATTTTTTTCCTCCTCATTTTAAAGTTAAAATCATTTTTTGTTCATTATTATCCTATAAATTCATAAAATTAATTGATTAAATTTATCTCCTATGTCATCATACAATATTACACTAAATAGTCCCAATTCTCATAATTTTATAGTAAAAAATCTTACTAAGAAGTTTTATAATAAAATATAACAAAATCCACTATGGTATTGATTTAATGAAAAATTATTTCACCAAGATGTCGACATTCCTAAGGATAGATTTGTTATTCTGTTGAAGTAATTATGTAAATCAACTTGTTGGGTCTTCTCACTATGATGAATAAGAGATTTTCAAATATTTTCCAAAATTTTCTTACATAATAATTGATTCTATCATTTCCTCTTTAGAAATTTTTTTGGGGATCCAAAAGTGTTATCATCACCCTATAATTATCTATTAAAAACATCTTGTGGGATTCTTTGGCATATTGTATTGATAAATAAAGGTGATATCCCTTTTGTTACTTTATCTATATAAAATTGTTACCTACCTCATCACGGTCTTATGAAAATATCACCCCATATATACTCTAAACATATTACATAGTTCTATACCAAATATCTAAAATTTTAGGGAATGTTCATAAATTAGAGATAAAATCCACTAGTCTTTCAATTTCATGGTGTTGTGATTTTAATAAACTCCATCTAACAAGAATCTAGTATTTCTTTTATAGTGAATAGTCCCAGAAAAAGAATTCATTGGTACTTAAATCATCACATACAATACCTTCTTTAACTAATATAATTTTTTTATCTTATTCTATAATAAATATACCTGTGTAAAAAATTTACACTTCCACATCATATAATACATGGGGGAATATTGATTTGAGGTTAATTTGGTATACTAGGAATATTATTTAAGTTAGTATTTACAAAAATAGGTAAATATTTCACAAAATAAAAAGGGGTGAAAATATCTCACAATCATAAATGAACAAAAGTTGGTAATAAACATCACACACACAAAATTTATTGTTACATGTCAACTCTATATCTTCAAAGAGTTTATCAGGAATATGACCTTTGTTCCTATGATAATCATATCTTTTGTCGTCAAGAAAATATCTGAGGATTAATTATTCTTAAGTTTTGCAATATATTTATGCATCACTTTGACCCAATTGACATACAAGGAATACTGTTGAAAGAAATGGGGGTCAATATAAGTTAATAATGATTTTTTATAGAGTATTATTCTTACTAGACTACACTAGAGGTATAATATACCTAATAATACATACTTTATTGATCTCAGTCCTTCTAAAAAAGTAATTTATGACTAATATACAAGATGATAATTCCACATTATCTATGTCTTATTATGATTATACAACATCAACATGTTCTTCCCCAAGTCTTATCACGTTGGAATCACTCCAATCAGACATTTTATCACTATTTCATTTTTAAAATCACATATTATTTTGTGAAATATTCTCTCCTATCATAACCACAATAGGCTAATTTTTGAAATTTTGACACAATACTATTATTTATGTATTTATATAAAACATTTTCATCAATAACCATAGAAAAATACTTTACAACCATGATCATAAAACATTATATTCCTCCCTTTATTTATAATAAATAGTTTTCATCGAAAAATTTGAATGTACTTTAATGTCATATACTTCCCATACCACATCACCAAGGGTGATTTATCTTCATTTAGTCATAAAAAATATATAATTGAGATATAAATTGATACTATCACTAATTTATTCCAATATATATCTGATTTTTTTCCTCGTTGAATAAAATTTGGTCTATATGATTATTGATCTAGTTTCTCATCATAACAAAACAATTTTACTGGGGATAGCACATTATTGATACTTGGTACATTATCTGTTCCATATATAGACATTATTCAAATAGATTAATTTGGAATTCTATACCATTATTTGTTTAAAATGTTTAAATTATCTACTATACCATCTCCACCTATAATATTTGATAATATTGTATACAATTAAATGCTTTTCATTTTGAACAAATTACCATAATTTATGCTATTATATTGTAAATTTAAAATAATATGGAATAATAATGTTTTCTATCCATGGTATTGGGTGATATGAGTCCACACACATATATATGAACCACTTTGATAAATCAAGATGACTTATTTTCCCATAAACATGTAATTCGTCTGAAAAATTTTCTCATTTTGACATGTATCACTTGTATGAGTGCAACAAATTGAAATATTATAGATAATAGAAGTTATTTACTTATTTATAGATTATTACATGTAGTTTTTTCTTAATTGGATGATCCCCTTGTCCCATATATTTTCATTTACTTCCTTGGATTTAAATCACTCGTTTTATTCTTTTCTAATCGCATAGAGGTTTCCTTTTTTCAATAAAGTTACATCACAATTTCACAAAATTATCCTTTTATGTGAAAGTAATTATTCTTATAGTAAACAAAATATGTAAATAAACAAAATTATCATACACAAAGTATATTTTGAACAAGGAATTTAACCACAATGAGATACACAAACCTCATATATTTTCGTCCAATTATGCTTTTCTTGAGCCAATATCTTTTAAAAGTTATCCACATCTAAAAGGAATGAATATTTTTTTATATTTTTTCCCCATGACAAGATTATTGTTTACTATCATATGTGATGTTCTTCCACTATCACGGATCCACACATTATCACAATCCATCACATTTTATGTGGTATCTATGTCATTCAATATCTCATCTCATCCATTGATGATACATGATCTCGTATTCAGTTCGTTGATGTTAAATGACATTTCTCAACCAATGAATCCATTAAATAATCCTTATCATTAAAGGATAGAAATCGATTTTAAAATTTTAACCCCCTCATGATATATTCCATATTCTTAAAAATATATCTCAAGGACACGATTAGGACGCTATATTGTACCATTCAATGGAAATTTATGGTTTTTTAAATTATATTCACAGGAAACCAATAATTTTTTTTAAAAATATATAAACTATAGGAACATTTATAAATATATTTATATTTAATTTTCGACTTCAATTACATTTTTTTAATACGTATTTTTGATGGCCCTTATTTTCAAGAAATAACCCCATTAACATATTGTATTATTGTATGTCGCAATGACTTTTTATGTGGCCTTTTTGGTCTTTTTTGATTATCTAAATCAAAAATAATTTCATGGTATGATTACGTGAGGTTTTTCAATATCAGTTATCAATATTTTATTTTGATCAGTCAAATATATTTTTTAATCCTTAAATTGGCAGACTTTTGGGAATATATCTATTTGTTGCATTGATTCTATGTACCCTTAATTATATTTTCTATAGGATGTAAAACCAATGATCAAAAACTCTTTCCAATATTAAGAAACATTTCTCGATCATCAAAATTCTATTGGATAGACATAACTTCACCTTCATGATACATGATATTTTTATAAAAAATTTCACACAATTGGACAATGCATTCATAATCTAGGCCTAATATTTTTCATTGAAAAATACCTTCTTCAAGTATCAACAATTTCATGATTTTTGTTATCAAATATAAGCATTCAACATTTTTTTTGTTTTATTTCTATATTATATTTATATTAGAATCTAATAAATTCTCATTGAATTTTTTTGTTCCAAAAAATATAAATTTCATCATGTTAGTTTTCTCTTATAACCTCGAGGAAAATAATTATATCAAAATATGTCATTTTATTGATAATTTTATCAAAACAATTTCAAGTATCTAGATTAAAGTCCTACATATGTTATTATAACTAGTTAACTCCCATTACATTCATATATTCCAAAATAACATGTTCTCATGAAATAGTGTTATTAATTTTAATGAATTTATATTGTGAAGGACTAATTACATTGAAACATTTCAATAAATTGGTAATTTTATCCTCATATTCATCATTATAATATAATTTTTATAGGTAATTTATTGAGAATTTCCCAAATTTTATCCTTTTAAAAAAATCATGTGGAAGAATGCCTTTGAATATTTCTTTTTAGTGTCTTATTTCTGTGGAAATAAAATAAATAGCCACATTAATATCCCTTTAGTAATGATCATCTACACTATTTTCAAAATTAAAAACATGACCAATAATTTCAACGAAATGAAAATTATAACATATAATTTAAGAAAATAATTCCTCTATTTGTCATATAAATAATTTAAATTATTCAGACATTCATATCAATTCTAGATCTAATAACAATCACCCTCCAATTTAATTTCATGTAACTAACACTTAAGATAAATTTAAAATGGTTTTATACACATATTTAGATGATGCATCCACACCATATAATTTTGAAATCAATAAGTATCCACACTGTTGGACTTAATGTCTTTATCCCATATGATGTTTCTAAATGGTGATTTTGTTGCCTATGGTTGGGGGGATTATGTTGTATAAAAAAATGTTCCAAATGATTTGGTAAAAATTATATGTAAAATTCATGGATATTTATGTAATTTCATAGAATGTATCTTACTTTATTACCTTCTAGATGAATATTATCCGATCACGTTTTGTATGCTATGTTTCAAATAATCAATAACAGGTAACCATATTCAATCCCCATTATATATCTATATATATATTTTAATACCCAGATATAAAATATTAGAAAATATTGTGTTAAATTTAGAGTTGGATTTTATATGATTGTCAAAAAGATGACCAAGAAATGATTAATATGGTTTGTACATGTTAGGAGAATACAAATGAATTTATATGTTACCATGTTAGACTTAAGAAAAAACAAACTTACCAAAAGAGGTAGTGTTGGAACAAAAATAACCCTTAAAAAATAATTCATGTTGATCTAATTTTAAATGGTGTAAATGAAAAAATGTTCTTTAATAGAGATAATATGTGATTTCAGGTAATTTTTTCAATCCCATTTAATTAGATATAATTGTCATTTGTTATTGTTATTATTTTTTGGCACAAAATTTCATTAATTTTTATTTAATTCTTTTATAACTATTTTTTTGAGAATGTAAGGTTCTATAATTTTAATTAATGTTACTCGTGATCATTTCTTTTAAATTCCCATATTGATAACTTCGACCAAAATTTCCAATAATAATTAAGTTTCCACCAAAAAACTCTATAAGTCCTCTCCCACATTCAAAATTGCATTATAATTATGTTCTCTATGAAGGGTTGGTAAAGTAAAATATTTCTTGTAACATGGGATGATATTATAAGAAAATACCTAAATTTATGTGTTAAAAAGTGTTGATGTAAATTTATATCCAAGGATACTATCACATGTACTAAAATAGAGCCTAAATCATTAAATAATTAAACCATGAACTCTAAATAATTGAATATTAAATAATAAAATTTATATTTTCATTAAAAATATGTGTTTCTATCATGAAATTGTTGATATTAGATAGAATATTTTAAAAATGGGCCTAGAATCTAGTTTTAATGTGGAACATTATTTTTTGAATTCTCATGTTCGTGATTGCTAAAAATTGGTCAAACATAGAATATTGGATTAAAAATAATTTCACAATGACATGGTTAGATATCAGTAGTAGTTTAATATAAATTTCTTTAAAAATACGAAATAAATTCCTTAAAATTAACTCATGTTTGAAACATGACATATATATGAATTACTTTTTAAAATATCCAGGAAAATGAAAAATTGATATTGAAAAAAAATTAAGAATCATAATAAAAAATTAAACCTATCGACCAACAGTAAAAATTTACTATCCTTCATTTATGACCACAAAATTTTTATAAAGTGATTATAGAAGTAATTAAATAAGGAAACATTACACCTATTTATTTTTTTACGGTATATATTCTTATACATTCCAAATTTAGTAACCTTCATGAAATATAGATGAAAAATGATTTTTTTTTAAAATGGAAAATAATGATATGAAAAAATAGAGGGTGAAAATATATTTTTGGGAATCCCATATGTGGTAGAATTTTTATAATTCCTATTGTTAGTAAATACTAGTTTATTAACCATAATATGAAGGGTGTGAGTTTTCATTCATTAGAACTGCCACATGTGATTTCTCATAATGTCTATTTTATACAATAGAAGTCCAGTACACAAAAAAATAAAAACCTCCCCATCATAACGTGGTTAATGAAAGGAATTTATAGATTATAAGGGAAAATAAAGAATGGGTTCTCCCTATGTATATATGTGTATCAAAATATTTGGTGTTTAATTTTTTATAAGGGTGTATTTACTTTAATTACAAGTCCCATGTTTTCAATGTCATTATCCACCCATTATTGTAATAGGGATTCTTCATCAGGTTCCAACCCTTCAAAGGAAATGAAGGGATCAACCAAATACTAAATGTAAATATATGGTGAATTAGAATATAATACAATTAGAGTAAGGTCTCAAAATATGGTTCAAATACTAGTCATATCTGATAATTAGACCAGTCTGATGCTCTAGAACATTTTGGAAGACTCTAAAAGGATTGTAATTTTTTTATGGCGGATTTTTTTTGTGAATAATACACATTATCAAATTATTTTTTAGATAATAATATTGGTATTATCTGATCCTCATCTTCCTATTAAGGTCTTTGATCCATGTTTTATTAGATATTTTCAGTGATAATTAGAATCCGGACCTTTATTTTTTTAATCATAACATGTTTATCCATCAATTATTAGTATAAAAAAATGAATTTGTGAGCATCACTATCAAACCACCTAGTATTGGTTCATATCCTTATTTTTGGAAAGGGGGTATTTGATGTTTATTCTTCATCAACCCCTAATCATAGTTGTAATAATCTATCCATAATTTCGTGTTCACCTCAAAATACGATCATTCAATAAAGACCAATCGTGAATTAACTTACAATAGTTAATTTATAAAAAAAATATGTTTGAAAACCTTCTTCAATGCATGTGTACTTCCTTTTCTATAGTGAAAATGATAACAGACTCTTTCAATGGAATGAAACTACATGACACCCCATCCCAACATAAATTTTTAATCCCCCAATCCAAAAAATTTAATATATAATGTTTTGTTTGAGACTAGGTTGAGAGAATATATTTTTTAGTGGGAAAAGTAAATATATAAAATGTGAAATGATGATTGGAATATGCTTCACCAACACATGAGACATTACTTCTACATCACAAAGTGGAGTAAAACATATATAATTAAGAATGAATTTCCGATGAGTTACCTGAGCTTATCATAAGAATCACATACCTAGGATTAGTTCTCCATTACTATGGATCATAAGAGTATCACACCATTTGAATGGAAAAAAAATAAAAAATAATATAATATAGTGATGAATTTAATTAATGAAAATGAAAATAGAAAACTCACATCCCCCTTCAACACCCAGTTTTAGAGGGAAATTTTGAATCCCTTTATAAAAGGAAAGAATAATATATAGAAAGAATATTTAATAGTCTATGATACTCAGGGATGATCTCAATTTATAATTGTATATAAGAGAATGATACTATCTATCAATTTCATTTTTACTATCATGATCTTTGGTAATTCCATCTTGATTCCATGTCGATTCTTTTTTAAAGGTGACTAACATGTATAATGATATCACTTTCATTTAATAAGTATATCATAATGGTTGGGAGCGTCGTGTGTGACCTATGTATGGAATAATGATAAATCCCATAGACTTGATTGATCTTATGAAAGGTTAATCGATCCTTTTAGGTGATTCAAAAACACCATGTTTTATGGTTTAATGATTTTTTAACTGACATAATTGCATGGTTCTATGTATCTTGAGTTTCCATAATTAACATCACTACTAATTTTTAATGCACACATAATAACTAATAGTTATTGTATTATACGAATTTGGAATTCAGAGTGTGATAATGGAGATGCAATAAATGTGGTTCAATGACATGTGGTGATATAATGCATCAAGATACCTTATATTTAACTTTTATTCTATTCATAAATCCACACATAGATATTTGTAGAGTTCTATTAAGCTTACACATGTACTAGTACATCTGATATGACTTTTTCAATATCTAATTTTATATCATATTATGAATTTTACATAGTGTTACATCTAATATGAATTTTGAGTGGATAAGTTATTATAGTAATATTTTTCTCCTTATTTCTACTTAATCTCACTAAATGTTTCAGAAAATCTATTCAATGAAACATACATATATAAATTTGTGGCTAATTATAATAGTGTTTCATTTTTGGGCACACTATTATGACCCATGTTATGTAATGATCATTTAATATCATAGAGACTAATGTTAATAATAATTTGGTTTATATTTTTTGATTCTAATATTACATAGACACTCAAAAACCTATTTTAAACATAAAAATATGAAATTAATTAAAAATAAAATTTTTTATCTGATTATTTCAAAAATAATACCAAAATTAAGAAGAAAATAAAAATAATTAATAAAATCCATATAAAAATGAATCTTTAATATATTCTATGAAAATTGAAATGATAATAACGCATTGATATTAATTAAAACATTCATATTTGTAAATTGAATTTTGAGAATTAGTTATGAAAATTTGTCTCTCATCAATACCCCATATGCTAGATTGTGTTTAGGTACTCTCCTGTTTGATCAGGTCCATCCCTTGATATATAAGGTTCAATACTCCCTTGATGAACATCCTTGTCTATCAATTTTGTGTTGTCCACATGTATAGTTATATATAAGTAGAATGGATGTTGATAAACATGAGTGGTTAAGATTATATGGGTTTTAGAACTAATTAGGTAGTTACGGTTTCCTTTAAGAAATACGTTAAAAGTAGGCTATCAATTCATGTATTAAATATTGTGTTGGTTTTTTGACACATTAATGAATACATGGTTTTATTAATGTATTTTTCTTAATTTTTTATCTAAGACAACCTATCTATTAACACACTCGTGTGTGTTTTGGGTTTTCTCGTTGGTATTCTTGTACTCACCCCTATACAACCCTTCCCACCCCTTCAGGTTGTTTCTATGAATAAAAGGTGTAAATCAATGGTTCATGGTCCTGATGGTATATAATTGTCAACATACTGAGAACTATTTCCCTATGGATGTGTTTTGCCTTTTTTATAAAAGGATTTGTTTTCACTGTGATATATTATTCTCACATGTTATGTATTCATTAAATTAGCAATGTTTGTAATTAATATTGCTACTCGGTGTTTAATTCTTGCATATTTTAAAACAAATAAGTAGTTTATTCATTCTATAATTATATTTCTAGTTATATTTCCTTCACATAGTTAAATATGGGACTATATAGTTAACCACTAGATTAATCTATCTCATATGTGTGATATATAAAATGGATTAAAAAAGTATGTAAGAAATGTGGGGATGAATTAATGCATATAATTATTTTATAAAACATGAAATCCATTATTTTAATTCATAATTTATCCCATAAAAAATTAAACATAATACAATTTTGATAATAAAACACATGTTAACAAGGTTAACCTCCAAAAGGATTACTATTTCCTCTATGTATGTTTCCTTTTTCCAACTCACAATCAAATATGCATCTATAATCAAGATATTTGTAGGAAAGGGTATGAACCTATACCCACCATAAGATATTGGCACTCACCAATGATGTATATTTAATTCTAGATTGGTAGAAATAAAAACAGATACACAAAGATATAATGATAATATAAATCATGAGTTTTACATAACTTAAAATAATAATATATTATTCATATTCTCACTACATCCATTTATATTTGGTATTCATACTAAAAACTTATTATTTCTCATTGACATAACAATTATAAAAAATCACACTTCCTACATTATTTATTCTCCAATATTATCAGTGAAATTTTATATTAGATATAAGTTTATTAATAAATCAATTCTCCAAGAGAATAGTCATTATCAATCCCATGAATAATTATAAATATTTCCATGGGTTTGTATTTCTTATTTATATATTCCAATAAATGTAATTTTGGAACCTATAAAAGAAAATGATGGGAACCTATTGCAATAATGGATCCCCCTTTTGTGGCACAATGATTTCTTGTACATACCCTAACATAGTTTAATGAGTCATGAGTTGAAACTTTATGTCATTTTAGTATTTTAATGATGAATTTACATGGAATTATATGATTTTAAAATATTAATCATAATTTTCATTATGATATTTCCTAAAATATCTGAATTACGAATCTATGAATTCTTTGTTGAAATTAATATCTATTGAAACTAGAGTCATATAAAATATAAAAGTCATACAAATTTATTGTATGTCATATTAAATATATCATAAGATGTTGTGAAGTCATAAATTTTTTTATTGATGTCTTATAGGCACAACAAAATCATAGAGACAAACATTGACATCTTCAAACCAAACAAATTGTGTTACAAGTTCTATAAAAATTTCTATATGGATATTAATATCTGAATCACTTCAATGTAACATAGTCTAGAAACAACAGTTTCATACAACTAGTGAAATTTAGGTTGAAACATTTCACATGTCATATTCTTAGGAATTAGAAAAAATTCTATATCAATCATAGATTCTCCGTATTTTTCATGATATAATATAAATATATCAAATTTATTAAAAAATGATAAAAACATATTTGAGACTGAATGAAACAATATAAATATTTTAATAAATTTTTTGACCACAATAAAAAAATTTCATGTTCACACTCTTATTAGATAAATATTTTCAGGAAACTAATGATCATTATCATGGAATCTTGTACACCAATACTCACACCACTTTATCTTTCACTCTTAGTTTAAAAAAGTATATATTAATGCTCATTAAATTTTCATCATTTGTCATTTACGTGGGGATCATTAATCAATCGCCACATTTATAATAGTATAGAAAACACATAGAAAATTATATTCTTTAGGATTCAACATTTTCTAATAACGGAATTTTAGTTCGTATGATTCATTCCTCTCTCTATTATTGATAGTAAAAAATTAATTGTTTTCAGTGATCCATTTAATATTATTAAAGAAAGGAATAGGGAGATAATATTCTCTAAGTCAATGTGATTTATATTTATATAGAAAACAATCAGGGATAAATAAGAAATGGTTGATTAAAAAATACATAACAAAAATACATTGAAAAAACATTTTTATTCAAAATGTTTAATAGATTATAAATTACTTATCGTATATTGCTAAATACACACCTTAAAATTCTCACTATAAGGAGAAAATGTTTCTCACTCAACATTAAAAATAATTATATGAATTTAGAATGATATAATTTAGGATTAAAATCCAAAATTAAATACGATAGTGTTGTATATTGGTCCACACTCCCATTTCCAACATTATAATATCAAAAAAAAATTATTATGAGCTTCTTTTTTTCCTGATATCAACAAATTTTTCAATGAATAAAATAAATTTCATTTTATATATACCATAAAAAAACATATCTTTTAACAAATGTTTTATAATATCAATATTTTTTACATCAAATGATTCCTTGTACATTTTTTTAGATAATGTATCTTTGTTTGTCACAACTGATAATCAGTGGGTACCAAATTACGTTATTCGTATCATCTAACTGCATATTTTTTCACATCTATTAGGCATCCTGATATGATGAATCCATCATGGATACTTTATTTATACACATATATAACATAAATTTGTTTCATATATTTCCATGTAATATAATTGTCTCCATAAAAAATACTCCACATGAGGTGGAATTTCATTCATCCATAGCTCTATCCCAATACACATTTGAACACCAATTTAAATTCAACTCTCATTATTTATTTAAAAGAAAAAAAATATTTATTTAGTAAATATAATTCTTAGAAGTATTTTGGATAAAATATAACGATATTCCATTATAATATAATAATGTTTTTTACTATGATTTTGAGAAAATAAAATGACTAATTTATTATTATCCCAGAATAACAGAAATCCAATTATCTATTTCAATTATTTTTTATACACTTCATGAACTTCATTATGTTTTCTAAACTATATTTACACAAATTGTGGAGAAGATACTCCTCATTATTCCACCATTACAAATGATTTTTAAATCTATTATGTATAATTTTCATGAAAAATTCTATCTTGACCAGAAACATGGGAACATTTAATCCCAATTAAAATTAAATTTCTCATCATAATGATATTTCAAACAAAATATTCATTTTTATGGAGAAATAATCTCACACATCATATTCATTATTTGAAAATAGTTTTTCATCCACATACTCTTATATAATTAGTGATGTGGTGTTATTATTTTTAATTAAATTATTATTTTCAACATATCCTATCTTTATATCCATACTTTTAATGTATATAACTATCATGAAGTAACATGCCATTGGATATCTTTTATTTTATAGATAATGTTTGTTAATTTTTAATTTTAAATAACATTATCATCAAATTGAAATATATCATACTATTATTAATCACTTGTAAAACCATGAAATTCTTGTATATGATATCCTTTTAATACGTTAATGTGTTCGATAAGCTGTTCCACATGCAACACCAAACCTAACCGAAACTATGATATTTAGATAAAATAAAAAAAAATTATGTATGACTATTAGGAAGAAGATATATTTATTTAGAGGGAATGAATAAGATTGAACTCTTTATTAACTAAATTTTAAAATAAAATATAGGTTAATTTTAATGGGAACATATTTCAATATGGTTACCCAAAATTACTATTTATGTCATTTGTTTTTCAGAATTTTTTTTCTATAAATCTCATTTTTATGTGATATAAATTTTTAATTGAAGAATAATATGATTTATTTTAATTTAGTTCTCTTATTATAAATTTGTTTACACCATGTTAGTTGGTAAACTATATGAAATATGAATAATAAAAGTTAAAATTTTAAAATTTCATTCCCTAATAAAAAAGACATCAATTTTATTTTATGATTTAATTAAATAAATAAATTTATAAATTTCTAAATTTTAAATCAATAATAATTAATATAATATTTTAATTACCAATATAAATATTTACTGATGATTAATTTTTGAACTTTTTATGAATATTTCAATTTACAGATGAAAAAATGGATTATACCGGACTTGTAATTTTTATGAATTTTCCATTATATAACAATTGCAATAAATTTTCATAAAAATTTTAATTATTGAAATATAAATATTTTTAATATATTTATTAATCTGAAAAAATCTTATTTGATCATAGAAAAACCAATGGAGGAATATTTTAAAATTAATTTAAAAATTACATTAATATAAAATATATTTTCAGTATATTAATTGAAAAAAAATTATTTTAAGTTGAGATGTTGTTTTAGATTTACTTAGAATATCAATATAGATTATTTTTTATAATAAATAATTTTTCCCTTGAAATTAGTATTCATTATTACTTTATCTTATATATATATAATGCTTAAAAACATTATTTCACAAAAAACTGCTGTAATGATTAACTATTTTTGGTTTAAAACAAAAATTTCACCCCTATAGAAATTTAATTTGATAAAATTATTATCAAATTATTGATTATAATTACCAATATTTGTTAAAATGCTAAATCAAAATATTTTTCACCAAAATTAACTAATAAGGGAAAAAATTAATTATAAACTTAAACCTATGTTTGAGTTGAAGGAAAAATTTAAAAAAATCATAAATAAATCAATTATTTCGAAAGATGGAGTGATTGAGTTGAATTTAAACTAAAAAAATTTTAAAATAATATTTTATCTAATTTTTTCACTATGACTCAGGAATAATTGGATTAAACTACTGGAATTGTAAGGGTTTCCCCAAAAAACACCCCTTTCTTCACTTAAATGGATAAAATATTCACCACATCAAGACTGAACTACCATTATAAATTATCAATTAAAATATATTATTTTAATCTATATATAACCCACTCCCATTAACATAGTACCATTTACACTCGTAGATACCCTATTCACAACAAATTGAAGGAGTCTTCAAAGAAAAATTCAAGTCCCCACCATGAGTATTATCAACCACATAGTTTATTATTTATAATTATGTTATTAAAAAATTTTCATAGACACAAAAATAAAATAATATTAATATCATTTTTATACATTAATATATATATATATATATTAATTGTATTATCATTATTTATTTATATCCCCCTGAACTAATGGACAGAAAAGCATTGTTCATGCATTGTGTGGACTACCACATCAACGATGTAACCCATTTCATTTTCTTCCACAACCATAAATGGTGGTATATAATGATTGCATTAAATGATTAATATTAATTTTATAGTATCATTACTTCTTTCTATGTAAAAAATTTTACAGCCTAATATGATCAATAGACAATTATTGTTAGTTTAACTATCTAAAATAAGCATGCTAGGAAGATAATTTATTATTAAAATCAAGACTTTAATATCTATTAAAAAATATAATAATTAGTTATAATTATTATGATTTATAGTAATAACAATTTCATATGGTCATTATACAACTATTATTATGGTATTACAACAAAACCAACTAATAATCATTCATTAAGTTAGGGTTTTTTCTTGTTTGGGTCAGTTTCAAAACATCTTTTTAAAATGTAATGAATTTATTTAATTAATGACTATGAGAACATAATTTATCGAATAAAATGATATTAATATTAAATTAATGATATTTTATTTGTAGATGTTAATTCAATAATTATGTAAACACACTGGGATCATTATGAATCCCCAAAAAATGTTTGTTATCAATATCATCATCAAATAATTAGATAAAAAAAATCAAGACATGGATTTTAAACATCAATTTTTTATAAGCAATCCATAAGATTAGCTGTAATGGATGTATTGTGATGAATTTTGGAATAAGAATGAATATAAATACAACTATTTTGAAACTACTATGAATGATCAAAACTATAAACACTCGATGTTGAATATCAATATAATTAAAATAGGGAATGGATTTTTGGAAGAGTCTCAATCAATATAGATATTAATAATATTATTAATTATGTTATTATGATATGTATGTATAATATATAAGAAAATTATGTATGTACATAGAAATAAAGAACAATAGGTAAGGTTCTTCATGTACATATTCCATCATTTGGACAGGTATTTTATTTATGCTCCTAATTTCATTTTTATAGTGAAAATAAAAACTATAGGGGACATCATATAATTAATTATCTTTTAATTATAGAATTTTATGCTTAATCTAAATCCCTCCCTAGAAGTATATTTTATTTCATATTATTCTAAATCAATATTGTTTTTTTGTCTTAATTTTAATTTCATGAGACATAATAGATTTTTCTCACTATTTTTTCATTATGTAGTGTTTTCAATAAAAATTTATATATAGTTTTATACTCATTTAATTTCACTATATTTACTATCCAAATCATTTTCCCTTATTCATGTGTCTATTGATTCTATTTTTTCATAGTAGTGATGATTTTTTTAGATCAAGTTTCATAGATTGAGTTATAATCTTTCTTCAATTTTATTCAATATTATCAATGTTCATTCGAACATTTAATTTATTCTATTTTATTAAATCATTTTTTCTGCAGATATAAATTCCAATAAAATATACCCCATTAAAAATATTTCTCACTTATTGGGATATGTTCTATAGAGTCTATATATCTCATTTGTAAGGATGGTTAGTGGTAATGTTATTCATGTATTATCTTTTCTTTATACTGATTTCACTGTATGTTTTGAACATAACATTAAAAATAACTCATATCTGATTATGATCGACTAAAAATTATGGTATTATATTGAAATGAGGAAATCTATTAATGTTCAGTATAGTTTTATTCTAACGTAGGGAATTATTCCTAAGTTGACTAATAATGTTGTAGCATCCATATTTTTTCTTTATATGTGTTATGATAATGTTATACCTTTAATGTAAAATGGTAAAATTATTGGTTTTTTATGATGATTATTTTTTAATGTAGGTGGATTATGTATTTGATTTTTGTATTTCTTATTATATGTATTTATAGGTTTTATTGATTATAAGGTTCCTCAAAAAATCTTATAATATGTCTTGTTATATCTATTGAATAATTCATTGTATTTAAAGAAATTATTTGTGGGTGGAATTATATAGATCCAATGTGCACTAACAAGTTTCATGATATAAAACATTCTGGGTTTTATTATACAGATATTCCCATAACAATATAGTTTCATCATGAATGGCATGACATTGGGATTTGTTGACAAAAATGTTGACAAAAGATAAAATGTTCTGGAAAAAAGGCTTGAATTTTTTTTAAGGACTAGTATTATTCATCCACTCAGTATGATATTATTATTAATGATATCCATGTTATCATTTATTTTCATGGATATAGAATGTTTCAAGTTTCATGTTGATTATTACAACATTACATTAACGGATTCCAACCATAATCGTTATGAATTTTTTAAGTAATGAGTTATTTAGATATAGATTTCCCTTAAAATGAATCGGAGATCAACCCTACATATATATTCATTTCCCTAGGTTATGGAGAAATGTATTACATTTGACATGTATATTAGGATAACACGTGTGAATTTATTTATAGATGAATATATCTATGACTATACTTATAGTGATAATGAATATATGTATTTATGTATCTGTGGGAATCATATTCAATTGTATGGTATAGGTCTTCACAAAAATTCTTTACTTATATAACCATTATGAAATTATGAATTTACATCCATCTTATAAATTTTATGACTTTATTAGTAAATATTGTTATGAAAATTTAGATGGTTTCAATCCATTCATCTTACGAATTGTCTCATTAATGTCAATATCTTTATCTTGTGAATATCTATTACAACTTTTTTGATTTTTTTATTCAATATTTTTAATCCTCATTGAGTTAAATAATGATGTGTCATATATTCTAAATGATATTATTTTATATAGACCCTACTAGATGTTTTAATGAATCATAATTCTATATTTAATCCATTTATTCATTCATAGATTTGATACACCGAATGTTCCCATAAACATCCTCAATCATTTTGGTTATATAATGTAACGAACAATGCTGTAATTAATTCCCATAACACTTATTCATGTCCAAACACCCAGATTATGTTTCTCATTTGTATTTTTAGTTCCCACATGCATCATCTCCTATGACCCAAGAATTTTATGCTTCTTTCCACCTTTATCACACCTCATATAAGAAAACATTTTATCCTCTTCTCAAGGATATTATTCTTCAATAATTAATTCTATTTATTTAGAATAAAAAATATCATATTTATTATCTAACAAAATTTAATTTCATTGCAAGAGATGTTAGAATTGGTCCTTCTGAATAATCTATTTTTAATTATTCCATCTATAATACTATGTTGGGAAAAAATATATTTAGGTTCCATACTATGTGAAAATATATCATTCCATATCAACATGGATTATATTTGTATTTTCATGTAACCTCCATAGCCCTGATGCGACTAAATGGTGCCTCGATCCAAGTCTCCACATGACCTCAGATATTCCACCTCGTATACCATAGGTTTCATTCTAGTAGTGATGGTCTGATAAATGTTCCATGTCAGGATAAAAATTTCAAATGTGAAGGGGAAAAATACTGATAGAAAACATAATCCCTACAAAGTTTCCTAACAACAGGTTATGATCTAAATCCATTCTAGACCAATGACCAACTCATTTCCCTAGAATAGGGTGTTTAACATTGTCCTAAATTTCAACCATTAAATATTCTCAGGAACCCAATGATGGTCTAACTAGGGTGTGAGTACAACTCAGTAGGCTACCATTAATAGTGTCTAAAAAATATCAAGTCTAAATAGATAGTGCATAAAATAAGAAATATATGTTAATATAAATAAGGAATAAATAGACATCAATTAGTTCACAATACTCAGTTTAGTCATTTTCATTATTCATTCCATTTCCATTACTTGTTACATGGGTAAAGCAGTAAATTGACCTTTTAAATAATATTAGAGTATTTATGCTTAAAATTGGATTAATTCACTTTTTAAGCCTCTAAAACATATTTCATAAAAGTAAAAACATTTAACAAACATATATAATAATATATTAATTAGTTTTATTTATTCTTTCCAATAAAATGGCTATGCGTTAACTACCATTTAAATTAATAATATTGTTATAATATTTTTCAGTATAACTCAACGTTGTGTGCAACATATGTTTTCAAAGAAACACACTGTTGCATATTAGGAATTCCATCGATCATGTCATCCACTTTAAATTAAAATGAATATTTAATTTAAAAATATTAATAAATATGAAAAATTTCATATTCTTTATTTTCCTGGGATGTTACAAGTTCTACATGTCGGAGAGAAAGACAGGTAGTGAAGGAGAAACTAGAAAGAGTCAGATTGTGGGAAGTGCATCTTTTACACCTTATCGGGATAGAATTTGGAGTTTGACTAGTTGAGGCCATATAGGTAGTGGATTTGGTGCTTTTGGGTAGGAGCACCCGCCGCAGCAGAGTGGTTCTAGTCGAGTAAGTCAGACAACATCGTAGGGAAGAGGGGAATCACAATTACATGAAGTATACCCTATACTTGTGGATTTTGAGTCTAGACCATTAATATTGAGTGGCACAATTCTCGTATCTTTTGTATTAGATAGTTCCTTTTTTGATACTAGAGGCTCCCATTCCATTATATATTCAAATAACTTAAATCGATTGATCACGACGATGGTTTTTGTGGGTGAAATTATGACAATAGATACACCATTGGGAGTGTGGTATAAAGATATATGTAATTGGGAGAGATGATCACTAGGGATTGTGAGATATTTTTTGTAAAGACCTATAAATTTCATAGAAATTTTTTTGTTAAATACTTTAGATTTTTATGAGTCCACAGTTTTTGACGGCGCCTGATTCCGAGAACCGGTGTGCCCGAAATCAATTTCTGATGTTTTTTCCGGGTACATCAGTAAACCTATGTGCGGGTTTTTATATCTGTTGAACCGGTGGTCAGAATTGAAATCTGAGGGCACCGATGAACTCGTAGCACTGGTATTATTTTAAAGGGACAATTACCGTTGTTGCGTTTTCTCGGTAGGAGAAGTTAATTTTTGGGGTTTAATAAAAAAGTAAAATAAAATTATTGTGAACAATTTTATTTATCTTGCATTGTTATATCCTACAAAGGGAAGTTAATGGTGGGGCCAACAACCACATAACCTCTCATAAGAGGATATTTTTGAGGTGGGTCCCACACGATCCCCAACTTATCACCTCCCCTCAACTCCCCATTATGACCCCCTTTAATTAATTTGAAAACTCCCCCATAATGAATGTGATCTCTTCACCTCCCTATCTCTCTCTCATTAATATTTGAAAACACTTTTTAATTAATGAATTGTAATCTTAAATTATTTAATTAAAGTGTTCGTATTTTTTAATTACATGCGTGAATAAAATAATATCATTAGCTATAATTTTAGTTTGGCACTCATTGTGTTGGGTGAATTTTGGGAGAGCTCAAGAGAAGAATAGTGTTCTTATTTCGATGAAGAACATCGTTCTTCAACGACAAACAACTCTGAAAAAGAACGTGAGGGACACGATCACCTTCTTCCACTACTTCAACTAGGGAAAGGAAGGAGGCGATGCCACAATAACGCTACCTACCTCCCTCTTCCTCCAATGTTGACAGAACGACACCTTCATCTACGACGCCCGACCACCATGATGCTGGTCTTCCGTGGCTCGTTGAAGAACGATCATTAATCAAGGTAGGGTGTTTGTTTCAATTTTTATTTGAGCAAAATTTTTATTCATCCCTCATTGAAACCATGTTTTCCCTTCATCCTTTTGATACCGCCTAACGCGGAGGGCGTGTGCCGAATGAACACGGCCCGACGACCCTCTGTTGATCCTTGTTTTAATTCGATGGAGATGGTGATGGAAGAGGTGGCTGCGACCGAAGAGAACCGTGGCACCGGGTTCCGTGAGATGAGGGAAAGACCACGACCTGCAACAGTGGGCCGCTCGGCTGATGAAGAACTAGCCGGCTAAAGCCGGCCAGACCGAAGAGACCACGACGCGAGAAGGGGCGCAGCACTGCGGAGGTCCACGTCCCGCACTCCACGGGCTGCTTCGGCAGGTGAACTGGCTCGCTCGTCAGCCGGCCAGGTTGGAGGAGGTTGTGGCGCCACCTGGTGCTGCGTGCAATGGACATCGGCTTTCCCATGCGGGCCACTTGCACTGGAGAAGCCGTCCGGGCATGAGGGTGTCGCAGCTCGGCGCCGCCGGTTCGAGATGTCGGGGGGTTGTGTCCCCCGCATGGCACAACCGTCTGGGCCGATCTGCGGCCAGCCGGGCCGTGCCAGGCCCTACGGCGCGCGCCCCTTGGTCCTCGCGGCGCCCCTAGGGCCGGTCCATACCCCATCGGGCCAGGCCGAACACTTCACCAGGCTGGTCTGACACCATCTGGGTCGGACCCGCCAAAACCGGGTCGACCCGACCCGTCAGCCACTAGGCTTAACGGGTCGGGCCCATTACGCTTAAGTGCGATTAACTTCACGACCCTGCGTCCGATCGACGTGCCATCTGCGACACTGGGACCCTTATGAAAAAACGGTCCATTTTCAATACTCTAAGTGAGTTCTGGATGATTTTGAAAAACGGTCGGGTTTGGAACGAGCGTATTTCGAACTGGTCCCCTAGAATAAAAATGCTAATATCTCTCAGACCGGGCATCTGATTGACGCACCGTCTATCGCGTTGTGTTCCTTTTGACAAGATGGAACTTTGGGATACATAAACACTGGCTTTGTAAAAGTTGATGTATCAACCCACTTGGCTTGAGGATCTGCCCCTCCCAAAATTGAGCATGCTGTGTGTGGGAACCCTAGAGCTGGCTGCGACTGCAACAACTACCGTACTAACATCCTCCGTGGGTTCGACAAAAACGACAACTGTACTGGAAATTTTTGTGGGTCCGACCATGATGACTACTGTTCTGGTATCCTGCGTGGGTCTGACAGTTTGACTTCTGTACTAGTATCCTATGTGGGTCCAACAGAGTAGCTGGTCTATTATACTACGTGGGTCTGACCACTTAGCTGGTCTAGTATCCTATGTGGGTACGACAAGTTATATGAATCAGTGACTACATTTGAACATCTCTATCACTATAGGAAAGATATATATACCTGTGTGAGCTGATTCCTAACTTTCAATCATTATCATCGATGTGATTGACTTCTTTCCTGTGTAGACTGGGTTGTACTTGAGCTCAAGAGTTAGAGAAGAACTGGATTGAAGACATAGGTATACATATGGGCATATACCTAAGTAGGGTTGGTTTATAAACCGTGTTTTTTATATTACTTATCGTTTATCCTTTGTGGATATTGTGAGACATTTCGGGTCTCGGGGTCCCTACTGAATATCGTATACTCACCCCTACACAGGCTATGCCCACACTACATTGTGTTGGATACAGATGACAGAAAACACAGATCGAGGTGGAGGCTTGTGGAGTTGGATGGTACACAGAGGTGGACCACTTGGTGAGACATACACGGAGCAGACGGTCGGACCCAAGGTGTTGTGGAGGACATATGTACCCATCCTTCCGGTGGGATTCCCAGAGGAAGACTCAGTGGTTGTTGTTTTAGTTTACTGCAGTTTTACTAGCTTTCATATTGTACTGTACTTTACTGTTGGGATTGTTTTTCCAGCCCCCTTTAGTTAGAGCACTTACTTTTGTATACAATATTTCCTTAGTGTTTACTTCGGTTGCATACTTTTTTGTGTTTGTTTACTATCATAAAGGCAATTCCTTCCCTTTTTAATTGGATTTACACCTTTGGTGCTAATCGCCAGCCCATGGCCTATGGAAGGAGATCTTGGGATAGTCATGGCAAGGGCCCTGAGGATGGGTCATGACAAATTGGTATCATAGGACTCATTTCTCCCACAGAACTTAGGACTCTGATACTTCTTTTCTGCGAAGCAATAATGTTAAGGGTATCGAGTGTGGTTTTCAGTTCAGGGATTCCATTGTTGGTGCGGCGGCCGAAATATCAATAATCCCGGACCCTGACCTCTGATTTCTGACTCAGTACTTGAAAACACTGATTTCATGTGTGTTTCAAAAGTTTTCTTTGTGATTACTTTGTGTCAGCTCACCAGGTATGCTATTTTGACCGTGGCGCCCCTGTTTCTTTTCAGCATGGCCCCACGAAGGCATCCAGCTAGGGTTCTGAGTTACGTAGGGAATGGTAGCCCATCGAGAGATAAGGCCTTGGTGCAGGGCCCCATCAAAGCGGAGGCACCAGCGGTACCACTACCCGATGAGCCACCGATACCAACAACTCCAATAGTAGAGAGTACACGACGTCTGAGCGAGTGGAAAAAGTTTCATCGACAGAGACCGCCCAGGTTCCGTGGAGAGATGAACCCATAGGCAGTTCAGGATTGTTTGGAGGCTGTCGTCATGGTTTTCAGATTGGTATGGACACCAGCCGATCTTATGGTGATCCTTGTCGTGAGTCTCCTACATGCAGCAACAGGTAGATGGTGGAGCCTGATGCTCCATGTGCATGACAAGGCATATTTATTTAGGACGGACTTAGAGAGTCTTTTCCGCTCAGAGTTTGTTCTAGCCACCCTTTGTGTAGTGTAGATAGAGGAGTAACAACATCTACGGAAGGGCAGTATGATAGTAGATCAGTACTCAGCGAGGTTCACTGACCTCTTGCGCTACTCTATGGACATAATACATGACCCATTCATCAGGGCACAGACCTTTGAGCAAGGACTCGGACATGATATCATAGCTCTAATGATCTCCCTTTGCATTCCGATGCAGGCGAGTGTGCTGGAGCGAGCCCTTTTTGTGGAGAGTTTTCGCACTGAGCCGACACCAGTTGTAAGACCCACCAAAGGGAGACATATAGCGGAGTCTTCTGCCGCTGACAGAAGATAGTTGACACAGAGTTCCAAGTGGACCCGGACATCAGGTGGGCGACCTTACGATATAGGTTCAGTTGTGTGTGGCACACATAACTGAGCCAGCTATACAAGGAGCCGACGGTGATATGCATGCGGCGGGCAGGGTCAATGGCTCGGGACTTCGCGACCCGCCATGCGGACGAGTAACAGATAGTAGAGGGACCTCCTGGGGAGAGCCATAGGATAGAACATGGCAGTCCGCAGGAGGCAGGCGGACGAGGCAGAGGATATAGTCGAGTAGCAGGTGGTGGACGACGTTTCGTGGCTCTACCACCACCACCAGGAGGACCACCTCGACCACTGGGAGCTGGAAGACAGGGGTAGGCTCAACTCTAGGAAATCGAGGCCTACGACCACGGTGAACCGGAGATGATTCGAGGTACTATCTGTGTCTACTCCACCCTTGTTGCAGTACTTCTAGACATATGTGTGAGTCATTACTTTATTTCCCCTGCCCTTGTTTGTAGCTCGGAGATTCCGATGGAGCCATTGGCTCGATCCTTATGGATATAGACTCCCACGGGAGCAGACTTAATGATTACGCACAGGTGCCGGCAGTGTGAGCTTATTCAAGGAGGTGAGAGCTTTGGCTGGGATCTTCTTGTAGCGGGGTCGAGGCCTTACGATGTCATATTGGGTATAGACTGGTTGTCTACAGTCCGTGCTTAGATCGACTGCATTTTTGGAAAAGTGGGGTGTGTCTGTATGGATGGGACCTGTTTCACCTTCACCTGTGAGAAGGGAGGCTTTGAATCACATGATGGACTTTCTTGGAGAAGAGGGAAGATGATCACACATCATTTGTCTAGTCTCATCCTCAGAGCGGTTGATGCGCGTAGTCCGAGTTTTCCTATTGTGGTGGATCAGTATACGGACGTGTTTCTTGACAACGTTCCAAGACTACCACCTCTTAGAGAGGTAGACATCTACATAGAAATATACTCTGGGACATCACTGATATCTATTCCAGCATATCGGATGGCTTCGGATAAGCATTGTGAGCTACGGGTACAGCTGTAGGACTTGTAGGGAAAAGGGATTTATCGACCCAGTGTCTCACCCCAAGATTCTCCGATTTTGTTCGCCAAGAAGTCGGATGAGAGATTGCGATTGTGGGTTGAATACCGTCTCATGAATCAGGTGACCATGAAAAACATGTACCCATTACCAAGGATTTAATACCTATTTGATTAGCTCAAGGGAGTACAATGTTTCCCGATGAAATTCCTCAAGTCAGGCTATCACCAGCTCAGAGTTCGAGATGAGGATGTGCAGAAGATGACATTCAGGTGTCGGTATGGCCATTACGAGTTCTTGGTTATGCCTTTTTGCATAAACAATGCTCCAATGGTGTTCATGTGTCTCATGAAAAGGATCTTCCAGCCTTACCTCGATCTATTTGTCATATTTGTCATTGACGACATACTGATTTACTCGACTACTGAGGAGGATCACACCTACCACTTACGGGTTGAACTAGATACACTTTGAGAGCACCGGTTTTATGGTAAGCTCTCGAAGTTCTAGTTCTAGATTCAAGAGGTTCAATTCTTTGGACACATTATCTCAGAGGCTAGATTTTCAGTGGATCTAGTGATGATCGAGGTAGTACTTTCTTGAGAGCCACCCGATAGCGTGACATAGGTGCGGAGTTTCCTGGGTCTAGCTGGATACTATCAAAGATTTGTGTCAGAGTATCAGCACCACTTTCAGCCTTGACAAAGAAGGGAAAACCCTTCGTCTGGTCAAATAGATTCCCATTGAGCTTTCATGAGCTGAGGCGAATATTGACTAGTGCACCCATCTTGAGGCTATTAGAAGAGGGTGTAGGGTATGTAGTTCACTGCGACGCATCAGGGACCGGACTCGGGTGTGTCCTGATGCAAGAACAAGAATTGATCAGGTATGTTTCACGAAATTTGAGATATCACAAGAAAAACTACACTACCCATGACATGGAGTTAGCAGTAGTGGTCTTCGCCTTGATGATGTGGAGACACTATCTGATGGGAGATCTCTTTAGAGTCTATTCGGACCACAATATTTTCAGGTACATCATCTCGTAGAAGGACCTAATCTTAAGACAACGGTGATGGATCGAGTTCCTCCAGGAATATAAAATTTAGATATTCTATACTTCAGGAAAGGGGAACGTTGTAGTTGATGCTCTCAGCAAGAGATCAGGCATTCAGCTCCTAGGAGAGGTGACAGACCAGCTAGCCGCGTTACAGATATCCTTTGTGGATATAGATGGAGTAGCCTTTCTTCAGTCACTCATAGTCAGTCTTCCACTTCTTCAGCGAGCTGGGGAGGCACAACGTGGGAACATTGACTGTGAGATCCGACGTGCTCAGATATCCTCAGTGCAGGCACCTGATGTATTTTCTGAAGGAGGGGAGCATGTCATCTTCTTCCGGGGACGCACCATGGTACCAGTTGCACTACAGGAGGAAGTGTTGGGGGAGTTTCACACTTCCCCTATGGTGGTATATCCAAGAGTTGCGAAGATGTTTTAGGACCTCAGACCACAGCACTGGTGGTTGGGTATGAAGAAGGCTGTAGTAGAGTTCATTTCACGATGCCTCACTTGTCAGCAAGTGAAGGCGGAGCACCATGTACCAGAAGGATTGGTACATCCCTTAGAGGTCCCAGAGTAGAAGTGGGATGGGATATCCATGTATTTCGTGACATGGCTTCAACATACATCCTGAGGGCATGAATTTATTTGGGCGATCACAGACCGACTCACCATGTCTGCCCACTCCCTACTGATCTGAGAGCATGGCTCGGTAGAGAGCTTGAGACGCCTCTACATTCAGGAGATCGTACAAATTCATGGTGTGAAATAATCTGTCGTTTCTGATTGAGATGCTCTATTAAATTCCTGTATATGGAAGATATTAATGGATGCTTTTAGGACACAACATCGTTTGAGCACCGCCTTTCATCCTCAGATGGATGGCCAGACTGACAGGACCATTAAGACTCTCAAGGACATGCTCCGTACATGTGCCCTCAACATGGGTCACAGCTGGGAGGATCATCTACCCTTGGTGGAGTTTTCATAAAACAATAGCTACCACTCCACCATCAAGATGGCACCTTACGAGGAACTGTATGGCCGACCTTGAAGATCACCTCTGTGCTGAACTGACCCAGGGGAGTGAGCCCTTGTAGGACCAGAGATGGTTCAGGCTACGAAGGAGAAGGTGCAGATCATCTAGGAGCGGATAAAGACTACACAGAGTAGATAGAATCCCTATGACAATAGGAGACGAAGACCACTTGAGTTCGAGGATGGTGACCATGTTTTCCTATGAGTCTCACCTAGATGAGGTCTATGGAGATTTGGACAGGGTGGAAAGTTATCTCCATGTTTCATCAGACCTTTCCAGGTCGTCAGAAGAGTAGGCGAGGTGGCTTACCTCCTGGCCCTTAATCCTCAGCTGCACCAGGTGCCAGACATCTTCCACGTATCTCAGCTGAGGAGATACGTGCATGACCCATCCCACATCATAGACCATGGGGAGATGGACATTGATGACAAAGTGACATTCACGGAGGTACCAGTGGAGATCTAAGATCGATAGGAGCGGGTCCTATATGGATGGTCGATTCCTCCGGTGCACGTTCGCTTGCAGCATGGGAACATTCAAGAGAGCACATGGGAGGGGGAGGATCAGATGCGTGCTCAGTACCCACATTTGTTTCCCTAGTGTATATTGTATCTTTATAGGGACATAAATCCCTGAGGAGGGGGTAATGTAAAGACCCGGAAATTTCAAAGAAATTTTTTTCTTAAATACTTTTGGAATTTTACGAGTCTGCGGTTTCTAACAACGCCTGATTCTAAGGACCGGTGTGCCCAGAATCAATTTCGGATGTTTTTTTGGGTATGTTCATTAAACGTATGTGCGGGTTTTTCTATATTTTGAACCGATGCTCGGAATTGAAATCTGAGGGCAACTATGAACTCGCAGCACTGATATTCACTTAAGGGGACCTTTACCGCTGTTGCGTTTTCTTGGGAGGAGAAGGTAATTTTTTGGGTTTGGTAAAAAAGTAAAATAAAATTGTTGTGAATAATTTTCTATATCTTGGGTAGTTATATCCTACAAGCGGATGTTATTGGTGGGGCCCACACCCACATATCCTGTCATGAGAAGATATTTTTAAAGTGGGGACCACACAAACCCCATCTAATCACCTCCCCACAACTCTCCATTAACACCCCCTCTAATTAATTTCTCAACTCCCCCTTAATGAATGTGATCTCTTCACCTCCCTCTCTCACTCTCATTAATATTTCCCACACTTTTTGATTAATGAATTGAACTCTTCATTTAATTAATTTAAGTGTTTGAATTTTTGAATTACATGTGTGAATAAAATAATAGCCTTAGATATTATTTTAGTTTTTCAATCGTAGTGTTGGGAGAATTTTGGGAGATCTCAAGAGAAGAATAGTGTTCTTCTTTCGACGAAGAACACTATTTTTCAATGATGAACAACTCTGACGAAGAACGTGAGGGACACGATCACCATCCTCCACTACATCAACCGGGGCAAGGAAGGAGGTGATTCCACAAGAACGAAACCTACCTCCCTCTTCCTCCAACGTTTAAGGAACAACACCGTCATCTGTGACGCCCGACCACCGCGACACTCGTCTTTCGTGCCTCATCGATGAATGAACCTTAATCAAGTTAGGGAGTTTGTTTCAATTTTTATTTGAATAAAATTGTTATTCGTCCCTCATTGAAACCATGTTTTATCTTCGGCCTTTTGATACCACCAAACGCAGAGGGAGCAAGCCCAACAAACATGGCCTGAAGACCCTCCATTGATCCTCGTTTTATTTCTATGGAGATGGTGACAGAAGAGGTGGAGGAGACCGAAGAGGACCGCGACACTGAGTGCCATGTGAAGAGGCACAGAACGCGACATGCAACCATGGGCCATTCGGCCGACAAAGAACCGGCCGACTAATGTCGGCTGGACCGAAGAGACTGCGGCGTCACAAGGCGCGTCGTGCTGCGGAGGTCCACAGCCCATACTCCATAGGCCGCTTTGGCAGGTGAACTGGCCAGCTCGTCGGGCGACCAGGTTGAAGGAGGCTGTAACGCCACCTGGCACCTCGTGTAGTGGATAGCGACCCGCTCGCGTTGGAAAAGCCGGCCGGGCAGGAGGGCGGCGCCGCTCGGCACCGCCGGTTCAGGAAGTCGGGGGGGCCGCACCCCCCGCATCGCTCGGGCACCCGGACCGAGCCACGGCCAGCCAGGCCGGGCCGTGAACCGCTGGTCCGGGATGCACCTTGCAGGGCCGGGCCATGTCCCTTGGGTTGGGCGGCGCCCCTCGAGCCGGGCCGTTCCACTTCGGGCCGGGCCGCGTGCTTCACCGGGCCGGTCTGACACGAGCCGGGTCGGACCCGCCAAAACCGGGTCGACCCGACACGTCAGCCACTAGGCTTAATGGGTCCGGACCGTTACACTTATCTGTGATTATCTTCATGACCGTTCATTCGATCGACGTGCATCTGTAGCACTAGGACCCTTACAAGAAAATAGTACGTTTGCGATACTATAAGTGAGTTCTAGAATTCTTTGAAAAACAGCCTGGTTTGGAATGAGCATATTTCCAACCGGGCCCCTGGAACAAAAATCATAATATCTCTCAGACCGGGCGTCCGATTGATGCGCCGTCTGTCGTGTTGGGTTCCTTTTGACGAGACAGAACAGTGGGATACATCAACTCTGGTTCACAACAGTTGATGTATCGACCCCATTGGATCGAGGAGCATACCCTCCCGGAATCGAGCGTTCTGTGTACGGAAACCCTAGAGCTGGCTGCGACTGCAACGACTACCGTACTAGAATCCTCCGTGGGTTTGATAATGACGACAACTGTACTGGAATCCTCCATGGGTTGGACAACGATGACTATTGTTCTTGTATTCAACATGGGTCCGATAGTTTGAATTATGTAATAGTATCCTACGTGGGTCCGACATAGTAGCTGGTCTAGTATCTTACGTGGGTCTGACAGCTTAGCTAGTCTAGTATCCTACATGGGTCTGACAGCTTAGATGAATCAATGACTACATATTAAAATCTCTATCGCTATACGAAAGATATATATACATGTGTGAGATGAGTTTTGACTTTCAATCATTATCATCGATGTGATTGACTTCTTCCCTGTGTGTACTATGTTGTTCGTGAGCTCGAGAGTTGGAGATGAACTGGATTGAAGACTTAGTTATATGTATGGGCATATACTTAAGTTGTGTTGGTTGATGCACCATGTTTTGTATCTTACCTCTTATTTATCCTTAGTGGATATTGTGAGACCCTTCGGGTCTCAGGGTCCCTACTGAGTATCATAAACTCACCCCTGCACGGGCTATGCCCGCACTACATTTTGTTGGATATAGACAGAAGACATCATTGATCAAGGTGGAGGATTGTGGAGCTAGATGGTACCCAGAGGTGGATCACTTGGAGAGACATACACGGAGCAGATGGCTAGACCTATGGTGCTGAGGAGGCCATCGGTACCCATCCTTCAGGTGGGATTCACGGAGGATGACTCGGTGGTTTTTATTTTACTTTACTGCAGTTGTACTAGCTTTCCTGTTGTAATGTACTTTACTGCTGGGCTTGTATTTCTAGCCCCCTTTACATTCATCACTTACTTTTGTATACAGTATTTACTTAGTGTTTACTTCTGTTGCATACTCTGTTGTGATTGTTTATTCTCATAAAGGCAATGCCTTCCCTTTTTATTGGGATTTACACCTTTGGTACTAGTCGCCAGCCCCTGGCCTATGGAAGGCGGGTTTGGGGTAGTCACGACATGGGCCCCAAGGATAGGTCGTGAAATTTTTTTCCTATGGTATATTTATGTTATTGATATTATGAGTTTTGACCTAATTATGGGTATGGACTGGCTAGTTGTATACCGAGCCCACATCGATCATTACCGTATGAGAGTGAACATTAGGTCTCTTAAGGGTGACCAATATATTTATCATTGAGAGGTGGATATTGAGGAAGGCTGAGTAGGAACAATTTCTCCACCAATGGGAGTGCTCAAAAACCATGTTGCTGGTAATTCATTGGATGATGGAGGTGTTAGGAAAGATTTTCTGACACCCATAGTGGAACTATTTCATGATGTATTTCCAAAAAACATCTTAGGGATAACACCAGAGAGAGATGTTAAATTCACTATCAAGCTCGTTCCGAGGGCTGAGCTTGTGTCTATATGACCATAGAAAATGACACTGATTGAGCTTCAATATAATAATACATATTTAGATGAAATGGATGATATGGGATTTATTTGTGCAAGTTCATCACCATGGGGATCACCAGTTCTGTTTTCCAAAAGGATAATGGGATTTTATGCTTATGATTCAATTAATAGAAGTTTAATAAAATGATTATCAAGAAACAATATCATTTTCCGCATATTCATGACCTGTTTTTGAAAATTTATGTGGTAATGTGTTTTCTAAAAATTGATTTGAGATTTGGGTATCATTAGTTGAGAGTATGGACTTCTGATCAAATTATCAAGGGCTTCCATGGGATTTTATGACATAAATATTACAATATTCATATCGAGTTACATCATTGTGTGGAATGACATACCAAAACAATTAGGTGTATAATTGGGGATACCTTACATCATGATTTCTTACATCCATAGATCTTATAGTAAAAGAGTTAAATTACTATTATAAAGACTGTAAGTCATTATTAAATTATTATAAGTCTATATATTTTTATGTTCTAAAAGTTTATATTCCACTTCATTTAATTTATAAATTTTGTATTTAATAATATTTCTAATAATAATTTTACCAATTTTTCTATGAGTTTAAATAATAAGAAAAATTTATCAGACGATAGCATAGAATGATAATAACAACTTCATCTTCTGATGAATAATGAGTTTGACATTTTTGAATAAATATGTTTTTTAGTTTAAATTTATAAACTAAAATTCACTCCCCCACATTTAGACATCGTAAACTGCTATTGTCTAATAATTTGTATCAGAGATGGTTCTACTAGTATAATTTCAATGTTTTTACTTTTTTATATAAAACATGTTGTTATGTATTTTTATAAACAACTTATTTATAAATTGATTTCACACTAACTAGTTTTTGTAAAAATAGAGTCTCCATTATATAATATTTAATGAATGAATGTTGGTTCTCTATATAATCTAAATCTATGTATATCACTTATTTTTTTTATGGAAATGATTATGATTACTAAAGAGATTGAATGATGTATTCAGTTATCAATAATGATGTGGATAACATAGTTATGTTGGATGAAATTAAAAAAATTCTAGATAGAGAGAAGATATCCATTATAAGTCAGGGAAAACTATAATATCATTTTATTTACAAATTAAGGAATTATATTTTATGTAATTTTACAATAATTTTTTATAGTCATACATTTTCATGTGAAGTGACTAAAAGTATTTTGGTGATGTTATAGATAACTAACATTAGAACATCTAAAGTCATTGAGAGTAGACGATCTATTATAATAGTTTATTATCAAGCTATATATTTTTTAGCTAGAGATTTAGTTGTAAAGATCTACCAATGGACTATGGCTATTATAAATTTTTTAAAATATCACAGAGATAAATATCAAGATCATTAGATTTTAGTTGAGAAAATAATTGAAATTATTCCAAATTAATTAAAATAAAGAAGAATTGATTTAGATAGAATGATAACAATTTAAAATATTATTGTAAAGGATCTCATTGTAACACTAATGCATTAAAAGGGTTCAATTTAAATGGTTTCAAAGATGGTGAAAATGAATGATAAGGGATAATATATCCCACAAACATTGAATGTTCTAATTGAAACTCAATCCCTTGAATTTTTTTGAAATATTTAAAAAATAATAATATTATTATTATGTTATATACTAGTTTAGTGAAATAGACTTGAAATTAATTATATATACTTGTGATAAAAATCAAAATGAAATTGGATTGAAATATAGTCATTATAGATATAATAAAAATTAATTATATTTTGGTGATAACAAATATTCACAAGAGGTTAATTGTAATGAGTGTAAGAAAACATGAGATATAATATAGGGTTATCTTAATATAAAATGGAAGGATGAGATCGAAATGAATTCTGACAGAAACTCTAAGAACTACTATAAGAATATGAGTTATGAGATTATAAATGCTTTATACACATAGAGATCTAGTGGCAGAGATAGATAGTCTGAGTATTCATTAGGAAATGAAAGTCTATGATAGAAAAAAGTGGATTTATGTAAAAAAACCAAAGGTTAACAATTTTATTATGGTTAAGATAACAAACAAATCCCTGAAAAACCTTACATAAAATAAAAAAATTGAAATTATTGAAAATGATTTGTTTACATATTTTGATAAATAATATTTGAAATCTAATTAATAGAATAATTATTTTCCATTTTTTTAATAGGTTTAATATTTTTCAAAACTACTTGAATATAAAAACTATAAAATTTAAAAAATTGGATATTGTTGAAAAAAACAGGTTATTAGAATTAAGTAATTTCTACTCATAATGCCAAGATACCAGATTTTTCTAATGTTCACGATAAATATAAATTTGAAGAAGAAAGAATTAAAAATATCTTGATTATTTTTATAAAACTATTTTTCAATGTGACATTGTCAAAATGAGTTCAAATACAAGTTATAGTGAGGTAAAAAACATTGAAAAAATATAAAATTTATAGTCTGATGAAACTTTTTTCTATGTTTTTGACTGGATAGTTTAACAAGAATAAAAAGTATAATAAATCACCCCACAAAGATATATTTTCAGAATTGGTTTTACTAAAAAACCATTTCTAGTAATACATATATTGTTATGAAAAGTTCTTCAATTAGTATTCATTTTAAAAATATTAAAAATTGGAAGTAAAAATTTACATTATAAACTGTTCAATCATTCTGTTTTCAGAAATTCAAAATCTTAAAATAATTGAAATTTTTCCAAAATACTAAAGTTCAAAAATGAGGATTCATAATATTTAACGTTTTGATAATATCAGATCCATTAAGGTTAGAGTTCTAAAATCATAATGTTTTTTTCCTAAAAAATAGAAATATATCAATGAAATTAATATTTTGTATGATGATTGTGGTTGATCAAATCATAAGACTGAAAATTGTTTTGAAGAATATTATAATGTTGAAATGTGTAAATGTATATTTTAGAGATAGTTCTCATGGAGAACGTATTAGTTTATTTAATGATAGATATGTTGTTCATAATTTTAATGATGAATTAATTATTTCCATCAATTAGAATGAGAGTGCCTAAAAATTTAACATAAAAACCCATAAGAGAAAATATCTACCTATTCTTAATGTAAAGAAAGATCAAAACTTGTTATGGAATATAATATTTGCAATATTTAATGTTATATCATTAGATATTTAATCAATAAAAATATTTTTTAAGGATTTAACCAAACATTTGTTTGATATGTATAATTTTTATGACCCATGCCAATATAGAAAGAAACATATTTCAATCTTTTAACATATTAGTAAAGCCTCAACATTTTCCTCATTACATTTACTATACATGGAGTTATTTGAAACTATAAAAACCTAATGTATCAGTGGAATAAAATATGTATCAACTTATGATTATGATTGGAATATATATACATGGGTATATTTTATATAAAAACGACTGAAGACTTTAGTTTTCATTAAAAAAAATTAGATAGAGTTAAAATGATATAATCCCTTCCATTATAACTATTCATACTGATCACTATGAAGAATTTTTAAATTCTGAATCTAAAACTACTTGTAGTAAAAACTGTATAGTACATAAATTTTTGAATCCTTGAACATCCCCTAAAATTTTTGTTGTTGAAGAAGAAATAGAATTATTTAGGAGATTTCTAGTGCCATGTCAAGTTAATACTTGGTTTCTAAACATTTAATAGTTCAAGAAGTTAATAATTACCTCTATAATATAAATGAAATTTTAATAAGATATTTTATTTAAAAAAACATATGTGTTGTGGAATGGAAAGAAAAAAAAACATTCGTTATTCAATAAATTTGGGGGAAAATTATTAATTTTCCATTATAAAGATAATTAAATAATGTTGATTCAAAATATGATGTATTAGTTTTTATGTTATTATATAATTTATAAGGCATATAATGTTTTAAATCAAAATTATTTTAATTTTGGAGAAAGGGTGCATTATAAATTTGATGAAACCAATACCTTTTTTTAAAAAAACCCAAAAATTAAAATTTTATATATAATTTTAATAAATAAGATTCAACTTATTTTAGAAAACAATTATCATAAGAGATATATTGAATAATATATTAATGATGTTATACATCCAGAATATTCCAACCCTATTATTGAAGAAAAGAGTTTTCTAAACCCAAGAATCCTGTTGATTTTTTATGAATTGTCCATGTGATAATATATTTTTAGATGTATAATGATGTGTTATAATGATAAATTATTTGATATATGAAATTGAACATATTGAATTATGTTAACTGTTTGACCTAAAGAATTAAAATTAGGGTTTGTGATATGGAGTTTGGGTAAAATATATACAAAATAAAATCAATGATTTAAAAAAGAACCATGATTGGAATTTGGTTGAATGGACTAATGATATTACTGTAATTGGAGTAAAATGGTTTGTTTAAAATAATGTGATGAAAATGGAATAATGTTTATAAATAATTATAGAATATTTGATATGGGATATAATTTGAAATTGTCCACAGAAATTAAATGTCATATATTATTATCTAGACATTAAGATACTCAAATAAATCATGAATATACAGTATTCTAAAATTTAAAGCCACTTCAAATGGATGTGAAGTGTAATTTTCTTAATAGATATGTTAAATATGAATTATATGTAGAAAAAAACCTTGTTTATAAAATAAATAATATCCAGAACATATTTTTAAAATCACGACTTTAGAGACTCAATAAGTCCCCTAGAGCCTAGTTTGATTTTCCAACTTGATTTTTAATAAGAATTTTTTTTAATGGATATGTGGATTCAACCTTTTTTTTTAATTATGTTTTTGAAAATATTAATATTTTACAAATATATACTAATGAAATTATATTTGGTTGAATTAAATAATCCTTAACATATTCCTTTGATGTTCTTATGATGCATGCATTTGATATGAGTATAACAGGTGAGTAAATAATTTTTTTGATTTTCAAATATCACCAGAACTGGAGGATATTTTTTTATTTTGACATATGTATATAAAATATATGCTGAAGAAATTGGGATACGATACATCTAAATGTATTATTTCTCATATTAAAATGTCAAATACTTTAGATGTTGGCGATGTTGGGAATCTTGTTGGGAAAAACATAATTTGAGTTATGATTGAATGTATATATTACATAACACCAAGTCATTTATATTTAATGTTATATATATAAATATATATACTTATAGATATCAAGAAAGTATAAAATAATACCATATTAAATATGTAAAAAGCATTTTTATTACGTTTAGGAAACTATTGATTATTTATTATTTTATTCTTCAATAAATAATTGTTTGTAAAAAATATTTTTCAGATACTGACGTTAGTAGATGAGTAAAGGATAAGAAAAATAATTTTGCAACATTTAATTTATTATTAGAAGCATTATTATATTGGTCTTTTATGAAAAAATAATCAGTTGAACGTTCCATTACTGAATTTGAATATGTTATAGATAGATGTTGTTGATCTCAAGGGTTGTTTATGTAACACAAACTCAAAACTATGGCATGATTTTTAGCAATACTCATATATTTTGTTATAACAGAAGTTCTATTCCCATATGTTAAAATCCATCACAGACCTCATGAAAAAATCATACAGATATAAGACACCATTTCTTTCAAGATCAAACAAAAAATAGAGATATCATTTTGCAGTTCATCAGAAAAAAAAAATAATGATATTTTTACTAAACCCATTACTTATCATTCATTTAAATATATTAAATAGATTGATAGTATGATCAATATAAAATTATCATTCATATATACTTTATGTTTAACAAGCACCTAAAACTAATTCACTCTTTCTCATCAGGGGAGTATATATGTTTTGTTATAAGAAACATTAGTTTTCAAACACTATTGTTTTTTAAATTTCTAGTTTTTTAACCTATTATTTTTTAAAAAAAACATTTTTTCTATTATTTTTTGTTTTTAGAATTATATTTTTTAATAATTTTTTGTGAAATAAAAAAAGTTATTACTTATTTTCAGAATCAATATTTCGTAAAAAATTCCAGAAAAAATTTATTTTTAAAATTATATCAGAAATAATTTATTTTACAAAAACAATTAACAATATGTTACTCATAAAAATAGAACATTTCCACTAATAATGTCAATATTCCTTACAATTATATTTTTTAATTATATATTTCATTCATTTTTCTATATTGGTTTACATATTCATTATGTTATTCAAACATTAATTTTTTTTATAATTTTAAGAAACATGTAATGGTAAAATAAATTAGTCCAATAAGTTGTTTCAAATAAAATATTAAGATTTCATAATAATTTTTAAATTATTCATGGATTAAATCTATAAAATCCAATTTAACAATTGAAAATAAATCATATTAATGTTTAGATCTCTAAATAGTTTACGTATGAATGTTTTCCCATTTCACTTGGTTAAATTGTTAATATTTTATAATGTATGAAAATTTATTCAAATAAAATATCGTAATATATTGTTATATTACATTTAAAAATATTTTTTTACATCATGTATTGTTTTTTTCAATCAAAAGTTGTGTTATTTTTAGATAATTTGTTTAAGGGGGAAAATTTCCTCCAAACAGGGGAAATAGTTTTAGTGTGATAAATATAACTAATGAAGAAAAGGTGATTAAGGGGTAGAATATTATGTAATAATTTATATCTAGTGAATAATATTGAAAAATTATAAGTCATCAACAAATGGGAAGTTATGATATGATATGATAAAATATTTCTATGAATAGTCTCTTTGATATTCACATAAGAAAAAAGGGTTGTATGTTTTCAATTTTAATATTATTTTATTTCATCTGATGTGTTATCTACTTCTTAGAAATGAGGATATTGTTTAGTTTAAATCTATTTTTTCTATATTTCTTTTCATTCTTTAAAAATAAAAATCACATTATAACATTCTTAAAATTATATTTACATATATTATACATTCCAAGTGTTTTAGAATGATTTTTTAGAATAAATAATATTCCATTGAGTGTGGAAGTGATTCTAATATAACACAAATATAATCAATTATTTATTCAATTCACTCCATCAGATTGATGAGGAATTTGTTAAATTTTATTCTCTAGTGTTCTTTTTAATGTTCAAAAAAATGTTACATCTATTAGACTAACTGAATTCCACACCATTAGACAAAAAATAGTAATGATAAATAAAACATCCCTATTTTGATTTATTTGATTGATAATAAATAGAATATTCCATTATAAAATCTCATGTTAATAATCAATTTTTTGGAAATATATTTTTTATATAGAATTATGTATTGAACTGTAATGGTACTTACAAAAAAAAGCATAAGATGAAAATGTTTTTTTTGACATATCATGTGAAGAACATCCATTCCCTTTTTAGCCAAAATTTAGAATCCTTGAATTCTTTCCATTAGTGGAATTTATATAAATTGAAGTGTATTCAAGGATATTAGCGATGATGCATTTGAAACTAAACACATTTGATATTTTTTTATAACTAAACATCTTGTTCTCACACTTTGTAATATTTTAAGAGAGTTGTGGTTCTACGGAATCCCTATGAGGAATGAAAAATCATAGGTATATTTTACTTTTTTATTCTTTTTTTATTTAGGTTTAGATTGGGAGATTATTGGGATATTAAGAATAGTTAATATAATAAATTGAATTGATAGATTTCATGGATAAGAATTTAAATACATTTAAATCATAAGATCGAGGGATTTTGGGGCTTGGATAACCTTAAAAGTATTATAATAATATTGAGGGATTCTAAAGGATTGGAAGATAGAGATATTATAATTTTATTATAAAGGTATTTCATATAGGGTAAATATGGGACATTATACGTTGGTATAAATCTATGGATATATTATGTCAGGATTTCTGACATTTTTGAATTTATGAGTTCAAGGAGTTAAATTAGTTTTATAAATATTTTATGTCATTTTTACTTTATTATCAGATTTCATATTACTTCTTTATACATGTTCAAAATTCCCCTTAATTTTTATTAGAATGTTCTAATTTAATAATATTCTTAGTAATAGTTTTATCTATCTCTCAATGAGTGTGAATAATATATCTAATTTATTAGGAAATGTATGATTCTGATACTAATATTATAATCACCTGATGAATTTTGAGTTCAATATTTTTTACTAAAGCAGTTTTTTTATAAATTTTTCTTCGTCTAAATTTTTAAAATAAAACTCATACCTCGTATAGCCATCATAAATTCTTTTTATCCAACAATGATGCATATAAACCCCTGGTCATATGAGTATAATTTCAAATGGGAATGTATCGAATTTTTCAAATATCATTATCCAAAGGAATCTAAACCCCTACTTATATCAATATAATATTAAATATGAATTTTTACAGAGCTAATAATATTCTAAAAAATGAGTTATCTTAGTCTCTATGAATAATAATATATGAACTCTAGGAATGGAGTATATATGTATATATGGACTCATCCCTAAATGGAATATAAATACTCTTGTGAATGGAATCCCTAAAAATTAACAATATTTTTTTAAATGAAGCTAATATATATATGACTCGTGGATAATTACATGAATGATGGAATATCATTTGAAATCTCTATATTTAGAAAATAATTTAGTCCTAATATAAAAACCACATTTCTATTATCTAAAACAATGCTTTAATCCCCTTTAAACCATTTCATTTTGAGATAAAATTCACTCACCAAATTTATGTTCAAAAAATATTATATTGACACATTAAATAAACCCCCAAATTCAACTAGGAGCTATCTCAATCTGGAGTTTAATGTAATCACAAATATCCTCTCAATGAAAGAAAGAATGAATCTAGAAAATAAATGATAATATAAAATATAACTCAATAGATACCCATTGGTTATTTAGTATAAGGATCAACCATAATCATACATTTTACACTACAACCAATGTATGAAACCACATGGTACTACATAAGGGTACTAAAATTGAAATAATATAACAACCCCACTTTTTATTTGAATGGAGAAACAATTTAGATTATATTATATCCATACACACACATTTCTCATGACCAATTATCATGTTTCACATAAAAACATTTATAAACAGATGAGATATTTTAGGAACCACCGACCTCCATTCTCATTATTTTTGGTGTAAGATTTGGCCTCTAATGGAAGAAGTAGTAGTGATAAAAAAATCACTTTATTAGAACAGAATTGATGAAGAGAACTAAAACAACTAAATTTTTTCTAATATATGGTTTATAATGATAATATTTACACCGAATATCTACTTGGATAGATGATTCCTAATTTAAAGAAATAATTGAGGATACACCACACTAGGAGATAGAAATAATACTGTTGAATTAGGTCGGTTCATGTGGTTTGGGGGAGAATGTTTGAAAACTCATTTATTTGGTTTTCAAATTTAAAACCATATAATTGAAATTATAAAAACAATATAGGTTACCTTTGTGGCTTGATCACATGGGATGTGGTTAAAAACTTTATCCACACACTCTGCTTTTCTATGATCACCCCCTTCAAAATGGAATGATTAATTTGAAACCTAGACAATAAAATCATGAAGAAAAGATTAATCCCTAATCTAGGGATTTATAGTGAAATGTACCTAACTACAAATTGAACTCATTGATCCCATAATAATTATATTTTGTAGCCCACATCATTTCAAAATTCCATATGTTTTCAAATGACATATAAACTATATTATAATTTCTTCCAGAACTAATACTAAATTCCCAAAAAATGATTGTTGGAATCCACCAATTCCCTATGTGGCATAAAATAAATTAAATACACATGAATCCATAAAATGATTGAAATTGTAATAAATTATATTTAATATTGTTTTTATCTGCCCCAATATATATAAACACTTCCCCAAGATACATATCTGAGAATAAAAATAGAATTACATTGTCATGTGAAATTTTATATCAGTATCTTACTCATATGTATCCATTTAAATATTCATATGATCTCATTGACTATATACCTGATGAATCATATTCTAAAATGGGATATTTTCACTCTGATATACTATATGAAATTATTTTCCCCAAAATATTGCATCACCCTTATATCTTGATTAATGTGATTCTATGCTCTTGAATAGGATCCATTATATATTTTTTAGCAGTAATAATTGTAATATATAATTTCTCACATAGGAACTATAGCGAGTATAAAATTTATAAGTCATGGTATCAATGATCTATGTAATATAAATTACCCCATATATATGATCTCTAAATTCCTTTTACTCTGAATATAGTGGTGTCCCAACTAGGGACACACTTCTAAACTAATAGGATAAGCTTCAACATATCGTAAATGATCTAGGGCCTTCAAATAAATTATTTTTACGAGTATGTCCCACACATAGGTGATCTTTGCTAATTTATATACATGTCCATAAATAGATCTATATAAATCAAAGACTAAAAAATATTTGTATAGGAGAATAAGGATTTGAAAAAATAACTCATGCATGAACTATGAAAATCGAGGAAGTATGCTCGTAACATTTCCACCAGTACCTAGGTAGTATTATTATACTTCACATTTGTTAGAGGATGGTGTTTTGTTATAAGATAATCTTATTATAGAAACCCAAGAATAACAAACATCTATATTACATAATTTTAGAAGAATATTAAAAACATTAAAAAATAAAATTCCCTAGGATCGTAATAGTTTAGTGTCTTTTGAAACAAGGAACAAAATGTTATAACATGGTAAAATATTTTCAATGTTTTCCACAAATATTTTCCCATTTAGAACTCCAACGCAAAACCTTTTGTCATTATCTAGGGAAAGTAAACATAAGAATGACTGAGCTTAGATTCCCAGTAATAGTAAATAATTGAGATAATCAAGAACTTCCAATGAATACAGATATGATAATATGAACATAATATTATAAAATCACACCATACATATTAAATAATATTAAAAAGAATCATGTAATAATGATTGGAATTTTATAAGACAAGAATCATAAGGTAATAAATGTAATAATTAAGGAAATCATAACATAAGAAAAATAAATGCAATTCAGGTAGACACATAGGAATATAATATAATTACTTATACGTCATGTATGGTTACCAAAATATATCATGTAAATTCAAGGTGGCTAGACATATGATGTGGTACACACCACCTTACCAAGTCACAACTCTTTCCTTATTGTGGAATGGGTTTTCTCCCCAAACCATATTAGTTTCCCAGGTTCACTCCTATGAACAGCTTATTTATGATTTTTCACTCTTCATGCCATCTTAGTACATAAGGATTGCTCCCAATACCACAATGGAAAACAAAGACCTTTATTGAACTAAGTTCACTCCCCATTCTGTCCATGTGAATTTTATGAGATATTAATCATTACCAAAAAAATTGGAGGGTGATATATGTCCCAACAGTCACATAATGAATTCATATATACATTTTCCACAATATTATAAAATATTCATCACATCGTTACCCATAAAATGAAATGGGATTTATAAACAACATATCAAAACAAATGAAATGAATTGGGTATGATAAATATTTTTTCATATCAATACCTGTGGTAAATAGAATGGTTACATAACAATTTCATCAAATCATACCCAATTGAAAATAAAAGTGTTTATAATCTTATAACCTCTAAAATTTAAATGAGTATCAAAAGTATATAACCAATGAATGTGTGACTTGTTTCATAATAATATAACCCATGAATTGGAAACTTATTTTTTTTAAATATAACTCGTTAAAGAGTACAATGTTTCATAAAATTAACTCCATCAATGTAAAGACCAGGAAATTTCATGGAAATGATTTTCATAATTCTTTGGAATGTTATGAGTATGTGGATTTTAAAGGAACTTGATTCCGAGGCCCGATGTTCCCGGAATAAATTTCCAATGTTTTTTTCGGGTACGTTTAGTAAACTTACGTGAAGGTTTTTCTATCTTTTGAACTGCTACTCGGAATTGAAATTGGAGGGCATCGATGAACTCACAGTGCCGATATTCACTTAAGGGGACCTTTACTGCAGTTTCATTTTATTCAGGTGAAAGTTAAAAATTGGGGTTTATTTAAAAAGTTAAATAGAATTGTTTAGAACAATTTTGTTAACCTTGGTGGTTAAATCCTACATAGGGAAGTTAATGGTGGAGCCCAACCCCACATAACTTACCATGTGTTGATATTTGTGTGGTGGGGCCCACTATATTTTCTAACCTTTTATCTCCCCATAACTCCTCCCAACTCCCTTGAACATCCCTTCATTAAATCTTTGACAACTCCCTTCATTAAATATGAGGAGCCTCACCACCTTCCTCCCAATTAAGATGACAACCTTTTAATTAATTAAGGTTTTGAATTACAAATATTTTTTTTTGTGAATAAAATATTATAGAATGAGATATTATTTTCATTTGAGCTTATGTTGGGTTGGGGATGCTCTTGAGATTTTGAAGATTTGTGTCTCTCATTCTCTCGATGAAGAACGGTGACGACCACGAAGAACGACATCCTCATTGACGAAGAACGCTGATTCCACCGAAGAATGACGACGTGTCTTTCTTCGCTTTTCCTCCACGAAAAAGGAGAAGATGCCTTTCTCCAACAACACTTCTTATTCAGGTGCACTCCAATGAATGACACTTGAGCCGAGATCGAAGGCACTTTGTGGGAGCGACGAATGCCAACGATTGTTGACACCATCATCTCCTCCCTTGTGACGACGTCAACGAACCGACGCCAGCATTTTCGTGATATTGTCAACGAATGGTGAACCATGAGGTAGGGGGTTTTGTATGATTTTTATATATATTAATTTAAACCCTCAAACTTGGTCTTTCATTTTTTGGGTGTTTAATTGAGCATCTAACGTGGTGGGTATGGGCTAACAAATAATTTTGATCCCACTGTCATATCATTCTTGATGCACGGATTGCATGGTGATGGATGAACGGAATGGAAACATTGTTTTGAATCCATTGCAGTGAAGAGTGGGTCCCAAGAGAGCTACTGGCATAGACAGTAGGTAAAACAGACCACTGGAACAACTCTGGTGACCCGTGGAAGACCGCGGCGGCCGGCGGCGCCCCATGGCCCCGCCGACGGAGGACCACCGCCACACCAATCGCGGAGGTGGCTGAGGAATGGATCATGCACCGCACATGATCCATGAGGTCAGGGCGGCGCCAGCTTGGCACTGCCGTTTCGGTGAACTGGGGGGCCCCCTCCCCCCCCACCCCCGCTCGGCCGGCCGGGCTGAGGCACGCCACGCCGCGCCAACTGGGCCAGGCTGCGCCAGACGGGTCGGGCCATTCCCTACCAGGACGGACCCAGACCCAGGTTGGACTTGGGTTGGGTCGACCCAGTACGGGGTGACCCAGGGTGCGTTGGGCCATGTTGGAGCGGGCCCAAACCCCCTTTTTTGGACCTTTTTGGTCATTCTCCCATAACGTGATCTAAGGACATCTGATCGACACACCGTCTATTGCGTAGGAATCCTTGGATTGAGATGGTAGTTTTGGTTTATTACACTAAAGGTTTTGGAGACATTTGTGTATGGAAGGTTTGGATCAAACCTGAAACCAACCGGGCCATCAGAGCGGAAATGATTTTAACTTAAGGACCGGACGTCCAATTGATATGCCGCCAGCTACGTTGGATTCCTTATGATGAGGAGATTATTTTGGCATACTCCACATGTTATGTAGATGAAATTGGAGTATGGGAGGGTTGGTTTTAGCTTAAAAACCAACCTGGCCCCTGGAACAGAAAAGCAAATAACTCACAAATCTGGAGTCCGACTGACGCGGCGTTTGATATGTTGATACCCCTATGAGAAGGCAGTCCTTTGAGATTCTTCAAAGTGAGATTTCGTGACACTTGGAGTGTCGACCGGTATCTCTTGGTGAAGATCCTACCAGAGATGAGCATACAAAGTGCGAAGACCTAGTTGATGGTCACCTGACAAATGCTTGACCGATTTGACTTGGAGTGATTCGAGTAGCCCTATAGATAGAGATCCTAGTTTGGCGTCAAATCCTAAGCGGACAGAGCGCCTGGTTTGGCAGCAGACCCATAGTAATCGACAAGAGCAGTACATCTATAGGCTATTAGGGGGAGCGCTACTGTGTTGGGGCGGCAGACCCATGGCGGGAAGCGCTACTATGTTGGGGAGACAGACCCGTGGTACTCGACAGGTGTACCTCAGCAGTGTAAGGTTAGAGAGTAGTGTGTTGGAGTCATTACAGGTCCACTGTACTCAATAGAAGGGGAGTTCTCCAGCAGTTGTGGCTTCGATAATGAAAATACTGGGTTGAGCTGAGTCAATGACCTTTGTATTTTTGTCATGATTGTGATGAGTTATGTGATAACTCTGGTATATTTATGGGAATATAACTAAGTAAAGGATATCTATTGAGATATTTCTTTTTTGGTTTATCCTTGTTGGATTTAGTGAGACCTTGAGGGTCATGAGGTCCCTATTGAGTATCGTTATACCCACCCCCAGATGGGCTATGCCCACACCTTGTTGTGTTGGATGTAGACGACATACAGCGCTGACCAAGGCAGAGTGTTCAAGGACTCGACGGTACCCGGAGGTGGACACTAGGCATGAAGACACACGTAGAGGACCAATAGACATGGATTGATGAGGAGAACCTCTGTACCTACCCTTCATGTAGGAACTCAGAGGACGATCCAGGAGCTGCTTCACCATTCACTTGTTTCTCTTTTCAGTTGTACTTTTCTTTTAGTTATAGCTATACATTTATATTGGGCTTGTATTTCCAGACCCTTTATAATTTTAGCACACTTTTTATACTACTTTACTTAGTGTTTTCTTCCGCTTGTACTCTGGTTGTGTGTGTTTACATTTTATAAAGGCAATGCCTTCCCAGTTTTTTGGGAGTTACACCTTTGTTGCTAGTCGCCTGCCCCTGGCCTATGGATGGAGGGCTTGCGGTAGTCACAATATGGGTCCCGGGAGAAGGGTTGTGAAAAATTGGTATCAGAGGAGTTGTTTCTACCGCAGAACATTGGACTCTGATATTTCTTTTCTATGAAGAAATAGTGTTAAGGGTACCGAGTGTGGTTTTCAGTTCAGGGAGTCTAGTGTTGGTGTGGCAGCCAACATATCCATACTACAGGACCCTGACTTCTGATTTCTGACTCAGTGCACAAAAAAACTGATTGCGTGTGTGTCTACAAAAGGTTTCATTAAGTCATCTCAACCTGGTCTGCTCACCGGGTATAGTCTTTTGACCGTGTCACAACTGTTCAGGATGCCTCCATGCAGACAGTCAGTTGGAGTTCCGAGAGATTACCTGATAACGGCCCACCGAGCGATGAGACTCAGGTGCGAGGCCCTCTTACTATGTTGTCACCTTTAGGTGGTGTACCAGTATCACCACCACCTGTTGGGCAGCAGATATCACCAGCCTCACTAGTGGATGGTTCACACCGATAGTGCACGTTGCATGAGTCCCAGCAGTCGAGGCCTCTGAGGTTATGAGGTGAGACAGATTCTCAGGCACTAGTGGACTGGATGGAGAAAAATTGGAAGAGTTATACACCTATTTTAGACACTAGTATAACTTATGGTGATCCTAGCTACTGGTGTATCCAAGTGAGTGACCATGAGGTTGGTCCGCATAGTGACGAGGCTTCGGTAGGTGGACCGATTCTTGAGATAGTACCTTCGGGTTGTGTGCCAGCTATATCGCTACCTGTTGGTCAGCAGTTTCAACTGGCGGTACCGGTAGATGAGAAATTTAGGCCTTGTTCCTTACACGTTTTTCAGCATTAGATACCCCTTAGGTTCAGAGGCGAGTCCGACTCACAGGCGGCTGAGGACTGGCTTGAGGATGTGGCTGAGAGTTTTCTGGAGCATATACAACTTCGGCAGGATGACATGTCGGTAGATGAGTCTTTATCGAGGTGTACCGATCATTCCTGGTACTTTATGACTACGATACCATCAGTGCTTTAGATCTCGTAACTCAGAGCATGTTGTGATTAACGGACATCTCATCCAACACTTTTCCTTAATGCATTCCTACTTATGCAATGGTGCTCGAGAGAACCTTTGTGGTTAAATGTTTTTTGGCTGAACGAATACATCTAGAGAATGTTAGCAGAGGGAAATAAGGGAACTGGAACTAGTCTTAGAGACTTCATCATGTAAAATTTTTCAAGAAGAGGAAGTGTTAAGGATAGATAAATCTGCAGAGCAGCAGACGTGGAAACAATGCTAGGAGAGCTGCATGGGTGGTGTACTTTTCGACATGTCACAACCACTCGCCTTTGTCGTCCCCACAAGGATCATGGAGAAGGAGTGCAGGGGAAGCGAGTAACTACATGTGGTCAAAGAGTGTGACCTAAGGGTTCTAGGAATGATTCAAGGTACGGTCTATGTCCACTATTAGCTGTCGTACCAAGAGATATTGATATGAATCATTCCTTCCTTCCACGAATCTTGTCCTAGACCTAGGGTTTCTGGTTAAGCCATTTACTTGACCCTCACGTCTGGAGATACCTTTGGGGGGATACTCAATAATAACACTTATGCCGACAGTGTGATCTGACCATTTAGGTGAGTGTTTCGGTTGGAACCCATTGGTGGCAGCGTCGAGGCCTTACGATGTTAGTTTGGGTATGGACTGGGCAACCACAGTTCATACACAGATTGACTGTTCTAGTCAAAAAAATTTTGTTTACCTATAATGTTGGGATGGATTTTCCTTGTTTGGCAAAAAGGAAACCCCATGCATCACAAGATGGAATCATGCATAGGTGGGTGAAGTTGATCACTCATAACTTTACCAGACTTAGATTTGTGTTAGACTTCTCCAGAGTCGCTGCACCACTTTCAGCATTGATGAAGAATGGGAAACCCTTCATGTGGTCAGAGAGATGATAGCAGTGCTTTTAGGATCTGATCCAGAGGTTGACTAGTGCACCCATCTTGAGGCTACCAGAGAAGGTGCGGATCATCCAGGAGCAGATGAAGACTACAAAAAGCAGACATAAGTCTTATGATGATAGGAGACATAGACCACTGGAGTTCGAGGATGGCGACCAAATTTTTCTAAGGGTCTCACCTTGAAGAGGTCTACAATTATTTTCCTGGGGCGGCAAGTTATCTCCATGATTATTCGAACTTTTCTAGGACCTCAGCAGAGTAGGCGAGGTGGCTTACCGCCTGGCCCTTCCACCTCAGTTTCACCGGGAGAATGACATCATCCGTGTATCTCTCTTGAGGAGATATGTGTATGACCCTTTCCACATCATCGACCATGGGGGTCCAGACATCGATGACAATGCCACATTCATTGAGGTTTTAGTGGAGATTGATGATCAATAGGAGTGGGTCCTACATGGATGTACGATTCCTCTTGCGTGCATTCGCCTGTAGCACAGGAACCTCTAGGCGAGCACATAAGAGCACGAGGCTCAGATGCATGCTCAGTACCCCTTTATTTTTCCTAGTGTGTGTTATAGTTTTATGGGGATGTAAATCCCTGAGGTGGGATTAATGTAAAGACTCGGAAATTTCATGGAAAACTTTTTGTTAATTTTTTGGAATTTTACGAGTCGGTGGCTTCTGAAGGCACTTGATTCCGAGGCCCAGTGTGCCTGGAATCAATTTTAGAAGTTTTGTTCCCGTATGCTCAGTAAACATACATGTGGGTTTTTCTATCTTTTGAACTGATACCCAGAATTGAAATCAGATTGCACCGATAAACTCATAGAGCCGGTATTTTCATAAGGGGACCTTTAACGCAATTGCGTATTATGCGGGTTGAATGTTAAAAATTGGGGTTTAATTAAAAAGTTAAATAAAATTGTTTAGAAAAATTTTATTCACCTTGTTGGTTAACTCCTACAGGGGGAAGTTAATGGTGGGGCCTACCCCCACTTAACTTCCCATGTTTGGATATTTTTAATGTGGGGCCCACATGATTTCCCAACTTTTCATCTCCCCCATAACACCTACCAACACCCTTGAACTTCCATTAATTAGTTCATTAACAACTCCCCTCATTTAATATGAGGAGCCTCACCACCTTCCTCCCAATTAAGATGCTAAACTTTTAATAAATTAATGTTTGGAATTACAAATCTTTTGTTGTGTGAATAAAAATAATAGCATGAGCTATTATTTTAGTTTGAGGTTTTGTTGTGTTGGGAAGGCTCTAGAGATTTTGAAGAGTAGTGTCTCTCTTTCTCTCGATGAAGAACAGTGACGACCATGGAGAATGACATCCTCATCAATGAAGAATGCTGATTCCACTGAAGAATGACGACGTTTCATTCTTCCTTTTTCCTTCGCAACAAAGGAGAAGATGCCTCTCGCCAACAACACTTCTTCTTCGGGTGCACTCCAATGAACGACACTTGAGCCGGGGTCGAAGGCACCTTGTGGGAGCATTGAACGCCAATGATCGTCGACAACATCATCTCCTCCCTTGAGACGACATCAATAAACTGATGTCTTCATTTTCACGATATTGTCAACGAATGGAAAACATTGATGTAGGGGGTTTTGTATGATATATATATATATATATATATATATATATATATGATTTTATACCCTCGAACATGGGCGTTCATTTGTTGGGTGTTTAATTGAACCTCTAACGTGGTGGGTACGGTCAAATGAACACGTTCGGTCCAACTGTCATATCTTTCTCGATGCGCAGATTGCTTGGTGATGGATGAATGGAAGGGAAATGTTGGTTAGAAGTCGTTGTAGTGAAGAGTGGGTCCCGGGAGAGCTGCAGGTGCAGACAGAAGCTAAAACGGACCACCTGAACGACTCCGGTGGCCCGTGGAAGACAGCGGCGGCGCCCTAGTGCACCGCCGGTGGAGGACCACTATGACACCAGCCACGGTGGTGGTGGAGGAATGGATCCCGCACAACACGGGATCCAGGAGGTCAGGGCATCGCCAGCATGGCGCCACCATTTCGGTGAACTAGGGGGCACCCCCGATCGCTTGGCCAGCCTAGCTAGGGCGCGTCGGTCCGGGCCGCACCCTACTGGGCCGGACCGCACCCTACCGAGCCGGACATGGACCTGGGTCGGGTCCGCCCGGTTCGGGCCGACCCAGGGTGGGTTGGGCCGGGTCGGACCGGGCGCGAACCCCGCTTTTTGGGACCTTTTTCGGTCATTCGCACATAACATGTGATACGGACCTCCAATCGATGCACCGTCTGTTGCATAGGAATACTTGGATCAAAACGATCCTTTTGGTATATTAGACTAAAGGTTTTGGCGAAGGTTGGGTACAATCGGGTTGGTTCAAACTGGAAACCAACCGGGCCCTCAGAGCAAATACTCTTATAACTTAAGGACCAGACGTCCGATTGACATGTCGTCAACTATGTTGGATTCCTTTTGATGAGAAAATTCTTTTTTCATACTCCACATGGGATTCAGATGATATTGGAGTATGTTCGGGTAGGTTTTATCTTAAAAATCAACTAGACCTCTCAAACGGAAAAGCCAATAACTCACAGACCGGGCGTCCGATTGACGCACTGTTTGTTGCGTTGAGACCCCTATGATAAAGAAATACTTTTAGATAATTCCACGTTAGACTTTGTGACACTTGGAGTATCGACCAGTAGATCATGGAGATGACCATACGGAGTGTGGATACCTAGTAGCTGTAGACCTAACGACTACTGGACCTATTCGTCTCAGAGTTATTCGACTAGCCCAGCGGAAGGAGCGCCCAGTTTGGCGACAGAACCACGACGTTAGGAGTGCCTGGTTTGGCAGCAGAACCATGGTACTCGACAGGAGGAGTACTTGTATAGGCTATTAGGGAGAGTGCTACTGTGTTGGGGCGGCAGACCCATGGCGGGAAGCGCTACTATGTAGGGGCGACAGACCCGCGGTACTTGATAGAAGGAGTACCTCAACAGTCTAAGGTTAGTGAGTAATGCCTCGGAGTCATGACATGGACACTGTACATGATAGAGGAGGAGTTATACATTATTTGTGGTTTCGATAATGAAAATCTTGGTTTGAGCCGAGTCAATGACCTTTGACTTTTTCTCATGATTGTGATGAGTTACGTGATAACTTCAGTATATGTATGGGAATATTCATAAGTAATGGTTGTCTATTGAGATATTTCTTTTTGGTTTATCTTTGTTTGATTTAGTGAGACCTTGAGGGTCTCGGGGTCCCTACTGAGTATCTTTATCCTCACCCTGCACAGGCTATGCCCGCATCACGTTGTGTTGGATGCAGAAGACGGATTGTGCAGACTGAGGCAGAGTGTACGAGGACAGGATGGTACCCGAAGGTGGACACTCGGTGTCACAGAACACGTAGCAGAATGATAGATGTGGAGTGAGGATGAGAACATCTGTACATAACCTTCAGGTAGGAACCGAGAGGACGATCCAGGAGCTGCTTCACCATTCAGCTGTTTGTCTTTTCAGTTGTACATTTCTTTCAGTTGTAGCTGAACCTTTCTATTTGGATTGTATTTTCAGCCCCTTTGTACATTCAGCACACTTGTTATACTTATTTACCTATTGTATTCTTCCATTTGTACTCTGTTTGTGTGTGTTTACATTTTATAAAGGAAATGCCTTCCTAGTTTTTAGGGAGTTATGCCTTTGGTGCAAGTCGCCACCCCCTGGACTATGGAAGGCGGGTTTGGGGTAGCCACGATATGGGCCCCAGGGGATGGGTCGTGACAAATTGGTATCAGAGGAGTCAGTTCTACCTCATGACATAGAACTATTATATTTCTTTTCTTTGAAGCAATAGTGTTAAGGGTAATGAGTGTGAGTTTTTGTTCAAGGAGTCCAGTGATGGTGTGGCGGCAGACGTATCCATACACATGAACCCTGATTTCTGATTTCTGACTTAGTGCACAAAAAAACTGATTGCATGTGTGTCTTCAAAAATTTTCTTTAAGTCAGCTTAACCAGGTCCACTCACCAGGTATTGTCTTTTGACCGTGTCACATCTGTTTAGGATGCCTCCAAACAGAAAGTCTGTTGGAGTTCCGAGAGAGTACCCAATGACGGTCCACCAAGCGACGAGAATCTGGTGTAGGGCCCTCTTACTATGTTTGCACCTTTAGGTGGTGTACCGGCAACACCACCACATTTTGGGTAGCAGATACCACCAGCTGCACTGGCGGAAGGTGCACACCGACAGAGCGTGTTGCTTGAGTTATAGCAGTAGAGGCCTCTGATGATACGACGTGAGACAGATTCCCAAGTAGTAGTGGACTAGCTGGAGGAGATTTCTAGAGTTCTACACCTAATTTAGACACTAGTAGCGCAGATGGTGATCTTAGCTACTGGTGTTTCCCAGTGAGAGACCATGAGGTTGGTCCACATAGTGATGAGGCTTCGGTACTTGGACCGATGCCTGAGATAGTACCTTTAGGTAGTGTTCCAGCTATATCACTACCTGTTGGTCATCAGTTTCAACTGGCAGTACTAGTAGATGACACATATAGGCCTAGTGCCTGACACATGTTTCAAAATCAGATGCCCCTCCAGTTACGAGGAGATTCCGAATCACAGGTGGTTGAGGACTGGATTGAAGAGGTGGCTGAGAGTTTTCTTGGGCTTATACATATTCGGCAGGACGACACGTTGGTATATGATTATTCATCGAGGCGTACTGATCATTCCTGGTACATAATGACTATGATACCATCAGTTCTTAAAATCTCAGACCTCCGAGCGTCGTGTGTTTAACGAACATCTGAGCCAGCACTTTTCCTCAATGCATTCCTACTTATGGTAGTGTGCTTGAGAGAACCTTTGTGGTTAAATGTTCATTGGCTGAATGGATATAGCTAGAGAATGTTAGCAGTTGCAAATTAGGGAACTATAAATAGTCTCAGAGACTTGGGAATGTAAAATGTTTCATGAAGAGGATGTTTTAAGGACAAATGAATCTGTAGAGAAGTAGACGTGGAAGTAGAGCTAAGAGGGCAACATGGGGTGGCGTACTTTTCGACATGTTACAACCACTCGACTTTGTAGTCCCTGCCAGGCTCAGTGAGTATTAGGGCAGGGAAAGAGAGTAGCTGCATGAAGTCAAGGAGTGTGACCCAAGGGCTCTAGGAATGATTCAAGGTAGGGTCTATTTCTACTATTAGCTTCCATAACAACAGAAACTGATATGAATCATTCATTCCTTCCACGAATATTTTCCCAGACCTAGAGTTTTCAGTTTAGACGTTGACTTGACCCTCACGTCTGGAGATTTCTTTGGGAGGAGACTCGATAATCACACTTACGCCGACAATGTGATCTAACCCTTAATGCGACAGTTTCGTTTGTAACATCTTGGTAGAAGCGTCGAGGCCTTACGACATTAGTTTGGGTATGGACTGGGAAACCACAGTTCATACACAGATCGACTGTATTAGGAAAAAAGGTTGTGGTTTACCAACAACATTGGGATGGGTTTTCCTTGGTTGGTGAAAAAGAAACCCCAGGCAGTACAGGATGGAATCATTCATAAGTGGGTGTAGTAGATCACTCATAAGTCGACCAGACTTCGATTTTTGTCAGACTTCTCCAAAGTCGCTGCAGCGCATTCAGGATTGACGAAGAAGGGGACACCCTTCATGTGGTCAGAGAGATTCTCAAAGAGATTTCAGGAGCTGAGCCAGAGGTTGACTAGTGTGCTCATCTTGAAGCTACTAGAGAAGATGAGGATCATCCAGTAGTGGATGATGACTACACAGAGAAGACAAAAATCCTACGCTAAAAGAAGATGGAGACCACTACAGTTTGAGGATGGAGACCACATTTTCCTAAGGGTCTCACCTTGACGAGGTCTATGGAGATTTTGCAGGGGAGGAAAGTTATCTCCACAATTCAGCAGACCTTTCCAGGACCTCAACAGTGTAAGAGAGGTGGCTTACCGCCAATCCCTTCAACCTCAGTTTCAACGGGTGCACAACATCATCCATGTATCGTAGCTAAGGAGATACATGCACGACCTTTTCCAAATCATTGACCACGAGGAGCTGGAATCGATGATGGGGAAACATTCACGGGGGTTCCAGTGGAGATTTAGGATCGAGAGGAGCAGGTCCGGCATGGATGAACTATTCCTATTGTGCACATTTTCTGGAAGCACAGGAACCACTAAGGGAGCACATAGGAGCAAGAGGATCAGATGCGTGCTTAGTACCCCTTTAGTTTTCCTAGTGTGTGTTGTAGATTTACAAGGACATAAATCCCTGAGGTGGGAGTAATTCAAAGACCCGTAAATTTCAAGGATAAATTTTTCTTAATTTTTTGGAATTTTACGAGTCTGTGGCTTCTGACGACACTTTATTCCGAGGCCCGGTGTGCCCAAAATCAATTTTTGATGTTTTTTTCGGGTATGTTCAGTAAATGTACGTGTGAGTTTTTCTATCTTTTGAACCATTGCTCAGAATTGAAATTTGAGGGCACCGATGAACTCGTAGAGCTGACATTCGCTTAAGGCGGCCTTTACTGTAGCAGCGTTTTATGCGGGATGAATGATAAAAATAGGGGTTTAATTAAAAAGATAAATAAAATTGTTTAGAACAATTTTGTACACCTTGGTGGTTAAATCCTACATGTTTAAGTTAATGATGGGGATCAACCACACATAACATCCCATGTGTGTATATTTTTGAGGTGGTGACCAAACAATTTCCCAACTTTTCATCTCCCCCTTAACTCCGCCCAACTCCCTTGAACTTCCCTTCATTAATTTTTTGACAACTCGCCTCATTAAATATGAGGAGCCTCACCACCTTAGTCCTAATTAAAATTCCAACCTTTTAAATAATTAAGTTTTTGAATTTTAAATCATTATTTGTGAGAATAAAAATAATAGCATGAGCTATTATTTTAGTTTGAGCTTTTGTTTTGTTGGGGAGGCTCTGGAGATTTTGAATATTAGTGTCTCTCTTTATATTGACGAAGAACGGTGACAACCATGAAGAATGACATCCTTATCAATGAAGAACGTAGATTCCACAGAAGAAAAATGACGTTTCATTTTTTGTTTTTCCTCCGCGAAAAAGGATAAGACACCGCTATCCAACGCCACTTCTTCTTCGGGTGCACTCCGACAAACGATGCTTGAGCCGGGATCGAAGGCACCTTGCGTGAGCGACGAATGCCAATGATCGTCAACACCTTCATCTCCTCCCATGCGATGACGTGAAGCAATTGACGTCCACATTTTCACGATATCGTCAATGAACGAAGATTCATGAGGTAGGGTTTTTTTAGGATTTATATATATATATATGATTTTATACCCTCTAACTTGGGCATTCATTTGTTGAGTGTTTAATTGAGCCTCTAACGTGTTGGGTACAGGCTAAAGAACAAGTCTTGTCCCACCTCCATATATTTATTGATTTGTGGATTGATTGGTGATGGATGAATGGAAGGGAAATGTAGGTTTGAAGCCATTACAGTGAAGAGTGGGTCCCGAGAGAGCTGTAGGTGCAGACTGAAGCAGAAACGGACCACCAGAACCACTACGGCGGCCCGCAGAAGACAGCGGTGGCACGGGTCGCCGGCGCAGAGCCACCGACGATAGGAGGCGGCAGCTAGAGGCAACCCAGTGTGCCACCGGTGGAGTACCGCCGTGTCACCGGCCGTGACGGTGTCAGAGGAATGGATCCCATGTCGTGCGAGATCTGGGAGGTCAGGACGACGCAAGCCTGACATCAACGTTTCGGTGAACCGAGACCCCCTGGCTCAGCCAGCCTGGCCGAGGCGTGTCGGGCTAGTCCGAGCCATGCCCTACCAGGCCGGACCCAGACCTGGGTCGGGTCGCCGCGGTTCGGGCTGACCCCGGGATGGTCGGGCCGGGCTCAGACACCCTTTTTGGGACCTTTTTCGGTCATTCTCCCATAACATGAGCTAAGGACCTCTTATCAACACACCATATGTTTCTTAGGAATCCTTGGATAGGGATAGTCATTTCTGTATATTACACTCAAGGTTTTGAAAATGTTTGGGTATGGCCGGGTTGGTTCGAACCCGAAACTAACCGGGCCCTCAGAACTGAAATGCTTATAACCTAAGGACCAGACGTCTGATTAACGTGACGTCAACTAAGTTGGATTCCTTATGATGAGATGGTTCTTTTGGAATACTCCACATGGGATTAAGACGAGATTGCAGTATGGTCGGGTAGGTTTTATCTTAAAAATCAACCAGGATCCTCGAACAGAAAAGCCAATAACTCACAGACTAGGCGTTCAATTGACGCGCCATCTATTGCGTTTAGACCCCTATGACAAGTAGGTCCTATGAGATACATCCACATGAGACTTAGTGACACTTAGAGTATCAACTAGTAGCTCGTGGATCGGATCCTCTAAGAGATGAGCATACAGAGTGTGGAGACCTAGTTGTTGTAGACCTGATGACTACTTTACTGATTCAACTCACAGTGATTCGACTAGCCCAATGGACAGAGCGCCCAGTTTGGTGGCAGAACCATGGTGGACAGAGCCCCTGGTTTGGCAGCAGACCCATGGTACTTGATAGGAGGAGTACCTCTATAGGATATTTGGGGGAGCGCTACTGTGTTGGGGCGACAGACCAATGGTGGTAAGCGCTACTGTGTTGGGGTGATAGAACCGCGATACTTGATAGGAGGAGTACCTCAGCAGTCTAAGGTTAGTGAGTAGAGCCTCGTAGTCGTGACATGTCCACTATACCTGATAGAGGAGGAGTTCTCCAGTAGATGTGATTTCGATAATGAAAATCCTTGTTTGAGCTGAGTCAATGACCTTTGTCTTTTCCTCATGATTGTGATGGGCTACTTGATAACTTAGGTATATGTATGGGCATATAACTAATTAAAGGTTATATGTTGAGATCTTTCTTTGTGGTTTATCCTTGTTGGATTTAGTGAGACCTTGAGGGTCTCGGAGTCCCAAATGAGTATCGTTATACTCACCCCTACACGGGATTTTCCCGCACCTCGTTGTGTTGGATGCAGATGACAGACAGTGCTGACTGAGGTAGAGTGTACGAGGACTGGACAGTACCAGGAGGTGGACACTCGGCGTGATGGAAGACATAGTTGATCAATAGACGAGGAGTGCTAAGGAGAACATCTGTACCTACCCTTTAGGTAGGAATCCAGAGGATGATCTTGGAGCTATTTCACCATTCATTTGTTTACCTTTTCAGTTGTACTTTTCATTTAGTTATAGCTATACCTTTCTGTTGGGATTGTATTTCCAGCCCCTTTGTACTTTCAGCACACTTTTTATACTTCTTTACTTAGTGTTTGATTCCTCTTTTACTCTGGTTGTGTGTGTTTACGTTTTATAAAGGCAATGCCCTCCCAGTTTTTAGAGAGTTACACCTTTGGTGCTAGTCGTCAGCCCCTGGCCTATAGGAGGCGAGCTTGGGGTAGTCACGATATGGGCCTCGGGGGACGGGTCATGAAAATAAAATCATAGACCATTCAAATAATTAATATTAATGTTTCCCATTGATTGTATATATAATAATGCATAAACTATGTCAAATCATGCATACTAATATGGATAAGGTTTTTTACGGAAAAATCAACTTGAATGTTTCATAAAGATAGTAAAATTTCATTGAAAATAAATTTATAAGACATATAAAATTATCAAAATAGTTTTATTTTAAATCGACAATGAAAACATATCAAGTAATCTTTAAAAATTATCTGAAACAATTTTGGAACAAAATCATTTTTTAAAATGATCATTCATAAAATAATGTTGAAAATGTAAAAAACAGCCATTGAGATTCATATAAAACACTTATTAAATATAAAAAATATTAAAAATCCTTTTTTTGAAAATATTTTTGAAAACATACAATGAAAAATTTTAAAATTATTTTAAACACTTATGGAAGGTAAGACAATTTTGAAAAACATGTAATTTTAAAATATCATTAAAAAAATATAGATGATGATTTGAACTCATTAATAATAATTTTAATTATAAATATCCATTTAAAACATATAATATAATCTTGAAAAAATATTGAAAACATTTTTATTGAAAATATATTTAATAACCTATAAGGGAAGATTGAAAAAAAAATTGAATACTAATTTATTGAAAATATATTTAAAAACATACAAAGGATTCATTAAAAGCCTTTGAAAACATTTTTAAAACATAAAAAACATTTAAAAAACATTACCTTGAAAATTATTTTAAAAGAAAATTTACAAATATTTTTTAAAACATATTTTAGAATCATTGTTTTTGGATAATCGAAAATTTTCACCGAAAAGATAAATAAAGTCATAATTTCGTAAATAAAGTATTGAATATATTAAGAAGTAAATAGTGGGAAAATGGTAAATTTTTTATGATATAATTATCAAATAGATGCTTAGATAATTGATTATAATTTATGATAAATGGATTATAATAGTTCATTTGTAGATTCATAATAAATAATAACACTGATAAATGATGAGATAGTACGAATAAACTCTTACGACTTTGGAAGCATTGAATCATAATCCAAAAAAATAATAACATTACTCAAATCATAAAATATGATACAAGTAACAAGAATCATGATATAACATTTTAGGGGAAATAATATACACCTCATATAGGAATATAGGTGTATAACAAAACATGTGACTCAATGTAGGAAAATTGAGAGAAAATTACCTTACATATTTGGAATTTTTTGGACCATAAACCATATAATAGTGGAGTTGAGAAATGAATATGCAAATAGAATAAAAATTAAAAATATTTGAAATATAACAGATTCAAGGAATGTTTATACACCACACAAATAAATGGTTTTCGTTTACAGTATAAGTCTCTAAGATATAAATACGAGACAAGAATTCCCCTTAATAATTGAGTAACTTTTGAATCATGAGATATATGGAAAAAATATTCAATTGAAACTTTTAATATCATAAAATAATGTAAATACATGATATAAAATATCATAGGTAGTAGATAAAAAACATAACTCGAATAAATGGTGAATGTAGCATTTATCTTAAAGAAATAAAATTGAGACCAGAAAAACCTTATCATCAGTGCTGACTCAGGGTGAACTTATTAAAAACTAATGTAAACTAAATTTATAATCATTATAAATATATAAAATTAATATTTTAATATATGTTATAGTATTTATGATTTTCTAATGTCTTTATATTACTTATTATTTAATAATTCTAGGTTAATAATACGGTTCAGGTAATAACCACTTGTTTTTCTTAAATGTATCGACATATTATTCTTAATCCCCTTTCTTAGATGATGATTTACATATTTAAAAACTATATAAAAATATATATATAATTTATATTCAGTATATAATAATTTATTATGATATATAAATGACATTAAAAATAAATTAAATACATTGTTTATAAAGCTGGTAGGCCGTACATACACATAAAAAATGTTTCCATTTTCCTGCCATATTGAACGAAAGAAGAAAAGTAAGTTATAAATATTAAAATATACTAAATATAACATATCTCGATTAAATAATATATATAAAAAATTCTTATTAAACCCATATTTAATACATTCCATGTAGAGCGTTAATGAATCACCTCACATTGAAAAGGGGGTAGTCCACACGTCCACAAATGATGTTATCATAATCTCGCAAAATGTATTTCATATAGTAATGTGCTATATAATTATTTAATTTGCATAAATACATCATAAATATCGTATATATCATATAAAAATAGTTATTGCATCATTATTCCCATATCTGAGAGGTGGTAATGGAAGAACAAAGCACATCAGTTCACGATGTGGTAGTCCACCATACACAAGAATGATGAATTCATATCCAATTTGATGAAAGTGTGTGTTGGTGTAGGATAAAAAAAATAAAAACATCTCATTATATTTAGGAAACAAAAATTATTATATAATTAGGGAATAAAAATATTTGTGTGGTTAAAAAAATAAAAGAAAATTGCTTGTTGAAGGATTTTACCACTTCTTTGGGTAATTATTTTTTGTTTGCACCGAAGCAGTCACTTGGTTTTCATTATTCCCAAATTAAGGATTCTAGTATTTGATTTAGGAATTGTGTAGATTATTTTGGTATGGTTTTTATGATTCCAATTTATTTATAGGTTGTAATAATTGATGGGGGTGAGTTCCCTTTTACTGTGGACCTAGAGTGAAATACTTTTAAATATAAAAATAAAATAACTATTGAGAGATTTCACTTAGTTAATGTCACAACAATTATTGTATATTTTTGAAAACATATATTATACGGTCAAAATATTTCAATAAAATTTATTTTGTAAATGTTTCTAGATTATTTTCTCTTAAGACAGTGTTTAACAACTTCATAAACTCATTTTTACCTTAATCACTATAATTAATTATATTCCCATTCAATAATTATTTTGATCAAAAACTAATTTGACCTTACTAAAAATAATAAATTGTGGTGGTTAAAAATAAAGAGTCCATTCTTCCATATTCAAAACACATTAGTGGCCAAAATAAATTTAAAATTAATCTCATAGACGGGATGAGCCCACATGTTTTGAAAGTGATAATGTTCAATAGATTGAAATGTTTTTATATCCAATTTCATTTTTAAAATGAATGAAATATCCTAAATTTTAATATTATATTTATAATTTATGTTATATTAATTTTTAAAAAAAGTTTAAAATATAATTTAACTATAAAAATAACTTATATGGATATTAATTTTGTAAATTAGAATTGACTTTTTCACCATAAAAAATAATGGAACATCATAGACAAATAAAAAAAATTAAAATATTAATTTTTGATTTTCTGCTTTCAAAAATTTAGGTCATTCATTCAAATAAAATTTAAAAAATGTTAATAAACTATATTTAAAATAAAAGCATCATTAAAAGCCTTTAAAATTATCTTTTAGAAAACAAAATTTATTATGCGTAAAATTGAATTTATTCTAATCTCTTATATAGAGAAAACATAATATGAACATTAAATAGTTGAATAAATAATATATATGTATAAGTATATGTATATATGTATATATATATATATAACACTAAAATAATTTATCAAAATTGGTTTAATTAATTAATTTATGTAATTGTTTTTTTAAATTTTATATATATATTTTTCCATCATTAGTTTTATTATATTTTCTAAATAATTTAATTTTTATTTTTGAGTTAGTTGGCCACCAAATAATTATTATAAAACATATTTTCATAGTTAAATTAATTTTATTTATAACCTCTATTAAATCATCTTTCTGAAAATTATTATAATATTTTAATAATTATGTAAATAATATATTGATGTTTTGTAAAACATGGCCTTGTGTGCAAAGCAAGCTATATAAAAAACATACCATTGTGTGTAATAGAATAAAAATATATTGTTATATATTTCTAATGATATTCTAAATTATTTTTATAGCATATGGTTTACATTGTATTTCATGAATGGAAAACTAAACATAGTTTTTTCAAATGACATTAGTTACATGCAGTTTTGTCTAAAATGGAAAATATAAAAAAGATTAAATTAATTTGGAAAAAATATTTAAATAAATATTAGGTAGTTACATTATTCCATCTTTAAAATGAATTTTAACCAAGAAATTCATCTAAGTTATCAAAGGGTTAATAAATGATATTTCCTTTCATAGAGACTCACATCGTGAAAAATAAAATTTCCTTAAAAATAAAAAAGTTCATTGATTCCCAAAGTAACTAATAACTATGTTCCAAAATTGGATAACATTAGAGTGATGAGAATATTTGAAATGGAAGACATGAGAAAATAATCATTGAGACTGATAAATATAACCAATCATAATAAAGTGAATGATCAATTAAAAGTTAAGGTGTACAAAACCATCAATCCTTGTTGATAAATATTTACACGATTTAAATAGAATAGAAGGTATCTGATTAAATATTTTTCAATAACTTTTTCCTAGATTTGATGAATTTATCAGAAGAATATATTCATACTTGATATCATTTCATTCTATATGAACAATCTCACCCTTTTTTAGTGACTTAATGAATTCACACTTCATCTCTTACTCTAGTGAATGAAGGTGAATATTATATTAAGGAAGGACTAACTGATCAAGAGATAAATAAATAGAATAAGATGTCCGTAAATATAATTTTAGATAAAATCATATAATTTTTTTTATAATTTCTTATAAAATATTTTTTAATCCCCACATGGAAATAGAATAAATTAATCTCTAAAACGTCATATATTGTTTAACTAAATATATTCCATATATGGTTAACCTCTGTATCCTTCCAATAGGAAAAATAAAAATACATTATAAATAATGTCCATACTTGTTTAAAAATCATCGTAAAATTGTTTCCACATATATAATAAAATACTTTTTTTTTTGTTAACAAACCTAACATTTCAAAACCATTATATTTTTTTTGAAACATAGTAATATCCTAAATTTACATATAAAATTATATAAAACATAAATGATTTCTTATTCTAAATATTACATGATATAATACAAAAATACAAAAAAAATTAAACATTATCTTTGATAACATAGAACAATTTTTGATGAAATTAATAATTAGTTTCATGGAAATAAATACTATTCAATTTACTGTTTGAATATCAATAAACTATTTATCTAAAGTAAAAAAAGTTTTATCATCCATTGGAACAAATTATTTGTTATATTCCCTTAATAAAAATATCACGTTTTCATTAAATCACTTCTCTATGTCATCAAGACCATTCAACTTATTTGTTCAATTATAAGATAAAAACATTATACTAAAATAACTTTATATATTTAATTAATATTGAATCCAAATACATAAGCATATAACTCCTTTAACTTCAATGAATGATATGGAATAGGTCCTTCCTTGGTTTTGAAATAATTTATTAAGTTTGAAAATTGAGTTTGGTAATGGATATGTTCTCCATAGGCAATACATTGAAATCGTCAACAACTTATCACTCATTGAACCTTTTTTCCAACTGGATTACAACTTCCCCTCCATTTTAGGTGTTTCTACAAGTTATTAACTACTTCATATTTCCATATAGCATGTTGAATATTATTTTATTGATGTTAATTCCTATGTGAATTTTAATAAATTTGAATATTAATCTTATTCTATGAATTAGGAATCTCACTGAAATCCTAATTTTAAATCATATAATTTGATTTCAAATTTTTCATTATGAATATATATCTTATATATACATCATCCACATTTTCTTTCACACAAAAACTTAATTTTTCATCTGTTTACGTGTTAACAAGATTCCTTATGATTCCTTCCTTTGAGTAAAAATGAATTGAAAATGTAAGTAACACTAATCATAGAGTAAAAACGTCATATTAATATAAAATGAATCGTTGATGTCTATATCATGGTCCATTTTAAATATATGGCACCATAGGTTTGTCCAAGAATATTCACAGTCATCTTATGTTTATATCATTCATTTTAGTTCATAAATGTTTTTTGAATTTATAAATACTATTCCATGGTAGTGTCAAGCTAGGTGTGAAACAAGGCCAATTATTATGCATCAATTCCCTATTTATTCTAGATCAATACAATATTTTTGGTTGTTACCCCTATGCATATATGTGCTAGCGCCGCATCCACTTTTAGTATCTTGAGGGAGAAATATTTCTAGGAAACCAATTTCTCTATCCTTTACAAAAATACCTAGACATTTTTCGTACTTTGAGTAATCAATATACTTATTATTAAAATATTTCATAGGGTTCTCAAGATGGTTTTATTATCTTATTTTTCAAATTTTGACAGAAAAATTCCATTGATAAAAAATATTGAAATCCAGGCTAAACAAAAAATGATATTACATCATTTTAGATCAATATTGACCACCTCAGAAAATTAAATTCTCAAATACTATGTAGCGTATTGTATTTGGAAACTTCTACCACAATATTATATCTTTGTGGAAGATCTTTTACATTTCCAACAAAAATATCCCAATTAGTGATCCTACTTAAAAAATTTAATTATAACATGGTGAAAGGATACAAAAGAAATGGTGATTGAAAATGCCTTGTAAGGGAAAATAAAGCATATATGTAAGTATAATATTATAATAGATGTATCAGATCATAACCATTACATAGGAAAATAATACCTTTCATATTAATGAACATAAAAATGAATGTTGGAATAAATATTTGAAATTAAAAATACATGAATCATATGGAAATCAAGAGAATATGACATGAATGAATAAAATATAAATAATTAATAGATTTTTTTTATACATCTAGGCATATAAAACCATTACCTATAATTCAAGGATCATTATGGAATCATTTCATGGAACTTACCAAGGTCTATAGATAATGGGTTGGACACACCACCATACCTTATCACAACCCATTCCTTATACTAGAATGGTCTCACTCTCTATACAATCTTAGTAGTCTAGGTTCACTCCAATAAACATCATTATAATCAAGGATTACTCTCAAGACCATCTTAGTAGTCAAGGTTTAGTACCAAAATAATCTTAGAAGAAAAAGTAATTTTTAAAACTAAGTATACCTCTTGTTCCATCCATGTCTATCTCATCAGATATTAATTTTTACCCGAGGTATTTGAGGGTGACATAGGTCCCACTGGTCTCATAATTAAATCATACACATGTGTTCCATAATATATTAAAATGATAATTCTATCATGAAACATAGTAATATTTTGATTCCATATAAATCATATCATAACCCATGAAATGAAATTAGTATCATAATAATTTCATCATATTATATCCTTTTGAAAAGAGTCTTGTTTCATAATCTTATCATTAAAGCATAACTCGTGAAAATATGTTCATTACAGAAGCATAAATACTATGAAAAAAACGAGGTTCATAAGAATATATTTTTTTTGAAATAGAAACAGGTTTTATAAACACATAACCCATAAAAAAGAAACAGGTTTCATAAAAATATTCCTTAAGAAAGATAATAGAGTTACATTAATACTATTCCATTATAACATAAACCATTTTTACTAGGATTATGAATTCTACCCATGCATCATATCCCTAGTATAGAATAAACTATATCAATGAATAAACTCTTAACAAGAGAAGGATTATTAGAAATATCACTTGGAATATTTCTTAAGGAAAGTCACATTTCGCTGAAAATATATTTCGAAAATATAAAAAATGTTGAAAATTATATTCCTTGAAAAAAACATTGAAAACTTTATAAGTATTCATTTAAATTCTTATGAATCATTTCTTTAACATAAATTTGTTTTACAAAAAATTCATTGATAGTATCTTTGAAAACATATAATGGAAGCTCTAAAAATATTTTAAAATACTTAATACAAAAATAATTTATTTAAAACATTTTAAAAAAATATCATTGATAAAATTTGAAGGAATATTTAAAAACCAGTAAAAATAATCATTTAATTGAAATGATTTTTTAACAAATTCATTAAAAATATATTTGAAAAAAAATAAAGAAAAAATTGGAATCATTGAAAATTATTTTTTTGTAATTAAATAGTGAAAAATTATAATATATTCTTGAAAAATATTTAAATCCATTTCCATCAAAAATATATTTCAAAACATACAATCGAATATTGTAAAAATTTTGAAATCATTTTCATTGAGAATATATTTGAAATATAATAAGGATGTTTGAAAAAATATTTAAAACCACTTTAAAACATAACAAAATATAAAAAATAGTTTCCTTTAAAATGAACATTAAACATTAGTTAATATAATTATGAAAAATAATTTTAGGAATCTTGTTTTTTGAATTGAATAAATTTCCTAGAAAATAGTGAAATAACGTATATTTTTTTAAAAAAAACATTTTCATAATTATATTAAATACATATGAGTAGAAAAATGGTTCCATTTTTTAGATATCATGAATTATAAGTTTTGAATAAAATTCATGAGAATTTTTATGATATATATTATAATATTTCATCTATATAAAAATAATCATAAACAATCCATTATATTATGAGATTGTAGCAATAAACTGTTACCACCTTGGCATGAAATAATACTAATATAAATGAAATAATTAAATTAAATTAATCTTAAAATATCATAAAAATAAATATATTTTAAAAATAACAAGTTAAAGGGAATAATATACCCCACTTAAAAGAATATAGATGCCTAACATAACATGTGTATCAAATAAGTAAAATTGAGAAAAAATTACTTTAGCAACATAGAAACATTTGAACTGTAAACCACATGAATGAGAGGTCAATAAATGTATATATAAATAAAAATATTTTTATTTATATGTATCTCATTATAAATTAGTTGGTAGTATATACATCATACAAAATAAATAAGTGGTGTATAAGGAATAAGTCTCACATAACTTAAAGTGAGAGTAAAAATCCCCTTACTACTTGAGTATCTTTTGATTCATGAGATCCCTCAAAGAATAACATAAACATACACATTTTATATCAATAAATAAAAATATTTTTTTAAAAAAAATTTAATATGAAATTATGTACACCACGCAAGAAAAATAAGTGGTGAGTATATAATATTTGTCAGATAAATAAATATTAGACAATAAGAACATTACGATAAGTGTTGACTCCTGAAATACATGTTAAAACCACATATATAATATATATAATTTTCTCATAAATCATTAAAAAACATTTTCAATATAAATTATACCTCACTATATTTCATTCTAACATTATATTATCCATTTAATAACAATTCCATGTAAATTTTATATTTCGGGTAATAACTACTTTGTTATATATACATATTTGACTTATTATTATTGATCCTCATTATTATTTAATTTTTTAATTTTTTTATAGAATTAAAAACATTGTATAAATATTGTTTATATTCACTTTTTATTTCTTTATGAAAATCTATAAAACATATAAATATTAAATAAATGATATCATCTATGGAGAAGGCAAGAGGTATAAACACATAAATGTTGTTTCAATTTCCAAGTTATATTATGAGAAGTAAATGTAATATATTATATTTATTGTATAATTATTATTTCATAAATATAAAATATTTTTATTATAACCATCCTTAATACATTTCATGGAATTTTTGAATAAATCAAATCGATTTGAGGAAGAAGTAGTCCACGTTCTAGAAACGATGTTATGATATTCTGAAAAATTAGAAATCATGAACCATTATTTTATATAATAATAAAATATTAATAAATATATAATATATATAATATATATAATATAAAAATAGTATTATAATAATTATTATTGACCTTGAGAGGTGGTAATGTAAGAAAGAGTGACATCTCGTTGCGAGGCGGTAGTCCACCATTCACAGGAGTGATGATTGTGTATCTGATTTGATTGATGAGTGTTTTGGTGTAGTTAAAACCCATAACATAAAATAAAACCATTTTATTTTGGATATTAACATTAATATATAATAATGGAGTAAAAAAATTTATGGTGTGAAGAATGAAATAAAATAATAATACATATTCAATGGTTTTACTGCTTTGTCGTGTAATTCTTTTCAGATTGTACGAAAGGTATAAATTGGTTTTATTTTTGTAAAATTTGTTGAATATATTTTAATATGAGGGAATTTGGGACACTATTTGGGAAGGTTTTTTCATAATAAAAAGTTTCATAATGGTGTGACAAATTTAGGGTGTGTGAGTTCCCTTTTATTGTGGAGGATGAGTGATATTCTACAAAATATTAAAAAGTAAACACTATTAAGAGGTCTCATATAGAATATGTGCTACAAATAATTGCACATTTTTTAAAAGGGATTATATAGTCTAAATATGTTAACAAATTGGATTATTTTTCATGGATCTTTTTTAATTTGGCCCCTAAAGTTAATGTTTAACCACTAAGTTGACTTCGTTTTTTTCCTTGAGTCATTGAAATTAATTTTAAATATTTTCACTAATTATTTTTTTGTAGAAAAAGTTTTTATATTATTAAATATTATAAATTTATTATTCAAAATATTGAGTCCATTTTTCAAATTATTAACACATAAGTGTAATACATTAATTTAAATTTAATCCCTTAGAGAGGATGATAAAATAGTTTTTATTAGTTAAAATGTTCAATATTTGAAATGTTTTTATATCCAATATCTATGTAAAATTTATTCCAAATATGTAAATTGTATTAATATATGAATAATTTCTATAAATATAGTTTAAAATTAATTTAAAAATATAATTTATCTATATCAATAAATTAAACAGAAATTTTGTTGCAATTTAGATTTACCATTTTCACTATTCATCGGAAAATGGAACATCATTATAAAATATCGAAAATTTACCCCATGAAATTTTCAATATTATGAATTTAAAAATTTATATTAATTTTTAAATAATAATTCATATAAATATCATAAAATTTACTTAAAAGAAATGCACAATTAAATGGATGTAAAATTACCCTTTAAAAAGAAAATATATATCTTTTTGTGTAACATTGAATTTATTATTATAAAATGTCTAGAAACATAAAATATGAATGAAAAATAGTTTAATTAATCTAATATATATATATATAATTAAAATAATATACCAAAATTGTTTTAATTAATTTATTGAGAAGAAATAATCTAGATTGTAATAATATAGTTATCTAGAAAATGATTTCCAATATTTTTAATGGGGTTTTATTTTCATATCTAGTTAACTAGTTACAAAATAATTATTGTAAACCGTATTTTAGTTATATTATTAATATTCTTCATAACCACCAAACATAGTTATTTCATATAAAATAAGTATGTCCATTGTTGAGTGAAAAAAATATTAAATTATTTATATTAATTTTAGAACAATTATTCCACTAAATCATATGGTGATAAAGCAATATATGGCTAACCTTACATAGTTATTTCATGAAACATAATTTGAATTAGGCATCTCACTCTGAAATTATTTTTATGGGAACTCTATATAAATGTAAAATAATTTATACTTTTAATTGACCTGACAAATCTATAAAAGTGGGTACCATTGGTTGATAAGAAATGAATGAAATCACAATCCCACCAAAAATTACCCATATATCATAAATAAGATGAGATTATTGTGGAAGCACCTCCATAAAATTCATCATCACAATAGCTCACATCAAAATTGTAATGTAAATTGGATAATTATGTTCAATAGGTTAGTGGTTGTTTACCCACAAACATTTGAAAAAGAAATAGATAGTTCTACCATATCAATTTTTATTTTAATCATCCTAGACATCATAATGATATTTTAATATAACATGGTAATCCTCGTTAGAATGAACTCTATTTATTCATGTGAATCACCCATCATCTCCCCACTCATGCTCAAAGGGACCATAACCCATCCCCATACTCATAGAATCACATAATTATCTTAAGAATATTAATGTTATGAAAACCAATAATATTTAGGCTCCCTCATAACTCATAAATCATAGATACCTATTTGATTTCACTATTCTCGATCTTGTAGCGTAAGGTAATAATATGGGATTGTGTGGTATCTTTACACCGATACTCTCAAATATTCTGATGTATCAAATTGAATATTCTTATAATGTACAACTCACTATGAACATTATAATGTAACCAATATTATGTCTTCCTAATCAATGTGTCTTATATGTTATTCCCTGTAAAAGAGGGGAATTGTTTCTCAATGTTAAATAAATATTTGTAGCCAACACACCTTAATTGAAAAAGGTTATGTCCACATTGATAAAAGATATATATATATATATATACATATATATAAGGATCTTTGGTTAGAATATAGAATATTACTCTCACCTAAAATGGATTCATAGAAAATTAACATTTTTTCCCTACTACTAGAAGTAGTAAATTATGTCTTAGATAGTTCTCTTAATGTTTTACAAGATTCCTGGATCCATAAAAAACCACTCAAAACACATATATAAGAACAAATATATGAAAAAAAACTAATTCATTATAATATTGGGTAAATATTTTTACTTAACTCAAGATATGATAGAATTAAAATTGATATTAGTCATCCCTTTAGATATTATAAGACTATATTATAATTATTAATCATCTTGAATATAAAAATAGTTTCATTAGGCACTTCATTATAACTTTAAACTAGTAAAATTCTAAAATGAATATTCTATAATAGTATTCTAATACCACCATGCCATAAATCTTGAAAAAATTCACAGATTGTTCCTCAGAAAAAAATAGCCTAATACACTCTATGTGTACTGGTATATAATCTATTTTTTTCAAGTTCCCAGACTAGTGAACTTATTTAATAAAAAATCAACACTTTGGGAGTTTATAATACAACTAATGCTCATTCAATATACACATGAAACGCTAAAGATTATTAGAAAATTCTTTTTATGTATATGAGTAATCTAAAATATCATTAAAAACGTTGAAAATAAAATAGTCAAATTATGGAAGTATTAAATGATTATTCATTGAGATAAAAAATAATGGTATGTTTATTAATCTGGAAAGAATCATAATATAATCATATCCAGAATACATAATATTTAATGTTATTGAATGGATATCCAATGGATTTCCATGATAAAAATTATATCCAAAAATCAAATAAAGCTTGGAAGACATCGTCGATCCTCTAAAAAATTCAAAATTGTCATCTATAAGAGGAATATGACATGTGTTCCTGGTCATATAAAGGGTCACCCTCTAATAATCCATATATAAGTTCATGAATGTACCATCCTTCTTGGAGAACGAAATTATATTTTCCCAATTCGGGTACATGCGAGAATTAAGGCCTTTTCCCTATGGACTCATAATCCAAAACTTAATCCTTTATTCATTTTAAAATTCATATTTTTTTGGAATTGTGTATTTTAGAAACTTTCTTGACATAATCTTAATAATAAACAAGACCACTCTCCCAAGTGGATACCCTTTTAATCCCTCAAGAAAAACATTATAGTACTAGTAAATAATAGGTAGAAAAACTACATCAAATATTTTCTCATCTCGTAAGAAACTACAACACACTAGGTTGAATTTTTTCCATGAAATAAAATGAGGGGTCAAAAATTACAGTCATATAAATAAAAAATGTTTGAGACAGGTATAAAATTTACAATTAGTGGGGATTGATGATACCATTTAGGGATAACGAGGGATGTGTACAAGATTTCAAATATGACAATCCATCCCAAGAACCTCATAGAAATTATTCATCTCTGGTAAAATAAAATCCTATAATGTCCTCTAACCACATATCATGATTACACAATCATTAAAAGTCCCAACTCACATAAGTCAAATATTTAGGGAAATATCATTAGATAAACAACAATATATATATATATATACATATATATATATATACGAATTGGACATACCCATAATATTTTGAAACAAAAAAAAGTTATATTTATATGATTCACTAATATCAAATAATATAGATTCATGATTACAGTCAAATATAATCAATACATAATATTAAATATTCTATCACTATGACTAGTATGAAAATCTTGATAGTATAAAACAAGATTAATCCAATGTCTCGGTCGTAGCATCCCATTGACATACTACCTTGATGATTTTTACCCCACTATTTCTTCTAACACTTACCACCATGTCCTCCTCTATGGAATGAAAAAATTGAGGAACTCTTGTTACTACCTGATGGTAAAATTCCTAATCCATTAAGTTTTATTTAACCTAAGTCATATCCAACCCCTCTGTTTTTCCAAGAAGTGATCAAGAAAAAATAATGTTGATACCATATTTTTCAAATTGAAGAATAAGAAATTTGTCTATAGTGGAACTGCAGTGGGAAATACCCCACTATTACACACTAATAACACATAGAAGGATTCCTTTTTTGAGGAAGAAGTTGAGGATCCACACCCTATAATTTCCAATCAACTAAATCATAGATAATAATCATGAGAATTATACTTCCTTTTATATGAATATACACTCACATATATAGACTAAAATGAAAATACTATGGAATAAACCCCCTTCTTGGTTCCACATAGAAATGAAGTCTTATTTTATAACATTAAAAAAAGATCCTAAGTGGAATACCCCCAATTAAAAATGTCTTTAATGGTTTAATTTATCATAAAAATTGTGATAACTAAATATCCCCTCCCCTAAATATATCAAATAAATGAAGTAATTATGTAAAACTAGTATGATTTTCCATCACTTACATGCATATTATATGATATGAATAAAATTTAACATCTATCATCGTTACGTGTCTTAGAAAATAACTAATCAATGTTGGAAGCCTAAAAATCTAATTTAGATCGTCCACGATGAAAATATTCCTAGAACGATACATCATAAAATCACTTCACCAGGACATATATTATATATGTATTGAAATTCACCAATCTCACTATGGGTATCTTAATATGCTCATAGATGGTCTCTAGGGACTCAACCAAAAAACCATTTCTTGTGGTCTACCTATTCTAGTAAATATATGTTGACATTTTGACTAAAAATACATAGTTAGACAAGGAATAAATTACTTCTCATATTGAGATCATTTTTCTATTGACTAAATAATATCATTCAAACTCTCTATGAGATATCGATGAATATAATATACTAGTGAAATTTGGTATTTTATCAACATCAAATGGTGTATTCTTGTTCCAACTATCCTAGTACTCAGAAAGTTATTATCATAGTGTTATGTCACTACATGTATGAATAAAATACATAGAACAATTCATTCATAGTTATTCACATCAAGGATGGGATAAACAGTGTAATGAATTAGGTTATGATAATATATACAAGAATCCTATAACATATGTTATCTTATAACTTAGAAACACATCAAATATTTGATTCTCATTATCAGAGGAAACCCCTCTGATATAAGATTCATATAATCAATGATAATATATTAAAAATATAAATATAATAAACTCAATCATCTAGAATATCATCCCCATATTTTATAAGTAAATTATATATATTTCTCTGTAGAAACATTAAAATACCACAATATATATCATAATAATTATCTTAACTACGGGAAATATAAAAAATTTAATTTGTATATTATGTACCTTTTATGATGCATATACAGAGAATTCATGACTCCCAGATCCATGTGCAAAATAATATACCATTAAACAAACATTATATTTATTTTAAATCACAAAAATATAATAACAAAAAAAATGGAGATTAACCCCATATCTATTAAGAGGGAAATTATCCATACATGGGTTATTTATGTCGAGGAATGTATCATATCCCATGATTGGAAATCATATTATCACCCTACAATACAAATAAAGTAAGAAAAATTAAATCAAGGTGCTCATGGAACTATTTAACATCCTTGATATGATGAACGGTAACATTGGATAAACTATAGAATCCCAAAACATAAATTTTTATAAATATATGTCAATTTTTTTTAATTAAATAAAGGTTCTATATGAGAAAATAGTGAAAATACACCCTCGAGTAAATATATCCATAAATAATTGTAAAATTTATAAAAATGATAATCATCACAATATAAAAGAAAAATATATATATTATTGTTATAAGATAAAAATAAGTGTATTACATCCCACATGAAATATCTAAATAGGTTACTATAATGTTACATAATTCATAATTGTGTTATGAAAGGTCATCCATCAGAAAATATTATACATTGAGTCTAGAAAAATATAATAATTGAGTCATCTATAAAATTTAACTTTTGTCCCCTAGGTCACATCTCCCAAAAATGATATTGTTTCTCTTGATAAACCATTCATTATAAGACCCTTCCCATACTTATATCATGAAAGAAAAATTATATATGAAAAATGAGATTAACTGGTTGGATTTAATTAAAACTCGTGAATCCCCAATGAAAATTATTGTTTAATAAATACATAATTTACTAGTACATTCTCTTCTGTCTGGACAATAACGAATTTCAATAACAAAACCCCAAAATTTTCACCCTAAAGTGATAAAAAGACACCCAAGGTGTGGATATACATACCTATATTAAATCCACTATATGTTTGAATATATCATTATATAATCTTATGGAATGTGGCACATAAAATTCCTATGCATAAAAAAATATCAATATAAATTGAAGCACGACCTTATCTCAAAATATAATTAGATAGATAATAAGTATGTTCAATGTAAATATTGTTAGAGTTAGTGGCCTAGAACCAAAATCATTGTACTTTATGATAAACTTGAATTCATGGATTTGAATATTAGTAAAAACCTTAACTCATCTTGAATATTATTCTGCATGACAATGTATGTGATAATCTTCTAAGGATAGATGTTGCACAAAATGATCATAGCCCATCCATGCTATGATGAGAACCCAAAAGTGCCATAAAAAATTCTCAATTATATGTTCTATGTTGGATGATTTTATTTAATGGACACAAATAATATAGGCCATTTTGGGTGAGGACTCTCAAAACATTGAGGCACTTTATCATGGTTTTCTCCCCTAGTAATATCCAAGAGGATATTATGATAAAACGAAATGACAGAAGGAAATCCACATTTTTAAATGTCATCGGATGTTCCTATCTGTAGATGGGTGTATTTTTTGTTAGAATTTAATATTATTATTAATGGGTATTAAAACTTGTGGTCTTATATGTATTGTTGAAAACAATGACAACATACTATTCACAATGAGGTAGGATATATTTGGTGTGTCATGAGTAATAAAACTTTAATAGATAATTCGAGAAAGGATTTTCCCTAATGTTCAATAATGAAAGATGATATCCCAGGCCCTTTGATTAAATTTATATAGCCAAAGTAAATACATGGTCATGGTTAGGATTGGGAAAGTTCAATTTCTAGGGGGTCAAAGAAAGATTAATCGAGCACATGAGATTATAACACTAGCATGAAACCCGCTTGATCATAGATATCGTGACAAAGAGATTAAATAACATCATCTTCATTAGTATGAGGTTTCATTTCATTTAAGAATTAACTTCTTTCTCTATGGTTTCCATAGAATATTGTTATATGATTACCCTAACATTAGGCAAGCTCTACCAAATTCCACTGATAAAGAGGCCTAGAGGGTCACACACGAATGGTATCCAAGTGTCTAAGTTAAATATTGATTTAACAAGTTGAATAAAGATTTTTCCTAGTTGTGGTTTGATAATTTTTCAAGGATTCTCGATATCATTTATTTTGACACTAGTTATTCGAGAAAATAAATTGTGGGTTAAAGAATTTAACTATTAACGAATAATTTAGTGATATTTATTTGAAAAATTAATATTCATTATTCAAGTTATAATAAATGTTGTCAGGGAAATAAAGAAAATAGAAAAAAGTACATTCCATTTATATTAATATACAGAACATTTAGTTTTTTACTAGGGATTCATGATAAATAATATTATTTATTTAAATTAATAATATTCTGTGAAATTCATAAGGGCTCTTGTCAAGTGATAAAAATAGCCAACAATTATTATTAGAAAACGTGTATTTCTAAGAAATAAATGAAATAAGAAAATTAATTTGGGTAATTGATTCATTTTATTATTCCAATTAATATAAATCTCAATTACATTATTCCCATTAATTCTAGAAATTATTTAGGGTTGTGCACAATGGATCTGGAGAAAGATCTCAAGCCAAGAGATTATTATTTTCCTCCAATAACACTCTCATGTTATGAGAGATATCCTACCACACCACAATAAGGAGAGCACATTGAAAGTGGCTCTCAAGGCGATCAAAGGAGGACATCACAAGAAAAGGCTCTTCTGCACGAGCACCTGGAGATCATTTCAGCAACATCTAGAGATATGAAGAGAACATGTGGATAACTTCTAGAGGAATCCTACACTTGGTTTCTCCAATGCAATGGAAAATCACATTGGATCATGAATGAAATCATCACTAAGATAGAATTCTATCAAGGTAATTATTAAATATTAATTAAATTAATTATAATCAAAATATAATTATCCTATCTATTGTTCTAGTACCACCCACTTTCCTTTACTTTATTCCTTCTATTCTTATGATCCAGATTTTTATCATCTTGATGGATGTCAGATTGATAATTGTTAATAGTAAAATTAATGTTGGTTACACCCATCCACACACATCCTATGTTCTCATTACCTACCATTGGAATCACATGGGTCATATCGGTGACTATAATTATTTAGTTTTTTGTTGATCATTTACTCATTTAATAAATTAGTTCTTTCAATTCGTTTCGATCGTTCTATAAATATGAATATTGAGCTCTGTTCCTCCTCTTTCGTTTCTCATTCTCCTTACATAAATGATCCTTTCATTTAATTTTGATTAAAATAAAAAATAGATGATTTCATCCTCAAGTGCCATAGGTTCCTACCCATATAGCACCAGAACACACGGTGTGTATTCTGCCTCACATGTTGTGTAGTCAAGGTTCAATTCTTTGGGATAGGTCTACCAAACCAAACCATGTGTTAGAGTTTATCTAAGTCTTCATTACCCTGTGTTTTGACTAGGAACAGGGGTCACATAGTTTCTAGATTAACACCATGTTCCCCACTCGACACAACATGTAGTCCCTTCAGAATTCGGTTGGACCGTGTACCTAATTCATGGATTACCAAGACAGAGATCATGTAATGTGTATACTACATGTCATGTGACCCACATCAAACGCCATGTAATATGAAGGATTCTGAATTATATTTACACACCGACCCCCTGGGCGTGTACTTCGTGTGGATGGTGAATTGATAGTACATTTCATGTATTAGTAACTACATTCCGTTTAATAATCCAAATTACACACATTTATTAAAATATATAATTATATTATAAAACTCCTTACTATGGGAACCATGGTGAGTACATAAAGCTAGAGCACAACACTTGATAAGATTTTTATATATGTGTGTTTAATTTTACATCTTCTTAATGATCATTTCTACTCATTTTGTAATTATGAATGAGAATTTTTTAGGTTTCCTCTAAGGATAATGTTATATACCAATATAATTTTAATTTATTTATTGGTTTAATATTATGATAAATGATAATCTCAATGATATTCATAAAAATGATTTAAGGTAAAAGGATTGATTAATTAGATTTAACATTTAATTGATATAATTGAGATTTATCTTAATCATGAAAGACTAAATAATTTAATACTAATTTATTTATGAATAAATATTATTGCATGTATGGATGATCAAGATCTAGAACAGGACCATTGTATGTGGGTGGTTTCGTTTAATTTATTTTTTTAATTTAAATTTGTTGTCTTGTGAGTCTTCTCTTCATTATATGGCTTTCACACCCATGGTTTAATTTATGTAAAACCCCCTTTTACACCTCACCTACGTGTCAGATAATAACATATGTAATGTATGGAGCTCCCAAGCTAGTGGAGGCGTCTCAAGTTAAGATCTGAGGAAAAACCAATCCTAGGAGATAAAAAGGTGGACAGCTGGAATGTGGTAAACATGAACCCAAAAGGTCCAAGGTGTTTCTCCCCTAGGTATTGGGTCCGTTTATCATCCTCTATATAAAAAACCAATATAACAAGCTCATTATCATCCAGTTTTTTTTATTTCTATCAGCTACATGGTTTATTTATTGTGGGTGTTGGTTTCAATCAAACAATTAATGAATTAAACAAGCATGCAATATGGAATGAAAATAAAAATGTCTTATGCAAAAATATTATCTTATACATGGTTAATACCTTATTTATATTCCACCAGATATTAAAAAGGATGTATTAATGATAATAAAATTGATATTTACATATAAGTATAAAATCCCTCAAATAAATTTTATGTCTGTTTAACCTTCCATAATCTGGGTTAGCATCAAGCCATAGTTCAATGTGCTTGACAAACCCATGCTGGGGTGCTTTCAATAATACATGAATTCTAATTATAGTTTCTTTACTTAAATGACATGGTTCACATCATGGTTTGACATCCATAGTAGGACACGGTGAGAAAAAGAATCAAAATTTTAGGAAATTTAAAATAAAAGTATTTCAGGATTGGGGAATCCACTCAACGGATCAAAGGGCTACGAGTTAATGTTGATGGCATTGGTAATTGCTAACTAAAACCATTCACAATTCATGACCAACCCTATTTGGGGTAATGTGATGGGAAATATAGATCCTTTCTACTAGAATATTAAGGACACATAATATTTCGAGGTGATGGAAATAGGATTTCGATAAAATAGTGGGATACTAATAAGTATTAATATATTTATTTTTCTTAGTTTTGTTAGGATAAAGTACTAAATATTTGATAATATTAATTTTTAAAAAATACGTGAAAAAAGAAATCAGACATATCATTGTGAACCACACTCAGGAAGGAAACCGTTTTCACCAACACCAATTTCCATGAGTGGAAAAGGCATTTATGTGTCATTCTTATCCATGAGAGAAAATTTTATGTGCTGGAGGAGCCTATTCTAGTTGTTCCTAGAAATGAGTCCAATTATGATGAAATATCTCTCAATATAAAACATTTGGATGGTGCTAAAGATGTCCAATGTTTTTTCATATCGTCCATGTCTAATGGGCTATTGAAGAAACATAAAAACATGGAAGTTTATAGCATGATGTCCCAAATTAAGGATCTCTATAAAGAGATGGCTATAAAAGAGGGATACGAGATCTCCAATTCCTTGTTCATAAGTAGGATTTGATAGTATTTGCTTCCTGGTCCTCATGCATTCATTCTTATTGGCTACATTGAACACCTGTACATATTAGAGATTATGTTCCCAGAAGAGTTCCATACAAATCTCATACTCCCTTTAATTCCCAATAACTTCTCAATATTTATTATCAACAATAACTTAAGAAAAAATGGGAAAAGTCTATTGGACCCTCTGACCTAGATTTACCAGGTTGATAAGAACATGGTGCATGACAAACCCATGTTGTTTATAGTGAGTAAGAAAAGGAAGGACAATAAAAAGTGTCCAAGGATTTGTAAATGGTCTAAAGCCCCTGAGAACTATCCCTATGGGAAGGGGATGATCCAGAGGAATGGAATGTAACATAAATAAGTATGTTTTTCATGTGCAAAGGTATGACACTAGAAAAAAAACTGCACCTTGAAGCCTAGATATGATAAAGGTTCATTTTTTATCGAGTGAAATCTTTCCATTTATACAGATTGGGTATTTGATACAACATGTGGGGGTTGAATTTGTATTCAAATTTAGGAACAAAATTGACTTCGAAAGATTTCCACCGGAGAGTTTCATCTTTGATCTTCCAATGGCATGAGGTAGCCTGCATTGGCCACTGAAGATTACCATCTCTAATTGAAAATTGGGATGCTTTTTGTTTTACATAACTGTTATAATGTACCTAGTTTTATCAAGAACATGATTTATGTATCATGTTTTTATTTGGATGGATTTATTTTCATGTTTGGAAATAAAGTTAGTTTGTTTTATAAGAACAAAAAATGTTATGGTATGGGACATTTAAATTGTGAAATTTATGTACGAAAATTATGAAAACCAAGTGTTTGAAATTGAGAATGAAACAAACCCACATGAATCATACAATACCCAGTTGAGGAATCTCCACCTTAGTAATGTAAACAAGAAGCACATGACAAATCCCTATCATTATGGTTATTTAGATTACACAAAACTAAAACCACTTGAATGATTTCATTCTAGTTTATAATGTAAAATGTCCAAGACTCCATTTGGTGGACATGGTTCACGGGTTATAGAGATTCTATGATTGGTAGACATGGATGTGTGTAGATAATTTCTAGTAGAATCTATAGTTAGATATTTAAACTTCATTAATTTTACTTATTATTAGAGTATATATGGCCATATTTACTTAATTAAGTTTAATTTAGAGTCCTTGAAAAAATTTAAGGAATTCAAGAATGATGAATAGAATTAGCTTGGTAAGAATATAAAGAATCTTCTATCGAAATGAGGTGTATGAAATCTAAACCAAGAGTTAATCTACCGTTTATGGGAATCTTGGATTCTATCTCAATCAACTCCTCCTTATATACTACATTGGAACGGTGTTAGTAAAATGAAGAAGGGCACCTTGTTAGGTATGGTGAGGTTGGTGATTAGTCATACAGATCCTTTGTTATCCTTTTAGGGATATGCCTTAAAAACTACAACATACACATTAGAACAAGTACCAACTACGGTGGAAAATGGAATTCCCGTCGATATATAGAATGGAAAGAAACCCATTTTTTCAGACACATGTGTATGGGGATGTGAGGTGTTTGTTTAGTTCATATGAAGAAACAAACTAGCACACCAAGTTTTGAGGTGAATCTTCATAGGATATCCCAAGGAAAGGAAAGTATGTTATTTATATAACACTTTATAAAATAATGTGATTGTCACCTGAAAATCCTTCTTTAATGAGAGGGAGAACCTCCTCAAATACAATAGTGGGACACTGATTTACTTCTATGACTTTAATTATCATGTTACATAGGAGTTGGTACAGGAAAACATTTCACAGGTCCTCATGGAAGAGGATCCAGAAACACAAAAACTGTTTAGGACTTCAAGAGAGGTAAGGGATCCCGAGATATTTGATTACCTAGTCACTACGGATGGGGAATCATTATTGTTGAAAATGATGAACCTATATATTACAAGGAAGCAATATATATATCTGAAGATTCAGGATGTATATAAGCTATGAATTCTGAGATGAATTCCATGTATCTGAACTAGTTATGGGTTCTGGTCAGGAGACTGTTGATGTAAAGCATATTGGATGAAAATGGATGTTCAAGTGAAACATGGACATGGAAGGTCATGTAAGCACATATAAACCAAAGTAAGTGTCATAGGATTTAGACAATGTCAAGTAATTAACTACAATAAAACCTTTTCTCCAGTTTATATGTCGAAGTCTAGAAAAATCATACATTCTATAACATCTTACTTTGACAATGAGACATCGAAGATGGATGTCAAGATAGTGTTCTGTAATGGGAACCTTTAAGAAGATTTCTAAATGACACAAATTGAAGGCGTTGTGACATCAGGTGAATCCAAATGGGTTTTAATGTTGGAAAAATACATTTAGGTATTAATGCAAGCATCTAGGTCTTGTGAAATTCAATTTGATGAAGCCATGATGGAATTCAGTTTCATTATGAATGGATGTGAGCCATTTGTTTTTATATGGTTTAATGGGAATGCAGTTTTTATCCTAGTATTACATGTTTATGACAAATTACTTATTGAAAATGACGTACTAGTCTTACAGTCAGTTAAGGACTGGTTGAACAAGTTTTTCATTATGAAATACTTAGGTGCAGTAGACTACATTATAGTGATCAAGATAATTTTTGATAGATCCAAGAGTTGGTATGGACTAATTCATGGTATATTCATTTACCATAGGATTAAAATATTTAGTATGGATCAATTCAAGAATTTATTGGTTTCAGTTCCACATACGCTATATATTTTGAATAAATTCTGTCCTCAAACACAACAAGAGAAATATAGGATGCATAAGATCCCCAATGCTTTGTCTATAGGATCCCTTATGTATTCCATGTCATGTACTAAGAATAATGTTTCTTATTCATTGGGAATGGTAGGTAGATATCAATCATATCCAGGAGAATAAAATTGTACAGCTATTAGGAACATCATTACGTATCTGAGAAGAACTAAGGATATGTTCCCAGTTAATGGAATAGATAAAGAGCTCGCCATAATAGGGTATGATAATGATGGTTTTCAAATATATAAGAATGATCTAAAGTCATAATCAATATATTTTTTCATTCTCATTGAAGGATATGTGAGTAGTAATTGTTCAAAGTAGCCAGTTGTCAATGATTCTACAGTGGAGTCTGAATATATAGACGATTCTAATGTGGCAATGGAATCCATATAAAGCATAACGTTTTATAGGATCTTGATGTGGTGACTTGTGGTAAAGACCCAAAAACAATGTATTGTGATAATACTACATCAGTGGATATTGGAAAAGAACGAAGGTCACATAAACAGACAAAACATATTCTCGGGAAGTTTCACATCTTGAGGTATTTCTATCAAGGGGGTGAAGCTGCAATGAGAAGAGCTTCAATGGATGAGAATGAGGTGGACCCCCTGAATAAAGGCATATCACATCTGATGAATGAATATCTGGTGAGATCTAGGGAGTTAAAGGTTATTAGCAGTTGGCTCAAGTCTATGTGGCGGTATGTTGGAGTCGGTGGACTAGAACCAACTAATTTTTTACTTTATGATAAATTTGTATTCATGGATTTGAATATTAATTAATACCTTATAACATATTAATTTTTCTTTAGTGTGACAATGTATGTTATAATTTCCTAAAGATATATATTGCACTAAAGGGAAATAGAGAATCCCTTCTTTGATGAGAACCCATAAGTGGAAAAACACAATTCTTGAATATATGTTCTATGGACAGATGATGTTACTTGATAGAAAATAATAATAAATTCCATCAGGGGAGATGAATCATAAATCACTGAGGCACCTTCTCTTGGTGTTCCCTATTAGTAATATCCTATATTACATTATAATAATGAGACCCTCTAGTATGAAATCCAAATTTCATAGTTTCATTGGATGATTCTATCTACGTATCTTTGTATACGTAAATAGACTTTAAAAATATTAATAGTGGGTAATAAAACTCACAAAAATAGATGTATTGATAAAAACATAGATGAAACACTATTCTCAATGAGGTAAGATATGTTGGTTAAGTCATAAGTAATAAAACATTAATATATAATGCGAGAAAGGATTTTTCTCATCTTTTCCATAATGGAAGTTGATATATTAGTCCATTTTATGAAATTGTTATAGCCTAAATAAATCAATATCCATAGTGAGGAATCAGAAAGTTTAATTCAGAGAGCTCAAAGAATGATTAATCGAGAACATGTGTTAATGAAACTGTCCTGCAACCCACTTGATTCAAGATATAGAGACAAAGGGACTACATTACAGAGTAAGGATTCGGATGTGGTGGAACATCATTATGGTGTTAAATTTTTTATTTATGGGTGTCTTGGTGTGTTTCGCGAAACAAGAATTGGACATTAGGAAGCCTCTGCCTAATGACATTGAGATTGAGGTATAAGGGGTCCCAATCTAAGTTTATCCATGTATCATAGTTAATTATTCTTTTAACAAGTAGAATAATGATTTTTCACGGTTTTGGATTAATAATTCTTCATGGTTACCAGATCGCATTTATTTCTACACTAGTTATTTGATGTTATATATTTTTGGTGAAATAGTATATTTAATATCAAATAATGTAGTGATATTTATTTGAGAAATAAATAGTCATTATTCAAGGTCTAATAGTTATGGTGGAGGATATAAAGAAAATCGGTAAACAATTACACACTGTGTATATTAATCTACATGACATTTAATTTTTTTCTATGGATTTGTGTGATGTAATATTAGGTGTAATTTTCTGGAGCATTTAAAGTGATAATAATAGTCAAATTTTATTATTAGATATGGGGTCTGACTAAGAATTAAATGAAATGAATAAATACATTTGGGTAATTAATTCATTTTGTTATTATAATTAATATAAATCCCAATTATATTATTCTCATTAAGGCTAACTATTCATTGTGATTGGGAACACTAGATACGGATAAATCTCTATATAAAAGAGGGAATTATTTTCCTACAAGAATTATCTCATGTTACAGGACATGTCCTCCTCTGCCAAATCGAGGAGAGTGCTTTAGAAGAGGCTCTCAAGGTGATTGGAGGATGACATCACGTGCGAAGGATATTCCATTCTAGCACCAAGATATCCCTTTGGTGATGTCCAAAGATAAGTGGATAACATGTGGTTCACCTCTAGAGGAAGCCTACACCTGGATTCTCTGACGCAGTGATAGATCACACTGAATTGTGACTGGAAGCATCAATAGAGTGAGAATTCTGTCAAAGTAATTCTTTTATTTTTATTAAATTAACTATAACCAACATTTGATTATCCCTTATATGGTTCTGGTACATTCCTCTTTCCTTTTCATTATTCATTCTATTCGAAATATATGACGTTTAATAGTCATGAAGAATCTCAAATTGATCACTATTAATGGAAGAAATGAACGTTAGGTACACTAATCCACACGCTTCCACTTCACTTGAAACGTACATATATCATTATATACTCATGAGCATCACATACAATGCTTATAATGATATTAAAAAAATTAATGTAGCAATTTAACTATAAATAACTTTTCTCACAGTAATGTTAATATATGATCTTATCAATATAATGAATAATAAAAATGTTTCCCATATTATGTTGATCTCAGTCAGTAGGCATCTGAACCCCTTCTCATAATAATATAATGAAAAATATGTAGGCTACCTAATTATATAATAATATCAACCCTCATGGATGTTTAACCCTTCTCAACCTAATATAGCGACAAATGAGAAATTAGTGTGTGTCTATAGCGATATCATCTTTTAGGATTCTTGATCCCTCCATATTATAATATCTAGAAAATTCAAAAAGTGAATGCTTGTATATAGGGTCTAATACCTATGTAATATCAACATCCCTACTATTTGTTATGAAATTTGATAACATTATCCATATAATGTTTTATGAATCCATTAAATGGAATAATATGAAAAAAAATATTAGAAGTATTAAATTTTCCTTTCACACCACAAGAAAACAAACCTATGATGGTTATAACAGAACATGGATTTTTTATAATCCAAGATCATCGAATAATCCACTTTGGATAACTTAATTTTAATGACGATATATCCAACCGCTTTTATGTACCACAAACCCCATGTGGATATATATACAAACCCACATATTAACCCAAAAATATATCTTGTGGATTTAATCTATAGTAAGCATACATCCCAATATAAATTATTTATAAAAACACCAAAATTGAAACACTATGTAATAATATATCATAAAATGACACCCCAATATGTTATGTGTATTGGTTTCAACCAAAATTATAGAAATACCCTATCACCACCAATGCATAATGCAGAGAGGACCACTCACAACTCGAAAAATATTCACCATTCTCATTAGGGGTCAAGAGAAATAATTTTATTTTGTTTTAGAAACGTCAAAAAAAATTTAATTCAAACACTTGTAATTCATTACAGGATGACTAAAATAAACCAAAATAATTTATTCAAAACCACTTACCTAATCTTATATGGTATATTATCCTTTATTATCATCGAATTATTCTTCCTACGATTGAAGAAATAAAAAAACCAAAAAATACTTCTACATTTGTCTATTGTTAATTAAAAAAATTAAATATTTAGGGAATATGATGATAAATATAGGTTGAATGATAAAATATATTCTAGAAATAAAATTGTGTAAAAAACCCCAAAATCCATGAAAAATTGAGAAGAAATAAAACTCATAGGTGGGAATCTCATGGTGGATGGAGTGGTTATTCATGTTTAATTGTTGAGAATGATGGAAAACTCATTTTTTATTCTTTCTAATTTAAAAATTGTAATTAAGATTACAAAAAAATTACAATAGGACATTAAGGAATAACTATATGGTATATAGTACAACATTTCTTACATGATTCTTTTGGCATCATTTCTCCCCCTTTATAGAATAAATCTCCGTTCCATATGCATATGATTGATTCATAGACACTGGATCGCACCATGATTAAGGGTTTTATTAAAATATCGATCCTATTTGTGTGCGATATATAGTAAAATAATAATTTGATATATTCTCATCCCCTTACTATCTTTAGTTACCTCTACAATGGCCTAACCATCAATTGGTAGTAGAATTTCTAATTGAACTAAGGCAGTATTCCATTAAACAGACCAATACCTTTTCAAAATTCCCAAATATACAAAAACCATCGAAAGGTGCATGGTTTGATATAAATTTGAATAATTATTTATCTCTAAATAATTTCACTGGTACACTATGGAGAGGTTTATAATGTGAGGCATATGAAAATAAAATATTTTCAATATTTTCAAATGTGGTGTTCGCACTAGTTTCTTACCTTGAACCAAGAACATTTATGATTTTTTTGAAAAAAAACAAGAATCACTATAAATCTTATAGGTATTATTTTCAAATGTATTTAACTCTCCTTTATGATTTTGTTTTAAATGTTTTTGTGGGGATATAAATCCATTTAGATTAAAAATTACTAATTTATAAGGGATATTTGGTCATTCAGTTGAGGATTTATTTAATATTCACCCATCATTTACTTAAGGAATGATTATTTTCTATAAATGTGTATAAATATTTATTCCATTGAATAAGAAAGTGAAAATGAAACTATTTCTAAAATAATTTTTATATAGATTGTTTTAATTTACTTATTATTAATTTTAATGTTTTGAGTGGTTTTATTGAATATATGAATCATGAAATTATTCTGTGGCCAGATAATTTATCTTACATTGGTTGAATTCACCGTTGATTTAGTCCAGATATATATTTTTATTTTAATATGGGGTTCTAATTAAATTTTGATAGATAATAAAGAAAAAATATATTTCATTTGTTTTTTATTTGTATAATCCTCCCAAATTGATCAATTTGAGCTAAACTAAATTGTTTTTTAATTTTAGGGATGTTTTGAACATAAATATGGAAATTTCAAAATTCTAGAATTTTAGTTATTTTAAAAAATATTCTGTATTTTTGGAATATTATTTTAAATTTGGATCATAATTGACTGACTAATTTTTTGTAGGCATTATATGATAGTGGGATACATATGTTTCATCTGATATATTTCTTAACTTGAAAATATAGAGGCCCATACTGATCAATATTTTTTTAATGTTCTTCTAGACAACAGAATAGACCACACTTTATTCAGTGAGACCTAAAAGAGTCTAATGGTGTCCAAATGAAATGATTAAAATTTTAGATGAAATAAAAATCCTTGGATCACATTCAGGAATTTTTTTAAGGATAAAATCTATAATTGAGTCAATATTTAAATCTCTAAAATAAGATGAAGATGAAAGTTCTCTCATAGGAGAAAACATCGTGTTAAATAAAAATTCATATTTCCACCATATTCCCAATAAATTTTATTTTATTATGGTAAATTTAATATTTTATATAGAAAACTATCTAGAATATAGTAGAGAGATATTTTCAGGGGAGGTGTCTCCAAATAGAGCCATCATTTGTGGGAATGACACTGTCTAGAACATTTTCCACACAATTTTTACTTTATCTTATCATCTCAAATTCAATTCATGAGGCTTTTATGGAGATATTGATCCAGGCTTGAGAAGATATTATAAATTAGAGTAGTATTATTTGAGGTAACCAATCCATAAAGGGATAAAATCTATGTTGTTGTGTGTAGAGATGATATGAGGGAATTCCCACGTTTGACTTTGTATTTTTCATAATAAACTCTTTTCTTTTTCATTATACAATAGACTATATGTTTTATTGAAGGATGTATCATTATCTAATTTTTTTTCATTTTTATTTTATGAAATATTTATCATCGTATTATTGTAGAGTTTTTCTCTTTTCCATTATAATTTTTTTTGCGAGGTCTCCCCATTGATCCCAAAAATGATAACTAGTTGTGGTTTCTCATAAGACTATGGATAATATAATATCTTTGATAAGTGGATCAACACCCATAATGGATGACTTTTGGTGGTTTGAAGTTTACATATGTGTATTCTATTGTATATTCAAGTATTAATTATGTAATTAAATTTTAAATTAAATTTTTAATATGATAAAGGGAGGTTCCAATGATAAAATCATTTCCATCGATGAATTCATAAGTTTTTTTATTTTTTGTTACATATTTATTTTTATGTCTAATCACTAATGTAGACATGAACTTGAATTATTATTTTCTTTCATTTACCAAAAATTAAATCATTTAAAATCAGAAATTGTATTTATAAAATTTGGTAAAAAGAAATTAACAATGTGATAGTTTCCAAGATTAGTCTGCAACATCCTCATGAGAAAACCTTATGGTCACCATTTTAGTGAATTTATTAGGTATAATTATTGAATGGTGTTTCATGAATAATACCACATCATCAATTTGGTTCCATTTCTGGGGATGTTTATTAAGTTGTTTAATTTTTTTTTACTTTAAGGGATTTTATCCACTAATTTTGAAGTTTTTTAGAAAACGGATTTTCACAGTGACTACTACTCTGTTTGGCCAAATTTTCTACCATTTAACAATTCATAAAATTAAAAAATTTATAATCTCTATTAAATGAATATTATTTAATTATCTAATAAAATTACTTTATGATCCAATATGAGAATTATTTTATTCACCATCATGCTATTTTGATTCAAGAAGTAATCAAACAAATAGAAATTCATTACAATGACTAAAAATAATTAAAATAATTAAAAGATCAAAATATTTTCAAAAAATTGAAAATAATATTCCACCAAATTGTGATTTTAATGAAAAATATGTGGATGAATCTAAAATAGATTAGAAATCACCCTTTTCATATTTGAGTGATGACATTTTCACTCATTAACAAATTTGTGTTGCTATTGGAAATGAAAAATCATTGAAAAATAATTGAGACAAAATTGTTGAAAATTATATTTCATGAAAATACTCCTTATATAAAATTCAAAAATCTGAACCATTTGTAAAAAATTTTCTAAATTGGAAGAGTAATATTAGCCAATTACTTTTGAAGAGAACGTGGAAGAACCTGAGAAGATGTCCAATTTTAATAAAAATATAATTCATTCCCAAATATGGTTGGAACATGATAATCCATGGAGAGAGGTGTCAATTATTCAAAACAATTTATAGATTTGTTTAATAAAAATTTGTTAACTGCTTCTCCCTATGTGGATTTATATCAAATTTATTTCAAGTGGACTAATTTTTAGATTAAGAGGATTCCATTTTTATAATTGAAGAAATAAAGATGTTCCAATTTGAGTACATTGGTACACATGAGGATGGTGTTAAAAAGATAATTTAAAAAGAAAAAATAATTTTTTAAAATATAAATGATGATGAACAACATCCTGGAATTACACTTCATCGGCCGGTAGAGGTTTCATGTGAGGATAATATCATTGGAAATATCCCTTATATTTTTTTCTCTCATCTACTATATCATTGGAACCGAAAATAAATGTAATAGAACCTAATGAAATAAATATCCTGAAGTTTCTACAATATGTGTGAGATGAATATTCTTAAAGAAAAATAAATTTTATTGTTCATGAAAAATAAAATACACCCTTTTTCATATTAGAGATGATCAGCTAGAACTTCCTGACAATGGGTAGTGAAGTTCTAGCACCCACTTGTGGGTTAAAACCACGAATGTTTTGCCTTATTTTTATTTTTATTTTTTATTTATATTCTTTTAATAAAAGTTTAATAATATTTTCATATAGGTTTCCATGTTGCATCTTTTAGTAAGATATTTGAAGGCTGCTGCTACTCAATAAAAGAGGTTTTTTATTTCTTCTAGGCTTATTTTTGTCTTGTATTATGTTCTTTATTTCAAAATTACAATTTCAATAGCTACGATAAATTATAACTCTAACAAAAATAAGTGCAGAAGATGGATCATTCTTGGAAGATTAGGATTTACTATGATTTCCTTGTATTTCTTTTTATTTTTTATCAATATTTATGTTTCTTTTATTTTATACTTTTTAGAAAATTTTGAGTAATATTATAACATTTTGTGTCAGAAAAATTTTTATTTTGAATGATGATCATTTTCATTTTTGATTCCCATGTGAATGAATAAACCAATCGATCCCTTGAAATTGACCATAAATCAATGTTGTAAATGAATTTCATTAAATTTCATGAGTTTGGAAATTTCATGAAAATGTCTCTGATTTTGAATATCATGTTTCACCCCACTATCTTTATATTTGAAATTTATATCTCATGAGGCTTCTAAACTAGTTATAAAATCTTCTTCACTATAACATAATTTCTCGAGAGAACTTATCCACAATTTCTTTAACTATAACATGATTTACTTCAATCAAAACACGACGAATGAGGTTCTTGTGTTTAAATTATGGCATCATTTATCTTGATTTCGAACCGCCTTTTCATGATTATGGTTTCTGTGCAAGCCTACCATGTGAATTTTATCATTCTTGAGTCATTAGTATCCATGTACAAGCTGATAGTTCACCCGCATTATAAGAAAAGTTTCCCTTTCCAACTTGCACTAGAAGTAAAAATTCATCATCTTATTAAACATAACTTTTAACAGAGATGACTTGTGGTGTGATAAATCATTTTCTTCTTTATTGGGTGTATTTTTAATCAATGAAGAGATTTTTTCCACTATAAAAATTTGTTTTTTTTATTTTGAGAGTTTTTACCATATTTATTTTTCAAGGAGAAAATATCTGTTCCCAAATGGATATTTGAAAGGAAGTATGTTGTGCCTATATGAATATTTATATAAATAAAAAGATAAGATCTATTTTGTATTTTTCATCTAAAATTTTTAAGGAATGTGATTAAAAATATAGTTACAAATATCTTTATTTATTATTTTTATCTAAGGGGAGTAAGGTGGAGACTATACATTTTTGAAAACTAGAGTAATTCAATCTTTCTTCAAAAAATAGGCAAACCCTCCTTATTAAGCCTCAGAATAATTTTTTAAATTTTAATCCTACTAACCATAATCCACATAACATACTATAAAATTACTCATGACATTCACAACTTATTAGATATCCTTAGGTAGATATGTAGAATTATTTTCAAGCATGTGGGTATTCTTATTTAAGTTTTGATGAGAACAACTTCGTTAAAAATCCTTATTTGTGTAATGAGAAAACAATTTATGTGTGGTAAGTGTATTATGTCTATGGGAGGAAAAAATAAGTGGAAACTAATGGATTGATATAAATTAATAACTTTAATTAGTTTTCTTATTACAAAGAATGATATATTCTATTCCTTGGTAATAAATTACTGAATATCCCTGGTATGCATTCTAAATATTCCTTGATTTTATCTTAATGAATTTTTTTTCCAAATGTGAGGGGAATGTGATAAAGATGAAATTTACACTGGTTTTAAATTTATATTGAATTGTTTACACCCCACCAATTTTACAAATTCAGATGAGTATCCAGGTTTTTGGATTTTTGGGATTTTTTCGCATAAAATTTAAAAATTTGTAATTTTGTAATTTTAACTTTTATAAATAACGTCTTCTCTTCCGGAATAAAATTTTCAATATTGATCCAAATGATTGATTAGTTTTTAGTATTTATATGTTCATGGTATAAATAATAATCAATGGGTCTAAGTCTTTATTTGAGTCTCTATAGTCTCAAATAAATTATTATTTATGGAAAATTGTTCTTGCTAGTTGAATGGACCCCACCACATTTAATGAGGCATAATTATTCCTAAAAGGTTCAAAATGAAATGATTATAATTTTACATTAAATATGAATCCATGTATCACATGAATGTTTAATTAAAATGAGAAATTCAATTGTTGACTCATTATTTTAACTAGTCCAACAAGAGGATGATGAATGTTCTCTCCAAGAAGGAAATGTTTTCATCTGTAAACAGTTTGCATAATTTTCACCATGTTTGAAAATAACATATAATTTTTATTCTATAAAGGTTTTTTAATTTTGAAAACCACTCTAGAATGCACTATACTGAAATTAGATGGTGATGTTTAACAAAAAATCCAACATTTGGGTGATAGAATCTGGACAGTGCATTTTCTACCCCATTCTTCCCTCAATGTTTTCATCTCGGTAGTATTTAAAGGGGTATGAACATGGAGAGTGAGATGTACTAGATAATATATTTTTATGTATATGATAATTTTATTATGTAATTAATCCATAATGGGATAAAATAAAATTGGTGCTTGGAAGCGATGATCTGAGGATATTTCCCCATCTGAGTTTTTGTTTTCATTATAAACTCATTTCTATTGAATTATTATAGAAACCGTTTTTTTGATTGAACGAGGTCCGTTTGTTTGTTTTTTTTTTCATTTTTTATAATTTTTTTCATTTTTTTTAAATATGTATTAAAAATAGTTATTTTCTTTTTTAATATTCTTTGGATGAGGTCTCCTCATTGATCATGATAAGGTCAATTATTTTTGGTTTCTCAGATGTCTATGGTTATAAAATTGCTTTATTATGTGGATAAACAACCATGATTAAGTCCTTGTTATGGTTCCTTTTCAACATAGGTGTTAAAATTGAGGCTTTGATGTATAAATTGGAATATAAAATTATTATCAATTGTGGAAAATGATAAAGGGAGTGTATGAAGATCAAATCTTGTACACCATATCCTTCTTTATCTGGTTCGTTTCTATGTTATTAATGCTTCTGATTTCTATTCATTACTGTAAATTTTATTTGTCATTATGATTTTCATTCATTTAACATAGATTAACTCATTTAAAATCCCAGATTTTAATTCTGAATGTAACCAATATTTTACTAAGTGATTGCTTGATAGCTTAGTTTGTAGCCTCATCATGGGATAACCTCATGGTCACCACCATTCTATATTTTAAGGTGAAAATTATTGAATAGTTATTTTTGAAAAAAACTCCACTATCACCATTGGCGGTTCAAAATAGTAATAGTTGTTATAGCTAGTATTTTTAGGAAATTTAATAGATTTATTATCACCTAAAATAATTGAATTCTATATAATGATTGAGAAGAAGATTATTGATGTAGATGATTTATTTTCCCATTGCTATAGTAATTTGTATTTAGTTTTTATTACGATCAATATATCTACTACTATAATGCTTTTAATATCAAGATATTCATTTAATTGATCATTATATTATATTTTTCTCAAACTTAATTAATATATTTTTACCTAAATAATATAATGATTTTAAGAATTCATTGGTTGTTCTTGTTATTTTATATTATTATGGTAATAGTGATGGAACTATTATTATAACCTTCAATCCTTCTTAAGTCAACTTTAGATGAATTATTATACCAATCACATAGTTATTTTTCAACAATATTAAATACATACATACATCAACATAATCATTTATATCTATGCTAATGTTGGTTTGATATATTCAAAATTTCTTATGTGATAACAAAATACATGAATCTATTATAAGACATTCCACTATGGTGTTATATGACAAATTGTTTACAATTTATTATTTTTTTTGTTTCACTGTAGGTTATAATTTATTATAATATTAATTTATATTCAAATATGGTCACAATCTATATCCATTTTCATCACGAAAAAGATCAACAATTTTATGATTCATTATTTGAAAATATTCTCCCAATAAAATCAAAATGCTAAAAATATTATTACTTCCAACACAATATATAAAAAACACAAAAATTTATATTATTTAAAGTTACATATAAATGTTAATTTTTAGTTGTTGTTAAATATATATTTTAACAAGAACATTTTTTCCAAGTTTCTATGTTTTGTTATACAATTTATTAAAAATTTTGAAGCCTATAAGATTCACATTATTTTATGTAATTAAAATAATAGTATATTTTATGCAATAAAATTATTTTTGTGTCAATGTAAATATTGAATTAAAACATACTCTTATACGCCTAATTTGACCACATCCATATGAAATGGATCATATGGATTTATTATCAATTTCATTGGATCAATCTATTATATAATATTCTATCATTCTAAAAACAATGGGTGGCACATTTTATTTAGTAATTATAATTCTTCTTCTACTGATTTATTTTTTTTGTAGATAAAATTAGTCAGTTAACATTTTTAGTCTTTTATTAGTCATTATATCATATAACCTTTCCACTTTGGTTATAATAGATTTTACTTTTTCCACTTTAAATTACCAAATCAAACATTATTTTGTATGTATATTTTGATTCTTCTATTTAAAATTTATAATTGTTTATAGTTTTACTAAAAGTTTTTATCCAACTTATGTCTATATATCTATGAAACAAAACATTCACCTGTCACATTAAAACAAACACACACATATATATATATATATATATATATTTAAATTTATCAAATTCTTCGATGGTTAAATTTTTCCCCATCAAATTATTAATTCTACTACTATGGGAGAAGTTATGATAAATATTGAACGTATAAATTATAAATAACATAATATTGTTTTTCAATCATGGTTTCGTGTTTCCTAAGATAAATTGATCATTATAGAGGTATGAGAATTAATTACCATGAAATTTTGGCATTAATTTTTTCTTTGTGTCATCTTAATTATCATTGATTCATTATCAATAATGAATTATAAAATCACTAAGAATGATATCATTCACCATAAGATAATTGGACTTCGAATTAAGTATGAATTAGTTTCACTACAATTATTCCAATTATTAATCTATTTTTTTCATTAGTTCTAGTCAAAATGTTTTTCAAAAAATCATTGTGTGAGGATTTACAATATAATAAAAATTTATAAAAAATAATATCATGACATTTCTTTCAATACACTATTATCACGTCAGGGGTGAAAATTCATTATGATGGTCCTCATGGAATTATATTTTGTGGAAAATATGATATGTAATTTTTTTTAATTTGACTAGAAATGACGAATCCTTCAGAAAATATGACTATTCAGAATATTATTACAATATAGGGTTTGTCTTATACATCAATCATAATTCAATATAAATGGAAATTCATTATTGGTGTCATAATTTTCATTTGGTAACTCAATAGTTATTTCCTCCAACAGTAGTAGTTTATGTTTTCAAGGTTATTTTTTTAATGAACTTTCTGATTTTCACTTTACCCATACTCTATATAAAATCTATTTTCAAACTAATTATACTACTATTTTGATTCAGAATAATTTTTCTATAATATTATCCCATCATGTTTCCATTTTATATACATTTTAAAGGAAATATTTACCAATATTGTATTTTAGGATTCATATGAATAATTGTGAAAGTATTTTATTTAGGGAACTTATTTTATAATTTTTATTATATGAATATTGTTTTACATAGAAAATATATTCCTGAATTATTTTTTAACAATTAAATCCATAATTAAATCTATATGATGTGAAACCCTATAAAACCCATTTTATACAATTAAATCCATTTTATACTTACATCATTTTTTTTGTAAGAGTAATTTTTCACCCATAAATCTTATATATTTGTTTTGTATTGTTTTTCTATCATCTATTAGTTATATCTTCAGGTCATCACATATTAGATATTGGATATATAAATTATCATAACTTTTTTAGTATAGTTTCCTTATTAATTTTTGCGTCTTATAATCATTTAGTTTACCATGAGATTTATGTTTATATTGAGAATTTGAATCATTAGTAATGGTGATATCTTATTGAGTATATTGACTATAGTGTCTCTAAAACACATTATTTATTGAATGATAGAACCATAAATGTTATTATCATATAGTTTAGTGAGTGGGTATGAAATTATATTTATCTCTAAAAAAATTAATTTCTTATTAGTAATAATCATTTTCATTCAGTCAATTTTATTTATTGTTTTTTTAATTCTCTATAGTAACTTATTTATTAGTTTTTTCATCCTATATATTTTTTATTTTTATTTTTATATGGTTATAGAAATTTATTCTTATAGTTTTCATTTATTTCTTCTTTATCAAGTCTCTCATTGTAATTTTTATTTGTTGTCTCTTACATTTTATAATTCCCCTAACGTATTAGATGAAAACCAAGTAATTGTTAATGGATTCTTTTCATTGTGAACTATTTTTGGGATACATTTAAACTATTATAACATTATTTGATTAGTTTGATAATCATTTTTCGATCATATGAGATGTACTATGTCTAATTCAAAATAATGATTGAGATGAGGATTCATGATATAGATTAATATTTTTACCATTCCGCTTGTAAATATTTTTAGTTTTTATTATAATCACTATATCTTTTATAACAAGTATGATTAAAATATTTATTTTTTCTATATAATTATATTTATATTTTAATCATTATTAATTGGAAAAAAAATTTATCTTAAATTATACATTATTTTTTTCTATTAATACATAAATTGAAAAAATATATTTAATCAATTAATATACATTATTCCATTATTAAAATGAATTCTACAAATTTCTCGTTTTCTGTGAAAATATTATCATAGGATGAGGTTTATACCAATTTGGAATCTAGATGTTATCAAGGAAATAAGTTAAAAAGAACAATATTATTTAAAAAAATATAACAGATTACATATTAATCATTAGGCGAATTCAAATTTATTTAATATGTATCAATTTTTTAATATACATTCTTAAAATGAATGAATGTCATAAATAATTTTAGAAAGTGATGAATGAATGAAAATACATTAATCATGTATTTTCTTATTTTATTATATTCTTTTCTTAACATTAGGTTCAATTGGTGGAATTGGTCGAAAGACAAACCATTCCATAACCTAATATTGTTTTCATGCCCTCATGGATATAATTAATGAAGATGATGAAAACACTATTTATGTATCATACACATATATAATATATCGAGAATATTGTGGTCTGAGATCTTAAAAAATATTATTGGTTTTTTTGGGAAATTAACATTACAATTTGAATCATCAAGCCTTTCCTAATGAGTTTTAATCTTCGAACACATGTGAATATCAACATGTCCATATAATTGATTGTTATGTGATATTTTTCTCATACTTAATTAATATATTTTTACCCGACTCATTTTATGTGTTTAAGAATTATTTAGTTGTTCAGGTTATTTTATATTATTATGGTAATATTTATGTAATTAATAATATACCATTCAATGGTACATAAGTCAATTTTAAATGAATTTTTCTTCTAATCACATATATAATATTTCTATTATATAAAATACATACATACCTCAACTTAATCATATAAATTTATGCTAGTGTTGGTCTGAGATATTCAACATTTCTTATGGGATGAAAAAATACTTGAATCTATTATAAGACATGCCAATATAGTCTTATATGATAAATATTTTACATTTTAATGATTTTTGTTTGTTTATAGTATGTAATTTATTATTATATTAAATAAGAATAAAATATGAACACAATCTATGTGTGTTTTTATCGAAAAAAGATCAACCATCGTAAGATTATTTACTTTTCATTATTCGCCCCAAGGCCATAAAGATTCTAAAAAATATTATATTTACAACATCATATTTACAAAACACAAAGATTTATATTATTTATTGTATCATATAAATGTGAATTTTTAGGTGCTGTTAAAAATATATTTTAATGAACACATATTTTACTAGTTCTTATGTTATATAAATATTAAAATTTAAAAATCCTATAATATTTTCATAGTTATGTTTAATTAATATCATAATTCATTTTTTATATGAACATTTTTTTTGTGTCCAGGTAAATATTGAATTACAATTTCCTCTAATAGGCCTATTTGGAACACGTCAACAATATATCGATCATATGGACTTATTATCAACATCTAAAGATCTATACGTTATATAATATCAAATTATTCAAAACACCATGGGTTCCATAACCTCTATAGTAATTATAATTCACCTTCTACTGAATTATTTATTGGGTAGATAAAATAATTTAGTTCATGGTTTTTGTCAGTTATTAATCTTTATATGGTATAATAATTTCATTGTGGTTATAATGGATTTTTATTTTGTCCAAATCATGATCCTGAATCAAACACCATTTTTTTAATTATATTTTCACTCATCGATATGTCTTTTATAAATGTTTATAGTTTTTATGTCACTTATTATCCCATCTATTTGGATATATTTTAGAAACAAAAAATTCACCACACAGACACCCCCCCACATATATATATATATATATTGAAATTTATCAAATTCATCGATGGTTCAATTTTTCCCAATACAATTCCTACAACTACTAATATGGGAGAAGGTATGATAAATATTCATTGTATAAATTATAAGTAACATAATAATGTTATTCAATCTTTGATTCTTATTACATTAGATAAATTAACCATCACAAAGTTATAAGAATTAATTACTCATAAATTTTGTGATCATATTTATCATTGTTTCATCTTGATTACCATTGATTATTTATAAAAAAAATGTCATATCACTAAGAATGATCTCATTCACTGTACTATTATTGGACCTCATGTTTAGTATTATTTTGTTTCACTACTATTATTGAAATTATTAATCCATTTTTTAATTAGTTTTAGTTAAAATATTTTTTCAAAAAACAAGAATTTAGGATGATTTCCAACATAATAAAAATGCGTAAAACAATATATCATGAATTTTCTATTAATACCATATTATTATGTGAGGGGTAAAAATTCATTATTGTGGTCATCATGGAAACAATTTTATAGGAAAATATCGTATGTAATTATTGTAAATTTTACTTGAAATCATGAACACATTTGAAAATATAACTATTCAAACTATTATTCCAATACATGTTTTTTCTATAATTCAATATTAATTTAATTGGAATGGTAATTCATTCTTCATGTCAAATAATTCATTTTGTAATTCACTGGTTGTTTCCTCCATTACATGGAGTTTATGTTTTCCATGTTCTCTATTATTTAATTAGTTTTCTGATTTTCATTCTAACCACACACAATATAAAATAGGTTTTCAATCTATTAATTCTATTATTTTTGACCATAATAATTATTCCTTAATATTATCCCATTATATAGCAATTTCATGTATTTTTTAAAGGCAATATTTTCAAAAAATTGTATTCTAGAATTCGTATGAATAATGGTGAAGGTATTTTATTTAGGAAAGTTATTATATATTTTATTTATATGTATAATTTTATATATTTAAAATATATCAGCACCTCATATTTTTTAACTATTAAATACTTGATGAAATCTCTAAGAGGTGAAATCCCTATAAACCCCATTCTATGACTTTCAAGCCATTTATCTTGAATTCATTTGTTTGTGAGTATTTTTGCACCCATAAATTTTCTATCTTTTTTGTACTATATTTCTATCATCTATTGGTTCTTTCTTGAGGTCACCATATATTAAATGTTAGATATATATAAGATATGAATTTATTTTGTATGATTATTATTACTTTATATGTTTTTTCATCTAATAATAATTTCATTTCCAAGGATATTTATGTCTATATTGAGAATAGGATTCATCCCTTATAGTGATATCTAATAGAGTGTATTGACTATAGTTTCTCTCAAAAAAATTATTTATTAAATGTTAGTCCCACAAATATTTTTATTCCTTAGTTGAGTGAGTGGATCTCAAATTAAATTTACCGCTAACTACTTTAATTTATTATTATTAATAACTACATTCACTTGATCAATTGTATTTAATGTTTTTATAAATTATATATAGTAACTTTTTTATCACTTTTCTCATCCTATATTTTTCATTTTATTATTTTTCTATGGTTATAGAAATTTATTCTTATATTTTGAATTTCATTTTTCTTTATCCAGTCCCCTATAGTAATTTTATTTTGCTGTCTTGTATCATCAATAATTCTCTTAACATGTATGATAAAAACCATGAAATTGTTAATAGATTGTACTTTTTGTTAACTACTTTTGTGATTAATTAATACTACTATGAGATTATTTGAGTTGTGTAATAAATGTTTTGTTATCATATGAGATGAACTATGTTGAATTAAATGGGTTTTATGGAATTTTAAAATTAGGATATGTACTAATAATTTCGTGTGGGTCATAATGAGACTCAGATAAAAACTATAAAAATATGGGAAGAGTATTTTATGATTTATTTTTAGAATAAATAGAGGAATAAATATGATAATATAATGCTACATTCCCCTATATCCTTTTCTACATAGTATAAATAATTCCAAAAAATTATAAGAATCATTCTAGTATATCATATGAATTATTCAAATTGATTATATTACATTCAATGTTAAATATTAAAATTCATTGAAGGAAGAAACCATAAGACACATTTTCACAAGATTCATATCCAATAGTGTTAATTTTTTAAAAATCATTTATAGTTACGGAATAAAATCTAATGTTGAAAAATTAGAAATGACATGGGGATGTATATGAACTTTAGAATAGTCATTTTCATAATATCCAATACCATAAAAATCACAGTCTTATGAAATACCACATGAGGTGAAAAATAATAATATTATAGAGAATAAGTGGAACTACAAGGATAAATTTTGAGTTTTACCATTTTCCAAAATATGAGATTTTAGAGTGAAAAAATATAAAATAAATTACAGAATAATATATTCTGTGTGAAACATATTTAAAGATGCAAAAGTTGATTATCATTGGATTAATGGAAAATAATTATTTATTCCCAGATGAATGAATATAATGTGTTCTTTAAAAAATGAAGGATAAGATCAATTGGTGAAAACATCTTTATGAGGATAGATCAAGTAGAAGATAACTTAGTCAATGGATGACCACAATTAGATCATTTATAAATTAAAATTCGATAATGTTTTCATCTTATAATAATAAAAAACCAATTGAAATTCATTTTCAATTGATTCATGATTATTTATTTATCTATTTCTCCATAAATAGTTGATTTACATTATGTAGTATACTTATAAAAATCTGAATCAAATTTTATCTAGTGAAATGATGATAATATTACTAATTAAAAATCATATTAGTCATAAATTCATATATTTTTTACGAATGATTATACACTAATATATACAATAAATTGATCATGAATATTTGTTAATAAACTGAAATTATAACAAAAGATAAGAATCATTACTATATAATATCATTGGAGTCAATGGTATATTGAGAATATTTAGAGATCATTTGAGCACACCGTTGTGGCTATTTTATTGGGGGGAAAGAATATGATCTCATTATACCATTTAGTTATTGAATTTTTCACGGAGATGAGAAATAAATTATTTCTATAAGTTAATTATTTTTAGAATAATGAGAAATCGATTTCAATAGATGTAGAAGAGAATAAACTATAGGGTGATAATCATATCTAAAATCATATTTATAGAAATACAGGTTAAAGTTAAGAGAGAATAGGTTTGAGGACTTGAACTGGAAAATATTTATAAGATTTAATATTGAGATGAAGATAAGCATCCTATTCTTATTTAAAATTTTAAATCGTCCACTGATTCTATAATATGTAAGAAAAATATGATTTGATTATTTTGGGTGATCAAATATATTGATCATTATTGATGTTGAAGAGTCCTAGGTTGTATGTGTTGTGAAAAAATATTCTCACTAAATATTATTTTAGGGGGGAGATAACTAGTTCAACATGATCTAAAGATATCGGTATTAAAAAAAAACATTCCAAGGGATTTCGATGTGAAACCATTCATTTAGTGAAAGTTAGAGTAAAATATATTATTATAGGTGTTTTGTATAGGGTAAGACATTCTCAAACAAATCATCAATAAATTATATACCCCAGTCAAAAATTTATCACCTATACTAATTTTGACCATATAAAAGAGAAGGTTTCCCTTATTTAAGAGGATCATTTTAAATGTTTCCCCTATTTAATTTACTTTAATTAATTATATGGTAATTGAGAGATATATATTTGGATGGTTTCAAATCATAATAGAAATTAATGGTTAATTTTTTTTAGAAACAATCCTTAGAAAATGCACCAATGATTCACTCATGTTCTATATGGTGTAACTAATTTCTACGAAACATCAATTTGTAATGGAGAATACGTAGTTAACTTCTATTATATTATCAAGTTTATAGAGATTGATAATGGGAATTTTTTTATTGAGAGGAATATATAAATTATTTTGTAAAAACAATATTGGATGTTTAAATAAAATTATACCTTATCTTATAACACTTGTTTGGGGGGTGGTATTTTTTATTAATAGTTATATTTCTACATGTTTATAAATGCATAAAAATTTATTTTATTGATCTGTATAATTTTTAATGGGATAGAAAATATAGTTCATCTAGTCTCATGTTTCATCAAATTCAGTTCATACGCATGGAATGTGATTTGAAATATCAATTGAAATATGGGAGAATATGGAAAGTAGAATTAATTGAAATTTCAATGTAAAATAAGATTTGTTAAAAATATATAGCATCAAATTTAAAGATATTAAAATTGATAAATATGAAATCATTTATTACTACTCTATTAGAGTTATTTAAATATTTAGAAACATTAGAGGCATTTGAGTGAATTTTTAATATTGAATAGTAATCATAATTTTTATGTGAATCATTATAAATCAGTCTTGTACTTTAATTTTTCTTCTCTAAAAGATATATAAGTTCAAAATATTGATAAATTTCACTTCATTATCATTTCAAATATTATAATAATTGAATCTATATTAAAAATTAAGATCAAATATGATATGAATATTGAATCTTTGAGAAAATTAGTTTTTAAGGATAAATAAGTTGATAATTTATATGAATCTAAATTTTAAGAAGGAAATTAATAGTATATGGTAGTTATTAATCTTATATAAAAAATTAATGTAATTTAAAAGTCACATATAGATGAAAACTATCAAGAAATGATTTAATTATTTAGGAATTAAAATATTTTCAATAGGTTTTACTCTAAGGAATTGTTGTAAGTATGATACTTATGTAAAAGATTACCAAACATAGAAAAAATAGGTAAAAAAATAAAGGATAAATTATGGTGAACATTTGAAGGGGTTTCCTCTCATCATGATAATATGTATGATGATAAAATGAGAAGAATTTTACTATACCTATATTATATAATCAGAATAATAAAATCAAAAAAATCTCAAATATCTGGGATCATATAGAATGAAATAAAGAATCCCCAAGTACTGAATAAGAAGCTGATGTGGAAAAATATATTGGATGGAATTTTAAAAGATAAAGCAATAAATGTTCTTGAATATAACACCAAAAAATAAAGAAGAAAATTAGAATATTTTTCAAAGGTGAGGCTGAGAATAATATAGGAATTTGGGAATATATAAATAACGAAGAAAATTATATTTATGACATAGAAAATTTGAAGATAAATATTTTTCAGAGAGGTTAATTGGTCAATGATATGGAAGAAAAAAATGATGATGAAGAAATTATTATAAAAACTATAATAATATTTCTATAATCATGAGAAAAAAATTAGGAATAATATAAATTATTTAAAAATTGAAAAATAAATCATTGATAAATCATCACATCCTGGTGATAATATTATAACCATGTGGAATGTTAAATTTTTTAAATAATATAATAATAATCCCATTTTTCCTAACAATTTATGTTAAAAAAATAAATTTTAATATTTTATGTCCATGTTAACTAATGTGAAGTAATAATCCAAATCAAAGAAGAGAATAATATTAAAATTATTAATTACTTCCCAAGATGAATAAAAGTATAATTTCGTATATATTAGATAGGAAAATTCATTCAAAATAATTTTAAATTGTATATAATTTAATGATTCAAAGGATACAAATAATGTTGTAGAGTTACAAGGATGAACCCTGATTCACACTAGATTAATATTTAACTACCACAGAAGATTAATGAATCAATGTTTTAAAATGAAGATATGATTAAATTTGATTCAAAATGAAATCAAGCTATGACCAGAAATACACAAATTTTATCTACGTACAAAATGATTGATTTCATAAAAGAAATATATATAATGAATGATCCATCGAATATTATTCTTAAAAGTGAATAAATAATATTCTATATTACTTTCCTACTATTTATAATGTTAAAAAAATATTAAAATTATTCATGCATAATGGTCCCACATTTTGGAAGTTTTTATTTAATGTTTAACGAAGATATAATTCACGAATTCCTAACAAGAAATTTATATCATATTTGAATGATTATATATAATTATTGAAGAATATTGAAGACAGTTATCAAGAGGTTGTGAATTTTGGAATGGAATGTTCAATAAATGTTATAGGTGTTGTAACAGTCAATGAAATTATAAAAAAAATGAATTCATAAGATGTAACCTATATTAATGGGATGAAACATTATATGATGATATTATACTTGTTATGTGATGATAGCGACATTACATTTTTCATGAAAAATCCTGCATTATAAATTATTTAAGTGACTGTGGAATCATAACTCAAGAATAAATAAATAGAATAAATTTTCAATAAATTTTATATCCAATCAAATCATGTTATATAATTTTCATAGTTTCATGGAATAAGAGGTCAAGATATTTTTTCCAATGAATCTTTAATCACCACTACAAAAAAAATAATACTATCTTTATTATTTCTAAAATAGGATAAAAGATCTATTGATACGCCCATTATATAAAATAATTAACTTTACTATTGTTTATATAATGTTGAATGTCCACTAAAAATCATTTATGGGACATTCGATGCTTATTTTATGTAAAATAATATGTCAGAAGAACATTTTTCTATTGAAACATCATTTTTTAACAAAATACTATAATAGATTGTAAAATATGTAACACATTTATCATTAGATTTAGATGGAAAATGATATTTAAAGTGAATTTATTATCTTCCAATTCTGATTCTTATAAAAAATTGTTGAACATGGTAGATTTTATATAGTTTCAACACTGGTTTTTTTTACAAAACTAGCATACAAAGTATGAATTTATTTTTAGAAAAATAGTAACTATTTTACCCTATGAAACATAAAGTTATAAAGGATTGAATAACAAATGAAAAGGCGGATGGGTTGAATTACATGTTCAGATATTATATATTTCATGAATTTTCGAAGATTAACACATGAAACGTGTATAGGTTCATTAACTTATCATGTTTTAATGAATAATCAGGCCAGAAAAAGTGGGAATATAAGTAAGGATTATTATATTTAAAAGTTTAGACCCCTGTGTGATAACCTATATCCATTCCATATCAAATCATTTGTGTATATTAAAGATCACTATTATGATTAAAAGAATAAAAATAGCTCTAAATCATTATAGATGGAAACTATCTCCTAATATAAATTATTATATTAACTCTCATCACATTAAAAGAAAATTTACAATAAAATTGAGCCACAAATGAAAATACCCAAAAAATCTATTCTCTATAAAACTATCTCTGGAAAGTCAGTTTAAAGACCTTGAGTATAATTTCCTTAGTATGATTGTCTCATTATGATGAATTCATTTAGATGTACCATTTTCCCAAATTCCAGTTATCAAACTCTACCTAGCTACTCATTTGTATCTTCCTCAGTCTATTCTTCTTCAGTCGGATCATCCTCAATCTAGTTGTTAAAGAATCACCAGTATAATATTATAATGAGATATTTATCTAGAGAGATATCTAGGACATTAATTTGGCTATTATCTTCCTTTCTTTATCACATTAGACGATTAATGAATTAATATATTGTGATTATATTTATTTTATTCTTAAAATGAAAAAGGTATGAAACCAAAAAACTTTTCCTCCTTACTCAAATTTAAATAATTTTAGATTTCTGCATATTTTAATTTCTTGTTTTACCACATAAAATATTCACAAATATTATAGATTCTTATTGAGTCTTCTCTGTAGGAACATCCTCATCCCAACATACTTGAAGTTTATCAGCTTTGTATGATGAAACTTCCTTGGCTCATTATGATGGGACATTCTCAGCTCATTCTAATGGAACATTCTTAAATCATTACGATTGATTTTAATAATCTCACTATAATAGAACATCCTCAGGTAATTCCAAATTAACATTTCTCATCACAGTTAGTCTAATTTAATTTCATCCTTAGAGTAAAATAGATTGAAATTCCTCCTCAATATCGGTCTAATTTACATTCCTCTATAGAGTTAGTCAGGAAGGCTTTCCTCTTAGTGATGTAATTCACATTACGATGTAAACTTGAATATTCAAATTTAAAATTATTTAATCCTCCTGTACTATAACTCATTTATACTTTTGAAAACATCTTTACCTGATACTTATGGATATGATATAAATATTATATTGATTTTGTGAATAAATAAAATCATAAAAAATCATCAATTTGATAAATAGTATTAATTTTGTTTATATTATTGATTTATTAGAACATAATGTCTATAGAAGGATCATCTAATATATATGTGAAATTATTATGACTTCACATACTATCATCACCTTCTTTCAATCCAACCAAAACTCAATACAAATGGATGCATTAATTCTATCCCTTTTCTTAATTATACTAAGATCACAGTGTTACAAACAACTTTTGATATTTTATATTTACAACTAAATAAATCAATATAAAAATTTCATTCAGAGAGTTGAAGAATTTTATTACTCCAAAAATCTCTATCTTCATTCAACTTCTTCAGTAATGTTCTGACATTCAAACTCAACAACTTCTTTTGAAAAATGATTGTAACACCCATAGATTTTATTAGATATATTCTTTTTAAATTATTTCATGTCTTATATTGTAAACTTCACTAAGATTATCTTGTACTATATGCTACACCGTATTAGCTTACATTATACGCAACACTATTCTTGGCTCGTGTTACACACAATTTCAAGTTCATTTTGTAGAATTTATTCTACACAACATTAAGTATATATTTTGTTTAATGTATAAATGAAATAAGTTTTAATTATGTTATACGCAACACCAAAGGGAGATTGAACGATACACAGCTCTGACTTGGCTTACATTACATGCAATCATGACCTTCCTCGATAGCTTGTGTAGTACGCGATATCGGGTTTCATGAAACAACAATATATTGTTATAATATTATTATAAACTAGATTTTATGAATAGTATTAACTACATTTTTAATTTTATAACATTATTATTCATCTTACACATTTTCTAGAACATGGTATGAGAACAAAATAATTTTTTTAGGCAAGATGAGTATTTTTTTTAAAAATGCAGTTTTCCCATATTTTGATGGTGCACCAACTTTAAATATAGTTTTTGAAATATTTATAAGTTAAATTTTAAAAAATAAAATCTTACTTTGGAATCAGGATATAAAAATTTACTTTGGATAAATTTTTCATATTATTCTGATAACTTTAATATTTTATTGAAAAGTAAAAACACGCTATATTTTAAATAAGACCAACTTTTTTAATCGTAATAATTTATATGGATAAATTATAATTTCTAATATTTTTATAGTATAAATAGAATATATTTTTATCGTTTAATATAATTTATGTCATTAGCATTGATTTTACATGGAATTTATAGGTAAAATCATTTTAATCTTTTGCAATGTTTTAACTTTTAAAAACTCGTTTTCTTAACAATGAGATTAATTTTAAATTAGTTTATGAAACTTCTATGATTTTGAATTTTGAAAAATGGATCCATATTTGGAATCATTAGGTAAAAATTATTTTAACAGGCTACTTTTTATTTTTGGGCCCTATGAATAGTAACTACAGTAAATTTTATTTACCATAGTTAAAGGTAAATCCTGTAATTAAGGAGAAATATAAAATTATAAAATTGCTCTAACACATGTATTAATATAATTGAATGATTATATTTTGTCCTAAGGAATATTTGGGTCGAAATGGAATCCATTGGAACCCACTTGGATGTGATTAAGACCTTTAATTTATTTTATTTTAAAGAATGTGAAATATGTCTCACTCAAACATTAATAATTAACATATTTTTAATATTAGGTTATAAAGAATATAACTTCGATTATAAGTACTCATTTGAAAGATAAATTTTTTTTCTTTGTTATGGTAATTTATTTGAAATTTTTAAGAGATATTTAATTACTTTAATTGCTTATATATTAATGATGCAGAAATTATTTATTTATTGAAAAATCAGCAATATAGTTTTTATTATAATATAATACCCATTAAACGACCAAGAAACCTGAAAAAACTTATTTTTCGTATATATCAAAACCATAACCATTCAATTGACGAATTAATGACCATTTTGAGCTTTATAAAAGTGATTATGACACTTATATTATTTTATTTTAAATGATGTCAAAGTTGTCACCATCATAATTTAATTAATATAACAAATTACATGTTGTGATTTTAAGATGATAAGTTCAGGTAAAAGTATTATTTTAAAATATATTAGATTTATAATCATCATAGTATTTTAATTTTAATTTTAATGCAACTAATATGTATATGATATTATTATACAAAAATGATGTAGTAATTGTTTTATTAAGAGAAATATTAAATAAATGGTATTATAAATATTAAAATAAATATTATATGAACTAGTTAATGTTATATAAAAATTTTATAGATAAATATGACATGTTAAGAATATATTAAACATTTGTTTTCTAATATATTCTAAGTTTGGACTTTATTTAAAATCAAATAAATGAATAGTTTTAAAATTAACACTATTGTTATTTTATAAAAATAACATATTATTAAATTGTTTAAAAATCAAAAAAGTATTTAAAAATTATAAATTGTAATTTATATCATCTAAAATGTCATAAAGTATCCAATTATATAAAATTTACAACACACATGTAATTATTTATTACAATTTAAAATTCAGAATATTATTTCCACAAATAAAATTAAATAGATTAAATAAAGATAAATCAAGTTGATAAGGTGTAAAATAAATTAAAAACATTTCTAAATATTATTCTTTGAAGATATTACAACCATATCGCATTTCATATTATAATTATGTAATTTTTTAAGGTTTTTATATTGGGTTTAAATTTATTATAAATTAATAATTCTTATGTTTCAAAAGGTGCCCCTCTCCTCCCTTATAAAAGGGAACCTCCTCCTCTCCTCCTCACAGCATTTTCATCCTTCAATATCAGACAACCCCTTGAAATTTCTCTTATACACTTCCCTAAAAACATACTAGTGGTCTTGGTCTACTTCAAAGACCATCTTTAGTGCCCTACGAGAAGGTTTAAAAAAGCTCGTCGAAGAAGATGTAATATCTTTTACCGATTCCTTAAAATTCATTTCTTCTTCGACTTCCTCTTATTTTTTTGGTTCATAATAAAGTAATAACATAATTATCACTCATATACTGTTATATTATTATAAATATGAAACAATTTTATTTCAACTTCTATCCTTCATACGGAAAATGAAATTACTACACGTGCGTACGAACAGAATATCGTCTCCACACCGTGGTGTAATCTGTTTTCCACCAACACCTTACTTGGATGGGTATAATGGGGTAAATAATAACTATATATGATTAATATAACATGATACTAATTCTGAGATATTCTATTATCCTCTCCAATACCATTCAATTATTATGATAATGATATCATCACTCGTGATTACGTACAGATTACCGTCTCTAAGACGTGATGAGATTCATTCTCAATGATTAAAAATTCAAGTATTATCATAAAGTATTTATAATAAATAATCATGAAAGATATTAAATAATAATGATACTGGATTGATGTACATATATGACTCATTTACTTAATTCCATTCAATTCAATAAGGAAATGAAAACAGCATTCATGCGTATGTAGGACCTACCGTCTCCATGAATGGTGTATTTCATTCCATTTATCGATCTATCATATATATTTATATGCTTAATATATATTATATATGAATCATGATTTAAATTATGGAATTACTTAAATCAGGAAATAAGTAATAATATCAAGAACAACAAGTCAAAACACATACGATAAATGAAACAATTTTACCCAAAACACTACTTAACGTAGAATTGACAAATGAACATGTAATATAAAGTCGTAAGTATATCATATATTAAATAATAAATATAATTAATGTTTTTTTACAAGTTAATAAAATGTTTAAACCCAAAATACCGGAGTCTCGGACACATACAGAAGCAATTTGACATAAGGTAAGTGATAATTTTGCAATCTCAATTTTATCTTGGATTTGTTATACGTAAGTATTTACAAGGGTTATATTTTTTCATCAATGTACATAAAAATGTTTTCATAAAGTGTTTAATATTATTCCATGTAAAGCTAAAGTCATTATTACCCCTTTTTGACTTTTACTTTGTGTTATGGAAGGAATCATTCTTTTGTTTACCATACGTGGTTGTTTTTTACTTTTCCGTTAAAAGAAGGAGGGTATTTTTTTAACTTATATGGTGTGAATGGATTTTTACTATTTCATAACAACTTATTTACCTAAATCATACTCTACATGATTTAATGAGTATTGTTAACAAAATTATTTTCTTTTAAGCTGAATGTCATTTTGAGAAAAGAAAACGATTTGGAAGAATTAAGGATATTTTATTCAAGAATTCATTTCAAGTGTTTTATTAAAACTATTTTCCATCCATGAAGGAATTATATAATATGGTTTTGTTTCAAGAATTTGGCCTCTATTATTTACATGGTTTGATTTTTCTTATGATGAAATGATATTCTTTTGTTTTGTATGGATTATGTTATGATGGGATGATGTTTATGAAACCCATTTTATTCATTGGGTTATGATGAATGATTTATGTTTATTTTGTGGCACACGTAAGAATGATTTCATTATTTGATGGGTGGGACCTATATCTCCCTCCAATGCATTGGGTAATGATTTATATCTAATGAGATAGACATGGCTGGAACGGAAATAAAAATTCAGTTCAGTAATACAAAGCTGGAACAGCAAGTAAACCTAGTTCATTAATAGAATTTGTCCACTATGATGGTCTTGGAAGAAATGCCTTGGCTACTATGTGTTGAGTCAATAAGGTTTTCCTTATGAATTTACCATTCCTTCATGTTTTGAAAATAAAAAACACCTTATACTTAAGAAAAAATATATTTTTCTTCTATAAGTAAAATTTACTTCCCAAATGAATTTACCTTTACTATGTTTTCATTGTTGATATCAATATTTTTTTAAGTATAAAAATCCGATTCATATCTAAAACCTCGGAATGAAATAATACATAGATATGAAGTATTCTGTTTTAGGATCTGAATTCTGGATACGAACTCTAATAAAGTTCCATTCCGAATTCTGGATACGAACTCTCATGAAGTTCCACTCCGAATTCTGGATATGAACTCTCATGAAGTTCCACTCCGAATTCTAAGTACGAACTTTCCTGAAGTTCCACTCCAAATTATGGATATTAACTCTCATGTAGTTTGACACCTAATTTTGATTATGAACTTATCTAAGTTCTAACTCTGAGTTCTCTGAATTCAGACTATGAAATCTTATGAGTTCTGACTCTAAATTCCCATAAACTCTGACTATGAACTTTTTATGTTCTAGTTCCGAATACTGGTAAAACCAGAATCTGCATTTCCTAGAATTTCACACTCCGGATTTCTATAGAATTTAGGTTCTGAATTCCTAAAAAACATAATTATAATATCTTTTTATTATAGACTCCAAATTCAATTTTGGTTAGACTCCGAAATTTTATTTACTTTAATTCTTAATATCAGTTTAGTTATTCTTAAACTTGTTTATTACAAAATGATTTTTTTCTTTTAGTTATTGACTAACCATTGTTTGAGTGAAACGGTTACATTTCCCTCCAAAATTCAAGGAGAAATATGACAGTTGGAGGAGGGATCCTACCATTGGATCTTTTCCTATAAATAAGAGCTCATTTTAAAAGAATACATAACTTTTGACACAACATTGATAACTATGATTACATGTTGTTGAAGTGATTTATAGAGAGATAGGCTATTATCAACACTCATGCTTCATGCCAAAAGTTTGAACGACTTGTTCATACTTTGCCTCGTGCATATTTTCTTCATCCGCCTCTGATTGATGTTGTGTACAATCGAGGGATTCCGGGGATAGGAAGATAGAGGTTCCAACACCTTGAAGTTGAGGGATTCCTTGCTGAGGAAGACAAAGGTGTCGAACACCTGATAGTTGAGGGCTTGAGGGGATAGCAAGACAGACTCTGATCTTTGTATCGAGGGCTTACCCTGGTGTGGGTAAGATAGAATTTCATGAATGTATAAATAAAGGGACCATTATCCAATGTTGTTGGATACCCTTCACTTTTGGTTAAAGAGTTCATACTTGTTACTTGTAGTTTTACTACTTGGTTTTTCCGCTTCATTTTGTATTGTTAAGGATAGTATAAATTTCTTATACTTCCTTACTTGTACTCAAATTTAGTTAGATTATATATGCTTTAAGGTAGAATCATAATCTCTGTAACTTCTGTTAAGTTTCATTTCCAGAATCACTTATCTGGAATCAAGCAAGTCTTTAGAATTTATAGAGGTCTTGTGAATTATCTTTTTTAACTTTTTTAAACATAATGATCCTAAAAATTTCCTAATGGAATGTTTAAAAGGTACAATTCACCCCCCTATTGTATCAGAGAATATCATTCTTATTTTGATCCAACATTTGGTGTTATATAGTATATCATACTCAGAGTCATACCATCCTAACAATTGGTATCAAAGAATTGGTCCAATCTGAATTAATCTCATGAATAGATTTAGAAGTTTTTTGTATACTTATTAGAATTGAAAATTCAGATTCATATTTCCGGATTCATAATTTTTGGATTCATATTTTTCAGAATCATAGTTTGGAATCATTTTTTTCTTAGAGTTACATTTATTTTTTGCTTATAATATTTTCTTTGGTTTATAGACTTATAATTCTAACAAGTTTGTGTGCCAAGGTTTTATTAAGGATGGCAGACTTAAATGTTGGTTCTATAGAAAAACTAAATCCAACCAGATCTCCAATCATTTATGGTAATGATTACGAATATTAGAGAGATCGCATGAATAATTTCATTATAAACACCGGGGTTGAAAATTTTGTTATGCTTACCGGTGGATACAAAATTCATGATAAAGAAGTAAGTTCCTTTACAAATCAATAAAATAATGATTACCAACTAAACAATAAGTTACTAAATACTTTACGTTATTTAATGACTAGAAATATGAATAGCCAAATTTATTCTTCAAAAGTAGAAAATTCTATATTGAAGAAAATAGATGTTACTCATTTTGGAACATCCAATGTAATTGAGACAAGTAGCTCCATGAATAGATCTGAATATCATGGTTATAGTTTTCCTTATGGTGAACCCATATGCAAAGTACAACAAAGATTCATGGATATAGTGGATATCATGAAATCAATGGGAGAGAAAGGTCTAGATGATGAAGCCCCTGTTGACTAGATCATTGAAATCATGCCAAATGAGTGGGAATCTAAAAGGAATGCAATTGATGAGAATAGAAAGGTTACTCAGATTACCCTTGATGAGAAATTTTGAACTCTTCTTCAGAATGAAACTAGAATGAAAAGAGATGTTGTTATTGTGAAGAAGAATAATGAGAATGACAATGTATATTTCCCTACTACTTCCAATAATATGAAATATAAGTCTCCTGAGAGAGTTATTAGATCGAGATCTATGGAAGTTGTTATTCATTACAAATCTACTGGAAGTGAGTCCTTATAAAATGAATTATAAAATCTTCCTCGAAGGTTCAACAAGCTATCTAGATAGAGGAACTTTCAATCTAAATATAAGAATAAGGAATGGAATGATAAGAAAGATTTAGAGGTCCCATGATATGAATGTAAGAGAGCTGTACACATAAGACCTGACTGCCCTATCCTCAAGAGAAAAAAAAGGAAAAAGTGGAATTCTGACAAAAACAGAAAAAGGTATTACAAGTGCAAAGCTAAGAAAGTGTTTAAATCCAATGACACATGGAGTGCTAGTGGTAGAGAATCTTCAGATTAATCATCGGATTATGAATCTTCTTGATATAATAATCTTGGTCTTTTATTGAGGCTACCTATTTATAATTATTACTTGATGGCTAAGGTACATAATGATGAATCTATGACCAATGTTTCTTTGAATGCTAATGATAGTAAATATTATAACTCTTCATTTGAATATTCATCTTCTGATGAAGATAATACTTTACCTACTTATGAATATGTATCTAGGTTTTCCAAACTTCTTGAAAATGAGAATTCAAAACTCATGAAAAGACTTAATAAATCAAATTCTTGGAACATTATTATTACTAAGGAAATATCAGATCATTCTAAATATCTTGATAAGGAAAATGATGATTTTCAAAGCATTTAAAAAAATATTGAGGAATTAATTTCTGAGAAGAATAAACTTCCAAATGATCTAGAAAACATAATTTATAAGAAAGATGTTTTCGGGACTAGATCTAGCACAAAATAAGATGTTTTTTAAGATAAGAACATTGTTATAAAACAAAAATCCAAAATATTTTCTTTGAGGAAGTGTTAGTCAAACTTTACCCTAGGTAAGGAAAATTTTGATAAAATTTATTAAAAAATATATCCTCGAAAGAATAATTCTAGTTTTGGTTACATAAGTTCTAAACCAATTTTTAGTAAAAACTACTCTATTCCTCAAAGTGACCCATTATGCATAGAGTTTCAGTGTGGTGGTCACTGGGAAAAGAATTTTTCCTTAAACAAAACCCAATCTTTAGGATTCCATAAGGATAATTTTTCATAGAAGATGTGGGTACCCAAAATTTTGCTTTCTAACATTTCCGGATCCAAGCAAGTCTAGATTCCGAAAACCTAAATTTTTTCTTATTTTCAGGAAAATCAGAAAAGTACCAACATCAATACATGTTACATGGATAGTGGATGTTCTCGGAATATGACTGGTAAAAAATCTATTTTGAAAAGATTATCAAGATGAAAGGAGGAAAAGTAACATTCGGAGACAATGCTCAGGGGGAAATTATTGGTATAGGTAACATTGTTCATCTTGGAAAAACATTAATTTCAAATGATTTATTTGTTAAGGGTCTTAAACACAACCTCATTAGCATAAGTTAGTTATGTGATGAAGGCTACCTTGTGGATTTTAGGAATGATAAGTTCTTAGTACACACTTCCAAGGAGGAATTTATTCTTTGTTCCAATAGGCAATAGAATTTTTACACAGTAAACTTAGAAGACCATAAGAGCTAATACATTCCTTGACATAGTGTAATGGAAGATCATTCTTGGTTGTGGCATATAAGGTTAGGAAATTGTAACCTTATGAACTTATGAAAACTCTATAAGAGAGGCCTAGTTAAGGATCTACCGGAGCATATGTTTGATTCTTCAAAAGTTTGTGACCCTTTCCAATATGGAAGGAAACCTAAATCAAGTTTTGAATCAATCCGTGAAGTCTCAACAACTGATGCATTACAGCTAGTGTATATGGATCTTTTTGGTCCAACAAAAACTGGAAGCATGGGAGGGTAGTACTATGTATTTGTTCTGGTTGATGATTACACTAGATTTATGTGGGTCTATTTTCCAGTAAAGAAGTCTGAAGATTTTTCTTATTTCAAAAGTTTTAGAGCCCAAGTCAATAATGTGAAAAACTTTCCACTGAGAACTATTCATAGTGACCATGGAGGATAATTTCAAAATTCTCATTTTGAAACTTTTTATAGTATAAAACGTATTACTCACAACTTCTCAACACCCATAACACCTTAACAAAATGGTGTTGTTGAAAGAAGAAATATAATTCTTCAAGAAATAACTAGAACCATGTTTAGTGAGTATTCTATTACTAAAAATATTTGGGATGAAGATGTAATTACTACTTATTATACTATAAATCGAGTTTTAATTAGACCATTTCATAACAAAACCCATTATGAGTTATGGAATGGTAGAAAACCTATACTTTTCTACTTTAAGTTTTTTGGATACAAGGTATTCATTCTGAATACTAAAGATAACATAAACCAATTCGCACCAAAATATGATGAAAAAATTTTCTTAGGGTACTCCGCAACTTTTAAGGCTTATAGAGTTTTTAACAAAAACACTTGCACTGTTGAAGAGGCGGTACATGTCAACTTTGATGAAACTGATCCTTTTGTTTTCAAAAAACCACAACCTCCATCCTCGGATGTGTTTTTAAAAATTGATTACCAACCTTTGATAGAAAATCCTCTTGATAAGGAAAATGTTCAAGAAGATGCTTCTGAAACAGTTGCCCCAGAAGATTTCCTACCCTATGTTGATGAAAAAGTTTTGCAAAACCCAAACCAGTTGTTTCATAAGAATCATCCTAGTAATAGTATCATTGGAGATGTGAATCAACCTTTAAGAAATTTAATTTCTCTACGAAATGAAGTAGAACATTTAGCATTCCTTTCTCAATTGGAACTAAAAAGCACTGATAAATATTTACGTGATGATGATTGGATTAAAGCCATGCAAGATGAACTAAATGAATTCAAAAGTTATAAAGTCTGGACCTTGGTTGAAATACCTAAGGAATCTTCTGTTATTGGAGTAAAATGGTTCTTCATAAATAAGATTAGTAAAAATAGAATCATCCTTAGGAATAAATCTAGATTAGTTACTAAAGCTTATAATCAATAAGAAGGAATAGACTATGAAGAAACTTATTCCTTAGTAGGTAGACTTGAATCTATTCATATATTACTTTCCATTGCAGTATTCTTCAATTTCAAGCTCTTTCAAATGGATGTAAAATGTTATTTCTTTAATGGTTATGTTCAATAGGAAATTTTTGTTGAACAACCTCCTATCTTTGAAGACACAAAATATCCTGATCATGTTTTTAGACTTACCAAAGCTTTGTATGGCCTTAAACAAGCCCCTCGATCTTGGTATGATAGACGTATATGATTTTTTTCTTCAAAATATCTATGTTAAGGGAAATGAAGATCCAACTCTTTTCATAAAGAATTTTAATAAAAATGTTTTTATTGTTCAAATTTATGTTGATGACATTATATTTGGTTCAACTCATAAATCTTTAACTGATTCCTTTGCGGATCTAATGAAATCTAAGTTTGAAATGAATATGATGGGTGAGTTAACATTTTTCTTTGGTTTACAAATTTCTCAAAAACCAGATGAAATATACATATCCCAACATATGTATATTAATTTTATTCTTAAAAAGTATGGATATAGATATAATAAGAGTATATGTACTCTTATTGGAACCTCAAACACACTTGATCTTGATGAAGCTAGAAAACAAGTAGATCAAACATCTTTTAGAGGTATGATAGAATGTCTATTTTACTTGATAGCTAGTCGACCAGACTTGATGTTTTCAGTATTATTATGTGCATGATATAAATACAATCCTAAGGAATCTCAATTAAAGGCATTGAAAACAATTTTTCGCTATTTAAAGGGAACCATGGATCTTGGACTATTTTATACTTCTGGAAATAATTTCCTCTTAAAAATATTTTCTGGTGCCAACTATGGTGGATGTTGAATGGATAGAAAGAGTACATTTGGATCTTTTCATTTATTAATAAATTCATTAGTTTCTTAGTCTTTCAAGAAGCGACACTGAGTATCACTCTCCACTACTGAAGCTGAATTTGTAGCAGCTAGAAGTTGTTGTGCTCAAGTATTGTGGATGCCACACACACTCACAGACTATGGATTGAGTTTTTCTAAGACTCAAATTTTGTTTGATAACACAAGTGCCATTTACCTTAGTAAAAACCACGCAGATTACTCTCATGGAGAGCACATAGATATTAGGCATCACATTCTTAGGGATCACACACTAAAAAGAAAATCACATATTTCAGTTTATCTAAACACAAGATCAACTTGGTGATATTTTCACAAAATATTTACCCTCCGATAGATTTGAATAAATTAAACAGGAGTTATGGATGATAACCATGAGGTAATATTCTTTAATTAACATCTTGTTGAACCATTATCCTTACAATAATAAACTCCTTTTCATAGGGGAAGTACATATGTAATAAAGTTTTTGTACTGGAAATTTTCGTAATGAAGTTTTCGCACTGCAAATTTTCGTAAGGAAGTTTTCGTACTAGAAATTTTAATAATGATGGTTTTTCATGGGAAATTTTCTTATTGAAGTTTTCATACTGGAAATTTTCGTAATTAAGTTTTTGTACTGGAAATTTTCCTAATGATGTTTTTGTACTAGAAATTTTCCTAATGAAGTTTTCATACTAGAAATATTTGTAATGAAATTTTCGTAATGAGAATTTTCGTAATGGGAATTTTCGTACTCATACTTTTTCTACTAGTGTTTTGGTACTCAAATCATTTGCAAAAAAACGTTTTGGTAATGAGTTTTTTGTAGAAAAATTTCCTTCAAGAAGAATATCACCTATTACAAATAATCATCCTAGCCAATCTGAAAGGTATGAATTTATTACTAAAGTTTTCGTATTCACATTTACTTACTGGTAGTTTCCTTTGTTTTTAATTTTTTTTGGATTAATTTCTTCTTGAATCCCAATGTTTTTAAGACCTCAAAATATTGGATTCATGATTTCCTTTTGGGTATGTTTTCAACTGTCAGATCAGATTAGAGAGTTTTTCAACCATTAGATTGTTTTTGGAAGTTGAATGGTCACCTCCATCGCCTATAAATATGTGACCCCTAATGTTGTCCCACATAGATTTCAAAGCCCTCATGTGTCGATGCTCTGCCTCAGTTCTTAAGGTCCATTCCGAATATTTCAGTGCTCCTCCATTCCAAATGTCTATAGAAGCCACTTCACAAGAAAGATCTACTATCAAACCAATATCAAGTTGGTTAGTCTACAGTGAAAGGTTGGTCCATACGAACTTTTTTAGTATGTATTATTCCCTTATTACTAAGATTATCAAGATAAATGGGTGGGAAGATTTCTACATATCAAAGACAAAGGATCAAGATTTTGTTTATATGGATTTTCTTGTAGAATTATATAAGTATGTTTCCTTCTATGAAGAAGATGGAAAAGAAAATTATTTTTTATGATCTATGGAAAGACTTACAATATTTCTTCAACCAAGGATAAAAGCTTGGGGGGATTATCATATGATGGGGAAGAATAATTTTGTTCACATAAGTTACCAGATGTTCAGGGATGTTTTAGCAAAGTGAAGGTAATGGAATCCCTTGGACTCAAAGATGACAAAACATCAATGATTGCCCATCCCTCCTCCAAAAACCGGATTCTGTAGTTGTGGGATCACAGTTTTTTCGTTCCGAGAAGAGGTGATAAGGATAACCTAAAAAAGTGATATTTAAATCTTGTATTTCTTGTTAAATATAAGAAAGATCAATATGATGAGGCACATTCTTATTACAGTTCAGAACATCAAGAATAGGTCTTTGAATGCTCAAATTATTATACATCCTGCTCTTGTATCCAAGATTATTATTCGTTGTCTTGATTCATTAAATGTTGGTTTCCCTTCCCTGGTGAGGAATTTTAAGGTAATGGTGATTAGTGATAACCCCTTAAAAAGGATGAATGTCAGTTTTTCAAAACAGTCAGGTTAATTTTATGATCTTTCGGAGGAGGAGGCAGAAGCCGTTCCAGAAAATATAGAGAAAGATGAACCATCTAAGAAGGTAGGGAAGAAGAGGAAGATGAAGGAAGTGGTGGCTGAAGACAAGACCCCTAAAGCTATGAAAACCCAATCCTCACCTCCCAAGATTATGAAACAGAAAGCATATCCAGATGAGGTGGTTTCTAAATGGTGGGAAGTTAAGGAGAAAAGGAAAGAAGGGGAACGTCAGTTCATATTGGACCCTGCTGAAGCTAAATCCTTAAGGGAGAAGACTTCTGAATATCTTGAGAAGGTAGAAAAAGAAAAGAAGATGAAGAAGAAGATGTCTGAAGTTAAAGATGTACAATATCTTTTGAGAGAAAAAGAAGTAGCTTCTGAGAAGATTCCTGTACTAGAAACTTTTGTTGTTCTACCATTACCGGATACCCCAGGAATGAACTACTTCACTCTGGAGAAACCTAATGAGAATGTATTTTTTTTGAAAAAGTAGAAGAATAGGGAGAAGTAGAAGAATAAGAAGAAGTAGAATAAGACAGTGGTGATCTAGATGACTTGATTAAACAAGTTGAAGATTATCAATAAAAGGAAATTACATCGAAAAAGTTACCACTCTGAACATCTGAGGCCGAGTCCTTAAAGGTTGTCACTCTAGGAATGGGAGGTGAGGATGTTGGAATGAAAGATGATGTCAACAAAGAAGAGAATGATAATGAATTATATGAGTATGAAAGATATGAGAAGCACTTTATTGAAGGAGTAGAGAAGGAGAAACCTAATGAAGACAAAATAGTTCAACTACTTGAATGTGAGGAAGAATCTCCTGGTGAGGAACCCATTACGAAAGTTGATAAGGGTAAGAAAGTGCTTATGAACACCCCAAAAAATGATATACTAAGGAAGAAATATTTTGATGGATCTTTAAGAAGAAAGTTTGTGGAAATTGAAGAAGAACAATACCTGAGAAACATGTCTGATTCGAAATCATCGGCACTGGGACATGATTCTGTTGTTGAATCTTTGAAGAAGTTGGTGGATACAATTACAATCATTCCCACCATAGACTCCAGATTCCAGATGCTTCAACACATTCTAAATCATAAATCAGAATCTATATCCATGGTGATGGATAGGTGTGTGAATATTGATGCAGAGCATATAAATTTTCTTATCAATTATGATGTTCATAGAAAGTCATTCAGCAAAACCACTCTATGTTCAATGAATATTGATGATGACATGGCATAGCTTGATCAATTTTAGAATTATGTAAAAGAATATTTTGACACTGAGGATTCCAAAATAAAGAATCTTTAGGATAAGCTAACCCTTGAGAACAATTCTCGGAATCAACAGGTGAGGGATCTGAATGGGAAGCTTACCTCAATTGCTCAAAACTGGAAAAGGGAAAGCGATCTCCGGATTGAGATCTAAGAGAAGCTTGTGAAGTTTGATGAAATTCGTAAGGCACAGTCTGAGGCTCTGAAGGCTCAATATGAAGGGATTAAAACCTTAGAAAATACAAGATACGGAGGACCAGAGGACTTGAAGAATCTGAATACCAAGTTGAAGAAGTTAATCCCCAAGGAATAGTAAGACAAATAGACCAATCTGATTTTTTTTGTAATGTCTTTCATTGTAAAAATTATTTCCATTATAATGAAATATCTGGATGTTTTTATCTTGTGTTATTATGTACTAATGTTTTACATAATTTTTTTATTTTCCATTCCCTTAAATTCTTTTTGAAATCCCAAAGGGGGAGAAGGAAAAAGAACTAATCAAAAGGAGGAGAAGGAAAAATCTAAAAGGGAGAAGAAAAATTTCTAATTTAAGAAATATCCTTAAGTAAGGGGGAGTGTTTAATTACAATGTTTTTCATTCCCATGATAATTAAAACTCTATTACGGAAACCCACAATACAATCCTTAGAGTTCCAAAGCCTTAGGGGGGGTTAGTTGTATTCACCATCATCTATGAACAAAGGGAGATAAGTTTTAATTTCAAAATCTAAAGAAATTTTTTTCTAAGTTCTTATATTCTTTTTTCGAAATGTTGTTTGTGTTTTCAAAAAAGGGGGAGATTGTTGAGTCAATAAGGGTTTCCTTATGACTTTTCCATTCCTTATTCTTTTTAAAATCGCAAACACCATATACTTAAGAAAATCTATATTTTACTTCTATTAGGAAAATTTCCTTCCCAAAGGAATTTATCCCTACCATGTTTTCATTGTTCATATCAATATTTTTCTTAAGTATAAAAATCAGATTCATATATAAAACCTCAGAAGAAAATAATACATAGATATGAAGCATTATCTTTTAGGAACCGAATTATTGATATGAACACTAATGATGTTCCATTCCGAATTCGGGATACGAACCCTCATGAAGTTCCACTCCAATTTCAGGATACAAACTCTAATGATGTTCCAGTCTGAATTCTAGATACGAACTCTCATGAAGTTCCACTACGAATTCTAGATATGAACTCTCATGAAGTACCACTCCGAATTCCGAGTACGAACCTTCATGAAGTTCCTCTCCGAATTATGGATACAAACTTTCATGTAGTTGAACTCCGAATTCTGATTACAAACATATCTAAGTTCTGACTTCGAGTTCTCTGAATTCAGACTCTGAAATCTTATGAGTTCTGACTCCGAATTCCCATGAACTCTGACTCTGAACATTGTAAGTTATGGTTCCGAATACTGGGGAAACCAGACTCAGAATTTCCTTGAAATTCAGACTCCAGATTTCTACAGAATTTAGGTTATGAATTCTTACAAAACAGAATCTGAATATCTCTTTATTATAGACTCCAAATTCCATTTTGGTTAGACTACGAACATTTATTTACTTTCATTCTAAATATTAGTTTAGTTATTCTTACACTTTTTTATTACAAAATGATGTCATGATTTTAGATATTGACTAACCGTTGGTTGAGTTACATGTGTACTGGTCCCTCTGAAATTCAAGGTGAAATATGACCGTTGGAGGAGGGAGTAGACCATTGGAGATTTTCCAATAAATAAAATCTCATTTGAATAGAATCCAAAATTTTGACAGAACCTTGATAACTATTCTTACATGATTTTGAAGTGATTTCTAGAGAGATAAGGGCTCTAATCAACTCCCAAGCTTCGTGAATTTTTTTTGAACGGCTTGTTTAAACTTTTCCTTATGCAGATTTTCTTCATGCAACTCCGATTGTTGTTGTGTACAATAGAGGCCTTCCAGGGATATGAAGATGAAGGTTCCAACACCTTGAAGTTGAGGGCTTACTTTATGAGGAAGATAGAGCTGCCGACTACCTGATAGTTGAGGGCTTGCAGGGATAGGAAGATAGACTCTGATCTTTATATCGAGGGCTTACCCTAGTGTGGATAAGACAGACTTTCTTGAATGTATAAATCAAGGGACCTTTATCCAAGGTTGTTGGATACCCTTCTCATTGGGTTAAAAGAGTTCATAGTTGTTACTTGTAGTTTTAATACTTTGTTTTTCCGCTTCATTTGGTATTGTTAATGAAAGTATAACTTTTTTATACTTCCTTACATGTACTTTGATTTAGTTAGATTCTATACGCTTCATGTTAGAATCTTAATCTATGTAAATTTTGTTATGTTTCATTTCCAGAATCACTTTTCTAGAATCAAGAATGTTTTAAAAACTTATAAGGGTCTTGTGAATTATCTTATTTAAATTTGTTAAACATACCCATCCTAAAAATTCCCAAAGGAATTTTTTAAAAGGTGAAATTCTCCCCCCCCCCTCTTGTATCTAAGAATCTCATTCTTATTTCGATCCTACATTTGGTATTATAGAGTATATCATACTCAGAGTCATACAATCCTAACACTATGGAAATCATATAATGTGATTAATGGTATTCCACAAGTACATGTTGTATTCTCATTATATTTTATTATGAATTGTGTTCTTTTATGATCTATGCCTTACGTAAGTCCATGTTTTATGTCATTGCTCGGGATTTTGATGTTTAAACACCATGTTCATGTTTTTATGTTCAAATGTATATGGTTGGTTTTATTTTCTCCATGTTTTCCCTTACTGAGATTTTGAGCTCACCCTTTTTATTTTTTCTTTTCCCCATGATATAAAAAATGGTTTTTGGTAATAAAAAAAGGGGAAGATCTTTATGGGAGATGTTGAAGATCATTCACCATGATTAGAATATTTTATTATGAGTTTCCAAAAACACTAATCTAATACGGTATTTAGGCGTATGTTTTTGTGATGTATTATGTATTCTGAAAATGTATTTTAATGTACATGTACGTCAAGCTTTGGGTCTCTACAAAGTTTGAGTCTGGTAGATCCTGAACATCATGATTATGGGTCAAAGATAGATAATGTTTCAAATCAACAACATTGTATTTATATAAATGTTTGTAAATAGTGATTCTCAGTCTAAAAATCTAAATCTAGTACTACTCATTTTGACTCACTATCTCGAGAAAACAACTTTCAAAAAAACAAAAAATTCCCCCCCCACATTATTTTGTTTCAAACATTTATAAAAAATTACTTATTTTTTAAAAAATATTAACTTGAAAATGGTTATTTTCTAAAAATAAGAAAAATGTCAAAAAAACATCATGAAGGTTCTTCAATAAACCCCATTGGATTTTTTTAAATTTTTTTAGAAACTTTTAAAACTCACATATTGTAAAAAAATATTGTTTTTTTGAATTATACCAAAAAATAGCCTTTCTAAAAAGAGAGTGTAATTAAACAACACTATTGGATAAAATAATTTTTTTGAATGAATTTCATCCATCCCATTACCATTTATTTCATCCTTGATAAGATAAACCCATCTCACTTGTCTATTATCACACTTTTTATTTTCTCTTTCCCTTGATTGTAATACCCCCATTCTATGATAACCAAAACATAATATCTATACAATCATGATTAGTAAAAACTTTATAGAGATATATTTGATACATAATATTCCGCTTTGATAAGAATATCCATAGGATTGTGGGGGGGGGGGGTATTACATATGAGATTATGGAAGTCATTTGAAGACTATGAACATGATGTTGTATCTATAAACCAAATAAAACTATTTTGGCATTTTTTTGATAATATTTATACAATTTGATATATGATTGACAAAAAATCCAAAAAAAATCTATAGTAAACACATTAATATTTATAAAATGAAGTATATATCAATGTGTTTTGATCTTGATCATTTGGAATTATTTTTAGAATGTTAAATTTCACTGGAATTATCACAAAGTATGTTCAATTATTTAGAAACATTTATATTCAAATATTCTATCTGATAATTCATTCATAAAATATTAGTGTATGCTCGATTATGCTCAATATATTCAAATTCCGTTTTGCATAGTGTTATTGAAAATTAATTCTTTATATGCCAACTCACATAACATTAATCCAAGAAAAACGTTCCTCTTGACATTGATTTTATATCATGACAGTCTATAACCCAATCGGCATTAATATAACCATGAATCATTATCTCACAATTTATTTTTTATTACAACACACATGATTCCATTCTACTGAAATATCTAATAATTCCCTTTACACCCAACATATCTGTTTCTTTAATATTATTTGGATACATGAAACACAAAGTAACATACTATAAAATATCAACAGTTGTTATTGTATGGTAAATTAGACTTCATATCTGCATTAGAAATTCTTTCTTATTTAAAATTTTATCATACACATCTCTGAAAATATTTACCCCCACTGATATAGTATTAGAAACTTATTTGGATTCTACCACGATAAAAATAAGTAACAATTCCATTAGATAATATTCTTCAGATGAGAAAATTTATGTTTCATCTTTTTTTAGTTCTAAATCAAAGAAGAATATTAATTCTGTTATCAATGACATATCAATGTAATTTTTAAATTCATTATAAAATGTATTACAAAATACAAAATTTTCCCCAATAAAAATCATATCATACACAAAAACAATTGAAATTAGAGTTTAAAAGTCCCCATATTTCCCATATAATTTTCTATCGACATTACCTTTTAAAATATTATACATTCTAAAAAAATACAAAATTACAATACCATGTAAGTAGATATTATTTCATCCCATTAAAAACATTATTCAATCTAATTTTTTTCATCCTCAACAGGAAGAAACCCTCATGGTTGTTCAATGCAAACTTCTTCGTAAATATATCCATTCATAAATGATGAATTTATATACAAATGAAATAATTGTTTATTTCAATGATCAGACACATCTAGAATCATTGTAATAGTTTTGATGCTTGAAATGGGGGCCATGGTTTAATCAAAATCAACCCCTTCCACCAGTGAATAGCCTTTATAAGAAAATTATGCACTGTTTATTCGAACATATACATGATGTTTCTACTTATTTTAGTAAATTAATTTTGTTAAGATATTTTTTATTCTATTATATCATGAAAAAAGTACCCATGTATCATTTTTAAAAAATTTATCCAACTATTTATTCAATAATTCACCCCTTCTCAGTGTTTAATAGCTTTAAAAATGGATTTTTGTTCACCTTTTGAGATGAAAAAAATTATATTTTCTAATATGAGATTTAATCTTGTATGAAATGGAGACTTTTGATTCCCATGAAAATTTTTAGTCTCAACATGTTTTTATAGAGAATTAAATTTTACTGTTACTCTTCATGAATCACATTCCTCTTTACATGAATCATCTGAATCCCTACGCACCTTAAGTTTCTGAATTTTATTTTTTTTAGAATCAATAATTTTTTATTACTAAAAAATACCAAAAAAATAGTAAACGAATATGGAATCACAATAATATTATCATAAAATAAGTCCCCTAACTTTTTGAAATACTTGTTTCAAAGTTTGTAACCTATTCCATTTGATGAATTACAGATAAAATTTCCTTCCTATTCTTATCATCCTACTTTCGTAAATTTAGATTTTGGATTTTATGTAATCATGGAATAATATTAATGTTATTTTATGTAACAAATATCATAAGAAGACATTTAGGATACCAGTCTAAACAAACATCTTCTCTAAATATGTATAGTGGCACTAACATATTTACTCATGTAGAATATTGAAATTATGCATTCTACTAACATATATTTTCCTATTTCTAGTGTGAATAAATTTTATATTTATGTTAATATTTTTTTCTGAGTGTAATTAAAACAATACTAATTTATGAAACCATTTCTTCTTATATACATTTCAAAATAATTTATTCTGAATTTGATACTATTATCTATTATCAATTTCCCTTTACGAAACCACCAATCGATTCTGAAATATTTTTTCATTGTAACCTAAAATATTCCACAAATTATGAATTTTTCTTCATAAAAAATATTGGTTTCATCCAATTGAAGTCATTAATAAAATTAACATTGTATATATCTCATTTTGATTATTGATGTCTCTTGGAACAAATAAATCAAAATGTATAAGGGAAATTGATTTGGTAGACTAATTCTCACTGTTCAAATGAATTTTATTAATCATCTTTATTTTCTGAAATGTTACACAAACATAATATTCAATTCTTTTAAATTAAAGAAATTTAATATACCCTCAACATTATAATGAATTTTCATGTTTTCTTCCTACATTTTTCATGTCTTTGGTGCCACGAATTATTCTCATCATTAGAACTTATGTAATTGGAGTTGATAAATTTTCCTCTTTATAAGTGATATCATCTTTTTCACCGTACATTTACAATAAAATTTTTCTTCAGATTTCACACTTTTGATAATAAAATAATATTTTTTAAAGATCACTGGTTTTATATATCTACAATGATAACAATCACTAAATATGTTATGTTTTATCCCATCTCCAAATAATACATCCTTAGAATTCATCTTTTTTTATTCACTCTCAGCCATTCCAAATACTATTTTATTTTAGAAGATATAATTTTCCAAGTTAAAAACACCTACATAATGATTTTATACATTTTTCATTATTTTTAAATCTACATTCATCTGTTCAGAAAAATTACTATCAAGTATCCATGGTTTATTAAGTTCATCCATTGAATTCTCAAAAAGAAACTCTCTTTCCTCAACTATCTTCTTTCCATATCCCTATTATTCTTCCCCATAAGAAATGTTTTTAGAAGTAGTGCCCCTCACATTTAGGAATGATGAATATCCTTATAAAATCTTCCAGACATTTGAATTAATTTTTTTGTTTTAATTTTTATAACACCTTGTGATTTTTATTTTCTATTTTTTAGTTTTATTAATGATTCTAATCCAAATTTCAATAATTTTTATTTAACCCTTCTTTCTGGAAGTGATGTTTTTTCCTAAAAATATAATCTATATGCCCATAGATTCCACAAAAACAGTTGAAACCACCAAATCTTTATTTCATATTGAAAATATTTATTTTCATGTAGATAATTTATTGATTTTGATGACGTCTTACTTTCCTAAAAAACTCTATGAATACGCAAAATTTCTATCATAGTCATTTTAAAATTTTATAGATGTTTTTGGTTTCAAACATATTTTCCCCACCCAAACCTTCCCAAGTATTTATTATAACCTTAAATGATAGAAAAATAATAAAAAAAACTTTTATTGGGTGTTAAATTCACATGATTCATGATTTTGAAATATCATCACCATTATAAGACTCATATTTTAATTATAATGATTTTTTAGAAGTATTCTTTCATCTTCCTAAAGGTACATTAAACATGAATAATTTTATATTAATTATTATTTAATTCTTCTCCCTTAGAATATAATTTCATATGGAAATATTAATCAATAATTTCCAATATAAAACTTTTAATTTGTAACATATGGCATCATAAATGTATTATTTCTCATATGTGATGAAATAATTTTTTCTATCAATAAATCCTTCCCAATATTTCCTCATCACTATAATTTATTTATTGAGAGTTAGGTTTTTCTCAAGACGTACTAAAATGTACAATTCTATGATTATATTATATATATGATTCTTCGCCACCTTCTTCACTATCTGAGGAATATTTTGTTTTAAACACATGTGTAAAAACGGTTATTTATTTTTATAAACTCTTATCTACCAAAATAAATTGATTAGTATTGTGTCAAAAATATATATTTTTAATTAATATACATTTTTTATTTCTATAAAACTTCTTATTTATTTTGAATGATATTTATTATTTAGACCGTTTGTTCCATATCTTCCATCAAATTGTTTCATTAGAATCATATTGATACTTCAAAACATTAAATTTTTTCCATCCAAAGAAAATTTTCTTATTCCACCACAATCAATATATTTTAGATGATGTTTTCCTTAATACATTCTCTTTACTCTTATATAGTTCTAATAGATAAGGTACATTATTGTATCATTAAAATAATCAGCCACATTATCTTTAGAGTATTAGGATTTGCATCTTCAAAATCATGTGTTTTAGTTTTTATCATAGATTCAAAAGAAATAACATTTTTTATAATATTTTATATATTGTATAATTCCTTTATTCATATGAAATAATAAATTTCTTCAATTAATCAGTTGATAAATCATCATTTTCATCAAAAGTGGAAATTTTAGAATCAAATATGTCTCCAAGTATTCTCATATGATTCTTCGCTATTGCAGAATCTTAGAGAACATCACTAAATTTTATTTTATTTTAAAAAATATTTCATTTACATAAATTATGTATTCGTCAATAGTTAATTAATCTCTAATTCATATGTCTTGAAACATACTACAACATAGTTTTTTGTTTTTCTACCTTCACATTTGTATTCCATTTGAAAACACTTTTCGTCATTCGCTATATACAGATTGATGCTTTGAAACCCACCAACTTCATAACAAATTTTTTTGCGACAGTCATAAGAAAATAATTCATAGATTTTACATCAACTTTAATATTTCATTTATCATCAAAATTCATTGGGGAATCATTGTCAATATATAGATTCCCAAATATAGGCGCATAGAAAACATCCATGTCATTATATATGAGATAAGAAATCATCCAATTTTTTAATCAATAATAATATTTTCCATAAATCATAAAAACTCATCATGTATTAAGTAAATTGATATTATTCATAATAATAATACAATAAGGGATCCTTCCCTTTGATAAAAATTTATGTTTCAATGGATAAAATAACAAAATTGAAGAGGGTTTGGATATGATATTAATTTATTATTTGTTTCAAGAAATTTTTAAACATAACCTCTGAAACTTGATAAATTACATTACATTATTATCCTTTAGTAAATACTAATTCAGGAAATATTATTATTGTAAGTAAATCGCACATGATTTACGTGGTTTGGCCTTAATGTGGGAAATTAAATCCTTCTAGTAGAAAACACACAAGGATTTATAGAAAATAATTATTCCGAACAAGTGGATATAACATGTTACAACTTTGATCAGACACCTTATATCACCTGATATGAATGATTATACCAAACCCCATAAGTTACAATGTCTTCTTACAAGAATTTTTTGACATGAAAAAAATGCCACATAAAACTTTTCTCTTCAAAACACTTTCTCATTATGATGGATTCATTATTATGACTGATTTTCTCAATATCCACTTATCAAAGTATACCCAATTGCTCAATTTGTTCTTCACTAATCTAATCTATATTATTCCAATATCCCTCAGTTCCATAAGAAAAACATCTCCTTCCTGAAATTCTAATGATATATCTATTTAGAAATAGTACCCTTACACTAAATCTGTAGCGCTCTTTATTTTTTATAAAAGACATTTTTTATTGTAGAAATTTACTATTCCCCTATTTATATGCATCCCATAATGGAAAAGATGATAATCTAGAAAACATTCATGCCTACACAATTTAAAACTATGAAATTTATATATATTATAATTTCAAGTTTGACCACTTAATCTCATAAAAAAATGAATGGAATCTTCATGATTCTTGTCCATAGGAACTTACATAGCTCATTATGATGGATCTTACTCTGTTCATTATGATGGATTTTCTTTACCTCATTATGACATAACTTCTTGAGATAATTTCGATGGAGATTTCTCAACTCAATATAATGGTAAATTCTCATCTCATTATGAGGAAATATCATAATCTCATTAAAAATAGTCATTCCTAATCAAAGTTACTCTATTTGAGTTTTCCCATCCATTTCATTCCAATTGACTTCCTTACATATAGTTCATCTGATTGAATTTCCTCCTCAAACATTTCCTGATTGAATTTCAAATTCAGCGACATTTTTATAAAATCCCCATAATGATGGAATTAACATTGTGATGGAAACATGGAGTTTAATATAATTGAATGACCACTAAGAAGGGGAAAGGGTGAATCTGTTTGTTACTGTAATATGTTTAAATAAATTTTTTAAAAAAACATCACTCCTTCAACCAGTTAACATATATTTTCTTATCATCATTTTACGAAACATAGCAATGAAAAATTATGACATAATTAAAATGAAAAAATAATGTTAACATCTGAACTCAATGTGAGAAATGAAATCCATAACACGACTAGTATTTTGGGTCTATGGAAATTTACTATTACGATGAAATGAATTCAACCTGTGTGAAATCAAATTAGAGACCTTCTATATCATCATTGGAATAATTATACAGACTTATTTCAGGTTAAAAATTATTCTTATAAATAAATTGACCGAAACCAAATAATTAATACTTTGTTGAAACTATTTCAAAATTACAGATTCTCATTTCTTTGTCCAGTTTGGCAGGATACGTTTTTGTTAATCCCATGGGGCTTTATTCAATGAACCCAGTCCGACCAAATCAACACAATTCACCATTTCTAAAAACATTATTCTCAAACTATACTCATAACCTCGGTAAGATCTTTAGTAGTCTTATAATATCAAGAAAATATTTTCAAAAGGATATTTCTCAATTTGGTAAAAAATATTCAGTTCTCTGCTCCTCCGCAAAATATCTTTTTTTGCATGTAACATTCAAATGATTTCTTCAGCACTCCACCCCTTCTACTTATGTAAATTTTTTAAAAAATGAACAACTTAATAATTTATTTAAATGTGAATTTGAAAAGAAAGAGTGGGAAGAATTAATACATTCTCCAATACCTACGTATAAAACACTCTGAAAACTCATCCCATTGAAACTTCTACTTTGAACTCATTAATCCTTGTAATATTTTTCTGAGATTTAAAAAAATGTAATTTTTAGGTTTGATCACTTCAATTATTTATATAACTTATTCACCGTAATCATGATTCTTGAAACTACTATCTTTTATTTTGTGTGATGAGACCCCCTTTTCTCTTTGTGATGAAACTTTTTTGTGAACACATTTTGATAAGTCCTTCCTTCATATATCATTACGATCTGCCTTTTTTCTCAACTCATTATGATATTCCTTTGTTTCTTAGATCATTACGATCTTCCTTTCATTCTGAACAAAATATGAACTATTTTCTTATCATCTCATTAAAATATGTTTCCTTTTCATCGTAATATAATATATTTCATTCTCATCTCAATAAAATATGTAACCTTCTTATAGTAAGTCTAATGTAAATGTAAATATTATGAATTTTGAAAAATTATGGATTTTATTCAATGATGAATCCACATAGAATCATTAAAATTCCTTAATATTCTGCATAATCACATATTTTATCTAATTCAAAACCTTCTTTATTTCCTTGATAATAAAAAATGAAATAATCTATCAAAATTAATTCCTTTTCCTCCGATCTTTTGGATGTGATGATCTGAATCTGAATACGATGGATCTGATACATTGAGTTTGGTGTTCTTAGTCCAAAAACTTGAGTCCAGAAATCTATGTCCAGAAACAAAATATTCTAAATATAATAAAACTTTTATCCCCCTTCATGTTTTGGTTTGATCAATTAGAAACATTCAAAATTCTTACAAAACTCAGTATGATGGATAATGTCAGATTCCTAAATAAAAAAAATTATAATACACAGATTTTTTTTCAACCATTAAAAAAACATTGTTAATACAATTTATCATAAGGGTTATTGAATTTTCCACATTGTATTTGTTGACAACCCTTTTAAACAACTTATGTATCTCTCTTGTTTTTTTTCACAAATCTACTTTTATAAAACATCTCTTATATTTTTACATTTATCAAAACGTTGACTTTGTTAACATAGATTTTCTCACTAATATAGTAATAGATAATGTGAGTTTATAATGAAATTCAATCCCTTGAAGGAATGAAATTTTTACGGCCATGAAATGATAAAATCTCTCTCACTTTTATTATTTCTTTTTCACATTTCTTTTTATCGCATTTATTATTCCCTATACCATTTTATGATAACCATATGTTTATAAAAATAAATGAATGATAAGTGTTAAAATATTTCTGTAATTTTTTTTACTCTCTCCCCCATTATTCAACATAATCCAATGAACAGTGTGAATTTTTCCTTTTGAGGGTTTGGAAGTCTTTGATGAAGTTGAACTTGATTTTGCAGTCTCAATTCAACAAACATTTCTTTTAGCATTAATTTTGTAATTATATAAAAAATATGATACTTTGTTTAAATTTATTCTAGAAAAAGATCACCCATATGAACATTATCATTTATAAAGTGAAACAATATATCAATTTTTTTTGATATTGTATGATAGATAAATTTTTTAGAAACATCAACTACACTCTGATTATCTTAAGTTATCATCAATGGTTTAGAATATTTTAAATTAAAAAATTCTAGCTAAACATTCATCCATAACATTTGATTGAAAGTACTAGTAGCTGTAAATACTTCCTATTAAGTAGTGATCAATGTTACAAAATGTTATTTCTTAATATTCCAAATCACAAAACACTCTCCCAAGAAAATTTCCCTCTAGGGGTTTATTTAATATCATAAATATATCTAACAAAAATTGAATCAGTATAACCATGAAAAATCATCTAACAATATAATTTTTATAAAAACACATGTGAATTTGTTACTTTAAGCTATCTTAGAATTCTTTTTTATTCCAACATATTGGATTTTTTTCAGATTAATTTGGTATCTGTCACACAAAGTCACAACATAAAAAATATCAAATATAGATTATGTATTTTATTGTAGACACCCTAAATTTTTTCAAAAATATTTATTATTCACCCTTTTTCTGGATTCATCTTTAATCAACATTGTACTCACAAATATAGGTGTAGAAAAGTGTTTATATTCTACCACACCAAAATTCATTAACTATTCCCTTTAATACTTTTATTGAGATAATAAAATTTATTTTTTTGTTTAAATTGTATTACAAGGAAGAATGTTAATTATGAAAACATTGGAATTTCTAAATTATTCGTTATTTCTTCAAAATATGATTCACAAAGAATTATCTATCCACATAAAAAATTACATAATTCATATAAAAATTAAAATTAGAGTTCATAGGTAAAAATATTTTAGATACAAGTTCACTATCAACTTTATCATTAGAAAAATTAAACATTCTAAAAAAATTAATTCTTTGAATACAAATCATATAGAGCATTTTTTAGCTCCTACAATGATTTCATATATCTAAAAACCATTTTTACATCATTATAATGTTGGAAACAACATGGTTGTTCAATGTAAATTTCTTCCTCAATATCACCATTTTTGAAGGATTACATTACATAAATTTGATGAACAATGTAATTTCATTGTGCAACCACTAAAATAAAAATTCTAATAATTTATAATATTGAATATGGGGAAAATGTTTCACCAAAATCCACGACATTGCCAAATTAATTGAATTTATCAACATGTATTTCATTGATTCTTGAAAAATCTGTATACTCATTCAAATATTTATTCACATCATCCAATGATTCTTTGGGTTGAATGGCCTTAGAAATTTATTGCAGTTCAACTTTTGAGATAAGTGCAATATAATTTTATAATCTCAACTTCATTATGGTAAGAACAAGAGCCATATAATTTCTATTATGGTTTTCCGATACAACATGTTTTTGTAAGGAATGCATTCTCAATGATTCATTCCTATATGAATATTCCACATCACATGATAATTTATAATTTTAATAAGGACGTTTTTAATTACTATCACTATGGTTGGAAATATCTAGATTATCCTCCTCATCATTCTCAAAAAAAATTGTTATAAAAATTTCATTTTGAATAACATTCACATCATAAGAGTCCACAAATTTTTTTAAACATGTGTTCATAATTTGAATCTTCCTCCATTTATTAAATAACCACTAAATATTCTATCCTCTAATTTCTTATCAAAGTTCCCCAAATCTAGTGGTTGATTTTAAGTAATCATGGACTTCAAAAAACTGTGGATTTTTTACACGAATAATTTTTCTAATTAAACATTTCATATGTAGTCTTGGTAGATTCTTGTCTCAAAAAATCTGTTCTAAACATGTACAAAAATACTAAAATATTCTTTCCAAGAAATAATTAAAGATTTGTATTTTTATAACAGACTTCTTCCCATTTACAACCAATTTTTTTTCATTTAGATACTCTAGATTTCCATGGAGTATTGGGAGTACTATACTGATATGTGACACCACGTTTTCTCAAAAAAACAAAAAAAATCAGCATAGGTGAATTCATTATAGTTATATATTATTAACTTCTTTATATAAACACCCAATTATTTCTCAGTATATTTTCTAAAAAATCGTAATATTTCCAAGACATCTAAATTGTGTATCAAAAACATGATTTTTTTCATTCGAGTGAAATCATAATTAAATTTGATAATTTTTAAATAATCATTTATTGATTTATGACTCAAAATCTAACATATATATGAGTGAATATGTTAAATAGGTATTTTAGATATAATCTCAATTCTATTATCACTTTTGATAATCATATTCATTTTTTGGAAATTAACACAAACATCTTTATCTTTTGTTTTAAATTTTCAAAAAATTCGGACACCATAATCATTAGAATGTTTGTTTATTTTTTTCTTCCCATGATGTCAATGTATTTATTGGAACAACTAATTTTAATCTTTATCACTCAAGTGACTAGAGTGATAAAAATTTCCAATTTAGAATATATTCCCACTGGACCTTTATATTTTTGTAATAACCATTACATTTGTCACACATTAGAAAAATATCTTTTTTTTCTGAAGATTACTACTTTTACATAATAAAAAAGTTGACTTACAAAATGTATGTTACATTTTATACCATATGAAAAAGATCCAAATATTTTAATTCCTGTTGTTCATTCTATTTCATTTTGATTCCAATAATTTTTGAAGTACTACCATTACCAAACATAACTACCACTACAGCAGGACTTTCAACATGATTCATGATTTATATATCACATGTCATATGTGAAGAAAAACCATTATGAAGTATCTACGGTATATTACTATTATTTTCTTTAAATTCTTTATCATCAACAAAATCTATTTCCTCAACACTCATATTTCCAAAAACATTTTTTACTATTGAAAGAAACATATTATGGAAGGAGTTTCATACATTTTTTTTGGATGACCAGCCTCACCACATCATCCAAAAAATTCCATCCAGTCATTCAAATTGATTTCTTATTGGAATGTATCTAACTTATGGGAATTAACTTTTTTAATTTTCTATATGTTAGGAATGTTACTTATTCTACTTCCACTATTTCATTAATTCATCTCAAAACATCTTCCAAGTAAAGATTGGTTGTGAGAAAATTTATATTCTATTTTACGATAGATTTCTTAACACAAGAAATAACCATCAATATTAACAATATATTTAATAATGTTATTTCTCTATAGAATCTTTATTGTGGTTGGTAACTTCATTAAACTCTAAAATTCATAGAATGTGGACCATATTTTGTTTTTTTGGTGAGATTGTCACTTTTTTATATTTGATCAGTTTTTCACATCCTTTATCCACCCAATATTTCTTAACAACATTTATGGAACCTAAAATGTTAAAAATAATTAGATAAAACATTATTATTTTTTGCGAGTGAATATTTCACCACATTCTTATATTGATCCTTCTTAGAATATTTTTGTGTCTCATATTTTACTTTTGAATCTATTTTTCTGTTTTCATTCCACTTCAACAAGGTACATTCAGACTCAAGAAGATTCTACTTAAAACTATTGAATTATTTTTCCTTAAATTCAAAATTCTTATTACGATCCTCAATTATATTTCCAAATTAACATGTTCCTTATTTATAACATAAAGTCTCCAAAACATATTCATCCTCTTTATTGATGACATATTTTCTTCTTTCACTAACATCTTAAAAATATTTAAATATCATTATGATTTCATTAATGAGATTTTTGTCTTGATTATGTTATTCAAAAAGATAATTCTGAGATGATACTATCAAAATGACTCATCACCTCATCCTTCTTCACTGTTTGAGGACTCATCAAATTTCTCAACTTTTTTAGTGATTTTTTCAAGTTAATCCAAAATTTCAACATCTAATGAAATGTATTTGTGGAGTCTGGCACTTCATTCTTACTCAACATAATTATATTTTTCCCAATAAATTTTTTAGATTTTTCAGATGTATTTTATTCATTATATATTTTCATATGTATATTTCAAATGAGGGTTGTCATTAAAATTATCTCCATATTCATAAAATTTCTTCGTCGAAAAATTTTTAGAAAATTTTCCTATTGCACCACAGTCAAAAAATTTGAGGGGAATTTAAGAGACATGGTTTTATCATTAAAATCAGCATCACTTTTACCTTTATAGTCACAAGGATCATCATCTTCAACATATTAAATTTTCATGTTTCTCATAGCTTCACAATCCCTTTCATATTTCATCTTCTTTTAAAAATTTGGAAACTTTATCATTTAATAATCAATATAAATTTATGCAATTCATCAAGATATTAATCATCTTTATATTATAATGATTAAATTTTATAATAAACCCTATCCATGATGTTTCATCTATGTTTCTTCCTAATTGTAGTATATTCTAAGACATCTTTGAATCCAACGATGTTGTAAAAAATTTCATTTACTATGGTGGAATATTTATCAACAGTTTATCCATATCTCAAAGTGTAATCTTCATACCTACTATACAAGGTTTGTATATTTTTTCTTACACTTTTGTATACCCCAAGAAAATACGTTCTTTCTTTTTACATATACATTTTAAATAATTGAGAAACATCAAATTATGATAAATATTCTCTGATGAGGACATAAGGAGTCAATTTCATGACTTTCAATCAACTTCTATATTTCTCTTATTTGAAAATTTCATAGGAAGTACATTCTCAATGGGTGGAAAACTAATAGTTGCAACATCAAAAACTTCCAGGACACGATATAAGAGATTATAAACCAACCAACTTTTCCATAAAAAATAATATTTCCATAAAATGAACGAATTACTATACTTATGATTGAATTCATATTATCATTGATAAGTATTCAAATAGGTGACCTTCCTCTGATACCAATTAAAGTTCAAAAGTATTGAATTATAACTAATAGGTGTGGGGGTTTTATTAGTTATTTACTTTTATATGTTTATATAGTTCGAAAAATCAAAACCACTACAACCTATTATGATATATCAAGTTAGAGATTTTTTTAAATCATAAATGAAAAAGTACGAAATAAAGTAAAGAACACAATATTTACGAGCTTCAAACATAGTGTGAGAACGTATATCAATGTCGTAGACACTCCGTAGGGTCTATGATAATTGTCTATTTTGAAGATGTGAACACAACATATTCAAACTCCCATTAGATATATTCTATATCCTGATAGAAAATATTATACTGTTTATATTTAGTTTATAATGTTTTCTAATAAAATGGTTGATCCAAATTAAAGAATAATGGGTTTGTTGAAATTGATCCACCGTTTCTCAATATGAATCCTAAGTAAAATTTGGCTAGATTTCATTTTATCAATTTGATGAGGTTGGATCCAATGAATTCAGCTGAATTAAATCAATAAGATTCTTCGATTCTCCAAATGTGATTCTCAATCTCTTCTCATAAACTCATTACAATAATTATTAGTCTAATCGACTCGAAATTATCACCCCAATATGATCTTGCTCACTTTGATAAAAAAAATCATCTCTCTCAACATCCTTGAGAGATCTCAATCCTGAAATAACATTCACATTATTTCTTTTATGCTTCACATTTTACCCTTATGTAAAAGATACATATGAATTAAATATATGAGCATGTATTTATAGGATACTCAGGAAAGATAGAGCAGGATACACCAAAACAACCACCTTCATAAGATTTAAAAACTCAAAAAAATCTCACATTTAAACATCTAAATTGACTACCTCAATCCTAATCATGTTTCCTTAAGATTTATGAAAAATTAAATTTCATGTTTTTCCACATCAACCCTTCACATAGTGTTTTATCTATAATCAAATTTCTTAAAATTCGTGTATTTTTTTCAGTATGACGAATCCTTATAAACTACTTAGAATGAAACATTATTCTTATATTATTATAATTTTCCTCCCTTTATCAGTTCATTATGATATGACTTTATTTCTCATATAATTATGATCTACCTATATTTTTTGGCTCCCAATGATCTGCCTGCCATTATCATCTCATTAAGATTATTTTCATTCTCCAACCAGTTGGACATGGTTTCTTCTCATCTAATAATGATATGTTTTCTTCTCAAATAATTATGAAATGGTTCCTTATTATAGTCTCTCTGAAGGAATCATCAATATGATAGAATTGTAATTAAGATTGTAATTCCATTATGAGGATTTTTTGATGAATATAGAAAGTATTCAATGATGAATCCACTTAGAAACATTGAAAATCATAAAACATAATCATCATCGTACATTATTACTTCTGAAAACATCTAGGTTTAGTACTTCTGGATATGTCGGTGAATTTTTATTGATATCGGGAATTGATGAAATATTTACAATTAATCAATTTTCATAAAGGATTTTATCATAATATTATTCAAGACCTGTGAGAAAAAACTGATAGGAAAATAATAATATGATTTTGTTAAAAGGATTAAAAAAATTATAAATCGTCACTTCACATTCATCAACAGACATTTTTAGTATCATTACAACTATTTCAGTTAGCTACATCTTTCTTTCTAACTCTTAAACAAATTCCATTCTCTAGATATGGAAAAATAATATTATAGAAAAACAAAACTTCTACCACCAATAAAATTAGATCAGATGATCTTAATCTGAATTCAATGGATCTGTTACATTGAGTTTGGTTCTTCTCATTGTTAAAATGTTAGTCTAGAAACCTATTCCTACAAATTAACATTCTAAAATACAAAATATTTTCTCATACTTTATTTTGGGTGTAATATTAAACAACATTCAACCACATTAAAATATTCTTTATGATGGATTGGGTCTGATTTATTAATTTAAAAAAATATTATACAATAATGTTAGTTTTCAACATATACAAATAATTGATAATTTTTTTTATCAAAAAAGTTCATAATAAATTCTCTACGAAACATTGAAATTCATAAAAATCATCAGCCATAACACATTTTGACTTCTCAATAATTCATTATCCAGGAATTCTAGATCATATGGAAACAGTTTCATATTTCATGGAACCAATACAATCGTTATGATTCCTCAAATACTCCAAAAAAATTACCCTTAGTGTTTTCATTATTGAAGATTTCATTACAACCGTAAATGCATAATATGGATTATATAGGAAATTATTATAACATCCCTTACTTTGGGAACCTTATATCTCTTTTTCCAAAACTCAATATGATTACCTCCATCTATTCTCCCCATTTCTTTATATTTATTTAATCATGACATTTAAAGAAACATTTTGATATATTATAATTAAAAAATAGAAAAGAATCATCTTACTTTATGTCAGATTGGTTATGAACTTTCTAAATCTTGACATCAATTTCATTATTTCAACATATTCAATTGAATTTTAACATTATAACTCAAAAAATTTACTATAAAAAACACCATGTATGATAGATATTGAACATAATGTTGATGGATCTAAGACCAATGATGTCTCTAGTCAACATCATTATCATTCTGATGAATTATTTTAATAGTGCTTATCTATTCGATACTCCACATAGTATATTTCCTAGTTTCATCATTTGTGTATATGGAAAAACATTTTCAAAAATAAAATGTTTCTCCCCATTTTGGTTCTGGTTAAAAGATCAAAAACAATCACTAATTTTATTTTAAAATATTATAAAAAATAAGTAATTGTCAAAAATGATGAAATTTAAATTTAGAAACCCACAATGTTTAATAAAAATAGTTACGTAATTTTTACTAAATAAAATAGTACACACAAATGAAAATTTCATAAAATAGTCATGCTATTAGATTTAAAAAGAAGAATAAAACACACATGGAACATATCTAAAAATTAATCATACATAAATATAGTTTATGAAAAATTTATATTTTTTTTATTTTCCTCTCCCATTTAAGATAGAACATAATTGAAATAATAATCAAATTATTAATATAATAAAATTAATTAATAAAACAATTTGATTAAAAATATTAATTTAAATCCTAATAACCTTATGAATGATTTTGAGGCCCCAATTTTGACAATCTCAAACAAGAATCTTAATTAGAGAATCCACATTCTTGATTCCCATTTTTTAGATGAAAATATTTGTATAAAATGTCACATATAATATAAGAACATGTATATATTCATTAAAAAAATGTGTTGTAAAAAAAGTCATTTACATGCACATGAACACATTTAATTTTTGTGGGATGCTCTATCGACAAGTGGTTATCTTTAAACACTATCCATGACCTATATTTTGATAAATAAACTAAAAATATATATATAATAAAAAAATATAAGGGTAAAGAAAATGTATATTGGAATGAAAAATACTTTCCAATAAACATACAAAAAAACTATCAACTCCACCCAGTAAAGTGAAATAATATTATAACTTGCATTCATGTAGGAAAAATACAACGAAATTCCAATGACTAATAAAATAAATTAATTTAAAATTAATAAAATTATAATAAATATTTGTTCATAATAATATTATTCTCATTACCCATCAAGGAATGGAGGAAACAAACACCCAGTATCTGTATTTACTAAAATTTGTCATATATATTTTCTCATAGATTATGTAATCAAATATAACAATTTAATTGAAGTTAAATATATATCCATAAAAATATAAGGTGAAGTTTAATCATTTTTAATATAATTTATATTTTAATTTATAATTAGATTAGTAATAAATATAGTCACAATAATTGGAAATTAATTAAAAAAATGAAACTAAAGATGACATTTACTTTTATAAAAAACCCAATTTAACTTCATAATAGAGAGATGATAAATAATATCCAATATATCAATAATAATATTCTCAATACATAGTCTGCCTTGAAAATATTAGTGATCCTAAAAAACTCATCATATCGATCTATGAAAGATATATTCTTAGACGACCATTTTAACCCATCAATAAACAAAAACCTTCTTGAATGTGTGGGATCTAGAAACAATTATTTCTCATGTATAATTTCATTTTATTTTGGGTACTTTAATATTAATTAAATATTGTAAGATGTTATAATTAATTTTAAATGTAAATTAAATAAATATTAAAAATAAAATACCTTATATGACAGGTAATGATGTAAACCAATACAAAGATTAAACAGTGGCACACACTATTTCAAGTATAGGAAACCACTTCAGTAGGAATGCATAATATAGTATTTTTATCTAAAATATTATATTCCATTAATCAATATTAATCTAGTTTCATATTCTAAGGTTTTACATAATAAGAAAAAATATATATTATTACATATGCCTCAATATTTACATGGGGATTTCGAACACACAATTCATTGTACACAGTCATCTCCAAATGAAGAGGTGCAGGATCTCGATAGGTTGGATGCACATGTGGTGGAAGTCTAGTAATTTCTTCAAACATTTCATACCGAGCTCATTTTATTTAATTATTAGTTTACTATTAGAGGTATTTCACCACATCCTTCCAGGAAACCTTTTATGCATGTCTCATAGTCATATAAGGATAAAGAAAGATTTCAAAATACTGATTCCAACCTACACCGTACTTACAAATCCAAGGTGTTTTATCATTCATTAATCAGCAACAAGAACATTCATCATACCCTTTTGGTTAAAATTTCCTGGCATATATTTACCGTAATCGTCATTATGAATTGTACAAATAGAATTTTGTAATAGTGTATTTAATTATAAAAATAATAATATTAAAAAATTAAAATTAATTATTATCATTCTTTCATACTAATCATTTATATTGGTACATAAGAACAATTTTGTTAAATTTATTCTCACACTATTTCAATGTTAATGACTTATGAGAAAAAATAAATGGCCAAACATGGCCTCTTCTGAACCTCTATATGATTTAGATAATTATTCAGAAATTTTTTTACAATTGTTTCCTACATCCGCAAATGATACATTGTACCTAGTAATTTATGCAGATACATATTCAATGAATGGATATCATGGAGAAGTATCCTAGAGTATTGTTAAAAAAATAAATGAATATATCATTTGGTAATAAAAAAACAAATTGAATTTTCATACAATAATATTTATACATTAATGCCATGTTTATACTTACTGGGGAAAATTTTGGATCAATTATTTACATTTAAATATGCTTTGATGGGAAAAGGGGTTTCATTATGTGACAACCTGAATTAATAATTATTTTTTATTAATTTTTTAATTATCTCCATCTAACTGCAAGAAAATATTTTTTTTCTTAATTTATATAATTTCCCAGAAGCCATATGTCATATATAATTGGATATATTAATTTTAATAATGATAAAAAAATAATATTTGTCGAATTTCATGTAAATAAATTAGATGAGATATATTACCATTATGGACTCCAAGATCATATCGTTCCTTGCCAAATCACCAAACCTACTTTCAGAATATAAAATATATATCATAAAATAACTATCCACACACAAATAACTCACAAGATGCTTTTTATTTATACCATACGAGTTATTATTATCATGAAATATTATATATACATTCACTTCACACTAAAATGATAGAGTTCTGGTAAATGTGTAATATCATATTTACCAATTATAGGAATTATTTTCACTACATAAGTAGAGTAATTCATCATAGGAGGAACAACCGTAGTGTTGTAAATAATTTTGGAAACTAAAATATTACATTAATTAAATAATTACATTATTTAAGATTTGTTAATATGGAAAAAAGTAATATTCCTATGTAAATGTTAATCTACCAATTTTTCTATCATTTAATTATATGAATACATAGATAATATATGTACCTATATATTATTATAATAAAAGGAATTTATAATTAAAACAATTATAATGTTAATAATAGAAGTCAAATCATATATATTAATTAATTTAATATACTTTATGAAAATTGAATAACTAAAAACAAAGAACTCAAAAATATCCATGTAAATATTCTTTCTGTATTTTTATATGTTTTACAAATAATTAATTTTATGATTTTTAACAAATAAATATGTTACTGAACAATGAATGAAAAAAATAATTAAAAATTTGGGTTAATGATCATCATTTATAGATGCCAGTATCCTTGTTTTAAAAACAAATTTATTTATGAGAAAACTTGAAAAAAAAATTATGTGAGGTTTCATGAATCAAAAAATGTTTTACTGGAATAAATTATTACAAAATTTAATATCAAAATCTAATAAATAATCAATATATATTTATTTAAATTTTCAATTAAAAAATTGTTTTGTAAAATATAGGTTGCAAAATAAAAAGTGAAGTTGATATTTACAAGAATAATTTAGATATTAATAATGTATTTTTGAATATCCATTTAATAGGATCATGTTGTCTATAATATATTATATCATCAGTAAGTCATTTATATAGATAACTAATCATGAAATATATAAATAAATATCACATTAGTCTAAAATATCACCATTATCCTCATAACAGAAATGAATTTTTTTCCCTTTAAAATTAAAATCCAATTTATGATTTTATGGTTCAACTGTCTCAATTATATATGGTTTCAATTTGAAACATATTATTTTCAAACATAGATTAAAAATCCATAATCATCATGTTCCACACCACATTTTCTATAATAATAGTTACACATAAACAAAAAAACACAATATTTGTGTAATAAATTTCTACCATATCCTCAAAAACTCCAAAATAAGTCATTGATAAAAACATTATAGTTTTATAATTTTACTCAAAAAACATAGTACTTAGATTACTAACATTATTCCATTATTTTGAATTGTACTCTTGTCATCCAAATTATTTGTATAAAATATGTAATATTAATATCATTTCTTGGTCATAAGATCACATTAACACATCGACATACTACTAACCATTTATATGTCTCACATGTAGAAAACCCAAAGATGAATTTATTGATGAAAAATGAAACAAATTTTTTTATTTATTTATTCCTTAGTGAAATGAAATTTATTTTTTGATATCATACCTTCATTCCAACAACATGTGATGATTTATATCTTTGAACATCAGATATATTTTTCAAAATGAATAAACATGATGAGAAAATATCATAATGTTCCATTAAAATTACTTTTAATCTAAGAATCCATTTAGTATCACTATAAACTATAAATTATTTAAATATTGGGAGGCCAAAATAGTGATTTTGTATAAATATTTTGATAAAAACATAATTTATATATCTATATTTAAAATTAGTCGCATCTTCTAAGTAGGAAATATTCACATATCCAACCACAATTTTCATATATCTTTTAAATGGTTCAATCAAAAATAAATAAATGGGAAAGAAATTATTTTTTCACTAACCTGATCAATCACTAGATGAACTATTACATAATAAATGGTGATAAATACATTTTTATTAGAAACATTTGGATATAAATATCATTCTATTGTAAATATATCAATGTTTTATCCCTAAGAATGCAATAAACGGAATCATAAAACTAATAGAAACTGATGATAAAATTCTTAACAGTTATCAAGAAAATTAGATAAAGTGAAATATATAATAATTTTTGAATCAATATATGACAACAATTATATTTCATAAATACTAATTTGATATAATTAAACAACATAAAATTTCCAAAATTTTAAGATTTCCCATTTGGTACTTACTATGTAGGAATTTAAAAGATTTATATTGGAAATATTTCATAACGTTTGAAACGTTGGAGGTAAATATATTATATTTTTTTCTATATAGGGAGATAACTCTCAATGTGTTACCATCTATATAAAGTCAAATCCTACATAAAATCCATCTATTGTCATTCCAATTAAGTTTTAAAAATATCCAATCAAAGTACTACATATTTTTTTCTCAATATGCATAAATTAAATGTTAGGTTCTATCTGTAAAATACCCATTATGGTAGATCAAATAAGATATATCATTTCATTTAGTAATTTTTATGATGATAATATATTAATATCTTTCCAATTGTGAAACACTTTTTTCACAATTTCATAATATTATTTTCCTAAAAAAGATTTTTGGGACTTTATAATCTTGTAATATTTTAAATTCTCTTTACAATATTTGATAAGGATGGTCTATTTTTATAAATATCCAAGTGATTATATACATAATATTTATTCAATTATATAATTGATTATAAGATTTTGGTTCTTTACAAATTGGACAATCTTTATGTCCCTTGACACTGAATCCATAAACGGATGCATATACAAGAAAATAATTTTTTTGTGGACAAGATCATTACATGAACAATGAAATATTCTTTATTTTATGCTTAAAAATCAATAACACCAATCTATGATAGAAATTTCAAAAGAAAAATCAATGGTGATTGATAAACATCAATATTATTCCCATTTAGTATTTGTCTAGAAACCATCAAAATCATCATACATTATTTTATTCCTATATAGATGCCAAGTAATGTCCTAGCCTAGGTGAAATGCAATGGTTCTCCGAGATGCTACACCACATGAACTCAAGAACACCTCCCCATACTCCACATGGTGCTGACTAGAAGCGATGGTCTAGTAATTCATTCATGGGGAGACTATAGAATATTTTATCAAAGTATGTATCCAAGGAAAATAAATCAGATAATAGAAAAAGAATGTTTATATATAATTGAAACCATAACAGTAAAACCAAATAAAGAAAACAAGAAACACAGTACTGAACTGAATGAGAAATATGATATTCTATTATAATTATCAATTTTCTAAAAAAAAGAAATGAAACAATGACAATAATGCTCCCAAGAAAATCCGAATGTATGTCTGGTTCTTTCACCAATCTCTAATCACAGTCAGCAATTATACATAGGCCATTATCCCTTAACATGTCCTACAAAAACAATGTCTATTCGGGTAATGATCAAGTATCCCGAATTGGGTGTAAGTTTAAATCAGTTGGCCACCTCCGATAGTGTCATAATCAAATCCACTCGACAAAAAGTTTATTAATATGTATATAGAAAATAATTACTATGTATAGTTATAGTTTTCACATTATAAATTAATCATAATTTAATACAAAGACTATCACGGTTGGACCATATCACACAGTCAATTCTAAATCATTATAAACATCAATATTTAGTGTACAATACCATGTATAATACTCCAAATCCTGACAGTGTAGATCAATATTTCAATCACCCAGAATCACATTGTTATTGAACACTATGTCTGACACCCCGAATCCCATTTACTATTCATTATTATTTATGAATAATTCAATGTCTAATAATTCAATTACCAACAATACATATAAATCTATCAGTAATGTAGAACACTATATGTAACACCGAAGTCCCCATTTTTGTTGAACCACATATATAAAAACGAAAAATACAATCATTAATTTATATCATTGGTTCATAACACCATGTATAACACCCCAATTTATATTGGGGTAGAACACCCTAACTAACACCCCAAAAACCATTCTTTAATTATTTCATAAATCATTTAATTATGTCTGTTAATTAATTCAATACCTAATTAATAACATTTATTTACTATTAATTAATTCTACAATTAATTAACCATTCATCATATTAATGATAAATAATAAAATAACCAACTAATTATTCTTAACGACAAGAATTTCCACTATATAACTAACTCCACATTTGACTATCCCAATTATCTGATCTTATAAATTGATAATTAATTCAAAAATTAATTAACCTTACTTCAAATTTCAATAACCCAATCATACTATCACAATCTCATAATAATTATTCCTCACAATTAATTAATTTACTACAATCATTTAACCAATTAATGATCTCCATTGATAAAAGAACCTAGAAATAATACGATTTTCATATATGATAATAAATAAAATCTATGAGATTTTTAATTTAGACCACCCACCATGATTCGTTGATGGATGTTTTCATAGCAGAAACTCCCAATATTCGAGCAACACAAAAATGTAGATCCTAGATCTAGATCTAGATTCCTAAATGAAGATAAAAGATATCTATATCATATCAATATAGATATTTATTTACAATACTATATCTAGATCTCACCAAAAAAGGTTCTGATCTAATAAATATAGGATAAACACCACCAAAATATCTGGATATGAAGGAAGAATCAATGGAGAATGGTTCTGGATGAGATCCCCTTACCTGGAGAAGAGATAATCTTCAATTTGGGAATTGAATCATGAATAATGGAGGAAGAGAAACCTTTAAATACATTTGTAATGTTATATAATTTACAAAAACATTTAAATATTGAGTCTAGGTTCAAATACTAATGTTTTGGGGGTTATAGTCATTTTAAAATTATATTTCAGAATAATTAATCCCTTGAGCTTGGTCTGGGTACACAGTATGAAAAACTATGTTCCAACATTGAAAACATCACTATCCACGGTTTCATACATTTCTTGGGTTTGGTCACATGGTTTAACAAACCGTGTGCCTACCATGCAGACATATCTTTCTAGTTTCACACGGTTAGCTGTGTTGGGTGCTCTATTTAACCTAACCATGCTCAAACTGTGCAAAAAATGCAATTTCACATTTTTTTCTTAAAAAATCCACCCAAAAAAACCCAATTCATAACTCCAAACAAAGTTACATAAATAAAATGAAATTTAATATGATTTTCACCTGAGATAACCCCAGAAAAGATTTGGGATCTTACATTCTCCACACTTTATAACAGCTCATCCTCGACCTACACTTCTGAACATCCTTAAATTATAAGAAAACAATATTAGGCCATTGAGTTCAGATATCTTTCTCCCTTACCCATGTTTCCATAATACATGATCTATCCACATGGTAATTCCCCTCAACACATTCTCATTACAATCCCACACACAACATAAATGCTCCTTAAATGATGCATCTATCCTACACTCGAGATCGTCTTCATAAATAACATGAGATGGGTAATGGTGATACTAACATATTTGTGATACATGGAAATTTTAACACCCCGAGCTTCCACAATATGCTTCTCATTCAATAATGCAATAGCTTGCATTGTACGCAACTTCGAGTTCTAAAACACCGCGACTAATAAAAGTAGCCGTTATGAATAGTAATAACCACTTTTTAAAATTATAGAAATTTTATATTTCAAAATGGACTTCATTTTTGGATTCGGAATATCGAAATTAGCCTATGTTGAATTTTTGGTATTTTTCTGAGAACTTCTAATTTTTTATGAATTGTGAAAAATACTTAAAAACAACTTTTTTAATCAAAATTATTTATAGTGATAAATTATACTATTTAGTGGTTTAAAAGTATAATTAGAATATATTTTTACCATTTTATCTAATGGTGGTCATTAGAATTAATTTAACATTGAAATTGGACATAAACAATTGCCAATCTTTTGATATAAATTGTTTCTTAAAAACACGCTATTTGTTGTGACAACGGGAATTAATTATAAAATTAATTAATGAAACTTATATTTTTGGAATTTTTTAAAATAGGCATCATTTTTTAATTTGGAATATCAATTATAGCATAGGGTGAAATTTTGGCATTGTTCTGAAAAACTTCAATTTTTGATGAATAGTGAAACCACTAAGTTGTAGTTAAATAACTGATTATTCGTTTAAATGAAATATTACCACTTGTCTGATTTGATTTTCAAAAATCCAGAATACATGGTTGTAATTAAGATGTAAAATTTGGTTCAATGAGATTAAAATAATTTTTGGTGAATAGTAACTTTTAAGTTCTTAATCGCGATTAAAGGTAATTAGTGTAGTTTAAGGTAAAAATAATGTTTTAATAATATGAGATGAGCTTGACACATATACTACCGTCATTGGATGTTCCATGGAAGACCAAGAAAATCCATGGGTCAACTTGGGGACCCCATGGAGCCACTTTAGTTAGAAAATGACATAAATACCTTTTTTTTAATGTTAAAGTAAAAAATGACAGAAACATGAAATGTTTTACTAAAACAATTTTTACATGGGGTTATACAAGTCATATTTTTGACTATAAATAGTCATTGGAAATATAATAATATTTCCTACATCATAGTATTTTTTTATATTTTTTAGACATTAAATAAATTAAATCATTTATGACATCATTATGATGTAGCGATGACCTCAATATTTAACAATTTTAATAAAATGAAAAGATAATGTACAATCCAAGGCTTACACTTGTCCAAAGACTATTGTATGGGTAGATTTAGAACCCTTATCACCTTATCCACTAATTATATAAGTTTGGGACCTTTATAATCCGAAAGGAATTGTATAATAATGTAAAATTTCCGTACTTTCCAAGAGTGCCCCTCCTCTCCTCTTATAAAAGGCCCCCACCTCTACCACCTCATTCACACTTTCAAACCATTTGTCTCGGCCAAAATCTTCCCAAATACTCTCCCAACTTCCCCCTCTTACTCTTAGAAGCCTTAATTTGGCCAGAACTCTTCCCAAGGAAGCCTTTGGTTCAAATCAAAAAGAGTTACCCGATTTTGAGGTAATGTCTTCTCGAATGTTGTTTTGTTTTATTTTTCTTCTCCAACCCCCTAAACTCTTTTTATTAATTTCATTTGTAACAAAACCAGTATCCTAAATATACTAGGATGTTGTTATAAGAAGTATTAGAGATACACTTACACACACCTACATCTAATGGTTAAAGAACAAACGGTTTCTGTGGATGGCGAATTTCTGCCTCACGAAACGATGATTGTTCAACACTCATATAACACATTCAAAGGTGGACATTAAGATGTCACTATATTTATATAAGATATATAATATGTTTATGTTTTACTTATGCTTCTGTATTTCTCATTTATGGCATACTTTATGATTTCCATTATGGGTAAACGCGATAATTTCATTTTAAGAAGTGCGGACTACCGCCCCCTCAAAGTGTTGTGAATCGTTAATGCCATATGTGGGATGTATAAAGGATGAAGTAAATTATATTAAATATGATATTATACTGGAACTATATTATACCTTTATATAATTATGATTTAATTCCATTAAATATGAAATAGAAATGAAAGTAGCGTTCATGCGTACGTACGGCTTACCGTCTCCATGAACGGTGTATTTCATTTTTACCTCTAAATGTTATGTAATAATATAAATGAATGTATATACTGGATATATATGAGATATATGATATCTATATCATGAATATAATTCTGGATATAATGGATATATCTCCACATGAACAACTTGTAATTATAAGAATGTTATTTTTGACTCAAGTACCTAAGATCGACAAAATGACCGTTATAAAGTTAAATAATTACATAATGTTCATAACATGGTAATAAGGGATATAAAAGGAATAATGAACAAGAAAAAGGTTGTTAAGTAAATAGGAATTAAATCTAGTTTATTATTCAGGAGGTTAAAGAACGGTCGAGTCAGGACAGGACGCAAGGTAAGGGAACTTCTTAACCCAGTTTCCATTCTTTGGGTTAATCTTCTACTTTCAAATTATGTCATGATATTATTATGTCTTATTTTGTATTATTTATGTGTACCTATAGTTAATACACATAATAGATCTATTTTATTTTAAAAATGATCTTTTTAAGGACTTCGTCTTAATCTCCTTTCATTGAGGCATATTTGGTTTTATACACAACTTTCTTTTATACGGTGTATAAACCCCTTTGACTTTTACATTTATTCAAAAGGAATCTTTTTTATACGAAGCGTTTTACTAAAAGAAAAAAAGGGAATGTTTTTCTTTCAGTACTTATGCGGCGACAATGACTTCTCCGCCGCCGTGACCATTATTTGAGTGTTGGCTTCCTCTACAAGCCATCACTTTTTTTTAATGAAAAATAAATACAAAGTTTTAACTTGCTTTTATTTTGGTATTGAAAATGGTATTGAATGCATTTTTATTATATCAATGTGTTGTATTGACATCTTGTGATTGAAATGTGGAAATGTTATGTTTCCTTTACGCATGTTTTATGTGATACGATTATGTTATGGTTTATGATATGTTTAAACCTATTCATATGAGGAATGCATTGGACTTAATAAGTGACGGGTGGAGCCCACTATAGCTCCTCGATGCATTGAAAGGTCTCATGAGACAAACTAGTGTCTTGGCATGAGGCCTTGACAAAATCTTATTTGTGGTCTTGGCACGAGGCCTTGACTACCTGGTTATGATAGTCTGGCATTATGCATTCCATCATTATGAAAGTGGTTATTGATATTGCATGTGATTATTCGACCAGTAGAATATCCATGTGAAGAAGTAAATGGCATTATCTCATTTTACCTTTTCCATATTATGTTGATGTTCATGTGTAAAAGGCTTTTGTTTTAGTTATACATTGGCTTAAATGTTTATGTTTATTTATGAAAGCTTCCGCAATATTTTTATCCTTACTGAGCATCTGATCTCACCCCTTTCAATGTTCTAATATTTTCCAGGATGTGAAGAAGTATTTTATGAATGACCTGCAGGGATAGTCAGAAGAGGATATGAGTGTGGACTATGGAGACTTTGTTATTGTAGATTTTCAATTTATGATGTAATGTAACATTTATGAATGTATCTAGTGTTTCCAAGGCTACTAAACTAATCAGTCTTCCGAGACTTGATCTTTTGTGATCATGCCAATGTTACGAAGTAATGCACCGACTCTGGGTAACTGAGGTCGGGGCGTTACAGTTGGTATCAGAGGCAGTTTAGTACTAACCTTGGAAGCTAGATTTGGATAAACTCTGATTAGAGCACATAGCCCGAAGATAGACATTAAGGATTAGTATAGATGAACTTCCTAGATTTTTGGTATTATAGAGATTTTGTGAGTTTTCCGAGCAATACATCCCTTTCTGGATACGAGCAGGTAGAGGAGGCTCTGGCACAGATGTACCTAGGGGTAAAACCCGAAAACACTACTTTGACATAGACTCGAACGGGAACTGGTGCATGAAAACGGGCCTTGCTGCACTCTTGGTTACGACACTCCCGAGGGATATGGTTAGGATAATTCTCATTTTCATTACAAACCACTATGAAGGGTTATGATTATATACTTCCTCAAAGAAAACATTCCTTTTTATGATTATGGATTATATCCATAAATAGTTCAATTTATGTAAAGTGTTTTACAAATATAGAATTATGTATTTTAATTCATAAAATAATCTAGTTTATTCCATTTTTTAGAAATGGCGCCTAGTGGAAGGAATGGAAACCGTATCAATGCACGCACTCCGTGTAGGGATTTCCCTCCTGCTTAAGATAATTATTGTGGATCTGCAGATACAACTGGTGCTGATCAACTTATTACCATACTGGGACATCACACTCAGGTTATGAATAATAACCTTACTCTTATGGAGCACCCTGATCCGCAACGTGGAGGATCAATGTTAGACCGCTTCATGAGGAAACAACCACCAACATTTAATGGGGGTAAAAATCTGTTAGTAGCTGAGCAATGGATAAACTCCTTAGAGAAAATATTCCACACCTTGGGGAGTAGCGAAAGGGAGAAGGCTATCATGGCAGTTTACCACCCCACTCGAGATGCCGATCAATGGTGGTCATTGATTCAAAATACAAAGGAAGATGATGACGTATCGAATATGGAATGGAGGGAGTTCAAAGATATTTTCTTAGAAAAATACTTTCCTCATGACCATCGAGCAGATATGGAAAGGCAATTTCTGAGTCTGAGACAAAAGCAGGATGAGAATGTCGCAAAGTATGAGGCCAACTTTACATGGTTGGCGAGGTATGCTGCAGATTATATATGTAAACCAAGAGGTAAGATTGATCGTTTCTTTGATGGGTAAAAACCATTTCTCCGTAGAGCTTTAGTATCACAATCTTTCTTAACATACGAAGATATTGTCTCATGTGCTATCAAGACAGAAAAGGAAATCTCTAAGTCTTATGACAACAAAGTAAAGCAAGAGAAGAAGAGAACGGTGGAACAAGAGACAGATAAAGGGAAAAAGGGAAATAAGGATTTTCCATTATGTGATAATTGTGGGAAGAATCACCTTGGTACATGCCTAAAAAGAATGTGAGTTTGTTATAAATGTGGAGAAAAAGGTCACCAGGCGCGTGATTGCAAGGGAAAGAAAGAGGCTATCAATGTTGAATGCTACAATTTTAGGGAATTGGGGCATTATGAAAATGAATGTCCTAAGCGTCAGGGAGTCTTACCTCAGAAAAGGCCAAGGGATCAAGGACAATCTTATGTTGTTACTATAGTTGAAGCGGAATAATTAATGTATTGGTGCTTTTGGACTCATTGATTATATTCTGGTTATTAGAATAATGTGATATATATATAAGGATTGTACTGAAGTACTTGTAGTTTCAGTAAGGTTTTAATATGATGAAGGTAATCATATTTTTAGTATGTGATAATAAGATAATCTTTACTTTGTTTGGGGAATCTGATAAATTGATTTTGGAATTAAGAGACCTTTTAGAGAAAGTCTGAATAGAGGTATTTTGGATGAATATAATGGTTGGAGTGGATTAAGTTGATCTTTGGATAGTGTTGTTTAAGGTTAAAAAATTTGTGAAGATTATTTTTGGAATATTATAATACTATAGTTTTAGGAAAAGGAAAACCTGCAGGGTGGGGCATAACCTGTCACATCGGACAAAGATGCAGGAATCCAACCCACAACCATAGTGCGACAAGCCTTTATTTCCTACCACTAGCCTACAGGAAGTCCCTGGTTATTACAAAATAATTTTACTAATCTAAATGGTATGTGTTAACATTTGGAACCTTATACAATTAGGATAAGTATAATATTTTTGATTTCTATTATCTTTTTGAGTGAAAGATGAGTTGAAGGTTGAAACTCTAATTGTCAAGCATAAATATATATATACCTATCTCTTATTAAATGAATAAATTAATTCTTAAACTTTATTAAAGGGATATTAAAACAAAAAAATGTGTTATCCTAAAACCATATGTCTTGTTGAACTGATGATATTTTAAATCAACATAGATTGAAGGCTTTGAGGCCCTCAATTTGACAGTTGATTGTGATTGATGACCTCAATCACTCCCAACAAATATTTACGTTTTTTCTCCAATTATATGTCTCTAATTTCCACCAATATTCTCCTAATCGAGATCATAATTGGGTGGTGACTTTTTTATTTCCCTTTCCCTCTTATTCAGGCTAAATTTTATTAATCTTATTTCTGATGTGGGTTTTCCACAATGGTATTTTCTATTTTCAACCTTTTATTTTCAAAGAAAAATTTCAAATTGCAAGGACGCAATTTATTTAAGGAGGGGATAATGTAACACCCCGAGCTTCCACAATACGCTTCTCATTCAATAATGCAATAGCTTGCATTGTACGCAACTTCGAGTTCTAAAACACCGCGACTAATCAAAGTAGTCATTATAAATAGTAATAACCACTTTTTAAAATTATATAAATTTTATATTTCAAAATGGACTATATTTTTGGATTCGGAATATCGAAATTAGCCTATGTTGAATTTTTGGTATTTTTCTGAGAACTTCTAATTTTTTATGAATAGTAAAAAATACGTAAAAACAACTTTTTTAATCAAAATAATTTATAGTGATAAATTATACTATTTAGTGGTTTTAAAGTATAATTAGAATATATTTTTACCATTTTATCCAATGGTGCTCATTAGAATTAATTTAACATTGAAATTGGACATAAACAATTGCCAATCTTTTGATATAAATTGTTTCTTAAAAACACGCTATTTATTGTGACAGCGGTAATTAATTATAAAATTAATTAATGCAAATTATATGTTTGGAATTTTTTAAAATATACATCATTTTTGAATTCGAAATATCAATTATAGCATTGGGTGATATTTTGGAATTGTTCTGAAAAACTTCAATTTTTGATGAATAGTGAAACCACTAAGTGGTAGTTAAATAACTGAGTTTTCGTTTAAATGAAATATTACCACTTCTGTGATTTTAGTTTCAAAAATCTGACATACATGGTTGTCATTAAGAAGTAAAATGTGCTTCAATGAGATTAAACTATTTTTTTGTGAATAGTATCTTTTAAGTTCTTAATCGCGATTAGAGGTAATTAGTGTAGTTTAAGGTAAAAATAATGTTTTAATAATATGATATGAGCGTTACACATGTCCTACCCTCATTGGATGTTCCATGGCCGACCATGAAATTCCATAGGTCAACTTGGGGACCCCATGGAGCCACTTTAGTTAGAAAATGACATAAATACATTTTATTTAATGTTAAAGTAAAAAATGACACAAACATGAAATGTTTTACTAAAACAATTATTACATGGGGTTATACAAGTCATATTTTTGACTATAAATATTCATTGGAAAGATGAAAAGATTTCCTACATCATAGTATTTTTTTATAATTTTTAGACATTAAATAAATTATATTATTTATGACATCGTTATGATGCAGCGATGACGTCATTATTTAAAGATTTTAATAAAATGAAAAGATAATGTACAATCGAAGGCTTAAACATGTCCAAATACTATTTGATGGGTAGATTTATAACCCTTATCACCTTATCCACAAATTATATATGTTTGGGACCTTTAGAATCCGAAAAACATTGTATAATAATGTAAAATTTCCTTACTTTCCCAGAGTTCCCCTCCTCTCCTCTTATAAAAGGCCCCCACCTCTACCACCTCATTCACACTTTCAAACCATTTGGCTCGGACAAAATCTGCCCAAATACTCTCCCAACTTCTCCCTCTTACTCTTATAAGCCTCACTTTGGGAAGAACGCTTCCCAAGGAAGCCTTTGGCTCAAATCAAAAAGAGTTACTCGATTTTGAGGTAATGTCTTCTCTAATGTTGTTTTGTTTTATTTTTCTTCTCCAAACCCCTAAAATCATTTTATTAATTTCTTTTGTAACAACACCAGTATCCTAAATATACTAGGATGTTGTTATAATAAGTATTCTAGCTACACTTACACACACCTACATCTAATGGTTGAAGAACATACGGTTTCTGTGGATGGCGAATTTCTGCCTCACGAAACGTTGATTGTTCAACACTCATATAACACCTTCAAAGGTGGCCATTAAGATGTCACTATATTTATATAGGATATATAATATGTTTATGTTTTACTTATGCTTCTGTATTTCTCATTTATGGCAAACTTTATGATTTCCATTATGGGTAAACACGATAATTTCATTTTAGGAAGTGCGAACTACCGCCCCCTCAAAGTGATGTGAATTGTTAATGCCATATGTGGGATGTATAAAGGATGGAGTAAATGATATTATATATGATATTATACTGGAACTATATTATACCTTTATATAATTATTATTTCAATCCATTAAATATGAAATAGAAATGAAAGTAGCGTTCATGCGTACGTACGGCTTACCGTCTCCATGAACGGTGCATTTCATTTTTACATCTAAATGTTATTTAATAATATAAATGCATTTATATACTGGATATATATTAGATATATCATATCTATATCATGAATATAATTCTGGATAGAATGGATATATCACCACATGAACAACTTGTAATTATAAGAATGTTATTTTTGACTCAAGTACCTAAGATCGACAAAATGACCGTTATAAACATAAATAATTACATAATGTTCACAACATGGTAATAAGGGATATAAAAGGAATAATGAACATGAAAAAGGTTCTTAATTAAATAGGAATTAACTCTAGTTTATTTTTCAGGAGGTTAAAGAACGGTCGAGTCAGGACATGACGCAAGGCAAGGGAACTTCTTAACCCAATTTCCATTCTTTGGGTTAATCTCCTACTTTAAAATTATGCCATGATATTATTATGTCTTATTTTGTATTCTTTATGTGTACCTATAGTGAATACACATAATAGATCTATTTTATTTTAAAAATGATCTTTTTATGGACTTCGTCTCAATCTCCTTTGATTGAGGCATATTTGGTTTTATACACAACTGTCTTTTATATGGTGTATAAACCCCTTTGAATTTTACATTTATTCAAAAGGAATATTTTTTTATACGAAGCGTTTTACTAAACGACAAAAAGGGAATTTTTTTCTTTCCGTACTTATGCGGCTACAACGACTTCTCTGCCGCCGTGACCATTATTTGAGATTCGGCTTCCTCTACAAGCCATCACTTTTTTTTAATGAATAATAAATGCAATGTTTTAACTTGCTTTTATTTTGGTATTGAAAATGGTTTGGAAAGCATTTTTATTATATCAATGTGTTGTATTGACATCTTGTGATTGAAATGTGGAAATGTTATGTTTCCTTTACGCATGTTTTATGTGATACGATTATGTTATGGTTTATGATATGTTTAAACCTATTCATATGAGTAATTCATTGGACTTAATAAGTGACGGGTGGATCCCGCTATAGCTCCTCGATGCATCGGCAAGTCTCATGAGACAAACTAGTGTCTTGGCATGAGGCCTTGAAAAAATCTTATTTGTGGTCTTGGCACGAGGCCTTGACTACGTGGTTATGATAGTCTGGCATTATGCATTCCATCATTATGAAAGTGGTTATTGATATTGCATGTGATGATTCAACCAGTTGAATATCCATTTGAAGAAGTAAATGGCATTATCTCATTTTACCTTTGCCATATTATGTTGATGTTCAAGTTTAAAAGGCTTTTGCTTTAGTTATACATTGCATTAAATGTTTATGTTTATTTATGAAATCTTCCTCAATATTGTTATCCTTACTGAGCATCTGAGCTCACCCCTTTCAATGTTTTAATATTTTCCAGGATGTGAAGAAGTGTTTTATGAATGACCTGTAGGGATAGTCAGAAAAGGATATGAGTGTGGACTATGGAGACTTTGTTATTGTAGATTTTCAATTTATGATGTAATGTAACATTTATGAATGTATCTAATGTTTCCAAGGCAACTAAACTAATTGGTCTTTCGAGACTTGATATTTTGTGATCATGCCAATGTTACGAAGTAATGCACCGACTCTGGGTAATTGGGGTCGAGGCGTTACAAAAATCATCAAGAATAGAACTATATTTATATGGAAGAGACAACCGATATTCTATTGTCCCGATTCTCTCAATTATCTCAATGGGTCCAACAAACCTATGCATCAACATACCATGCCGCTATATACAAAGATGGCCAAACTAGGAGACACCATATGCAATACACTATCACCCTATGTACAATCTTGGGTTTGTATCTATCTATTATCATTACCTGTATTTCTACACTATAATGTAGTCATATTCTTCTGAATCTGATGTACCTACTCCAACATCTCTTGCATGAGACTCAATACCAACAAATCTAACTCACCAGCCTCCAACCAACATAGTATTGATCTTAATGATCTACCGTAGATGTCCTATTATTATTCCATATATATTGTTTCTGGATAACTGTTTCTATAGGAGAACTCCATTAGATCCAAGTGATTATCCAATGACCCACGGATGTCTTAAACACATTCCTATAGCTTATACTCAAACAACTATATAGTATGCTCTGACTGCCCATCTATTTGTTGGTGGGAATCCATACTCAAATATGCATGTATGTTAAGAACATTCTTTAATCCCTATTAATATCATGAGGTAAATCCTTGCACATGATCTAATACTATATTCTATGTCACCCCATATATATAGAATATCTCATGAACATTCAGTTTTCCCAACTTCTCTATTGTAAAGGTTTCATACATAGGAAATAAATGCACTACCTTTTTTAGGTAATCCATAATGAACAAAATATCATCATTATTCTGATGTGTCTTTGTATGTACTATATAAAAGTATAGGATAATGTTATACCACATACATTCAAGAATATGAAATGGTTGTAGTAAGACACTAGGCCATTGATGTTTTTTCTTCACATGCTGACAGATGTAGCATCATGTCACAAACCCTATTATCTCTTTCATCATGCCAGAACAGCGAAATGGTATCAATAGGTGATGATACATTTTTTCACAAATAGATGGACCTCTCACTTTGTGTCATGAAAATCCTACAAGATCTATTCTCTCATTATAATAGGTATAATAATTCGATTCATCACATAGATGATCCTACCCTTATCAATCATCTAGTCTGAAAGTGACTCCCCACCAACAAAACATTCCCTAATGAAAAAGTACTATTTATCCTCATACTATAAGTTACTGATCCACATAAAAAGTGATGAATCAAAAGAAAATGATATAAGAGTTATCTGATATTTCATCTCCCATTCCACAATCAACATCTCATCTAGCAATGTCATCATCTTACACTAAGCACTAGACTCCTAAACTACTTGAGTATGAGTTTTTAGGCTCAAAGTTTTGGACAAATTGTTTCCATTTCATGGTGTATATACCAAATCAAAATCAAAATAATTCATATACTCAACCCATATCAGCTCCTGAAGATTCAAATATCTCTTAAAAAGATGTATCTTAGTCACTCATGGTTAGTATAAACTATAATCCTTTCTCCCAAGAGGTAATTTTACCAACACATCAAAGCAAAAAACAGTGTTGCCAACTCGACAACTTGCGTAGGGTAATTCCATTCATGTGGACTAAACTGTCGAGACCCATTCACCACATATTTACACCCTTGTATCACCACATCTACAATTCATATCCTACAAGCATCACAATACTCTATGTACACTACACCAAAATTTGGTAGAATTATGATTGTTGCTGATGTCAACCGATTCTTCAACACCTGAAAGGACAACTAAGAATCCTCTGACTACTCAAACCTTACTCTCTTTTTGGTCAAGCCGAAAAGTAGGGATTCAAAAGAAGAGAAATCATGGTTTATTCTCTTATAATACCCTTATAATCCATATAGGTTTTTGATATCGAAAACATTCTTTGGATTCTCCCAAGAATCCACTACCAAAACCTCCTCTGGGCACACTAACACACCTTCCTCTGAGATGATGTGCCTCTATAAGTGTACTTGGTATATCCACCACTGAAAAATATGTTTCTTGATGTATAGACTATGCTCTCTTAGTGTACTCAGGATGATTTTATGTTGTTGTGAATGATGGTCATGGGTCTTGGAGTACAGAAATACTTCTTCCACAAACACAATAACAAACTAATCTAGGTACGGATGTAAGATCATGCCATCAAAGCTATAAACATTATTGGCTTGTTTTTCATCCCAAATGATATTAAAACAAACTCGTAAATCCATATCTTCTCTAGAAAGAAACCATCAGCATATCATAAGCCCTAACTCTCAACAGATAAAACATTGATATCAAATTGATCTTTGAGATCACACATGCTACCTTCAGCTGGTATGAAATATCATCGAAACATTGAAGATGGTATCGATTCATTTTCTTCATCTTAATCATATTTTCATAATCAATACTAAAACTTAAACTCCTATAATCCTTATTTGAAAACAGTATAGGTGTTCTCCAAGGAAACACAATTTATATATAAATTCATTATCCTTCCACTCGTAAAACTAGTTCTTGAGTGATTCAAGCTCAGTTGGAGACGTTCTATATGGTGATATATATATTATCTCAACTCCAAGCATGATCCCAATATTAAACTCCATATATATCCCTGGTGATATCCCTAAAAATATTCTAGAAAGACATCTAGAAATAATTCAACTATTTGTGGAAGTTCATCTTTCATTACAACTTTATCATCCAGAAAATGATTAACAACCTGGGTTGATATCTCTCCCAGTTACTGAGAAATTGGACTATCATTTCATAGATGGATATCACACTCTACACGGAGAATGTATCTTTCTCCCTTAAGAGATGTAAACGTCACTCTCCTTCGGTAAAAATCAGTGTGGGTCTGGTATGTGACTATCTAGTCTATACCAATAATTATGTTTAAGACTGTCATGTCAAGGATATAAGGATCCCATTGAAAATGATACTCTCTAATATCAAGTGAACGCCCCTAGAAAAGACACATGTCTCTAGACCATACACCCAAGGGTGTATCTATCATCATTACCCCATTCCCAATATTCCCTGCTAGGATCACACCGTTAACATGTTTAGAATATATAAAGGAATATGTGACTCCAATATCAAATAATGAACTTGATAATGTAAAAACTACAATAATAGTACCTCCCAATTTTGATATTTCATCCTTTATTTCCACAAGTATAGGTTTCACCACATGAAACTATATTTTCCCTATTCCTGGATATGTTGTATCACTCCCCTGAGTTGCACTACTTCACTGATTTGGGAATTCATTCCGAAAATAACCATGTCCACTGCCACTACCAACTTGGTTTGAAGAACTCCAGCAGCCAGATTGGTATGGTGAAAATGTCCCTCTTTTGAAACCCTAGTTCTACCAAGCTCCACAATCACAACTAGACTACCTTGGGTTCTGGAAGAACCTCTATAGATTACCCACCATGCCATAGGCTCAACACTCTACTATAGGTCGGGAAAAATGTTTTTAATAGGGTCTCGGATGACCACAGTGGCGGAAAAGAACATTAGTAAGATCTTTCATAACTTATCCACCTAAATAGACACTATTATTCCCACCGCTCTAGCTGAAAATCTCAAAACATCTCTTCTTGCCCTTGAAGGTCGTACCACCTGACCATCCAATAAGAATCACTTTCCCACAACTGGAATACTACTTCTGGTTCCCCTCAGAAATTAGAACCAGATTTGACACTTTTGTAAATATCTTTAGCTTGTAAATTTTCACATACGAATTAATTTCACATTTAAGTCCATCATTAAAACATCTACCAGATGTAGCCTCATCTGATGCTAAATCTAGACAAAATGTTTTAATTCTCTATAGCATCCAATGTAGACAATAATCGAATGATTCCCCTATGTTAGTCTCATTAACTCAGATTCTCATTCCTTCCTTACTGTCTCTAGTTGGCAGTGTTCAATGTACATCTCCTGAAAAAAATTCATTCTGTACCATCATGTAGCTCTGTTAGTGCCAGGACGTCCCCCACAGTTACTCCGGACCATGAAAAATGTTAGATTCCATCTTGACTCTCTTCTCAATAGGATTCTCCTGGAGGTCATGTATAGTGTTGATAGACTCCAACTGAAATTCATCTCCATCAGGTCCACCCTATGTGGTGAAATTCAGATGGTGCTGCTACAGAAATTACCTCATCAGATAAGACATGCTTTTAACTACCTGCCCTAGGTCTCTTTCCACAAATTTCCTAAAACAAGCTAATTTCTTTCCACACATATATCTGACATCCACACTGGGAACTATCGATGCCTCAGGTTCCACCACTATAATATTACCAAATTCCATGTCCTCAGGTCATCCTATCAACTAGCGTCATCGTGGAGGAATATCATTACAATTACCAACACACATTTTCAAAATAGTTTACAATTTTGACATGATTATGAATTAAGGAAGAATATCCACCTACCACAAGTCTCATCCCAGTGTCTGGAAAAATGGCCAAAATTGATATGTTATTACTACACATAACCTCCCAACACCCAGGTCTAGTTAACAAGGTTAACATATTAACATTTATCAAGTTTATTCTTTAGAGGCTAATTTATTCACATCATTTGTATTATTTTACCATATCTTTTAATTTCATGTTTAGAACCCTGCTCAATTTAAAACCACAGTACATAAAAATAGTATATGTTCAATAACATACCCATTTCCCATTTTTTCCATGAATTCCTACAATGATTCATTTTAAAAAAATAGTCGGGATGTCCTAAAATGATGCATTAAGACTCAACTATCATGATATTATGGGGCATGATAAAATTCTCAAAAACCTCAATAATAATTATCATAACACAAAACTAGTACATCACCCAAGGTGAAATAATATAAAACTATAACGGGAAACATCTATAATAATATTCCCAACCATAGTACATGGGTTTCCATTATACATAGGATTTCATCTCCCATGCACGAGCTCATTACGAAGCCCTGACTAATCCTTGCCTATTTTCTACCTTTACATATATATAAATACCATAGTAGAAGAATGAAAATAGGACCTCTGATTTTACTTTTTAACATCTTGGCCCATATTCTATGCAATGGTGCTCTGAGATAGTTTGTTACATGACCTTAGGTGTGCCTTGAAATATTCTAGAGGCGGCCGAATAGTAGCGATGGTCTAGTAAGTCATTTGTGGGGACACTATACCCTATTTTATCAGAGTAATAACCAGTGGAAAATATAAAAGATAATAGAAGAATAATATTAATATATAATCAAAACCATTACAAGATCACTAGATAAAAAAACAGGAAACACAATACTCACCTAAATGAGATATATGAAATTCTAGTATAATTTAATGGTGTATACAAAATAACAGAAACAAAGACACTAAATATACTTATCAGAACCAGAACCATGCCCGGTTCCCTAGCCCATCCCAAATCCCAGTCAGCAATTGAGCCCATGGCCTTGACCGATATCATGTTATGCAGAAACAGTGTTTATTCAGGTACTAATTAGGCTGCCTAAATATGGTGTGAATAAAACTCAATAGGCCCCCACCAAATGTGTATTAATAATGTAGCCAACAAAAGTGTATGAAGCTATATGGAGAAAATAAGTACAATGTATTATTACAATGATCATATTATATATTAATCTTAATTAGGAACATAGACTACCAGGGTTGATACACATCATATAGTCAATTTACAATCTTTATACACATTTATATTTTTTTGTAGGAAACAATATCTGACACTCCATATCGCATCAATGTAGTACATCATGTCTAACACCCGAAATCTCCAAGGAGTAGATCATAATGATTGACACACAAAATCACATTTATTGATTATTATCATAACCACAAAAATACATGTCCAACACTCCAATTCTCAATAATATAGATAGATCTATCAGTGGTTTAAAAGGCCTTATCTAAAACCCAACATCCCATTGTTGTAGAATGTCTTGTCTTACACTGCAAACCCCATTTTTTCATTTATGTCATTGGTGTATAATGACATGTCATACACACCAATTCTCATAGGCATAGAACATCATTTATATAACCACAAAACCAATTCATCAATTCATTCATAAATTAATTATTTAATTCCTTTAAATAATTTAATAACTAATTTGATACATAATCATCCCATTAATAAATTGTACAATTAATTAACCCTTCAAGAGCCCAATGGGAAATAATTAATTTACCAATTAAATATTCTTAAAAACTTGTAATACTACTAGATAATTAACTCAATAGTTAACTATACCAATTAATCCATCATTTACTTTGATTATTAATTTTCCAATTAATTATATTTACTTCCCATTTCAAACACCCAATCTAACTATCACATTCATATCTTAATTAATCTTCACATTTAATTATCATGTTCAAAAATCCCTAAATCCCATAAAATCCAAACATTCATAATAAATTAATGTTCAAAAATAATAATTTCAATTAAAGATATAAATTTCTAAACATACATAAAAATCCAAAAACATGTATATATGAGAAGAAATACTGAATATGGAATTTAGAATTTAGACCACCCAACTCGATTCATTGAAAGAAATTCTATCAACGGAAATCCCCAAAATCTGAGTAGCACAATAATGTAGATCTAAGTTCCAGATCTAGATTCCTAAATCATGGTCAATTATATCAAGATATTATCAATCTAGATATACAATCCTAGATCTAGATCACACCAATAGGGTTTAGATCTAAGAAAATAAAAGATAAAATCCACCAAAATATATGGAGAAGAAATAATAATTGTTGGAGAAAGGTTTGGGATGAGGTCCACATACTGAGAGAAAAGAATATATTCGATTCGGGCATTGAATCATTAATAATAGAGGTTGAACTTTTTTAGATACCTTCTGGAATACTTTGGAATCTCCCATGACATATCAATCTTTAGACTAGGTAAAAATAGTGGTTTTTCAAGGGATCAGGTGGTTTTATAATTAAATTTTAGATTAATTAATCCCACACAAATGATTAGGGAACACAGTTTAAAAAACCATGCACCATCCATGAAAAACTCGATATACAAAATTGCTCACTTTCTTAGGATTGGAAACACAGTTTACCAAATTTTGTTCCCATCATGCATACCTCTCTTCCTGGGTTCACATGGTTAGCTGGGATGGGCGCACTGTTCACCGCAATTGTGCGCAATACTTCTACAAACCCATTTTCAAAATTTTTCTTCAAAACTCCACTCAAATAAACCCCATGTCATTACTAAAAAAACCGCACTTAAATAAAAAATGTCCCTAAATTTTCCTTCTATATAACTCAAGATTAATTTGACATATTACATGTGGAAATAGGTTGTAACCTAAATACATAATTGTCCATGAACTATATTTTCCACTAAGGATATAATATTGATTAATTATATCTATTAATAGTCCCAATATGAGATTCCATTATTATTTTCCAAAACCATTTATTTTTAATCAAATAACATCCATTGATGTGAATCATAAGGGTGGGGCATGTTTCCATTAGAAATGAAATATTATGTAAGGGATATTAATGAATATGTTTCATTTGAATTAAATTTTTTTCTTGAAATGATTAATTATTGAAATATTCCAAATTAACTTATTGATTTGTTTAGTTCCTATTCTTGAGAATGATTCATAGTTGATTTGGACATCTAATTTATATCAGGATGTCCAACATTTATGAATTTTTTATAAACATTTATATTCATTATTAAACAACACATTTTATTTGGGGAAATTATATATCTGATTATAAAAAAATAACATTGAGAATTATAATTTCTTTAAATCATTACTATAATATGGAATCCCACCACCATCTAGAATTATATCATTTATAATTTTAAGAAATTCAGTGAATCATTTGAAACTTCATCCCTTTAATTCTTTCATATTAACTAATATCAACATTGTTTACAAAAAAATTAATTTAGTGAAACCAAAGTATATTATTTTATCATAATTCTCATACAATAATTCAATAATTTTATTTTTAAAATGGTTTCAATTCCCACATAATTTGTTAATTCAAAAATAAGATTCTCTTCCTCATGTTGAATGTCTTCATCCACCATAGATATTAGATTTTATGTAATTTCACCATTACATTACCAGCATGATTAATTATGCTTAAAAACATAAAAAATTATATTCTCTTGGATTTATTTTGAAGATATATTTTTCATATTTTAACACTTAATAAATTGAAAAATGATACTTTATTTATTATTTATTTTTCTAAATTCCATGAAATCACATACTAATTTTTCATATTCATCATTTTTGTATATAATTAACTAAAAATGATAAATTAATCACCTAAAATCATATTATAATATGTGATTATATTAAACCATTCAATAAAATATATATATATATATATATATTAATTTTCAAAAAATATTAACATATAGTAATAATAAAATATCAAAAATTTATTTCTGACTATTTAATCAAAAACCTATATTATAAAAAATTATAAAATTTAAAAAACATATGGTTATATATTTATGGTAAAATATGATCACTGAGTAAATAAGATATAATTTCATGAAACATAAAAAATTTGATATTTTATGAAACAAAATAACTTATTCCATAATTTGATATAAAACTATATGATTTTTTAGTCATCAATGTCAATACTAAAATGAAACATGAAACTTCTAATATATTCCACAAACTCCTTCATATCATTACATGAATAGTAATGGTCAATTAATGAAGAATAATTAATCCATTCCCATACAATTACACGACATGAAATATTTTATTTCAAAGCATGGTATATTAATATGGAGTTAGTGAATATAATTTTTAATATATCCATTAAATGTTCTAAAATATTCTCTATATTTAACAAATATATTTATATATATATCTCTAAAAACCAAATCACAATCCTTTTTTATAGAAAATTATTCATGGGTATTAGTTTCAAATATAAAACCACTATATTAATTATAATTTTTTAAAAAATTACTCTCAATAGAAATTATTTATAAATATCCCTCTCTTATTAAATTCATGATTATTGATAAATAAATTATTTTCTAGTGAAAAAATTGAAATTTTTTAAAAAAAAATGTTTGAATAATATAATTATACATATAGTAAAACATCATACTTTATCATCTACTATAATAATCAATTTTTATGTAATCCTACCTTATAGGTCATTTTGAGAGTCAAAATATTTATTAATTTTTGATATTTTCAATCAATATAGTATACCAATCGGAAATATAAAAACAAAAAATTAATCTCAAGATATCAGTGATTGATTATCATAAAATCTATAAGAATAATTATATAAAAATAATATATTAAAAAATATAAATATAAAATATTACAAACACAAATGATTCAAGTCACAAACCATTTATATCACAACAACAAAAATTATAATGACAAAGAAAATATTTTTCACAAAAATCTGACCAATAAATTATATAATTATAAAATATTAATATATATTCAAATGAATAAATAAATTTAATTTACAAATAAAATATACTAAAAAGTAATTTAAAATTAAAAAATAAAAATATTTGTTGTAAAATAAAGGGATTTACATTGGAAATAACTATAAAATAGAACCAAAACCATGATCGATGGACATAAAATTGAAGTAAGTGAAATAAATCACATTAAAATAGATATCCAAATCTAATGACAGTGAAACATTAATTAGAGAAATAGAACATAGATCTATGGGTTTAATATAGTGAGTGGTGAAGAAGATAGATGCAATATAATTGACAATTTTTGAAAATATTGTAAAAGAGTCAATCAAATGAAAAATTTTGAATGTATTTATTCATTATCTGGGAGCCATTGGTCAGACATTGTAGGATTTGTTGTCAAAAATTAATCTTCATATTGATGGAACCCATGATTATATATTATTTAAAATCTTTTAATGTTAGTTCTTTAGTACAAGTCATGCAATTTTTTTTAATTTTATGCATTACTTATATAGGATATTATATTAATTTATTAATTACAATTTCAATTAAAAATGACATTAAATTTCTATTCATGTTCATTTGAACCCTGTTCATGATAAAATAAAATTTAAAATACCAATTTGAAATCATATTTTTATTTTATTAAATAAGATAAAGATAGCATGTTTGCGATAAGATCATCATCGACTAAAGATAAAGAGTCACTTAATGTTTGTGAATCTTTTACAAAATTTAAAATGGTTCAATTATTTCACAAAAGGGTGAATAATAAGTCTTACATAATTCATGAGATCAACCTTACTGACATGTGTATAACTATGAGATAAAATTATTGTTTGGGTGTTGGGTATATTATAATTTTCATTGGATAATTCACAAGGACGAATAATTTCATGACCAAATATGACTAGCTTGAATTAGAAGGTATATTTTATATTCTCAAGAGAGAATTTTAAATAGAAAAATGTGAATAAATTAGAATGTAGATAACATATAACAGTATAGAATTCAGTTTTAATTATTTATAAATCAATCTTTCAAATAATAGAATAAATAACCAAATTTTTGTATATTATAACACCAATAAAATTGAGTTGTTGATGGAAAATATCGAAACCATTTGAATTGGATAAAATAATGATTTCTAAGAACATATTATTTTTCATTACTTTTTCATTGGGAAGAAATGTATGTTCCTAGAACATTAATATAATATTCATATTAAGACCCATGAGAAATATAGAACCATAAAATTTTTTTACTGGAGGATAGAAATTTTCAATTACTTTATATAATTTGTTAGTATTTTTTATAGAATGTTGAGAAATAAAAATCTTGAAAAAAAATTGAAAAAAAAATTAGGGATCATAATCAGATATATATAAAATGATATATGGAATATATTATTTATTATTAAGATTTCTATACATGATAATTATTTTTATTTTAAGGTTATTGATAACAACCAAAAGTAATTTGATATGAGAAGTTGACATTGGAATTTAAAATTTTGATAGATTTGAATTGTTTGATAAAGAAAATTATGAAGAATTTAAAAATGTATAGAATTATATTAATATTCTTTTTGAACAAATGAATGGTAAAGTTTATTTATCTAGAATTTTTAAATAAAAGAATTAGTGATTGAGAAATAATATTGATCTATAATCTTTTATTGGGAATAAATTGGAACCATTCATATAAAAATAATTTCAAGAGTTGAAAATTAGACTTCTCTCATTTCTCATGTTGAAAGATAAACCATTTTAAAATTATTTTCTCAATGGGAAAATATTAATGATATAAATAGAGAAAATTATTTTATTGAGATAAAGTTATATCAAATCTTGTGTGAATAAATAATATTAAAAAGTAATTGGAAATAGTTTTGTTTTCATTAAAAATTCAGTTTGAAAGGTGACGTGAAAAAATTAAATATTGGCTATTATATGAATGATACACAGAATTTGGAGGGATATAATTGGAAGAACCATTTACTCTAATGGATAGGCTTGAATCAATAATAAATATCTTTGTATTTTTATAAGACTAGATTTTAGGTGATGCAAAGTTAACATAACAAAATATTACATCATTTTTAATGAATATTCATCTCAAATCATTATGAACCACTAAAAAATCATAAAATATTAGTGTCTTATGAAACTTTTATAAAGAAAAAATTAGTACAAAATTGATCTACATAATATCCCACTATGTTATTAACAAATAGAACTCTTATTAGGCATATTATAATTAAAATCATTTTTAAAATATTTTGGAAATTGAAACATAAGAAATGGTGAGCTCATATATATTTTAATGGTAAAAATGGATGATATTAATCAATGATCATGAATAAGATCATTATGATCATAAGATTATAATAATACCAGCTTAAAAATGTCACATCATACTAAAAAACATATAATAAAAAGGCATGGAGTAAAATGATGATGTTTGTTTGACATGAAATATAAAGGAATCAATGACCATGATATATGAAATAATAACATTATTATAAGATAAATCCATAAAAGAGTCGGATAAAGTCTGAAAAAATCATAACCATATAATTATGATGTCTAGGATACCCACAATGACATTAATCATATTATACACTTGGAATACCCATATGTTTACAAACTTTGAGTTTGGGATGACCTCTTGTGTTCCCTTCATGGGTTTGGGATAACCTTTCGTGTATCAAGTTTTGGGCTTCAGATAACCTCCCATTTATGATTTTTTCTTGTAGAAAATATTCATTTCTTTAATTCCTTATAGGGATATAATTGACCTATGCAAAAAATAATAATAATATATTTTTATATATTCCAAATATCTTAAAAAAATTAATTTCAACATGGATAAATATGAGGAATAAATTTTTTTTCATATGTTTATAATTATCAAACTCATAAGCCATATAGATAAATAATAGTGGAAGTTTCATAAAATCGTATGCAATGTGAAGTATAACTAATTGAAAAGGATGTTAATGTAAATGAATAATTACTTAAAAATATCAGTCATTGTATTAGTGTAGTAAATATACTTCTCATTTAGAAATAAAAAATTTAATGTATGGAAATTATAAAAATACTATGAAAAACATTTTTATAAAAAAGGTTCTTATAATATTTTAAGTAATCTTCAAATAAAACATTAGTTTTGAAAGTTGTAATATCTATTCATGTAGTTTATTATAGAATAATGATTCCTATACATTTTTGTTAAATAATTAAGAGTACTTTATTTAGAAGATGAGATGATGTCTACATTAAAATATTTTCATGGATATTACAACCTGAGATGAAATGGCCGCAAAAATAAATAAAAAATATATAATATTATTTAAAAATTATTAATGAAAATATGTTTAGTGGAATAGGAGATTATCAATAAACTATATAAATAATGTAATTTTTTTTAAAATATTCATTCAGACTATAGAATCTATGAATATTGAAAAATGAAATTACATTTTGTAGACTATAGAAAAAATTAAAGGAGAAAAGTAACTATATGTATTAGAGATAGGAAATATAATTTAATTATCATAAATTAAATCATGTAAAATTGTATAAAAAAATATTGTAACATAAAACCATTTAAAATATGGTAACATTGATTTATAACCCCCATGATAGAAAAAAAAACTGAATAAAACATGAAATAATTTGTACCTAATAGTATAAATGTTATGAAATATCAAAGGGGAATAAAATACCATTAAAAATACATATAGTTATATGAAAAATACATCCCCCATTGAAAAATATTTTAGGCAATAAACCTTTATTACATTCATTGTAACGCCCTGACCCCAGTTACCCAGAGTCGGGGCATTATTTTATTACATTGGCATGATTACAAGGAATCATTCCCCAAAGGGTGGATCGGTTTAGTAGTCGTAGAAAATAGATTACATGTATGAACATTACATTAAAATTTCTAAATTAAAACACACCATATATAATCCATTGAAAATGCCATTATTCCCATTGCATAACCCTGCATATCAATCATAATTCACTTCTTCACATCCTGGGAAAAATAAAACATAAGAAAGGGGTGAGCTCAGATGCTTAGTAAGGATAAAAATTTAGAGGAAACTATCATAAATAAGTATAAATATTTAATGAAATGTATAAGACTAAAACACAAGCCTTTTTTACATAAACTTATACATAATATTGATAAGATAAATGAAATAATTTCATTTATTATTCACATTGATATTCTACTAGTAGAATAATTACATGTAATAACAATTGATAATTTAATAATGATGGAATGCTTAATGATGGACATCATAACCACATAGTCAACGCCTCGTGCCAAGTAAAAAATTAAATTTTTTTCATGGTCTGGTGCCAAGACACTAGTTTGTCTCATGAGACCTATCGATGCATCGAGGTGCTATAGCAGGCTCCACACATCACTTACTATGTCCAATGCATTAATCATATGAAAATGTTGAAACATAATATAAAAATTCCTTTTAAAACTAGCATATGAAATTTCAATAATTTAACCATAAACCATGAATGGTATAAAAATAGCACATACATATTCATACATATCATAACTAATTCAATACAATATGTATGATTATATTATAATAAATAATCCTCAATCTAGAATAATATCCTGCAATGGATACTGACATTGTTGAAAATGATCAGTAAAACTCATTGAGAGAAATTCTATTTTGTGAAATCATTTTAAAGTCACACATTTATAGAGGTAGTCATTGAAAAAATATTTTTTAATAAAAGTATTCCATACCACTTTGAAAATTCTCAAAGGAATTATCATTTTTAAACTATCATGTCCATATAAATAAATACATAAATAATTTTTAAATCATCAACATTAATAAAAAAGATTTAGAAAAATAAATCATTAAACCATTTAAAATGATGATCTTGAAATAGAACCCCTTTCGCAATACCTTAAAATGTTCATTTTGAAAACGTTTTTATGAAACCAGGATATGGATGATATGAATGTCATAGTAAACACATACACATAAAAAATCTCGTATAATAATGATTTTGATTAATTAACCCTTACCTTGTTTTTTCCTTCGGTTGAGGGTACATTTATCCATCTACAGAACGACCATAGTCTGATATTAAATTATAAGAGAACCATATTAATATTTATGATATCATACATAATTTATTAATATATTTATACTACACATTTAATAATAATTTCTATGTTAACATAACATTTTTTGTAATAATAACATTCATTATCATATGTGTTTAAACTTTTTATTCTTGATCATATAACATATATCCTGAATTAATTGAATCCTGATTATAAATAAAAATTTATGTATCAAATATGTCCAGAATATAATTATGTATTATAGATATAAATTTTAAATGGAAAACATAGTTTAAGGAGATGGTAGACCGTATGTATGCATAAACGTCGTTTCTGTTTTCATATCGTATTGAACAGAAATAAGTGAATGAGATATATATAAATACCCAATAATATATATATCATGTATCATTATGATGTCTTATATTACATACTTATTTATAATATTTATTTATAATCATTGTTTAATGGTGAACATGGAAATGAATCTGATCGTGTCATGGAGAAGGTAAGTTGTACGTACACATGAGCTATGATATCATTCTATTGATGGTGAAATCGTAGGTAATTGGATAATATATTATATATAAAGAACCATTAACATGATATATTTATTATTTATATCAATTATAAACATTATTATACCAATCCATATAATGAAGTGTTAAATAACAAACTACACCACGACGTAGAGACGGTAAGTCGTACACACGCATGTATGCTGACATTTTTATTCATAGGATGGATAGAATAATGAATATGGTTGTACCATATTTATGATAACATCACATTATGTATAAGGTAATGGAGTTATTATTTTGGTATGGAAACAACAATGAAATAATAAGTGGAAGAAGAAAAGAACTTTGAAAGAGGTGATGGAATTATTATCTCTTCTTCGGGTGCTTCCTTTTGATTTTATCCAAAGTGCTCTTTAAGTTGGATTTTTGATCAACTGAAGCCATAAATGTGGAAGTGAGGGTAGTTGGGATGATATTTGAGTAGGGGTTTTAGGATCCAAATGGATTTTGAGGAGTGAAATTAATAGAAGGGGAAATACCCTTTTATAAGAGAGGTGAGGGTCACTTTAGGAAATTCTTGAAATATTATTTAATTGTAAAATAAAATTTGTATTATAATGGATAAAAATGGATTTATTTCGAGGATAAGGTGGGGATGGGTCTAAATACTCTCAACCAATATGTTTTAGACAATTTTAGCTCCCCATATTAACCTTATCTTTTATATTTAACTCATAGTTAAATAGTTTAACATTTACAGCGTCTTCATGTATTTTTATATTACATGGTAAATAAACAAACAATAAAATTCCAAGAGATCCTAAAGTAGTTCATTAATGAAATATCTATTATTATATAAGACCTTTGGACAAACCTTATATTTTTAGGAATATTATATCATTTAATAATATAATATTAAAAAACATTTATGTCAATTTTGACACTATTTAGTATTTGGTTTTTGTGAAAGTCAAAAGAATTTGATTTCATAGAAAAAAAATTATATCATTCCTAACATGTATTATTAACATGAAAAATATGTGTAATTTATCAGAAGCCTCTATTTAAATTTATTATTATATTTATAATATCAACTATTTTAATCATTCATTAATAAGGTTATTACTACATCATCGTTGTGTCATAAATAAATTTAATTATTTAATGTATAAACATTATAAATAAAATACCATTATTTAGGAAACCATTTTTTATTTCTTATTAATATTTATAGTCAAATTTATCTTATGTGTTACCCTATATTAAAGATTTTTTAGTTATTAAAATTTGATTTTAACAATTTTAACTCTTCATTAAATAAAACAACAATAAATGTCATATTATAATCCAAAGGGATCAAAAAAGGTCATATTTTTTTCCTATGGTTTATTTGGGATTAGATACACAAATATAATTTAGTAAGAACACGTGTTAGCGTAATTATAATATCATTTTTACCTTTAATTACCCTATTTACTTAAAACTGTGGTAAATTAAATTCAAAAGTTACTATTCACCAAAAATTATTTTCATTCTATTTAACCAAATTTTACTTACTTATGTCTACTATGTCTCTTGAATTTATGAAATAAAATTTAGAAAATTGAAAAAATTGCATTTTCTGCAAATTTTCAATTGTGCCTAGAAGGTGGGTAAAAGACATTAAAAAAAGTTCAATAAAATATTATATGTGAAATCTTATTATAAAATGACTTACATGAATTACATTGGAATAATATATGTATAACATATCTATTTTTACCTTAAGAAAAATTAAAATAAAATATAATTATTTAAATTAAAATGTAGCTTTTTATCTATGACCGAGTGTTTTAAGTATTCATTAAAAAAATGAATGTTTTTAGAAAAATACCCAAAATTAACCGAAAGATAATTTTGTTATTCCAAATTTAAAAATTATTTATATTTTACCAAATTCAATAAATATATGTTTCATTAATTAATTTCCAATAAATCTCTTATGTCAAAACCAGAAAGCAGGTTTTTAAAAAGAAAAAACTATCAAAAGATTGACATATGTTTATGTTCAATTTAAAAATGAAATTACATACAATAAACTATATTATATTAAATGATAAAAATATAATATAATTATAAATTAAAACAACTTAAATTTATTACTAAATATTCTAAATTATTTTGATTAAAAAAGTTATATTAAATTGATTTTTTTTATTTTTAACTATTAATCAAAATATGAATGTCACCAGAAAAATAAAAACAATTAATCAAAATAAATTTTTATGTACCAACTCTGAAGAATAATTTTATATTGGGAAATTTAATATATAAAATTTTTAGTTATTGGATTTAAACAGGGTTCTCCATTAAAAGGCGATAAAATTACATTTTTAGAAAAATATTTCTTTTTTTTTTGAAAAATTGGATATGATCATATATTATGTCTAAAAAACAAATAATATGGATTATAATATTATGTTAACTATATAAGATTCAAAATGGAGTTAACATAATTCATGACCGCTTTTAAATAGCTATTTTGGTAAGTCGTGGTGTGCTCGAACACGGTGTTGCATGTGGCACCAACTGTTGAATTACTTTAAAGAGATAACCTATTATGAAATCATGGGGTGTTACATTCTCCCCCTTCAATAAATTGATTCCTCGTAATTTGAAATATTCGTTCAAAAATAAATGATTTAAAATTGAAAATACCTTTTTGGAAATCATCTATTGCAAATAGGGTAAGTAAAATCTAGTTTTAATAATTGGGAAAGGGAAATGAAAAAGTCACCACCAAATTCTGATCTCGAAGAGGAGAACATTGGTGGCCATTATAATTAGAGATAAAGTATAAATAATTATCGGGATTGATTGAGGTCATCAATCACAATCATGTGAATGGAAAATTGAGGACCTCAAAGCCTTAAATATATTATTATTTAAAATAAAGTCAGTTCAACAAAACATAAAGTATTAGGAAAACTAATTTTTTGTTTTAATATCCATTCCCTAAATTTTAAGAATTGATTTCTTCATAGAATAAGAAAACAAAAAACATGATATCTAGTGTTACATACTTTAACTAATTTCTAGCACAACTTATCTTTCACTCCAAAAGGTAATAGAACACAAAAATATTCTATTTATCCTAATCGTATAGGGTTAAAAATTTAATTTATAATTCACATTTCAGACCATTAAAAAACAACATTATACAAACCATTACATCATGTAGGCCGGTTGTAGGTGATGCACCCTTGTTGTTATTCAGTTGTTGGTTCAAGTCTCGCGACCTTGCCTGAGGTGACGAGTTGTCACTTGACCTCTGGGTTGTCCTTTTTTATAACAATCTAAAAATAATATTGAAATAATTTATATCCTTAAACAATATTATCCAATATCCAACATAATCTATTCCAACCATTTGACTAATCAAAAATTATTATCTCTAATCTCATAGTAAAAAATTTATATGGAATGTAAACATAATGAAGATCTCTTTTATCACATAAAAACATGTGAAAATACTTCACATTGTATTCTCATAAAACATGTTAACACCTTGAACTACCATAAAACCTTATTAATTACATTCATGCTCCCTTACTCCTTATAGAATACTTGATATACTCTTTATATCCAAAATTGTTGTAAACTCCAACAATGATGGAAATAAACAAATAAATATTTAGTTTCAAGGTAGTCAAGAATATCAAATATAATTTATCCAAATAAATCATATCTTGTTATGAAATCATTATCTCTGTTTTAGAGACATATTATGGGTTTTATTTCTCATAATCATATATTTTACATAATTTATAACATGAAACTATGTCACTTTTCTTGGTACCATAGAATCTCAAATATTTAATGAAATTTTATCGTCGTACAAACCTTATATACAATATAATTAATATAACTTGTACATAATTAATACAATACTCAAATAACACAATTTTTTAATTAAAACATAATAACAATAATTATTACTCCTCATCTGCGGTAGTATCATATCATGATTATTATCCAATAACATCATTTGGGGTATACTCTGATAATTGAGACATTGATTCACGTAGTTACCCAACTCCTTGTAGATGAAGCATTCTACATTTAAATTTTTTTCTTACCCTTAAATTCACAAACATGGTGTTATTTTTATCCACAATTATAGAATATTCCCATTCCCTTCAAGCATTTTCCAAGGTGATTCTTTCCACAGTTATCACATGTGGGAAAATCCTTCATTCATTTTTTTCCATTTATCCACATTTTTCTCTACCATACTCTTCATCTCTTAGATCCCTTCTAATCCTTAGGACTACTAGAATTCATTACTTATCTTATTAACAGATGATATTATTTCTTCATATGATGAGAATATGTGGGAGACTATTTCCCTTCTAAATGATGTATTAAGACCATGAATTATATGATCTTTCTGACTCTTTTGATCAAGCGTATTGCTGGAGTTCTCATTCATTCTACTAGATTCCATTTCTATATGATGTCATACACTAGGATAGTTCATATCATACATTATATTACAAAAACTAGAAATATTATGAACATTAATTGAATATTTTCACAAATCTAGTCTCATAATCATAATAACGGTTTCCTTTCTAACATATTTACTCATAAATCCTTCGTAATGGATTGTAAATAAAATGTGTATTATCCTAAGAATATCACCCTAGAGTTTTGTAACCAATAGTGTAGTAAGGCATCTTGCCATTCACCAGTTCCCATTGGAGTCTATATAAAAGTGGTGTTGTCGGGTTTTACCCCAATATAAATTAGTACCAGAGCCGCCTCTACCTGCTCGTATCTAGACATAGATGTATTTCATAGAAAATTTACAAAATATCTACATTATAAAAATTCTATGAAGTTCATCTACACTAATCCTAAAAGTCTAATTTAGGGTAATGAATCAAAATAAGAATTTATCTAAATCTTTTTCCATGGTTGTAGAAAAAATTCCTTTGATAATAACTATAATGCCTTGAACACGGTTTCCAAGAGTCGTTAACTTATTTTAATACATTTAAATGATTACAGGGAATCATGTCCCGAAGGGAAGATCAGTTTACAAGTTTCAGAAAATAGATTACATATATGAACATTACATTACAATTTATAAAACAAAACAAAACATAAATAATCGTTTAAGAATTCCATTATTCCCATAGATTATCCCTGTATATAAATCAAAATAATCGACTTTTCATCCTTTTAAAAATAAAACTAAAGAAAGGGGTTAGCTCAGATTATTATTATGGATAACAATATAATAGAAAATATCATAAATAAGAATAAATATTTAGGAAAACGTATAAGACTAAAACCAAAGACTTTTAAACATAAAATTCAGCATAATATTAAAAAGATAAATGAAATAATTCTATTAAATTATTCACCTGAATATTCTACTAGTTGACTAATCACAAGTAATATCAATATGTAATTTCATAATGATGGAATGCATTATGTCGAACATCATCACCACGTAGTCAAGGTCCTGTGCCAAGACTATAAATAAGATTTTTTAAGTCCTTGTGTTGAGACAGTATTTTGTCTCATGAGACCTACCAAAGCATCAAAGTGCTATAGTGGGCTCCAACCATAACTTATTATGTCAAATTCATTCCATATATAAAAATGTTGAATCCTAACATAAACATTCGTATTAAAACTAGAATAAAAAATGTCAGGAATTTAACCATAAACCTTGAATGGTATAAAAATAGCACATACATAGTCAATCAAATCATAGCACATTCAATACAATATGGTATATTATATTTTAAAAAATCCACCCTAAACATAAATAATATCCAGTAAATTATTTTGACATAGTTGAAAATGATCAGTAGAACACTTTGAAAGAAAATATCCCTTTTTGTGAAATAATTTAAAAGTAACACATTTCTAAATGTAGTAATTTAAAATATATATTTATATCGATGTGTCTCATAACACACTGAAACTTTTGAATGTAATTATCATTTTAATACAACCATGTCCATATAAATAAATCCATGTAATCATATTTAAAACATTGTCATTAATTAAAAATATTTATAAAAATAAATCATTAAACCATTGAAAATGATGATCTTACTAAAGACTGCCTTAAAAAAATCTTATAATTATAATTTTTGAAAACGTTTTTATTAAACATGGAGATGGATGATTAAAATTTCCCTAAAAATACATACAAATAAATCATCTCAGATTATAAATGGATTGAGAATTAACCATTACCTTGTACTTTCCTATGACTGATGGTGCATTTAACTTTTTATATAATGACCATAGTATGTTGTTAAATTATAATAGAAATGTATTCATATTTTTGATCTCATAATTGATTAATTAATTTCTTTATACTACCCATTTAATAATAATAACTATGATAAAATAATATTTTGGGTAATAATCGCTTTCTTTATCATATGTGTTTTAACTTGTTATTCTTGATCGTATAACTTATATGAAGATTTAATTGATTCCAAAATATAAAACATTATTTTTGCATCATATATATCATGAATTTTAGTATCTATTGTAGGTATATATATGAAACGGAAAACACCATTTATGGAGATGGAAGTCCGTACGTACGCAAACACGCCGTTTCCATTTACAAATCATATTGAACAAAAGTAAGTAAATGAGGTATATGTATATACATAAATATATATATATATAAACTTCCAATAACATTATTATGCCATATATTACAAACTTATTAATAATATATATAATTATAATCATCATTGAATGGTGAATGTGGGAATGAATCTCATCGCTTCGTGGAGACGTTAAGACGTACGTATGGACGAGCGATGATATCATTATATTGAAGTTTATATAGTATTTAATTGGACGGTATGTTATATATACAGAATCATTAACATGTTATATTTATTATTTACATAAATTATACTCATTATTATACCCATCCAAATAATTATGCGTTGAATAACAAACAATACCACAACGAGGAGACAGTATGTCATACGTACGTACATATGGTGACTTTTTCAATCATAGGATTGATAGAATAATGAATATGGTTTACCATATTTATAAAAACATTAAAATATGTATATTTTACTGGATTTATTTTTTTGGATTGGAAAAAACAAATAAATAGGAAGTAGAAGAAGAAAATAACATTGAAAGAGTTGATGAAATTATTACATCTTCTTCGAGAGATTCCTTTTAATTTGATCAAAAGGTCTACATAAGATGGTTTTATTATCAATTTAATCACACTAGGTTTATTTGAGTGTAGTTGGGAGGATATTTGAGGCATGGTTGGCTGAAAAAAATGGATTTGGGGTGTGAAATTAAGAGAATGGGAGGTACCCTTTTATAAGACATTTGAGGAACACTTTAGAAAACTTTTGAAATATTATTTTATTATAAAATAATTTTCTATTTATAATGGATAAAAATAGATTTATATCGAGGATAAGGTGGGAATGGGTCGAAATAATCTCATCCATTATGTTTTAGACAAGTATAGGTCACAATATTAACTTTATCGTTTAGATTTAACTCTTAGTTAAATGGTATAACTTTTACAAAGTCTTCCAGTATTTTTATATTACATGGTTATTAAAAATACTATAAAATGAAAAGAAAAAACTATAATGGATACGTAATGACATATCTATCATTAAATAAGTCATTTGGATGATCCTTAGATTTATAGTAATATTATATCATTTAATAATATTGTATTTTTTTAAAAACACATTTATGTCGGTTTTGAAACTAGTTAGTATTTGGTTTTTTTGAATGTATATAAAAAATATTGCATAAAAAAATATATTAAATTAGTAATAACATGTCATATTAACCAATAAAATTAGTTAAATGCATCATAAGTGTCAATTTACTTTTATTTTTATATTTATAATATCAATTATTTTAACTCTTCTTTAAATAAAATAATAATAAATGTCCTAATATAATCCTACTTGATCAAACAGAATAATATTTTATTCCTAAGATTTAATTTGGTATAAACACAATTTTCAAACAATATTATGACATTTTTTAGGGTAATTATATTATCATTTTTATCTTTAATTACCCTATTTACTTTTAACCGTTGAAAATAAAATTCCAAAGTTACTATTCAACAAAAATTATTTTCATCCTATTGAACCACATTTTACTTACTTATGTAAACTATGTCTCTCGGGTTTTGGGAACTCAATTATCAGAAGCTGTAAAATTACATTTATGCAAATTTTCAAATGTTCCTAGAAGGTGGGGAGCAGACATTAAAAATAGTTCAATAAAATTTGTATGTCAAATCTTATTATAAAATAACCCCAATTAATTACATTAGACAAATACTTGTATAATGTTTCTATTTTTACATTAAGATTTATTTTAAAAAATAATAATGACTTAAATTAAAAAGTTTTTTTTATCTACAAGGCAGTGTTTTTCCCAATTCATAAGAAATTGAATATTTTCAGAATAATACCAAAATTTCACCCAAAGATAATATTTATATTTCAAATTAAAAAATTGTTTCTATTTTACCTAATTCATAACATATAAGTTTCAATAATTAATTTAAAATTAATTCTTTGTTTCAAAATAATAAAGCAGGTATTTAAGAAGTTAAAACTAACAAAATATTGACATGTGTTTAAGTCCAATTTAACAGTGGAATTACTAATAATGACCTACAAAATATTAAATGATAAAAATATCATCTAATTATACTTTAAAACCACTCAAATGAATAATTTAACACTATTAATTATTTTTATTAAAAAAGTTGTTTTCATTTAAAATTAAGTATTTTTCAATATTTATCAAAATATGAATGTTATCAAAAAAGTACCAAAAACTTATCTAAACTAAATTTTTATGTCCCTATTCTAATGAGGATGTTTATTTTGAAAAAACGAATAATAAACACTATCAAATATAGGATTTATAAACCGTTCTCCAATAAATGGAGAGGAAATTTCTTTTTTTTAAATACTTCTATTATTTGGAAAATTAGATTTTTTCATATGTTATTTCTAAAAAAGACATAATAAGGATGTTACGATTATATGGAGTATATAAGATTCAAAATGAAATTAATACTATTCATAACCAATTTTTAAATTGTTAGTTTGGTAGGTTGTGGTGCTCTCAGACTCGGTGTTGCGTGTGGCCAAAGCTATTGAATTACATTAAAGAGTTAATGAACTATGAAATCATGGGGTGTTACATTGATAATGTTCGACTAAACCCCCATGGGATGAAATTTTTTTATTGTAAATTTAAATATATTTAATTAAAAATGATACATTGTTAAAAATGTCAAATGATTAGTAAATATACATTATGAACACAAATAGGTGGATAATATGAAACATGTCTCAATGAAACAATATTGAGATGAGGAACCCTTAACATATGTCTGATTTTATTTGAATTCACTCCAACATCCTACTCTTTGAATAACCTCATTTGGATCCCTCCATAAGGTTCCTTGGGATGATTTGTTGTGAATCGCTAATATATTTTAAAATAAAAACATTATGTTTGACAACATATGTGACATACAACACCAAGAATATAATAAAATTTTCCACACTAATAAATTTGTATACATTTATTTTAAAAGATTAATCTATTTAATAACTTTCATTATGTACAACACACTATGGTACACACAACAACGAGTATCGTTGATAGCTCGTGTTATTGTAAGATCATATTTTACCGAATACCAATATACTATTAATATTTTTATTTAATAGGAAGTATACCACCTAGCTACAGGAATGTAGGGAACGAATAGTAATAACTAGATTATGAATATTAGGGTTATCTATTTTTTCAAAATTAAATATTAATCATTTAAAATTAAATTAAATATTTTCATAGAAACAGTGTGTCACTAAAATATGGTTTAATTTTCTATTATACATAAAGATTTAAATTAATTTTTACCAATTTTCCAAAAACTATTAGAAGAAAAAAATTGAAACTATAAAACAATAATTAGAGTAGTTTTATTTGTTGGTATTTTTGAAGTAATGCATCATTTTTCAATGAAAAGTGAAAAATACTGAATTTTAATTAGAAGCTGCTATTTTTATAAATAATTAACAATGTTAAAATTTATTTTTAATTGGTTTTGACGAAAAATTATTAAAAAATTATATAAATTACTCCAATTTATTTTTCTACAATCTCTTTTATATTGAATTTAGATATAGAACCTATTATTATATTAAATACTTTCAATTTAAAAACATGTTGCCTCATCCCAGCTATGTGATAAATGTTAAATTAAATTGGGGATCATATGTGAATTGAATTTTTGTAAATTGATACCATATTTATAATCAAAATAATTCATAATCTATACTAAATTCCACTTAATTATCTTCCAAAAGGAATTCTAAAAATATTACAAATTAATTACTGCAATTAAGAAACAATTGGTCTAATTAGGGGTTAAACTAAAATGATATGGGTAAAATAACTGATACTAATTTCTACAAACTAATTGGTAGATATAATTCGATCATTTATCCTCTATTTTTTTTTTTCTATTTTTACCTTTTTTATATATTAAAAATATGGGATCACTAAATTCATTTAATAAATGCAAAGTGCACCCTCTTCCCCATTTAGAATTGGCCACCAATATCCTCTATTTCACACACATTAATGCCTACATAGTTCATCCATTACATTGAAAAAAAACATCCAAAATTATGTTACCTATTCATTTATATATTATAATAGAATGAAATTAATCTTAGGAACGATTTAGTGAAAACCTAAGGAGGAAAACTGATGAAGAGGAAACTTTCATCAATGATTGTTTATATTTAATTTCATTGTACACATCCTACAAATTTAATTAAACCAGGATTATGTAGTTAATTCAATAACATACACATAATAGGTTGTCTTTATAATAACAAGACTATCTATAACCACCTCCACTTACATTAAATGGGTTTCAAAATCATCATTTATGTCTTCAGTGTACTACGGCCTCACCAAAAGATTTACTCCATTATTCCATTAGAACATTTCATAATCTGGAATGATATTTGATACAATATATATATATATATTATATTTATAAAAAATTATTCCTATATTTTCATTATATTTTCTGTTTATTCTTAACTATCCATTTCATAGGGGATATGATAATGTTTACTGTGCAAATGGAGGACTACCATCTCGCAAAAAGATGAGATTTATCTTTCAAAAATTCACTACATGGAATGTAACAATGGTAATGTAAATAATTATTTGTAATATAAATGAAATAATTATAATAGGAATAAAATATTAATATTTTTTTATTGATAATATTTATATATATATATATATAATTTTTATTCTGATGTTTTCATTCACTTAATGATTATATCATCTCACCTGAACGTGTGTACTACAACCATCATAATGTGTTGTGAGTATCTTTTAATCACCACACCACATGGGTGATACATATAAGAATATGATATGTTATATATGGTATCATGTTCATTCATGGAATGTAATATATTACTTTCCATCCTTCCATAATCATCATTGAAAAATGGGAACATTAATCACGTGTTTATACGACCTACCATCTCCATTATCATAAAGTACATAATTTTTAATAAAGTTAATTAATTATTTATATTAAAACTATTATTCCTATACATATTTTATAATTATTTCATTATTATTATTCTAGTTATGATGAAACTATATAAAATTCATAGAACTAGATCTTTCATGATGAAACACTCATAAAAAACAAGGTAATTAACACCAGAAACATTGAAAATAAAAAAAATATTAATGAATGAGTAATAAGATGTTATAGAAGTATAATATTTGATAATATATAAATTATTATAGTTCTTTAATAAGTTAATAATAATTTTAATACCACATATAATACTTTAAGTAATGTTCAACCAATAGAAAGTGTGGTGTAATGGATTTCTTAACAAAATATATGTTCATTTGGTTAGTATTCCACATTAATGATTATATATTTCGATGATTAAATTTATAATTTATCTTTATAAACTTATGAATAATTTAAACTTTATGATGTAGATTTATAAGTGAAACATTGAATCTATTCATTAATTAATTATCCCTCTAATTTTATGATCATTGTAAATGTTTATTTCACTATCACATTCTAATCAATAATGTTTAATCAGGAATTTCAATTAAAGGAAATTATTTTACCATTTAAAAACAAACACATTTAATATTATTATATATTGGTTATTAATGAAATTTTTATGTAATTTAAAAAAAATTATACACTTTTGTACTTAAAAAAATTAATAATTTTTTTTATGAAAATCTAACTTCATTTCTCTCATGGATCTAAAATATTTTTTCTCACAAAACAATGTTTTCAAAAAATATTTTCAAAAATGATTATAATGTTTTAAAATTTATTTATTAAAATAATTTTCACCCATAATCACCCATTAAAATAGTTTTTATATGATTCTTATGTCATCTTCAGATCAATTCCCATATGGATTTTATAGATAATGGGAATGAAAATTCTTGTCATCTTCCGAACAATGAACATCCATAATCTTTTTAAAGTGAAAAAAGTATTTTTCATTAAAATTTTATGAAATGTATGAAATTAACAACTTGAATGGAAAACTTTTCCATTAATCTAACATTATAATTTTTCATTGAACGTTATAAAGAAAATGATTTTAAAATTGATTTTCAAATAATTAGATTTTCAATTTTTTTTTTCAAAATGAAAATGATAATTTCCTATATAATGTTTAAAATGCGTTTTTTTAATTGAACTATAAAAATATACCTTTATTATTAAGCCAATTTTTATATATTGTATTGATATCATCATCATTATTACTCTAGACACTTTATGATCATTTTCACCAAGAAAAGTAATGACATTCAGCCCCTGATTCCTTAACATTCCATTGAATAAATCACCCTAATATGGACATTAAATGTATAATATACATCAATATAATGTATCATGGGTTTGTTTATTGATTAAGAATGATATCATTCTATATATGTTATTTAAAAATTAATTTAATTTGATTGAATGAAACATATTAAAAATCAAAATTCTTTACTCAATATAGATATTTGATGACCAATAATATTGAATCATGATTTAAATCGATTATTCAAAATATTTAGAATATTTTTGACCTATAGTAATGTGTGGGCCTTGGTATTTTACATATCATCATTTCATTTGTAGGTCCCGTGAAATTTTTTGTTAAACTATCATTAAACATGTTTTTACATGTAGTTTAAACCATAATGTAGAAATGTTTTGATGATAAGGGAATCTTTTTCCTAAGATGTTATGAATTAAAATAAAGAATTCAATTCATTAAGAGTTCATTTTTTATTTATCTATGAAATTTTCACTATGATATTTTCTCTAGAAATAATTAAATTTCGGTTTATTTATTAAATGTAATTTGTTCCCAGTTATTTAATATTCAATATTGATTATGTCTTATCCAGTTATTTTAATTGAATCTTCACCCATTAATTTAGAATTAAATATTGATTATCATTAAGGATTCATGAATGATTCCATTTTATATAACACATACTGATCATTTGACAACACCTTTGTTTTTCATCCTTCCTCATGTTCCCATAAATTTTACTATGGTGGATATGTAGGGATGTGATTGATTGAATTTTTCTATACTTCAGAAAAAAATATCTTCAAATTTGATTTTTAAAATGTAATGTAAGAATAAATTTTCTATCTATATTACCATGATTTAATAACTACTTGTTCCTCCGAGATGTGATTCCTTGTATCATTTGACAATATTGTAATTTTGACAATAGTACTGAGATTATAAGGTTCAATTAGAAAATATTTTATGAGGATGACAACATATAAAAATATGATATTAATGATGATAAAATGTTTTGGAAGGTGTTGTTTATGCTAAAAATCATATAGTGGAGTGAGGATGAGGGGAGGGGTAATGTAATTTTATAATGATAGAAATTGAACACTAAGAATTACATAAAATATATAAATATTATAATTGTTTTTTATTTATAAGTGGAGACAAGTTGGTATATTTCAAATATTTTATAAGGATGGGTCATAATAATTTCATAGAAAAAATTTTAGTGATGTATAAATTAAATTTTACCAATGATAACATAATTTTATCTCATAATTTCTCATTTTGATGATTATGAATAAATTTGTGTTTTTTACTCATTAGAGGCTGTGAATGTTACTATATAATAAAAATAAAAAAAACGATGAAAATTGATGGAATTATTCACCACATCCCATTTACCCATCATAAGATATGTTTTTTTGGAAATTTTAAATTATTTAATAAATTATTATATAACAAAAGAGAACAATAATGTAATTTTTGGGGACTATTCACAATTTTTAACATTAAAGACCGAAACATATAAGTGGAATTAAAAAATTAACTTTTATACCCTCTATAATATATTAAATTTATCAACAAAATCCATGGAAGATTTTAATTAACCTAAATTGTATAACTTTTTAGATTTTTAAAATCAAGTATTTGGGTTTTATATAACATGAACAAGCATATGTCAGCAATTCATTGGAATTAATGGTAATATTACACAAATAAAAAAATTATCATAATAAATAAAATTAATGCAAATATAAAATAGTAATTTAGAAAAAATATAGACATTTCGTCTCCATGAAAAAATATTGTAGCTATTGAAACGAAAACAGTGAAATTTCAAATTAATTCATTACATAATCAAATATTAATGTAATTTTTATAAGAATATGATATGAAAACACCAAATATTTAGAGGGAATATTAAAAAAAATCAATGGATCTGATGTTATGAAAGATAATATTTTTGTGAATTATAGCCATTATTATATTTTAAACCATATATTACCCACTGTACTTTAACCGAGGTGGTAAATACATTACATAGTTACACTTCACATTAGATGAAATAAAATGGTGTGATTTACAAATTTTGAACCCTTTAATTTTAAAAATGGAATCCATTATTTAATATTATTTTGTTATAGAGAATTAAATAAATTTCAATAAAACCATGATGAAAGAAATTAAAAATAACTTTTTGAAAAATGCATTTAAGCATAAAAATGAACTTATAAAAAATTATTTTTAATAATTATTATTATATAATTAATTATATAACAAAAAATAATGAATATTTATAGTAATTAAATATAAAATTAAAAACATTACATGGATTTTAAATTAATCTCATTAATGAAAAGAAACGAATATTTTACATTAATTATTATATTTAACAATTCATTGGAAAAAAAATATTATTAGGAAAATAAGAAATAATCTCTGCTTGTTTATATGTAAAACAATATTAAAAATGATTTAAATTAATTAAAATAATATTTAGAAATGGTATAAATTAATTTTAATTTTTGTTCTTAAAATTATATAAAAATAAATTTTTAAGAAAACACTTTTTTGAAACATAAAATGACTGTAACGAAAAATTAGTATGCATTTTTTTGAATTAATCAATATAATTAAATTATATAAAACTTATAAAAAATACCATAATCTTGTTATTCTTATTCATAACACGATTTTAATATTGAGTTTATAATGATAACATTTAAAAAAATATTTTTTATTATATCTTAGCTTGAATAATTCTTTTTGGTGAAAGTTAAACAAAATATAGAGATTATTATTCTTTTAAAATATATTTTTATGTTGTTACATTCAATCCCACTTAAATAAATTTAATAATCCAATATTATATCTCAGAAATAAAGGGTTTAATAATAGAAAATACATCTTTAAATTAATCATGTTGTATGAATGGAAAACAAATAATTCTTTGAAAGAGAAAAGTGAGAAACCTAAAAGGTTACATATAATAACACAAAAATTGGGTTCACAGACAAGAATAAAAATATATGGAAGTTGAAAAATGGAATGTTGGACAAAAATAATGTCTAAAAATTAATAGTGAGGGAAATATAACAAGGACATTAGAATATTAATGGCCACATATAAAAATTACTAAGGATTAAAAAAGGAATTATATTTATCATGAGTAATAGTAAATTGGAAAAAAATTTAAAAGATTTTTTCCTAGAGTAGAGGAATTAGTTTACCAAGGAATATGAAAAAATATACTTATTTGATTTCATTAAATCCATAAATGAAATATCTTCATTTGGTTTCTTGTTTAAATTAGTTTCCACCTATTTTTATTCTATATTCCAATTTTAAATGAACGATATGAATTTTTTATGATCAAAATACAAAAAATAACTTTTAAAATATCATACTATCCTTAAAAGAAAGAAAATATATTTCAACTATGTATAGATATTTTCCAATACCAAAATAATAATATTAGGTTATATAATATGGATTAAATATTATATGATTAAATAACTAATTAAACTCTAAAGTCTAAAAAGTAATATGAAAAAATTCATCTTTAATGACTAAATTAATAGCTATCTTTAAGTATCCACTAATATATGTGTAATGAAATTTCAAAACCCATGAATTTAAAAAAAATGTCCCTATATTTTATAAATTAGCATAAATTTACCCCCTAATGAACATAATGGGTAACTTAATTCCACATAACATGAATTTAAATAAAATGATAATATATTTTTCATAAACATGCAAATCTCGAACAAACCTCAATGAAAAGTTATAGCATTATAAAAAATAACTGTATCCTTATTCCATAAATAAAATAACACACTATCAAATATATTAAAAAATTAAAATTATAAGAAAATTACATAGAGATAACATATAAACATTTTCAAAAAATAAATAATAACTATTTAGTCCCCCAATACCATCACAGTTTATTATCTACATAAAAAAATCTATTTTATCTCACTAAATGTTATTATGTCAACATTATAATCATATTAAGGATTATATATCCCCCAGTAACATGTCTCCAAGAAATACCTCCATACAAATAATTTACTTATTAATGTTTATCAATATCATTCAACATATTTTTACAAATCCATAATGTAAAACCATGTCAGAATAATCCCATGATATTTTATTGTTTTTTACAACTGGGATATCAGTTGAAAAAAAATTCAACCGCATACTTATCAAATCCCATCACATAATCATTTGAATAATTTTACTTCAATAATTTTCATAACATATGTAATTTCTTGGTATTTTAGTTTTCCCATGGTTTATGGCGTTGTCTCAGATAAGGCCCTAGTTTACAATTTTAATAAATTAAAATATAAACAATTCATTTGGATGTTCATTATTTTACATCAACAAAAATCTTCATTTCTACCTGAAAATTATATTCCATATTTCTTTATATTAAACCACTAAATCATAATCTCATTTCATAGATACATAACACCAGGTGATTCATCCCACATTCTCCACAAAGAGGATGAAATTTTTGTTCCTTCATCTTCATCATGATACTATATTTTTCGATTATTTGGTTCATTTAGAATGTCACATATGTTTGGGTTTTTATCATATATCAATATAACTCATAAGGTATAACCAGAATATTTAACATTCCCTCTCCAATTTCATTTTGTTTCTCATGTGGGAAAAAATTTCATAATCTATCACATGTATCATTATCATGATTATCTGTGGTTAAAAATGATAACTAAAACTAAAAATCACATATTTAGAGAAAACAATAATAGTGAGTAATAATATAATAATGAAAAATAATTAATAGGATGTATAAATCATGGTACCATAGTCTCAATATATGTCACCGAATGTTTAACATATGACATACATGGTTATTTTCTATCCCAATTAATTATAATGGATTATATCGTAAATTTGAATTAAAACAAGCATATCACTGGTCAATTTTTTTTAAAAAAATTGCATTCTTAATACAACAAATCATACACTAGTTATGATTGTGTTAATACATATTCTTTCCCTTTGAGTGTTTTTACTCAGAATTACAACCATTCTATAGAAAAATATATATTCTAGTATCCACACATTGTTGTATTTTCATAGAAACCCCCACTCATATATTATCTATAAGATATTATGTTATTAAATACAAAGTATTATCTTAAGGGTTAACACAAATGTTTTCTCATAAGTCTTTAAAAAATAACTATACATTTCCATAACACATACTATGGTGCCTCAGACACTACATACATAAATATTAAAATAATTTAAATAAAAATTCATTAATAATATTAATGATCCATGTTAGTGCTAGAAAGGTTCTGTAACATCAAAAACCTGGATAAATAAATATATTTTACATAAATGATCTAAATATTCTCCTATTATGTTCACCACAACTGACACCCTTCATTGAAATATCATACCTAATACCTATTTCATGTCCATGGGAGATGTAAATAAATAAAAGGGGGATATCATATGATTAGGAATGGGAAACAAGGGATATATTAATCAATGATCATTTTAAGAATTTCATGAGTAGAATGGTACGAGAACATGATATTAATAATTTAAATTCATAACCGATAGTTTGTATAATTTAGAGTTATTTGATAATTATTAGTAGTTCATAATACATGAATCATAAAGTAATTAAATATCTTGATCAAACAAATCATAGAATCAATATAATATCATGTTATAATAGAGTGTTTAAAATAATTTATAATCTAATATTTGAAATTTTATGTCATGGATACCCACTATGACATTTATCATAAGTTAGTCTTGGAATAACCTACCATTTAACTACTTCTGACTTGGGATAACCCCACATGTACCCTTTTTGGGCATGGGATAACCTTCAATATACCTTATTTTGGGTTTTAGATAACCTCCCATATACCCGTTAATCTCATGAATATTAAATCATTACTCAATGAATTAGATTAAAATAATAGACCCACCTGTCAAAAAATCACAATTACTTCATTTATATTCCCTAACAAAATGAAATCATTTATAACTTAATCATAGCATTAATTTGAATAAATGAGTTTCATAAATATTTCTTCAGCATAATTATAATCTATTTAATGAAAGGATTATTATTTTTTCATAGGATATTATCTCCTTTGAATGGTATTTCAAATAAAAAGATGTTATCTTAAATGAAAAAAATGTTTTAAAATACCAACCAATGATTTATTGAGGAAAAAACCAATTTCATTTTGCATTGACTTATTTAGGATCCATAAATACTAAAAATACTTTGGAAAAAATTTTATTTCTTAATAAGCATATGAAATTGTAATGTAATATTTAATATTAATTGTAGTCTTATTGAAGGGATGACCCATTTGTATTGTAATAGTTAAAATAAATATTCATTTTAATTTTGTTGTAAAATTTAAGAGTACCTAATTTGGAAAATTTCAAGAAGATTGATTTTAAACATTTCCATAAATTTTAATAAGGGCATAAAAATAACATTAAACAATATTTTAAAATTTATAAAAATAGTATTGAAAGTATTTTAACCAAAATACAGACATGGATGAAATTGATCTCAACCTAAGAGGAAAAAAATTTTGTTTTTGTACAAAACATTATTTCTATCTGATGAGTACATAATGATATAAAATGATAGGAAAAAATTAATATTAAAATATATATATATATAAGATTAAAATTTTTGATATTATCAAGAGATATATTATATAATATTATCATCATAAATTTAATCATAAATAATGTCGGTAAAAATTATACCGTATAATGAAACAGTTACTGATTTTGATACTTTTCAATCATAACCACCATGAATGAAATAACATCAAATGAAACATTAAAATTTAATTAAATAATTCATTTAGTGACATAACATATCAGTGGGGTTATATATATACACCACATTAAATAATAAATGTATAAAACATAAATTTTTTTCTAAAGAAGACATTTTTGGATGATAAGCCCTTACCACTCTGATATCTATGAAATCAAAACACCATGGATGGAATATAGTGAATTTGTAATGTTATACACCATGAATAAAGTGATATCTGTGATATAACATGTTAATGTGGAAGTAGTTACACCAAATAATAATAAATAAGATCATAATATAAATCATTTCTCATTGAACCATTATTGATATATAAAATTCTTACCTTTTGTCTGACCTTATTTGTAAGAGATATGACATCCTTCTATTTGGAGAAACAACTTCGGATCCATGCGTAAGGATTATTAGGACGGTTTTTAAGAAAACAAAACCACGAAATGATGGATATTTATATTTGGAGCATGTTTTTTAAGGTTTTGTGTAGATAAGTGTCTCACAGTGACCTGATTAGGAGAAGAGGGAATTTTTCCAATTTCAGTGAACGAAAGGAAATATATTGAATTAAATACCAGATTTCAAATATAATGAATTAGTTATTTGTGGATGTGAGACCAAGTTGATAAATTCTTTATTTATGTTGTGGATGTCTCAAAATCATCTCATACAATAAATTTTAGTTAATTATAGGTGCAGTTTTCACCCTCATCTCATATATTTTTCCCTTGGCCACCGTATTGATGATTACTGTGATATCAATTTTTTCATCTACATTTGTGTCAAGAAAGTTACTATAAATCTATATATGGACTAATAATGGAAAAATATTTATATAATCTACCATATCAACTTCACATGTCCAATGATAGTATTTTTATGATTTAAAAACCATTTTATAATAAATTATTTAATTTAAGACACCATTGGATACATTTTCGTTATTATTCATATAGTTTTACTTTAAAAACAACATGAAGGAAATGGATTTAGAATATTCATTTTTAAAACATTAGTAATTTTTCATATTTATCTAAAAAATAATGGAAAAAATAATTCATCTAAATTATATTTATTTCATTATTTTTAGAATCAATTATTTTTTTTTCTATTACATGAACAAAACTTTTTCTAGTGTTACATAATCATTTAATGGAATATTACATGACTAAAAATTAAAAAAATGACCTGATTTTTTTCCAATAACCATTTATAAATAATAGAAACCTATAAATATACATATGAAATTATATTAGAGATATTAAAACAAAGAGGGGGAAATATAGTATTTTTTCTTTATTTAAAATAATATTAAATTATCTATCAGATGATAATGGCCATAAATTATAAAACATAATAATTAATGATTAATGTGGTAAAATTGAAAATATCCAATTATATAATGTAGTTTTTAATATTTTAAGGCCTTATTACTTAGTTTTAAAACTATGTTACCCACTTTACCTTTATCAAGGTGCTAATTATATTTTATAGACATTATTCATAATAAAAAAAATAAAGGTAAACTATTTTCTAAATTTAATGATTGAGATTTCAAATATGGATTCCTCTTTATAATATTAAATTTAATTTAGTGAATGAAATAAATTATGATATAGATATTTTAAACAGACCATTTTTTAGAAAATTGCTTTCTTATGCATAAAAATAAATTGAAAAAATACAAGATAACATAAATTACAGTATAATTAATTAGATTATATTTAATTAAATGTATGTTTTGTATATTTATGATAAAATGGAAAATGAAATGGGGATTTTATATTATATTCTTTATTAAATCAAATAACAGGTTCACCAAAATCAATATTTTCAAAAATCATTATAAAATTATTCACTGAAAAAACACCAACATTAACATTATGAAAATATTGGATTTATTATTTAAAGAATTATAATAATTATCACAAATAGAATAACAAAAAACTAAAAAAAGTTTAGTTTTCTTGCCCAAAATTCAATAAAATATTTTTTTGATTAAAATATATTATTGAGGTATAAAATTACTTTATAAATGTTAGATTATATATTTATAATTAATTAATCAATAAATGTTCATTATATAACACCATTAAACATATATTTCATAATATGTATATTCATATTCATACCACACATTTAACATCTTGGTTATAGTGGTCACATTTAACTAATATTTTAATAGTATATACTGTTTTCATAAAGATCAGTTTTTTGTGATAAGAAATATATATATGTTATTATTCTTTTAAACTAAATTTTAGATGTGTTACAAAGATGTCAATATTTTTGAAGTTGATTCGAAATATTCCTTTATTAATGTATATTGATAAAAATATTATTTCAATGAAAAATATAATTAAGAGATAATGATTTTATGGTAAATTTTAATAGAAAATTTTTTATTTCGAAAAAAATTATGAATTTCTTTTGTAAAAAATCAATTATTTTGGAGAGAACATGTAATTATATAATGTGGAATCTATATAAAGAATAGATATTAGATAAGGTTGAAGTATATGTAATCATTATGTTAAATTAACCTGTAAATTCATAATGATTTTTTACAATAACATTATATATTGTTTATTTATTTTAGGTGTAAGTTTTTAATGATTATATATTGTTTCCATCATGTTTGATGAGGTTATGTGATGAATAAAAAGAGTTATGTATTTTAGAGATGAATTTGAAGACATACCAATTCATATCTCAGATGAAATTGAGAAAGCATATGACATTGTATTTCATATGTTTAAAAAGTAATTAATTCTTATAAGAGTTTATTTGTTTCATAATAATTTTCTAAGAAGACATTAATTCCAATTTTTATATGTTTTATGGATTCTTAGTACCATCACTACTGGACATCACATGCATAGTGAATGAATTTTATACCATATTGGACTTGTAAAATATGAATTATCTTTAAGACACGTATTAATTTATTGGATCTTTATATGGATTATGTCACACCTGGTTTTTGATGTTTTGTTTTATTGTCCAGTTCATTGAGAATCTTGTTCTTTTTGCCATATCTTGGTTGTAACGGGTGTTGAATTTTTAATTGTTTCCTTTTTATAATATTTCAATATTGGGTTTCCTTGGACTGTGTTTAGAAAATGTGGTGTGTTCGGGGGATTTTTAAACCCACAGTGTCATCTTTTTTTGTTTAAATAATTCAAGAATAATTAGGTGGGGTTACCTATTGTGTGGGGTGTCATTTGAGGTTTCTAAGACAATTTTTCAAGATGCATGTTTTGAGCATGGTTTTTCAAACTGTGCATCAAAATCGTGCAGCCACATACAGGTATAATAAAATTCATTCTTAAACTTGTATTTAAGTGATTCCACTTCTCATTTGAAGGCCTTGGTGTTTGATATTGACCAGATCCCCCTTTTTATTCTACCTAATTTTGGGAACTTTTTGGATTATTTCTCAACAAAAGTGATTGGTTCTTCTTAATTTGTTCATCAAATCATTATGTTTCCTCTTCCTCTTAAATATTATTTTAATTCTTCATGTTTTTATCTTTTCCCTAGTCATTAATGACCTAGTTTTATATTTAACACTTATTTTTTTGATGGTTTTACTATTTTTTATGGATGGTATTCATAGATCTAGTTTTTTGGCACCTGTGGCAGGTGTTTTGAAGTGTGCATTTCCATTCTGCCATAGATTTGTGGTCTGTTTTTCATGAATTCAAATTTTTTATTCAAGAATCACTAGTTTCATGAATTTTAATACTTTATTAGTAAATAAATATCAGCACATTATCCTTGGATTAAATCTATTAGTGTGAAAATGGTGTTTTAAGGCTTGTTTTAAGGGAAATTGAACTGTTATGATAATTAGCGCACACCAAGTGTTCGATGAAATTATCTATTGGATTTTTTGAGTAGATTATGGTATGTAATGTGTGGGTTGACTTTGTAAAAAAGTATTCATAATGTAAAATGATGATTTGGGGTTTTTTTATATAAATTTCAATGGGTTTTATGTTAAAAGAAGTGTGTATTTGTCTTTTGAATTCGTTTGAGAGGTGATGATGAATTGTGTCCCAGTTGGCACTATCATAGAAAATGGTTTTGGTTTTAAACTGAAATGGAAATTTTTCGAAGGAGTTTTATAAATGTATTTATGTGGTAATGGTTTCATTGATGAATATTTAAAATTTGGGTTTCATTTTTTTAAGGTTAGTTTTGTGATAAATGTTTAACAGTCTATTTTTCCACTTTGTGAAAATGAAGAAAACTAATTGTTATAAGAACATCTGTTGGGTTATTATCATGACTTTTTGAAATGTTATGGTTGGTACATCCTTATTTTAGAAACCTCGTGTTCCATTATAAGGGTTCCTCGATGGAAACACATGTAATCTCTTAATAATAAGGCATGAGAGTAGTCCTTGGGGAGACTTGGGGTGAGATTTGATATGTATAATTATTACTATATATGTTGTGATTGGATGCTCGGCCGACATCGGTAGGATCAACACTTTTTTATACTTGATACATGGGAACCTGGATTATTGAGTGAATATTATAATAATGGGTGTTGTATAGGTAGATTAGTGCACTGACCAGTGGCCCATAGTAGGTGGATATATTGGGTTTATTGCTATGAGATTTTCCCTCGACCCACCCTGTAAAAGGGAGGCTTAGTGTATTATGAAATTTTATTTCATCGTATAGGACATGTCTGTAGGGACAACGTATTATGTATTATTTTATTCTTGATTATTCATCATCACCTAGGTATAACCATGGATATTGGCTTTCGCATGCTTGCAGTGATAAATATGTTGCATGTATGTATATTTACATTGCCCTTGTTGTGTTATTACTATTGTTCCTTCTTGTGTATTTTTTTTTCATGGAATGTTATGGTCATATTTTAATAAGGAATATGAATGTTATTTTCAAATGAATACATTTTATCATTGTTGTATAATTCTGATAAATGTAAGCATCACTTTCACCATGAAAATGATATTGTCACAATAATTGAATAAATCTAGCTTGGGAAATTAATAAGGGATGTGGGATTACTTTATTTTTGATTAATCTCGTAGAAAATCATATATTTATATATTTTAGTTCAAACATTAAAGTGATGTTTCTTTTTTTATAATTGATCTTCATAGGGAATAGATTTTTCGGCTAGCCTACCAAGTTTTAATAGTCATTCCTATAGTTCTTTTCTATTTTTTCCCTTGTGCAGGTTTCACCTTGATCTTTATCACCTTGTGAGACATGAGATCATTTTGTGGGATATTGACAAGAAGGTTCACATGTAGTAAGTTGGTTTTCGGTTTTGGTTGGTTGTTTTTTCTAATTTATTGTTATTTTTTAGTTTCTTGTAGAACCATTTTTCAATTTAATATTATATATATGTTTATTGGGTTGTCCATTTCATTCCGTTAATTGGTTTTTGATTATATTTGGCTGAAATTGTTCCCTTGTATACTCTGATGATGTTCGAAACAAATTTCAATCCCATGGGGATTGGGAACGCCCTTCAGGCCTAGTTATGGATCGGTTGAGGACTTGAGGGGTAGGTGTGGGAATAGCGTCATGAACTCTTTCTCATTCCATTCATCTATTTTCCATGGTATTTAATGTTTTCATAGTTTATTGGTCTTTAGATGTTTTTTGGTGATTGTTATATGATAAGGGGAATTGATGTAATGGTATATGGGAGATCGCATGGCCTGGAACACCATGTAGAGCTTGGGCACAGTGCTAAGAAGGCTCTCCGTGTTGTGGTGTGTTTTTCTTAAGGTCGCGAACCATATGGTCAAGTCACCCACTAAAACTAGTTCCCTTTTGTGGGTATCATGGAGTTTTTTTGAATTTTAAAAATTATTATTGATATCCGTGTGTAAGAATTGTGAAAATGGGTTTTAAGGGAATTGTTGGATTCTAAGAAATGGAAAATGGGTTTTCATAAATTTAATTTGAGAAAGGATTTGTAATGTTGGGTTTTTTGAAACAAATATTAGGGATAAAGTGAAAATGATTTAACATGATTAGAGATTCCCAAATATAAACTTGTGGTTTCTTCAAATTAAATGTTTAGAAAGTAAAAAATATTTTACTATGATTATGAAACAATTTTTTAATGGGATGTTTTGGCCTGTTTAATATGTTTAAATATGAATATTTAATTTAGAAATTGTTTTTGAGCGGTTGGTGTCCTTCAAAAAAGGTTCTTGGTCCTTGTTGATATCAGTTTATTAAAAGATTGTAGTTTGAAATTTTTAACAATTGAATGGGTTATTTAAAATATAAATTTTGGTATGGAAGATTTATTAAATAAAATTGAATAGTTTTTAATCAATTCTTTCTTGATGATGTGTGGTTTTGAGAGATTTTAGAAAATATTTGAGGAAATATGAAAAAGGTTTTTGATATTTTGGGTAGTGTGGTTTTTGAGGTTACTTGATTTTTGAAATGGATTGAATGATTTGGCTTGTAAAATGATGGTGTTTTTTCATTGATGTTTTCATGGGTTCTCAGATGCATAGTTTTACATGGAATGTGGATGTATGGCTGATATAGAATAATGGTTTTGTGGATGGGGTGGCACTAAAATGTTCTTTTGAGTGAGACGTAGTGGAACAACGTTGGTGTCTATGAAAATCCACTACGTTAGTTTCATTTCCAAAATTGTTTTAATTTCAAAAATAGTGGTGATTTTATAATCCAATGGTTTTGATTCTTGGTTTTTCATTTCTTTTATGTTTTGTTTATTCATTGTTATTCCAATTGATCCTAAAGTGATAATATTGTTTTTTATTTAGATTATATCTTATTAGTTGATCAGTTTTTTAGGAATGTCTAGTTGGTCTCTAAAGATGTGTTGGATACTTTGATGTGGCTATGAATAGTTTTTTTGGAATGATTTCCAATTGATCGGCCTAAGGATTCATTTCAAATTTTATATCCACATCTTAAGATGATTCCTAAACATGTTGAGGGAATAGAGAGATGATTTGGTTTTATTTAATGTGAATTCATATTATATTAACTAGTAAACCTCCCAAGAAAATTCATGAGACTATTCAATTTTCCATAAAATCATCTAGTTCTACATTATTGAAAAAAATTGTAATGTCACTATACTCAATATAATAATTATAATAAAATGATTACAATGACTATATAGATTTAAATGTATGAAATAATATGATATCTATAAGTTATATATAGGTTTACTAAAAAGGAATACTTTAATAAAAATATTGAATCATCATTAGTTCATAATAGGGAAAGAAAGATACCATGTAACATGTTGGGTGTGTTTTTTTATTTAAAAAATGAATTTTCCTTTTTGAAATATAATGGTTGTAAATATTTTAGTTTTTTAAATAATAAAGGGAAAGAATCAATGAATATGGAGAAATAATAGGTCATTAGATAATTGAACATGATCATTTTGTATTATCATATTTCCTACTACATTGTGATATTTAATTTATTTATGTAATAAGTTATATTAATATTAATATATATTCTATTTTAAAAAATAAAATAATTTATTTTTAACCACAAATATATTTTTAAAAATAAATGAATTTTTTAACCATGAAACAGATTAAAATAATCACCAAATTTAAAATCATGTGATACTATATAGTATAAACATATAGTTATTTTAAGAAATATAGAAACTATACATTACAATGTATTCTGAATTCATAATATATTGGATTAATTTGATTAAACATAAGTATTAAATTGTTATTAACAAATAAACAATAATGTTACTGATATTTCGTATTTCACATAAGTTCTTTGTGTGAAATTTTAGAGGCACTAGAAACTGTACTTGATAATGACTTTTTAATCCATCGTATTTTACCCTTTTTAATTTTATATATAATAGTAAACATTAAATACATGTTGAAAATGTATATAAATTCAACATGAGGATTGAAATAGATGATTATTTGTTTTATAATTTGTGTGAAATTGTTCCCTTGTCTACTCTGATGATTCATGACACTAGTCTCTAGCTTTTGAGATTAGGAATTCCCTTTAGGTCATCTCATGGATCAGTTTGGAACATGAGGGGGAGGCGTGGGAAGAGCGTCACGAAATCTTTCTCATTCTGTTCCTTGAGATTTCATGGGATGTCTAGTTTTTATAGTTTCTTGGTCATTATGTTTTTTTTGGTGATTGGAATATGACAAAGGGAATTGGACTAATGGTCTCCATGATCTCATAGTGCTTGGAATACCATGGGGAGTTAGGTCATGGTCTTATGAAGGCTCTCTATTATTGTGGTGTTTTTATGTATGGGTTCCAACCATATGCTCAAGTCACCCCCATAACTATTTCTCTTTTGTAGGTCTCCATGACTTTTCTTGTAGAGACCCTAAGATTGACGTACATGGACATTACATTACTTTTGCGGAATACTTAATACATAACAAAAATAGATACACAAGTACCGTAATAGTTTAGTGTCTTTGGAAACTTGGAACGTAATCTTCTAATCGTGGTGAAAGATCTTCAACATCTCCCATAAAGATCATCCACTTTTTTTCCTGACCTAAAACCTTTCTTTTGATCCTGGGGGAAAATAAAACATAAAAAGGGTGAGATCAAATTCTCAGTAAGGGTAAGCATGGATAAAATAAAACATACCATATACATTGGAACTTAAAAACATGAACATAATGTTTAAACATTAAAATCTTGAGCAACGACATAAAACGTGGAAGTACATAAGGCATAAATCATAATGGAACATAAACCATGATAAAATAGCATGGGAATAAAACATTTAATTGTGGCATCCATTAAGCACATGTAATGATTTCCATAGTAGCCAAGCCATTTCTTCCAAGACTATCTTAGTGGACAAAGTCTCATTCTGAATTGAGTTCACTGATCGTTTCTGTCCTGTAACACTAAACCGGATTAACTTACCGTTCCAGCCATGTCTATCTCATGAGATATAAAAATCTTTACCCAATGCATTGGAGGGTGATATAGGTCCCACCCATCTCATAATGAAATCATTCTTACTTGTGCCACAAAATAAACAGACATCATTCATAAAAACCCAATAAATAAAATGGGTTTCATAAACATCATCCCATCATCACATAATCCATATAAAAGAAATGGATATCATTTCATAATAAGAAAATTGAAACCATGTAAATCATATAGATATTATACTTGAAACATACACATATGAAATAATGTTATCATAGATGAAAAATGGATTTTGATAAAACACTTGAAATGAATTCTTGAGGAAAATATCCTTTCTTCTTCAAAATCATTTACTTTTTAGAAAATTCCATGCAATTTTTAAAGAATAGGATTTTGATTAAAATTGTCATGAAATATTTTGGATGAAGATTCATGAAAATAAGGCTTTATAAAACAGTAAAAATCCTTTCATGCCGTATACGTTAAAAAACACTTCTTCTCGTACTTTTGTCGGAAAAGTAAAAAAAAGTACCTCGTAATGTAAAAAAAATAATGATTCCTTACATACCATGTATTAAAAGTCAAAAAAGGGTAAAAAGGAATTTAAACATACATGAATACACTTTTGTAAAACATGGACATGGATTATAGGAATAATCCCAGTAAATACTTATGAATAAGAAATCTCGGATAAAAATGATATTTGCACAATTTTCCCTTACCTTATGTCTGATATGCTTCGTATGTATCCGAACCTCCTGTATAATGATTTAAATAATGTAATTGACTTATTACAGAATCATATTCATTGTTATGATATCATATATGGTTCACTTATGACTTTATATTACCCGTTCTTTTATAATTCCATGTTAAAGAGTGTTTTGGGTAAAATCGTTTAATTTGTCGTTCGTAATTTGACTTGTAATTATTCATATGATTACTTAGATCAAGATTACATATTTCCAGAATATAAAACATGATTTATATATAATATATATTCATAATATACATATATAAAATAGACCGATAAATTGAACGAAATACACCGTTCATGGAGACGGTAGGCCGTACGTACGCATCAACGCTGTTTTCGTTTTCTTATTGAGTTGAATGAAATTAAATATATGACATATATATATACATAAATCCACTAGAATTATTATTCCATATATTTAATTATTATTCATTATATATACTTTATAATCATTCGTTAATGGTTAATCATGGAAAATGAATCTCATCACGTTCGTGGAGACGGTATTCCGTACGTACGCACGAGTGATGATATCATTCCCGTGATCGTGGAATTGTATTGGAGTGTATGTATACTATTTAAGAATATATATCACTTTACAATAATCATATATAGTCATTATTTACACCATTATACCCATCCAAGTAAGGTGATGGTGGAAAATAGATTACACCACGACGTGGAGACGGTATTCCATACGTACGCACGTGGGGTGATTTCATTTTTTGTAGGATAGATAGATGGTGAAATGGGGTTGTTTTATAATTATAATAACATATCAGTATATGAGTGATACTGATGTTATTACTTCATAATGAAACAACTAAAAAAGAAGATGTTTAAGAAGAAATAAAGTTGAAAAAATCGGTAACGAACATTACCTCTTCATTGAAGCGCCTCTTTGAGACCTCTTCTTAGGGCATTAAAATTGGTCTTTGAAGAATACCAGGACCTATAGGATGTTTATAGGGAAGTGGAGAAGAGAATTTGGTAGGGTTTTTCCGAGCTTGAAGGCTCAAAGTGGTGTGTGGAAGAGAGGGAGGAGGTGCCCTTTTATAAGGGAGGAGAGGGGCACCTTTGGAATTCTTAAAAATATTATTTTATAATAAATCAAACCCCACTTAAAAAACCTCCAAAAACGATTCATATTCAAATCTTAGATGAGATAGGGTTGTAATATCATCAAAAAACAAAATTTATACATGTTTGGATCTTATTTTAAACCTTATCATTTTGATTTCTTTTTATTTAATCTATTTAAGTTTATTTGTGGTAATAAAATTCTAAATGTTAAATTATAACAAATAATTACTTATTTGTTGTGAATTTTCAATAATTGGTTACTTTATAACAATATAATCCATATAAATTTAAATTTATAATTTTTTTATATTTTTTTGATTTTTAAACAATTTTATAATATGTTATTTTTATAAAATAACAATAGTGTGAATTTTGACACTATTCATTTATTTGAATTTAAATAAAATATATACAGAAGATATGTTCGAACTAAAAACATTAATAGATTCATAAAAGGTCATATGTATCTATAAAATTATTTGATCACATTAAATAGTTCATATATTATTTATTTTATTATTTTTAAAACCATTTATTTGGTTTAGCTCTTAATAAAATAATTACTACAACATTTTTGTATAATTATTTAATATAGTGATTTGTTGCATAAAAATTAAAAATAAAATCCTATGACGAAGCTAAATCTACTTCCTTTCAAAATAATAATTTTAATTGAATTTATCATCTTAAAATCCAAATATTTAAACTGTTATATTTATTAAATTATGAAGGTTACAACTTTGCCATCATTTAAAATAAAATAATATAAATGTCATAATTACTTTTATAAGGCTCCAAACGGTTATATATTAGGTAATATGATGTTTAATGTGTATATATACACTAAAAATAAGGTTTGGTCAGGTTTTTGGGTTATTTAATGGGTATTATTATTTCAATAAAAACTATATTACTTATTTTCCACTTAATAAATAATTTCATTATCATTAATGTATCACCACTAATGACAAATATTTAATCCCTAAAAATTATAAATAAATTATCATGATGTATATAATTTTATTATCTTTCTGGAGACTATTCATTTTCTAAGTTTTATGGTGTTTATTACTCAATTAAAATTATTATACTTACAAGATTTAAGAGAGTGACATGTTGTCACTTTCTTTGGTTTTAATAATAATTAAATTATTTTCATGGTCAAAAGTCCATAAAATGAATATAATCCGACCCTTAGGTTATATTGGTCTACTTGTAGCCAGCCAATATAATTTTGGAAAGTTTTAGGGTAATTTTATAATATTATATTTACCATTAATTACCCAATTTACCTTTAACTATGGTAAATAAAATTTATCGTAGTTACTATTCATAATTCCCAAAAATAAAAAGTAGCTTATTAACATAATTTGGACCCAATGATTCCAAATATGGAATCCATTTTTTCCAAATTAAATACACAAAATTTGCAGATATTAAATTTAAATTAATCCTGTTGTTGAAAGAAAACTAGTTTTTCTTTAAACAATTGCAAAAGATTGAATTGATTTAACCTACGAATTTAATGAAAAATCAATGATAATGAAATACATTATATTAAATGGTAAAAATATATTCTATTTATACTTTAAAACCATTCAATATTATAATTTAACCATATAAATTATTACGATAAAAAAAAGTTGTTTTTCATTAAAATATAGCATGTTTTTACTATTCATCAAAATATGAATGTTACCAGAATAATACGAAAAAGTTATCCAAAGTAAATTTTTATTTCTTGATTCCAAATAAGAATTTTATTTTGTAAAATTAAACTTATAAACATGTCAAAAACTAGATTTAAAGTGGGTGGGCCATCAAAAGGTGACAAAACTGCATTTTTTTAAAAATACTTATTTTACCCGAAAAATTTATTTTGTTCTTATACCATGTTCTAGAAAATATGTAAGATGAATAATAATGTTATGAAATTTAAAATTTAGTTAATACTATTCATAAAGGCTAGTTCATAATAATATTATAATAATATATCGTTGTTTAGTAAAACCTGGTATTGCGTACAACACACGCTATCGAGGAAGGTCGCGATTGCATGTAATGCAAGCCAATTCAAGGTTGAGTGTTCTGAAAGAATCCTTCGTTGTTTCGTATAATATAATCCAACCATATTTCATTTATACATTGAATATATATATATATATATATACTCAATGTTGCGTAGAATAACTATTATCAAAATTGTGTGTAACACGATCCAAGAATAGTGTTGCGTATATTGCAAGCTAATACGGTGTTGCGTATAGTGCAAGGTAATCATAGTGTAGCATACAACACAATAAATTAATGAAATTAAAATAATATTTTTCATAAAATCTCAGGGTGTTACATTCTACCCCCATTAAAATGAATTTCGCCATCGAAATTCGTCGGGGTTATAAATGGTTTACTACTCGAAAGTTTGTTTAATAGAAACCCACATCGTAAAAAGGAATACCAAAACATGGCTTTAAAAACTAAAGTATGAAATGTAATGGTTACCCAAATTAACTCATCAATGGGTTTCCACATAGGAGAACATAGGTGAAAATATAGATATGGAAGAAAAATCTAACCATCAAGTTCTGATGGAGAGTGGTAGAGAACATGGCTATGAAAAAGCCAACAATCACAAAGCTAGTGATTTGTGATGATCTAAGGTACCATCTGATTCATCGGTTATAAGGGAACTAGGACAACATTTTTGGTTTTCAAGATCATTTCCCTAAAGTTGATGAATTAAATGAAATACTTGCATGATTTTGGTACAATCTCACTGTTGTTCGTGAATTGAACAATTTCCACTTCATCCCTTAAAAAAATAAAGTTGAATTTGTTATTCGTGATGTGTTAGAAGATCATGTGATAGAATGATGGGTCATTAAATCTCTTTCAAACAAAAGGTTAGAAAAAGTTATAAGTCCATCTTATGGTTACATTAATCGTATATGGTTCCAAAAATGAACTTATACTTCATATATCATACCGGTTAATAAAATTAAACTAGTTTCTACTAACCAGGGACTTCCTGTAGGCCAGTGGTGGGCGATAAAGGCCAGTCGCACTTCGGTTGTGGGTTCGATTCCCACAGCCATGTCCGACGCGATGGGCTTTCGCCCGTCCTTCAGGTTGTCCTTTTTCTAAAACTACATTACTATATCATCCCATCAATAATATCGAAAAAGGTTCTATCCTTAAACAATACTAACTTATGTCCAACATAATCCATTCCAATCTTTAGACTTATCCATAATATTGCAGTCCATTGTCATATTATAGTGAAAATGATTACCAGAGATTTCATATAAGAAGCATGTTAATACCATCGTTGATCCCCATATATCATAAGATATGTTTTGTTGGTCACATTACAAATATTCGAAGGCCTTAATCATGTATTCCCTTGAAAAATGAATACCCATTGAACCTTAGTGAAAACATGAATGCAGTTAAAAGTTAACACTTACCACATACCCAAATCCACAGTATTCTATATACTCAAGCCATGATATCACTTAGTCCTTATATCAATCATGAGCTCATGAATACAATCAAACATCTCATTATCTTCTTATTCCTTCATTATGCACATATCATCTACTTTAAAAAAATATATGAATAAAATTCCATGGTTACTGGTACCATTCAACATATACTTTCAAATACATTTAGGAAAAACAATATTGTAACAATCCTTAGATGATTATTTATTCCATAGTACCATTAACTATACAACATAACTCTCGATAAACATACAATCATTCCACTACCTTCTAAAACAGCCAACTGAGATTCAACACTTCTTTCAGCTCATATATCATTTGTAGTCTCCTCATCATCATCCACATAAATACTACCCATATGACCATGCTGATTCTCTTCATAAGATTTTCCATTAGGTCATTGGTTTGCATAATGCCCGTACATTCCACATTTAAAACATCTAATCATTTTTGATGTCGTAGCAATACCATTATCCTTGTCCATGGTGTTATCTGAACCTTTTCCTTTGCACTTACTGGATTTGTGTCCTTCTTTTCCACACCCAAAGCATCTTACAGTTCCTTTGAAACAATATCCCTGATGCCTCTTCCCACATGATTTATATGAGGGAAATTGAACTTTCTTTCCTCTATGATCATCATGAAACTCCATCTTTCTCTTATTATCTGAGTCGGGAAACTTACCAAAGTTGAGATTATTGATAATATTATGAGATTTCTGATTAGGAATAATAATGATGTTTGGACTTTCGGATCCCATTTCATTTGGTTTCTCATGATGAAAATCATTCCATTGTCCGTCATATCCTCCAATATCATGAATCTTCCTGTTTCTATCCATTTTCTAAAACCCAAAAAGAATAGTTTGAGAGGAAAAAATCATGCTAGGGCAAACAACATAGTAAAGGGGGAGCACCATCAATATCTAACATCTTAGGTTAAATTCTATGATCGTTAATATAGTTCTAAGACTATATCTTATATGTATTCTTATCCTTAGGTAAATCCCTAGACATACCTTAGAAATATCTCTAGGGATCTCACTAACATTTTTGCATCATAGTTTCCAAAGGATGACTAAACATTTCCTCTAATACCAACTGTAGAGAACCTAAGATTGACATACATGGAAATTAAATTACTTTTGCGGAATAATTAATACATAAAAAAAACAGACACACAAGGACAATAATAGTTTAGTGTCTTTGGAAACATGGAACGTAATCTTCTAATCGTGGTGAAAGATCGTCAACATCTCCCATAAAGATCTTCCACTTTTTGTTTCCTGACCTAAAACCTTTCTTTTGATCCTAGGGGAAAATAAAACATAAAAAGGGTGAGCTCAAATGCTCAGAAAGGGTAAGCATTGATAAAATAAATCATACCATATACATTAGATCTTAAAAATATGAAAATAATGTTTAAACATTAAAATCTTGAGCAATGACATAAAACATGGAAGTACATAAGGCATAGATCATAATGGAACATAAACCATGATAAAATAGCTTGGGAATAAAACATGTAATTGTGGAATCCATTAAGCACATGTAATGATTTCCATAGTAGCCAAGGCATTGCTGCCAAGACCATCTTAGTGGACAAAGTCCCATTCTGAATCGAGTTCACTCCTCGTTTCAGTCCTGTAACACTGAACTGGATTAACATACCATTCCAGCCATGTCTATCTCATGAGATATAAAATAATTACCCAATTAATTAGAGGGATATATAGGTCCCACCCATCTCATAATGAAATCATTTTTACTTGTTCCACAAAATAAACATGCATCATTCATAAAAACCCAATAAATAAAATGGGTTTCATAAACATCATCCCATCATCACATAATCCATATAAAATAAATGGATATAATTTCATAATAAGAAAAGTTAAACCATGTAAATCATAGAGAAATTATTCTTGAAACATACACATATGAAATATTGTTATCTTAGATGAAAAATGGTTTTTGACAAAACACTTGAAATGAATTCTTGAGGAAAATATCCTTTCTTCTTCAAAATCATTTTCTTTTCAGAAAATGCCATGAAATTTTTAAAAGAATAGGATTTTGTTTAAAATAGTCATGAAATATTTTGGAGGAAGCTTCATGAAAATAATGCTTTATAAAACCGTAAAAATCCTTTCAGGCCATATACGTTAAAAAAGCATTCTTCTCGTACTTTTGTCGGAAAAGTAAAAAATAGTACCTCGTAACGTAAACAAAAGAAAGATTCCTTACATACCATGAAGTAAAAGTAAACAAAGGGTAAAAAGGAATTTAAAAATACATGAATACACTTTTATAAAACATGTACATGTATGATAGTAATAATCCCAGTAAATACTTACGAATAAGCAATCTCGGATAAATATGAGATTTGCACAATTTTCCCTTACCTTATGTATGATATGCTTCGTATGTATCCGAAACTCCTGTATAATGATTTAAATAATGTCATTGACTTATTAAAGAATCATATTCATTTTTATGATATCAAATATGGTTCACTTATGTCTTTATATTACCCGTTCTTTTGTAAATTCCATGTTAAAGAGTGTTTTGGGTAAAATCGTTTCATTTGTCGTCCATGTTTTGACTTGTAATTATTCATATGATTAATTAGATCATGATTACATAATTCCATAATATAAAACAGGATTTATATATAATATATATTCATAATATACATATATATATAATTGATCGATAAATGGAAAGAAATACACCGTTCATGGAGACGGTAGGCCGTACGTACGCAAGAACGCTGTTTTCGTTTCCTTATTTAGTTGAATGAAATTAAATAGATGACATATATATATACATAAATCCAGTAGATTTATTATTCCATATATTTCATTATTATTCATTATATATACATTATAATCATTCTTTAATGGTTAATCATGGAAAATGAATCTCATCGCGTTCGTGGAGATGGTATTCCGTACGTACGCACGAGCGATGATATCGTTCCCGTGATCATGGAATTGTATTAGAGTGTATTTATACTATTTCATAATCAATATAACTTTACAATAATAATATATAGTCATTATTTACACCATTATACCCATCCAAGTAAGGTGATGGTGGAAAATAGATTACACCATGGCGTGGAGACGGTATTCCGTACGTACGCACGCGCGGTGATTTCATTTTCTGTAGGATGGATAGATGGTGAAATGGGGTTTTTTCATACTTATAATAACATATAAGTATATTATTGATACTGATGTTATTACTTCATAATGAAACAACTAATGAAGAATAAGTAGAAGAAGAAATAAAGTTGAAAGAATCGGTAACGAAAATTACCTCTTCTTTGAAGCGTCTCTTTGAGACCTCCTCTTAGGGCACTAAAATTGGTCTTTGAAGAAGACCATGACCTCTAGGATGTTTCTAGGGAAGTGGAGAATAGAATTGGGCAGGGTTTGGACGAGCGTGAAGGCTCAAAGTGGAGTGTGGAAGAGAGGGAGGAGGTGCCCTTTTATAAGGGAGGAGAGGGGCACCTTTGGAATTCTAAAAAATATTATTTTATAAGAAATCTAACACCACTTAAACAACCTCCAAAAATGACTCATATTATAAGATTATATGAGATAGGGTTGTAATATAGTCAACCAATAAAATTTAGACATGTTTGGATCTTATTTTAAACCTTGTCATTTTGATTTATCCTTATTTAATCTATTTAAGTTTATTTGTGGTAATAAATTTCTAAATTTTAAATTATAACAAATAATTAATTATTTGTTGTGAATTTTCCATAATTGGTTAATTTATAACATTATAGTCCATATAAATTTAAATTTATAATTTTTAGATATTTTTTTATTTTTAAACAATTTTATAATATGTTCTTTTAATAAAATAACAATAGTGTCAATTTTGACACTATTCATTTATTTGAATTTAAATAAAATATATACAGAAGATATGTTCGAACTAAAATCTTTAATAGATTCATAAAATGTCATATTTATCTATAAAATTAGTGGATCACATTAAATAGTTCATATAGTATTTATTTTATTATTTTTAAAACCATTTATTTGGTTTAGCTCTTAATAAAATAATTACTACAACATTTTTGTATAATTATTTAATATACTTATTTGTTGCATAAAAGTTAACAATAAAATTATATGATGAAGATAAATATATTAACTTTCAAAATAATACTTTTACTCGAATTTATCATCTTAAAATAAAAATAATTAAATTGTTATATTTATTAAATTATGAAGGTGACAACTTTGACATCATTTAAAATAAAATAATATAAGGGTCATAATCACTTTTATAAGGCTCCCAACGGTTATATATTAGGTCATTGGATGACTAATGTGTATATATACACTACCAATAAGGTTTGTTCAGGTTTTTGGGCCTTTTAATGGGTATTATTATTTCAATAAAAACTCTATTACTTATTTTCAACTTAATAAATAATTTCTGTATCATTAATTTATCACCATTAATGACAATTATTTAATCCCTAAAAATTCTAAATAAATTATCATTATGTAGATAAGTTTATTATATTTCTTGAGACTATTAATTTTGGAAGTTTTATGATGTTTATCACTCAATTAAAATTATTATACTTACAAGATTTAAGAGAGTGACATGTTGTCACTTTATTTGGTTTTAATAATAATTAAATTATTTTCGTGGTCCAAAGTCCATAGAATGAATATAATCTTCCCCATAGGTTATATGGGTCTAATGTTAGCCATCCAATATAATTTTGGCATGTTTTAGGGTAATTTTATAATATTATATTTACCCTTAATTACCCGATTTACCTTTAATAATGGTAAATAAAATTTACCATAGTTATTATGCATAATTCCAAAAAATAAAATTAGCTTATTAACATAATTTGGACCCACTGATCCTAAATATGGAATCCATTTTTTCCAAATTCAATACACAAAATTTGCAGAAATTAAATTAAAATTAATCCCATTGTCGAAAGAAAACGAGTGTTTCTTTAAAACATTGCAAAAGATTGAATTGATTTTAACCTACGAATTTAATGTAGAATAAATGCTAATGACATACATTATATTAAATGGTAAAAATATATTCTATTTATACTTTAATACCATTCAATATTATAATTTAACCATATAAATTATTACGATGAAAAAACTTGTTTTTCATTAAAATATAGCGTGTTTTTACTATTCATCAAAATATGAAAGTTACCAGAATAATACAAAAAATTTATCCGAAGTAAATTTTTATTTAATGATTACAAAGAAGAATTTTATTTTTTTCAAATTGAACTTATAAACATGTCACAAACTAGATTTAATGTGGGTGCGCCATCAAAAGGCGGCAAAACTGCTTTTTTTTAAAAATGATTATTTTACCCGAAAAATTTATTTTGTTCTTATACCATGTTCTAGAAAATGTGTAAGATGAATAATAATTTTATAAAATTCAAAATTTAGTTAATACTATTCATAACGGCTAGTTCATAATAATATAATAATAATATATCGATGTTTATTAAAACCCGGTATTGCGTACAACTCACGCTATCGAGGAAGGTCACGATTGTATGTAATGCAACCCAAGTCAGGGTTGAATGTTGTGAAAGAATCCTTCATTGTTTCATATAGATGAAATACAACCATATTTCATTTATAAATTGAATATATATATATACTCAATGTTGCGTAGAATAACTATTATCAAAATTGTGTGTAACACGATCCAAGAATAGTGTTGCGTATACTGCACGCTAATACGGTGTTGCGTATAGCGCAAGGTAATCTTGGTGTAGCATACAACACAATAAATTAATGAAATTAAAAGAATATTTTTCATAAAATCTCAGGGTGTTACATTTCTTGAATTCTAAAATTTATTATTGGTATCCTTATGTGAGAATTGTGAAAATGGGTTTTAAAGAATGGATGGATTCTAAAAATTGTAGGATGGGTTTTCAAAAACATAATATGATAAGGGATTTGGAATGTTGGTTTTTTTGAAACAAACCCTTTGTATAAAGTGAAATTTCTTAAATGGTATTGCATTTTCCCTAATATAAGGTTCTCGTTTGTTAATATAATATGTTTTGAAAGTACATAATATTTCAAGGTGATTTAGGAATTTTTTTAAATGAAATGTTTTGGGCTATTGAAAAGTATTTGAATATGATTTTTTGGATTTGGAAAAATTTTCTGGATAAGTTTTTGTTTTATTAAAAAGTGTCTTCGTCCATGTGGCTAATTATTTATAAAAAGGGGCTAGGGTAAATTTTTGAAAAACATAAAGGGATGTTTGGAATATAGTGTTTTTGTGGAGGTTTTATTAAATGAAATGGAATGGGTTTTTTAAAAAATGCTTCTTGATAATGTGTGGTGTTGGAGATGCTAGATTTTTTTTTGAGAAATATGGAAAAGGTTTTTGATTTTGTGAGTACTCTTCTTTTGTAAGATACAATATTTTTGAAATGTGTTGAATTATTTGGCTTGTAAAATATTGATTTTTTTCCTTTGGTGTTTTCATGGGTGCTCACACACATTATTTTACATGGAATGTGGATGGATGCCTAATATTTCATGGTGTTCTGGTGCCTGGTGTGGCATGGAAATGTGCTTGTGAGTGAGACATGGTGGAACACCATTGGTGACTTCGAAAACCTACCAAGATATTTAGTTTTTCAAATGTTTTTGAATCTGATAAATTTTTGTTTTTTATAACACAATAGTCCTATGAAATGGTCTTCTATTTCTTCAAAGAGTGTTTTATTCAATGTGATTCTTTGTGATTTGGAAGTGATACAATTATTGTGTCTTGAGAAGGGATTTTATCGGTGGCTCAGTTTTTCAGAAATGTCTAGTTGGTCTCTGAAGATGTGTTGGATGTTATGATATGGCTAGGAGTTCAATGTTGGATTTATTTCCAATTGATCAACTTATGGATTTATTTAAAACATTATATCCACCTTTTCAGATGATTCCTCAACTTTTTTATGGAATATAGATGTGTTTATATTTTATTTAAAGTTCCTTCCTGTTATAATAACTAGTACTCCTCCCAATCAAATGCACTTGACTATTCAGATTTCCTTCAATACATCTAGTTCTGCATTATTCCAAAAACATGTAATGTCACCTAAATCAATATATTGATTACAATAAAATGATTATAATGAAAATATAATACATTTTTTTGAAATAAGATGATATCTATTAGGTAGATATATGATTAATAAAAATAGATCCTTTAAAAAATTAATGAATCTTTAATAGATCGTAATAGTGATAGAAAGATATCATGTGTGTTTTTATTTTAAAATATTATTTTTCCATTTGTGAAAATTTTTAGTTGTAAATATTTGAGGGTTGTAATTATTCAGGGGAATGAATCAAGGATTTTGGGGAAATAATAAGTTATTTGATAATTAAATATGATAACATTGCAAGACCATATTTTCTACTACATGGTGATATTTAATTTATTTAAGTAATATTTTATATTTATATTCATATATGTTATATTTTTAAAAAGAAATGATAGTATTTTAAACCACTATTCTATTATCTAAAATAAATTAAATTATTATTAACAATTCCATAGACTAAAATTATCATCAAATTTAAAAAAAATGTGATACTGCAGAGTTGAAACAAATTTTTATATGTTAAAATGATGAAACTATACATTATAAAGGATAAATAATTCATAATATATCAAATTAGTTGGATTTTACCTAAATATTACATTTTTATTAACCTATAACGAATAATGTTATCGATGTGTCAAATTACACATAAGTTGATAGTTAAATTTTTTCGAGGCACTTGAAACTGTACATGTTAATGAATTTTGAATCTATCATATATTATCCTTTTTAATTGTATATTTTATAGAAGAGTGAAGATTGAATAAATGTTGAAAATGGAGAAAAACTATAAATGAAAAAATCGTATGTTTTCATGAAACTATATTATAATATGTAGATTTATTAATCACTAACTCTTAATAAAATGTGCATAAACTACAATAAGTAATCATATAATTTTAATCCAATCGAATAAATACATAGAAATAATTTTATATGAAAGAAGTGAATTATATTGTTTAATGGATGAATATATAGATATAGAAGTATTAAAAAACATGGAAGAGGTTCTAGTGATGGGAGAAAGTGTGGAAATATTTAGTGGGATAAAACTAAACCCCTATCATTTTCTCCTCGTTACCCTATCCATTATATTACACATTAATATGACCCAGTTGAGGATTCTCACTATAGTTTCCAAGAAACTTGAAAACAAAGTATTTCTAATTTTTACCATTTGATGACATCTGCCATAGTGATTTACACAACAAATGAGACACTTTAATCATCAAATCAAAGGAAAACATCTTCATTTGGGTTGAATCTGTACGTAATTCTTAAAAATAATTAATGAACATGAAAAAAAATAGTTTTATCAATATTCAAAAAGTACTATATTGTTTGACGTTTTCTATGTGGATTGTGACTAAAGACCCTTAATGCATACCTCCTGATTCTATGAAAACAAGTCATAAGTACAGGAAATGTTTAACATTAATATAATTAAAAACCCTTAATTTAGTTAATATAGATTCATTTTACGTAGAATATAAAATTCATAGTTAGGGGAAACTATACAGCCACATTAAAATAGATAATCAAGGTGCATACATTTTTTTTTCTAAAAGTAACAGGTTAGGGAAACAATACATCCAAATCTAAGTGGTTAACAAAATCTTGTAAATTTGTATCAGTCAACATGATATAGACCAATTTGGAGGTGTATATAGTTGCTCACTCAGAATTATCCCGTGGTTCCCTCATAAAATTCCCTATATGATATTACATTTTCATCATCTCAAATATAAAATCATTTGGCCTAATGAATGTATGTATAATATATAGTAATGTTAAAATAGAGACTACCTACTTCATAGAATTCATCAATCCTGAGAGATGATTTGGTATCTAATCCATTTTAATCCCCCCAAATAATTCTCAAGGGATATGAATACACTTCACCTTATCCATCAATGCAAAGGAAAATTTAACTGCTAAACAGATACTAATTTTGATCATATACTTAATAATGGGAATATACGTTATACAATATAAGGTAATTATGTAAATTTTGTCTCTATGATATTTTTAGAAACCCATAGAAAATTGCCTATCCAATGAATATGAACTGTATGAAACATTGGTGCAGGATTCCTGATCTTACACTATAAAAAATGTTTGGTATGAACTTTATGGATATAAACATTATAAAACATTCCAATCCAAAATATTATCCACTAAATTATGGAGAAACAATATAAAAATAAAATTCCAAACAGAATATGATCAAGAGAATATATAAATATTTGTTATAGAGAGTATTAAAAAAATCAATGCATAACATAAAAAAAATAAAAACTAAATTATACAATCAATGCAGGGGTATACCCCTATATCAACACACAAAAGTATAACAAAAACAGAATCAGGTTAACAGAATATATAAAAACTTGTTACTGTGAGTGTATAAAGAGAGAATATTTTTAGTGTAATACTGTTTTATACTAATTGAAACTATTAGAAAAAAAGGTAGGAAAGTAGATATTAAAAATAGACATACTTTGGACTAAAATATGTAAGGTTTTTTAAAAATGGATTTGAAGGTAATTAAACTAAAAAATTATATTTTGCAAGAGATTTAATAACCCAAGAAATTCATTAAATCTTTATAATTGTTTTATGTGATTTTTTATTAAATATGTTAAGAAATGTATGAATCTTTAAATGAAAATATTAATCTATTTTCCCACATCAATGAAACAAATTACATTAACTTATTAACATAAGATGTGACCTCCACACCACATTATTCCAACTTCTTAACATTACAGCAAGTGGTCCTCTTGACATTAAATAATCGTAAAACGTATTCAAGAGGGGAATAGATCAAGGAGATGTTAGGGAATATTAACATAGAAATGTTACAAAAACTCACAGATCATACGAGTAATGGATTGAGGATATTTTAGGGAACCATTCAATACACTCATACCAGGTTTCATTCAGGAGAAGAGTTTATTTACAAACATAATACAAATAGAAGAATAATCACATTATAAAACCACAGATCATATCTAGCCGATCATAACATATTTAAATTTATAAAAACATCTGACATAGAGAGACATGGTGTAAAAGAACCCATGTACCAATAAATAATAACCTCAAGATGTAGAGTACCTTCATCATTAGAGTGGTGTTATCTTGGTGAGAGCTAACCACATAAAAGAAAACATCTTTAGAGAAAATAATTTAAGGATTAAATAAAATGAAGTTTCACATTTAGTTTTAGTTTAAAGAAAAAAATCGAAAAAATTAGTATTTTAAAAAAATTAGAAGATTTTATCTAACATCCAATTTTTTCAAAAAACACCAGCATAGAAATATGGAATTTAGATGCCTATATTATAAAGAAAAGAATGAAAATATTAAATGTCAATAACAAATAAAATCCACAAACCTATCCAAAAAAATTATACACTCCAGAATATTTGTATTTTTCATGTACCTAAAAACTATTGAAATAAAACCTGGGTAACAGGAATGTGTATAGTCGATATGAAATATGAATGCCAAATATTCTCCACGCATCCCTTCAGTCTAAGAACGATCTCTCTTTATATTATATCTCATCACCAAAAAATACTAAAATATTAGAATAAAATAATTGAGATATTATAATAATAGATGGTTTTATTCATTTGATTATAAAAACTGATGGAAGAAAAAATACTATCAAATATACAACATATAATAAAATTTTTAATGTGGGAAAAATATTACACAGTTCATGTAATGTAACCCCTCTATAAAAATCAATAATAAAGAGTACAAACAATATGTACAAGGGAAAATTAAATATATTGTCCAATTAAAAAAGTCAACTTGGAACACCAAAACTGTAACTCATTTTGAAGTGGTGGAATAATGTGTGAACCCTTAAAAAAATTAATAAATTGGTGCACAAAGCAATTATTTTACTAAATGAATTTATGAATTGTCAAGCACCAAGCGAAAAACTATTATGTAGAATACCTAAATATAATCATAATTTCTGCTATCTATAAATCTGATGCATATATATGGCTAGTTTGGAAGCATTGAGATGTTTAATAAATGTTGTAAAAGGTTATTCATGTATGTTTCCGACGCTTTCGTCGGGGCGCGCGCATCCGTACGTCCGTAGAGGAGGACGTGCTGCACTTGTTGCCCCGCGTTCCCGCTTTCCAAAGGCGGGCAGCATTCGCTCCTTATTCAGTGATGTCTGCTCTTTGATCGAAACGGTATGATGGGATGTTAGTTCTTTCTTCTGTGGATTCCTCCTCAGAAATCATCTCCTAGTTCGGGTCTCCCTTATAGATTTAATACGTAGTTCGTGAAACTCTTCCCAGTGCCATGTTTCCATGGACGCCGGTTAATTACACTGCTTCTTTCGGGACATTCCAAAGGGTCCGGTCAGGGCAGCAACCTTCAGTCGGTGGAGTAGTCACGTTGAGGCATCAGTAGCGTGTCTGGATGCTGGGGAACCTGGCATGTCTGTCTATTATCCCTTGTCACATGGCTTCTCGAGGGCGTGGAAGCCCGAGGCATCCCACATCGAGCGCGGGGAATTATATGGTATAGACACATATCTGAGGTTTTCCTCAGCATCTCGTGTTTAACACAGGGTACGCCGCGAGTTTAACGTCCAGCGGAGACGGATCAGCCCGATCGGAGCAATAGCTAGAATAGATCGGATTGAGGGGTTTCCTTTGAAGGGGTGCCGATACCGGGACTAGCCCATGGGGGCTGTGAAGAGGAGCGTATCGACATGGTCTCACCGAGATATGACAGTCCGGGCGAGAATCAGGATGGGTGATAGATGGATGAATGGAGTAGAGGGGGAATGAAATGGGACCATCGCAAGGGCGACAGTGAAGTTGGGCTTGAGCGTTGAAGAGGCTTCCTACGTATCCCCGTGGTAGGGAATAAAAGTCTGCATAGTTCGGGATGGTGCCGGTGAACTGACGTGAACGTGGACCTTGGCCTGATGGATGTTGTCAGTGAACCAACGTAAAGGTGGAACTTGGTCTGATACGTCGTCGAACCGACATGAAGGTGCACCTTGGTCCGATGGGCATTGTCAGCGAACCGACGTGAAGGTGGACCTTGGTCCGATGGGTGGTGGGCTTGAACCTCGGGGAGGCTTCCTACGTACCATGCCTTCACATGGATCAAAGTCCTCGTATTTCAAAGGGTTTCACCGGTGAACCGAATTGAATGTAGACCCATGGGTACACTAGTGGTGGGCTTGAACCTTGGGAAGGATTCCTACGTACCATGCCTTGACATGGATCAAAGTCCTCGTAGTTCAAAGGATTGATGTAATACAGTTTAACGTAATGCGGGATGGTAGTGAACCTTGACGTGAATAAACGACAAGCAATGGGTGTCAGCGAACCAACGTAAATGATGGACCTTGGTCCGATGAGAGATGGTCATGAACCTCTAGGAGGATTCCTACGTAGCATGCCTTGACATGGATCAAAGTCCTCGTAGTTCGGGTGAAAATGGGGGGGGGGGGGTTGGCACACAGACAAGGAGACGTTCTGGGCCAATGATTGTTGGACCTAAACCTCGGGGAGGCTTCCTGCGTACCATGCCTTGACACGGATCAAATTCCGCATAGTTCGGGTTGTGGAATACAGTTTAACGTCATGCGGGACGGGGGTGAACCGACGTGAATGAGTTCGGAACGACCGGATGGTGGGTTTGAACCTTGTAGAGGCTTCCTGCTTACCATGCCTTGACATGGATCAAAGTCCTCATAGTTTGGGTTAGTCACAATGGCTTTCCGTCGGACTGGAATGCAGTTTAAAGTCATGATGGATGAAGGTAGAACTTGACGTGAATAAATGATGGGTGGGCTTGAACCTCAGGGAGGCTTCCTACGTACCATACCTTGACATGGATCAAAGACCTCGTAGTTCGGATGGGTGTGAAGTTTAATGTCATGCGGGACTAGGGGCATACAGTTTAACGTCATGCTGGATGAGGGAATATAGTATAACGTCATGCAGGACGAGGGTATGCAGTTTAACGTCATGTGGGACGAGGCGTGCAGTTTAACGTCATGCTGGACGAGGGCGAAACTCGACGTGAATGAACGACCGAGTAATGTGGCTTCACTAGTGCAGAAAACGTTTTTTACGTCACCATTTTTTACGTCGGTTATATAAAACCGACGTCAAAGTATGTAAAACGAGGTTTTTTACGTCGGTTATTTCTTAACCGACGTAAAAACCTGTGTTCGGTACACATTTAACGTCGGTTATTTTTATAACCGACGTTATTAATCACGCGGCTTCGTTTTTTACGTCGGTTATTTTTATAACTGACGTACAAAACGCGGTTTTCGAAGGCCCTTTGACGTCGGTTATTGAATAACCGACGTAACAAACGCGGTTTTTGAAGGCTTTTTTACGTCGGTTATGAAATAACCGACGTAACAAAAGAATCCGCAGATGTTTTTGACGTCGGTTATGGAATAACCGACGTAAAAAAACGCGGATTTTGAGCCCTTTATAACGTCGGTTATAAAATAACTGACGTCAAAAATGAATCGGAGGAAGGTTTTTACGTCGGTTATTGAAATAACCGACATTATAAATGTTTTTAAAACAATTATCACGTCGGTTATTGAATAACCGACGTGATAACTCATTTAAAAATTTACCCAGACCCGTGGATTGTCATTCGCGAGTTTACCTTCGACAGTCGTGACTCGCCTCTCTCGCGCGTAAACCCGAATCGGCTCGTCCATTTCGTTGGTTTAGATTCGTTTTGCGATCATCGTTTCTCATATTTAATCTCCTCGGATCAATCATCTAAACTCGCAGCACTCAGGTAATCCTCCCACTCGTTCGTTTTTTTTCGCGGATAGTAAATATATATGTGTTGTGATTTTTTTGTTGAAACTGGCTAAGATTCTTCGATTGCGGACCCTTTTAACTCGTTTTGGCACCATAATCTTATTTATCATCCCTAGATCTATTTGTTCGACTTGCAATATTGAGTAATTTTATGATTTCACTAATTTTTCATCGTTTTCTATAAATCCCCGAGAGGGTTGGGGCGTGTCCATTTGGATGGGTTGCCCTTTTACAGTTGTTACTACTTTATTCACACACAACCATGGCATAGGTGCATGGATTTGGGGTCGGGGGGTGTCCAAGGGGGTTTACAAGGGGTGGGTGGGTGTGGGGGGCTGTCCAAGGGTGTGGGTGGGTGTTGGGGGGTGTCCAGGGGGGTGTCCAAGGGGGTAGGGGGTGGGGGGTGGTGTTTAGGAGGGGTGGGGGGGCTGTCCAGAGGGTTGGGGGTGTCCAGGGGGGTGTCCAAGCAGGTCGGGGTGGGGGGTTGTGTCCAGGAGGGGTGGGGGTGCTTTCTAGAGGGGTCGGGGGCTGTCCAGAGGGGTCGGGGGGTGTCCAGGGTGGTGTCCAAGGGGATGGGTGGGTGTGGGGGCTGTCCAAGGGGGTGGCGGCCTGTCTAGAGGGGTCGGTGGGGTGTCCAGGGGGGTGTCCAAGGGGGTGGATGGGTGTGGGGGGCTGTCCAAGTGGGTGGCGGCCTCTCCAGAGGGTATTTGGAGTTGTCCTGGTGGGTGGGGGGCTGTCCAGAGGGTTGGGGGATGTCCAGGGGGGTGTCTAGGGGGGTGTCCAAGGGGGTAGGGGGTGGGGGGTGGTGTCCAGGAGGGACGGGGGGCTGTCCAGAGGGGTCGGGGGTGTCCAGGGGGGTTTACAAGGGGGTGGGTGGGTGTGGGGGGGATGTCCAAGGGTGTGGGTGGGTGTTGGGGGGTGTCCAGGGGGGTGTCCAAGGGGGTAAAGGGTGGGTGGTGGTGTTTAGGAGGGGTGGGGGGGCTGTCCAGAGGGTTGGGGGGTGTCCAGGGGGGTGTCCAAGCAGGTCGGGGGTGGGGGGTTGTGTCCAGGAGGGGTGGGAGTGCTTTCTAGAGGGGTCGGGGGCTGTCCAGAGGGGTCGGGGGGTGTCCAGGGTGGTGTCCAAGGGGATGGGTGGGTGTGGGGGGCTGTCCAAGGGGGTGGCGGCCTGTCCAGAGGGGTCGGTGGGGTGTCCAGGGGGGGTGTCCAAGGGGGTGGATGGGTGTGGGGGGCTGTCCAGGTGGGTGGCGGCCTCTCTAGAGGGTATTTGGGGTTGTCCGGGTGGGTGGGGGGCTGTCCAGAGGGTTGGGGGATGTCCAGGGGGGTGTCCAAGGGGGTAGGGGGTGGGGGTGGTGTCCAGGAGGGTCGGGGGGTGTCCAGGGGGTGTCCAAGGGGGTAGGGGGTGGGGGTGGTGTTTAGGAGGGGTGGGGGGGGCTGTCCAAGGGGTTGGGGGGTGTCCAGGGGGGTGTCCAAGCAGGTCAGGGGTGGGGGTTGTGTCCAGGAGGGGTGGGGGTGCTTTCTAGAGGGGTCGGGGGCTGTCTAGAGGGGTCGGGGGGTGTCCAGGGTGGTGTCCAAGGGGATGGGTGGGTTTGGGGGGATGTCCAAGGGGGGTGGCGGCCTGTCCAGAGGGGTCGGTGGGGTGTCCAGGGGGGTGTCCAAGGGGGTGGATGGGTGTGGGGGGCTGTCCAGGTGGGTGGCGGCCTCTCCAGAGGGTATTTGGGGTTGTCCGGGTGGGTGGGGGGGCTGTCCAGAGGGTTGGGGGATGTCCAGGGGGGGTGTCCAAGGGGGTAGGGGGTGGGGGGTGGTGTCCAGGAGGGTCGGGGGGTGTCCAGGGGGTGTCCAAGGGGGTAGGGGGTGGGGGTGGTGTTTAGGAGGGGTGGGGGGGCTGTCCAGAGGGTTGGGGGGTGTCCAGGGGGGTGTCCAAGCAGGTCGGGGGTGGGGGTTGTGTCCAGGAGGGGTGGGGGGCTGTCCAGAGGGGTCGGGGGGTGTCTAGGGGGGTTTACACATCGATTTGTTTTATATTTCAAAATTGTTATATTCAAATTATGATTTTTTTCATATAAACATATATTTGTCTTATCTAAAAAATATATATATTTTTTCTATTTGTTATAGGTAATAATGAGTCGAAGTTGGATTACGGCACATCGAATGAGCAATGAATATGAGGAAGGTGTTGATGCCTTTTTGGAATTTGCTAAACGAAATGTTCCAAGTAGTGACATTTTTTTCTGTCCATGCCTGAAATGTCTGAATATGAAGAAGTTGAAAAGTAGAGAGATAAAAGATCATCTGATTTGTCATGGTTTCAATCCGAGTTACAACCCTTGGATTTGGCATGGCGAAACTGGACAGAATGTCACTGATGATAATGAATCGCAAGATGGTAACTCCGATGGAATTGAAGAAATGATTCGCGATATTGTAGCAGAACAAATTGAGATAGAACCGAGAGTTGCACGTCTATATGGTGATGCCGAAAAACCATTATATCCTGGTTGTACAGATTTTACGGTTTTGTCGGCGGTGTTAAGATTGATTAACCTGAAGGCGAAACATGGATGGAGTGACAAAAGTTTTACAGAGCTGCTACAATTGATGAAAGACATTCTTCCAAAAGATAACGATCTTCCAGATTCACATTATAAGGCCAAAAAAATATTATGCCCGATGGGATTGGGATACAGGAAAATACATGCCTGTCCGAATGACTGCATTATATATAGGAAGGAATATGAATTTCTGAAAGAGTGTCCTAAATGTGGGACATCACGGTATAAGGTGAAAGAAAAATCACAAGCTGATGTAGAGATTACAAAGCTCCCTTCAAAGGTATTTTGGTATCTTTCTATAATTCCTCGTTTCAAACGTTTATTTGCTAATTCACATGATGCAAAAAGGTTAAGATGGCATGCTGATGAGCGGGTATGTGATGGAAAAATACGTCATCCAGCTGATTGTCCACAATGGAAGAAAATTGATGCCCAGTACCCTACATTTGGAAATGAAATTAGAAATCTGAGACTAGGCTTGTGCACAGATGGAATGAATCCATACCGAACCCTCAGTAGCACACATAGTTCATGGCCTGTTTTATTGGTAATTTACAACCACTCTCCTGAAGTTTGTATGAAGCGCAAATATGTCATGTTGAGTATCATGATCTCTGGTCCAAAGCAACCCGGCAATGATATTGATGTATACTTGTCACCGCTGATTGATGATTTGAAACTGTTATGGGCTGATGGTATTAGGGTGTATGATTCTTATAAAATGGAATATTTTCAACTGCATGCAGTGCTTCTATTCACTATAAATGACTTCCCAGCATATGGAAATTTGTCTGGATACAGTGTTAAAGGGCATAAAGCATGTCCAATTTGCGAACAACAGACGTCATATTGTCAATTGCATCATGGGAGGAAAACAGTGTACATGGGTCATCGAAAGTTTTTGCCTATGGATCACCCTTATAGAAGACTAAAAAAGGCATTCAATGGCTCACAAGAATTTGATACTGCTCCTCAACCTTTATCCCCAGAATTGTATTTTGAGAGGGTGAAAAACCTTGATGTGACATTGGGAAAGACACAGAAATTTGGTAATGATAGACATATTTGGAAGAAAAGGTCAATATTTTTTGAGCTACCATATTGGAGGTATCATGAAGTCAAACATAATATTGATGTCATGCACGTGGAGAAGAATATTTGTGATTCTTTGATCAGAACATTGCTAGATATTAAAGGAAAGACAAAAGATGGGTTGAATGCAAGGTTAGACCTACTGTCAATGGGAATACGTTTGGAGTTAGCTCCCACTCCTAAAGGAAGATGAACATTTCTTCCCCCGGCTTGTCATACATTATCGAAGAGGGAGAAAAGTAGCTTCTGTCAGTGTCTTCATGATATCAAAGTGCCTCAAGTTTATTCTTCAAATGTAAAAAATTTTGTCTCACTGAAAGACTTGAAGTTGATAGGTATGAAATCACATGATTGTCATGTCATGATGCAACAAATTCTACCAGTTGCACTGCGTGGAATATTGCCCATCCGTGTCAGAAAGACTATAATGAGGTTGTGTTATTTTTTCAATTCAATTTGCAAAAAGGCGATTGATGTGAATGCTTTGAACATTTTGGAAAAGGATGCAATTTTTATACTTTGTCATTTGGAAATGTATTTTCCTCCAACTTTTTTTGATATGATGGTGCATTTACTGATTCATTTGGTTCGAGAAATAAGGCTTTGTGGACCTGTATATCTTCGTTGGATGTATCCTTTTGAAAGGTATATGAAAATATTAAAGGGATATGTTAAAAATCCATATCGACCTGAAGCCTCCATTATTGAAAAGTATATTTCTGAGGAGGTAGCAGAGTTTTGTACGAGCTACTTGGCTACGGCGCAACACATAGGTTTGCCTCCATCTCGCCATGAACGGGTTAATAATGAGGGAATGGGGATTCGTGGCTTGAAAGTCAAATCACTGTCAGCTGAACATATGAAGAAGTTAGAATCATACATCTTGAATAACATAGCTGATGTTCAACCGTATATCACATTGCATATTAATGAGTTGAAACAATGTCATCCAAAGAAGAAAGAAATGTGGATTTTGAATGAGCACAACAAAACTTTTTTGCCATGGTTTAAAAAGACCTTGCTTGGTAGATCAGATGTATCAGAGACATTAAAATGGATAGTGGGTGGTCCATCTTTAAATGTGATAACATGGTCCGTTTATGACATTAATGGCTATACATTTCATACGAAAGCTCAGGACAACAGAAGTGCAGTTCAGAATAGTGGTGTAATGGTGTTTGCAGAAGCAATGCATGTTTCGAGTGCTAAGGACAAAAACCCAATTTCGGCATCAAGTGCATATTATGGAGTGATTGAAGACATATGGGAGGCTGATTACTTTAAAATTAAAGTTCCCGTTTTTAACTGTAAATGGTTTATCGGTAACAACAGTGTCAGACACGATGAATTTGGAATGACACTTGTTAATCTGAATAGATTGGAAGACACAGCTGATTCTTTTATAATGGCAACACATGCCAAACAAATTTTCTATGTAGTAGATCAATCAGATATGCAGTGGGCTGTTGTTTTACAAGGGAAAAACCAATATGTTGGTGAGGATGAATTTGATGAAGATGCTGATTTATGTGAGATCCCTACTTCCATGGAAAGATTAACAGAACATAATGATGAGTATGTTGAAGACATGGTTTGTGCCATAAGGAACGATCACGACGAAGGAATTTGGGAAAACAATCCAACTGTACATTCCTAAAATTACAGGTAACACAAGTTTATTTCTTGTTTACATTTAGTTTTTTTCATATAATGTTAGATACTGTAGATTTTTTACTTATTAAAATATGTATCAAACCAAAACGATAAAACAATAAAAACCGTAAAGAGGAGAAGTCCTGGGCGCACCGGCTGGCCGGTGGTGGATCACCGGTTGGCCGGGGGTCCAGAACAAAGCTGTCTGGTCCACCGGCCGGCCGGTGCTGAGCCAGCGGCCGGCCGGTGGTCCAGACAGCTTTCCTCTGTCTGCACCACCGGCCGGCCGGTGTTGAGCCAGCGGCCGGCCGGGGGTGCAGACAGAGAGGAAGGCTCTCTGTCTGGTCCACCGGCCGCCCGGTGGACCAGACAGAGAGCCTTCCTATCTTTCTGGTTCACCAGCGGCCGGCCGGTGAGGAGCCAGCGGCCGGCCGGTGGTTTAGACAGAGAGGAAGGCTCTCTGTCTGGTCCACCGGCCGGCCGGTGGTGAGCCAACGGCCGGCCGGTGGCATCAGTGAGTCCACTTTTCAGCTTTCTTGGGCCAACTCCTTGGCAACCTTTTGCCTGTGTTTACCATGTTTATCATTGTTTAACATGCTTACCATATTACCAATGTTTACTATTATGTAATTTAGTACACTTTTCTATTTGTGAACTAATGTTTGTTTTTTTGATTTGAAGGAAAATGACAGATCAATCAGTTGATCAGCCACATGATTCTGGAGATGAGCATATTGGTCATACATCTGGGGAGGAACATTCACATGCTCCTATTACGAAAAAGAGTTCAAAGGTTGGTAAGCGTGGGTGCACACGTTTACCAAAATTATCACTTGCCCGTACGAAGGAGGAGAGGATAGTCGTGGAGTTTGATGATGATGATCTTCCTAGAGGTCCAAATGCTAAAGATTTTAAGGGTTTTGTAGCAACTCAGGCTAAGAGCAAAGTAAGCATTCTCTATGATGATTGGAGAAGTGTGGATAAGGCGATAATTTCTCAGCTGTGGGAGACCATTTTGGTAAGATCTTTTGCTATTGTTTGACTGTTCTTTAAATGTTTCTAGTATATATAATATTTTTAACCTCTTTTTTATCAGATGACATTTGATATTCCTGACACTGGAGGAGTCAGGAAGAAATGCTTATCGTTGGCTGCTAGGAGATGGAGGGATTTCAAATCAACCCTCTCATCTGATTTCATTTATGGTCATAGGAGTCGTGAGAATCCATGTCGTATATATCCTTTTATAGATGAAGACACATGGAGAGAATTTTTTGAAAGTAGAAGAAAAGATTCATTTTTGGTAAGGGCAATGTAAACTTTTATAAGCTTTCTTATATAAATGATCTTATTATTGTTTTGTTAATGATTACTTATTCTTAATTTACAGCAAACAAGGAAAGCTCATCAAGAGATCCAATCTAAAAATGTATACCCTCATAGTTTATCTCGGGGAGGGTATGCATTATTGGAAGAACAAATGATGGCAGAAAAATTTCAACAACTAAGAGCTGAGTCTTCAAGCTCTGGAGAGGTGGCCCCTCCATCCCCTCCATCTAGACATGAGAAATGGAAAAGAGCTCGGAAGGGCAAAAAAGGACAATATCTTTCGGAAGAATCGAGACTCGTAGTTGAGAGGATTGTAAGATATCTATCTTATTTATTTAAGTTTACTATTTTCGTCATATATTTCCAATCATTATAGAAATGTTCAATTAATTATTACAGGACTCTCTTGAGGAGCAGAGTTCACAGGGGACATTTACACCATCTGGGAGGGAAGATATTTTATCTGTGGCATTGGGAAAGCCCGAACATCCTGGACGTGTAAGAGGATATCCGGCAGGTGTATCGGTAAGAAAAGTGTTGCCACGTTCCTCAACTTCTAACGTTGAGGGAGTTTATAAAAAAAAATAGAATCCTTGGAGGCTGAAGTCCATAATATTAATGCGACAATGGAGGACAAGATTAGAGCATCAGTGCAGTTAATGTTTGCAGACTTGCAAAGACAATTTCAGGGTGCAGCTCCGACTCCACCTCTCCCAGTAGCTCCCACTCCCCCACCTCAGCCTGCGGACCCCATTTTTGATCCTCCTCCTCCGCCGCAGCTACCTACTTATTGTGAGTTGTATGTTGATGATCCTCAACATCATATAGTTGCATATGGGATGGTATATTGTATAGGAGATACAGTTCATCATCAACAGTTAGAGGTAGAGAATCAGAGGGTCACTGTACAGGATATTATAGATAGATCAGCTCGGATATCATTACCTACAGATGAGGTGACGATAGTTGGACATAGTATTGGCCATTTTTTACTTTGGCCATCCAGACTTCTTTGACTCATTACCATAGAGGTATGGATGTTATATCTTTTATTTTATATTTTTATTAATGTTTTATCATTTGAAAACTAATATATTTTTCAATTTATTTTTACAGGAATACTTCAAAGGTAAAGAAATACTGTATAGACAACAACAAAGACAGATAGCTATGACATCAGATGCAGATACTAGCAGTCTTGACAAATTGTCAAGATATTCAAATTTTTTGGCGGATCATTATGACTTTACAATGGAAGCTCATGTCTGTGGACGTGAAATATGTGTGGGGATTATGAAAACTGATATCATGGAGTTTGTCACTGGAGATAAGTTGGGCATCAACGTGGTGCAAATTTTTATCATGTAAGTCTTAACACCTTTTCCTTGCGTTATATTTATTAAAAATGTATACTTATGTCTGCTTTGTATTAGGTATATGTATAAAATTTGTGAGAGGAATGAGCTGACAGATGTATATGGATTCGTGGACCCACAATTGATTTCCCCTGAAGCATGTGCATTGGATGAGGAACAAAGAATGCTTTATATTGCTGATAGATTTGAAAAGAATGTAATCACACAGTGTTGGATGATGCCTTTTTGTGAGAGGTATGAAACACATCCCTCTCAAAGAGTTTAATTATCTTTTAACATAAAAAACCACTAACGTTAAATTTCCTTTTCTTAAATTTCCTTTTCTCAGGGATCATTGGATGTTAGGGGTTTTTTGCCCTAGGGAGAAAACACTTTATTGGATATGCTCTCTCCATGAGGATGTGCGAGAAAGTTTTAAGAATATATTGGAAACGTAAGTTTCAATTTCACAATAGTTTTATATATTATAATGAATTTAAAATTTACCCCATTCGTATTATTTTCTAACAGGGCATGGGTCCACTTTCGAAAAAGCTCAAAGAAAAGGAATTACAAGATCAAATATGTACATGCGAAGGTAAATATCCATTTATAATTTGTACATTTTGATTTATTACATAAAAATAATATATTGAATTTACACTCATTCATACAGAAATGTCATGAGCAACAAGGCATCATCGAATGCGGATATTACATGTTAAGATTTATGTATGAAATAATAACAACTGGGACAGTTCTGTGTTTTGACCTGGTAAGATTTCCTCTTTCTCATAATATTTCAATTTGATTTATTCATTATACACATTGACTACTATCCTTTTCCTTTGTAGCTTTTTGATGACCCTCAACCCTTTACTGCTGAAGATATCAAACACTTACATGTGGAGTGGTCAAATTATTTTACAGGTTTGATTGACTTTTAGTTGTTTGTAATGTAAAATGTAATTTTGAATATTGTCAATGTAATTGTGTATTTCGTAGTCGTTTAGGTTGGATTTAGTTTTTTTTGAAGTTGACAGTGTAAGTTTTGAATGTTATATAAGTGAATGTTTAATTTTTCTCTACTTCTTGTTTTGGTCTACTGTTGATGGTTTTTCTGGTCTGGATTTTGGTATGGGGGGAGAGGTTCCATGGGGGTGGGTGGGTGTTTGGGGGGTGTCCAAGGGATATGGGAGGGGTGTCCAAGGTGTGTTTGGGGCTGTCCTAGGGGTCGGGGGGGGGGGGGTGTAAATGAGGGTGGGGGGGTGTGCAAGGGGTGGGGGGTGTCCAAGGGATATGGGAGGGGTGTCCAAGGTGTGTTTGGGGCTGTCCAAGGAGTCGGTTGGGTGTAAATGAGGGTGGGGGGGGGGGCTGTCCAAGGGGTGGGGGGGTGTCCAAGTGGTGGGGGGGTGTCCAAGGGATATAGGAGGGGTGTCCAAGGGGTGTTTGGGGCTGTCCAAGGGGATGGGGGGTTTCCAAGGGGTAGGGGGTTTCCAAGGGGTCGGGGGGGTGTCCAGGGGGTGGGGGGTGTCCAAGGGGTGGGGGGGGGGGGTGTCCAAGGGATATGGGAGGGGTGTCCAAGGGGTGTTTGGGGCTGTCCTAGTGTTCGGGGGGTGTAAATGAGGGTGGGGGGGCTATCGAAGGGGTGGGGGGTGTCCAAGGGGTGGGGGGGTGTCCAAGGTGTCTGGGAGTTCTGTCCAAGGGGCCGGTTGGGTGTAAATGAGGGGGGGGGGTGTCCAATGGGTGTTTGCGGCTGTACTAGGGGTCGTGGGGGGTGTAAATGAGGGTGGGGGGCTGTCCAAGGGGTGGGGGGTGTCCAAGGGTTGTGGTGGGGCTCCAATGTGGTGGGGGAGGGCTGGCCAGGTTGTTAGGTGGGTATAGATGAGGGTGGGGTTCAGTTGGGGCTTGGGGGAGGGCTGGCATGGTTATTTTTGTTTGGTTTCTGGTTGCTTTTTGGTGAGAGCAGTGCTATTATTTAAAAAAAAAATTTCTTTCACGTCGGTTATTTTATAACCGACGTGGTAAATAAATCGGGAGGGGTTTATCACGTCGGGTTTTTCTAGAACCGACGTGATAAACCGTTCCCGGGGATTTTATCACGTCGGTTCTTAATATAACCGACGTGCTAAAAGGCCTGGGAATCGATTTACCACGTCGGTTATTGGATAACCGACGTGCTAAAACGTTTCCCAGGCCTTTTTATCACGTCGGGTTCCTAAATAACCGACCTTATAAAAGGCCAGGGGAAGGGTTTATCACGTCGGTTATGACATAACCGACATGATAAACGATATCCCAGGCGTTTTATCACTTCGGTTTAGGGAATAACCGACGTGATAAAGCCCCACGCGCATATTTATCACGTCGGTTATTATATGAACCGACGTGATAACCACCGTGATGTTAGGGATATTACGTCGGTTTTAAATAACCGACGTAAAAAACGTTATTTATAACATCGTCCGTATTAACGTCGCCTAAAAACCGACGTAAATAATAAAAAATAACCGACGTAAAAAACGTTTTCTGCACTAGTGCTTGAACCTCATGGAGCCTTCCTACGTACCATTCCTTGACATGGATCAAAGTCCTCGTAGTTCTCTATGGGTGGGGGTTAGGGTCGGTGCACTCTCTAAGCCCATGTGAGTCATGCTCGGTGTGAGAAACAAGAGGTTGCAAGGACCTGACGATCACGTCGCGAAGGATGCGTCCGTAAGAAGCGAAGAGGGGATTATGCGTTAGGCATCCCATGGTGCTGGGACTTACTCCAGGATGGAGGGCCAGAGTGCGACAAAGCGCAGCGAAAGAGGGACTTGGGAATAATGATGGGAGGTGCCTCGTTCCCTATTACACCCTCCACTGACCTTGGTAGTGGGGAAGTACGGAGATGCCGGGGTGCAACCATCCGTTGGAATGGCTAGGGGATTACACTCTGAGGCAGCCCTTCCCCCATGGACAAACGCCGCTCCGACAAGGAGGATCTCATTGCATGTGAGGGGAAGTCTGCTCCTGTGGGGACGATTGGCATAAAAAATGTTCGACCTGGGGGGACCCTTCGTGAGAGGCATGCGGCCGGGTCACAGTTTAACGTCATGTGATGAGGACGTGATGCTTGGCAGTTTAACGTCCTCCTGCTCGGACGAGGTGGGTTCACTCCACACCCCTAGGACTTACATAACCGGTACCGTCTGTTCCTTGGGGAAGGGAAGGTACCATTAAGGCCATAATCAAGGGGGGTTGTGGAGCGAACCATCAAGGGGTCCACGTTAGCGTGGCTATGCGAATAAGCAATATCCATTAGCGTGCCTATGCGAAGAAGAATTAGGCGAAGCAACGCTACGGGTGGTATTGTCCATGGGACATTGAAATCACATCGTGCAAACCTGGAGGGTCGCACGGGAAGGGGAATTTTCAAGCAAATTAGTGTGATTCGTGAAGTGGAGTGCCTTGGCCTTAGCATGGGGCATAGGTGTGAGTGGAGGGTGCTTCGCGAAGTGGAACAGTATTCGCGGAGCACTGCCTCGTGAAGAAGGGGTGCCTCACGAAGCAGGGTGCTATGAATCAGTGTGCTTCGCGATGCGTAGCGATCCTACCTTAGAATAGGGATCACTAGTACAACTTGGGTGTTTCACGAAGCATAAACGCTCCACAGCTGCCCGGGTTCCCTTGGGAATCCCTTTCCTTCACAAATTCCCTTGAGCTTCGCGAAGGGAATCCCTCTCGGAAGAGGGGATCAAAACGAGACAAAGCAAAGGTGTCTCGCGAAGTAGAAGTACCTCGCGGAGCTAATGATTCCCGGGGCAAAGAGTGATGCGCAATTCGGGAGAGGAGAAGCCGAAAGGTCGGATTTTCCATCCCCGGGACTCATGGGGAGTCCTGTATTTATAGGGAAGGGGCGCCGTGAAGCAGAACTCGCGCGCCGCCTCCAGTGCTTCGCGGCGCGCTCGCGAACTTCAGCGTCGTCCGTGAAGAGTTACCATCTCTGGAGCTTCGTGGCGGGCTCGTGAACGTCAAATGCGTTCATAGAGAGTTACCGCCTCTGGAGCATCGCAGCGGGCTCGTGAACGACAAATGCGTTCATGGAGAGTTACCGCCTCTGGAGCTTCGCGAGACCGTGATGCTTGGGGTGCATCGCGTCGGTGCTTCGCGATGCAGCGTGACAGTCTTCTTTTTTGTCCCTTCCTTTTTCGCAATATTTTGGCGCCAACAAATTCCCCCCCTCAGACATGGATCCACAGAGGGTGAAGGGTCGAAGTCTGAGGGAAAATCTCCAAAATTTTCGCTGGTTCGCGATGCAGCTTCGTGAAGGGGGCCCGTGGTGGTGACCGAGGCCACAGATCCGGACGTGCCGCGATGCTTCGCGTGGGTGAGGAACTCCGCGATGCTCCGGGGTCACTGCCTATAAATAGGGGGGTCGGCCTCTTTTGTCTTCACCCAACTTTCTTGCCTTTTTTGTGCTCTCGACTTCGCGAAGCTTCGCGTACTCCACGACAGCCCTCTACGAATCGAGCTTCGCGGCGAACCGCGGGTCTCCAACTCCGCGTCCGCGCCAAGAGAACTTCTACTTGTCGGCCTAGGCCAGACTTCGCGGCTTGGTCTCGCGACCGACCTTCGCGATCCGACTTCACGATCTAGCTTCGCGATCCGTTCTAAAAAATTCCTGAGGGCCAGAATCGAAATGGCCCATCAAGAGGCTGTATTGGGGTTTCTTGCAGATGTCGCTCGTCAGGATGAGATGGACAACTATCCAGGTCTTGGGGAGATGGTCCGAATCCATTCGGGCCATGCTTCTTTGACATATCTTCTATCAGAGGGTCAGAAGGATTATCCGCAGTGCAAGAAACTTTCATTGTACGGCTTCGGGTTGAGGGATGATGTCTTCATCCATGAGGCGAGTAGGGACGAACCAGCTTGATGGTTCAGAAGCAAACCATGCCAGCACCAATGGTTCAGGGCGGCCGATGGTCATGCGCAGGAGGACTTCACACCGTCACCACTGACTGTCTCTACAACCTTTTGAACGATATTGATGGGAAGCCACTGCAACCGGAGACGTCCCCTCCTCTCTACCGCACCATGCTGAAGGAGTCTTTTCAGGATTCGAAGAAGGTATGGTCTGATGAGTGGGACCTGCGCCAGGGTGGCAACTTTACTGATGACTGGGCCAGGGTCTACTGGGTAGGTGCCTCATGCGAGGAGTTTGGGGCCGAGCTGAGGAGAGTGGGGTTGTATGAGGCGAAATGGGCCTCCCAATTCCACATTTACCAACCAAAGAAATTGATTCCAGAATTGATGAGCAGATGGTCGTCTAGGACCAATACCTTTCACCTGCACCACGGGGAGGTGGGCATCAGCCTGTGGGATGTCCACCAGATTTCTAGGGTTCCGATCTTGGGGGGCCATGTATGATGAGTTCCTCTCTGTCATGAGCATGTGGGAGGATACATAGCAAATGTCGCGACTGGTGTCAGCGTTGATGGCGCTCGTCCCTGGAGAGGACAAGCTGGCAGTGAGGGATGTCCACTTTAGGAGATGGTTCAAGTGCTTCCGGAATTTACCAGAGAATCGAGAGTTCCCTCCAAGGCCTCACACTTTTCTGAGGGCGGCCCAATGGGGAAAGGGGCACTCGTATTGGTGGGTCTTGGAGGACAGCCAATGGAAGACTTGGGGTTTCAGTGTCAGCACTGAACAACAGCCGATAGTCAGGCTGGCGGAGTTCATCGCGGCTCTCATCTATGGTTGGATCCTACCGGTGAGGTATACAAGCATGGGGGTGCGGCCCAGCTCATTTATTGTGGCGTCCATGTTGGTCATGGGGAAGCGGATCAATCTGGGGATTCCGATGCTCTCCAAACTGTACATAATGCTACAGCACATTAGCGAGGGCAAGAATCCTCCAAGAATATGCGGGCCCTTCCACCTCCTGTATGGGTGGATCGCAGCGCACATCAGGGGGATTTACGAGTATCCAAACCCCATTTCGCCGCTGGGATCGAACTTCCAACCCTCCATCCTGAACGCGGTCGGGATCTTCCCGTTCAAACTAGCCGTGCCGATGGTGCTGAGTCAGGTGTGGAGGGATGATGAGTTTAATTTCCACCCCTTCCCAATGCCGACGGAGATACTTACTGATGACGGGCATGGAACGGAAGAACATCGGGCTTACCTCCTGGCCTTTCAAGGCGGAGTTTTGGTGGCACGAATAGATCGTGAGCCACTCTGCGAACCGTACACCCCACATCAGTTTGCGAGGCAGTTCTGGTACCTCCAGAGGCTGACCCCACAGGTCTACTGGGAGCTGTGTCACGAGGAGCACCCATGTATGATGAGGTAGTTGTGGCTCATGTTCAAACGGGAGGATGGGAAGATACGAATCGTATTTCCTCCATCCACCGCCGCATTCAGATTGGTGAGGGAGTATGCCATTAGTTGGGAGGCTGCTTACCTAGAGGAGATGTTGAAGCAACCAACTATTCGGGTCAGTGATGGTGGGCCTCCTCTATGTCGAGGTTGGGTTCGGAGGGCAGCTAGGGCCTATCGCGGTAGAGAGGCTGCCATGGCGGCGAGACCCGCACCGGCTGAGGGTATGGCAGCAGCAGCAAACTGGTGATTCCGGAAGAGCAGGGACATCTAAAGGGGCAGCCACTGAAGGGATTTCGTAGGATATCCACTCAGGCTCTGGGGAAGCACCTGCGTCATATCGACATGGAAGAGGATGCCATCTTCCCGGAAGCCTGGGACATTTGGGACGTCAACCGTCAGTTCCTCAGCCCACCTGAGATATGGGCCCACCTGAATCACCTCAGGATGGAATTACCGGGCATAGGCCCAGTTCGGGCTGGATTCATGGAATCTCCGGTGGAGGCAGAATAGTACCTGGACGAGCTGGAAAATTATGTCCACTCGAGTGGTGTCCCTCACCCAATGACAGACCGGGTGAGGGTTCTGTTAAATCAAATGGTCCCCCCATAGTTATCGGCTGCCGATCTGAGGGAGCGCTTCCCCCTGTCGGAAGAATCAGAGGACTCCTCTTGGGAGGATGAGGCTGGAGGAGGGAGCCCGTTGGAGGAGGGAGAGGTCGGAGATCAAGGCTCAGATTCCGATGATTTCGCGGAGGCTCTCGAGGTAGCATTCTGAACTTCTATCCTTACGATCCGTTCTTGGGTCACTATGGACTTCTCACCGATGTTTGAGCCATGCAGGAGGAACTTGTTCATAGGCCTCGTTCTCGCCCCTCGGCAGGTGACGATGCGGGACCTTCAGAACCCGCGCCTATGGATGCATCCAGTTTCGCGTCTGGTGGGACCAAAGAACCCGAGGTGGCTCCTCCAAAATCTCCAAACCTTCCAACAGTATACGGGGGGCCTCGCCTTGGGGTCCCGTCAGTACCGGATCAAGAACAGCACCAGGAGCTCGATCTCTGTAAGTTTCCTCTACCAGTTTGCTCATCATCACATGTAGACTATGCCCGCCAACTAACGTTTATGTCCCTCTCTGTCATACAGTTCTCCGACTGGCATGGGCTGCAGCGGCAAGACTGGTCCGGATGTCTGGTGGCATCCCTCCTAGGGGCATGCTGGTGATGGTGGCGATAGTCCCCCCATCTCCTCAAGTTGCGACACACATCATCACTGGTGGGGGCACCAGCAGGGTCGTGCCTGAGGTCATCGAGGTGGACTCCGATGAAGAGGATTAACCGGTCGGTCCCAGTACTGTCACGCCTGCTTCGGTGCCAGGTTCCGTACTGGATTCAACCCCAGATGTAGATCCTGCCGAGGATTTCTTGCGGGCGTATCCCGCGTACGATCCTTCCAATTGCACAGACTAGGACGAAACGGCCTCTGACGAGGAAGACAGCGGCATAGTCCGCCGACAGTAGTGGAATCTAATCACACGCTTCATCAAGGACACCCCCAAGCGCAATGGCTGGCTGAAATGGACAGACTCTGCTCGCGGTTGCGCGAACTGTGTGCTGGGGGAGTAGATGCCCAATACCCTCACGTACTCATCTGAGATCTTATGGCTGAGAAGTTCCGGGAGCATGATCATGGGCTCAGCGTGGGCTGGCAGCGGAGGAAGGCGACCAACATCAAGAAGCTCTAGGAGGCTTAAGGCGAGGTCCAACAGATACAGACCTGGGCAGATGAGCTTTCATCCTCTCTTAATGCACAATCTGAGCTCGTCTCACGGTTGAAGGCCCAGCTGGCAGAGGCAGAAGAGCATATGAGGCAGACCTCTGGAAAGATGGTTGCCGTTCAAGCTGGCGTAGAGAGGGCCAAAGCTAGGACTGACGAACTACGCCCCGCCGCTGCTGAGGAGGAGCGGGGGCTATGTCAGTGGCATCAAGCCTTGGACGCCACAAGCCAATGGGTGGCGGAGCTGCAACGCTCTTTTGATGGGGTCAACCCGTCCATGGGGGGAGTCTACCCCTGGGTATTGTAACAAACCAAAAAAACTATTATTGGTACTTTCGTGCCTCACTTATTTCTTTCTTTTCTTTGAATGCTGTAGCGCGTACGATTTCCACTGTTTGAATCGCCTTTATACATCCCTACAATGTTTGCGGGACGTTCGGTGACAATTCCCCAAGCCCACGTGGGTCGAGCCCGATGTGAGAAACAGGAGATAGTTGCCTTCTCGTCCCACATAACATAGGAGTGGAGACCATACTCCAGGCAACCTGGATTCGGATTACCAGTCCAGATTTCCGAAAGATGGGAGAGGCTTGACCGGAGAAGGAAGTTTCCAGGAGAGCCGAATTACCATTTCTTCAGCGTGCTCTTATGCACGAACGGTACAATGCCAGGGGCGTTGAAATCGGTCCAAACAGATGAAAATGGGAAGTGTGAATCATGATACCCAAGATTCGGAGCACTGTGGGGATGGAATGACAATAAAGGACAACTGTTAACCATGGTGGAGAAGTGGTACCCTTACTATGTTTTCTTGTAATGGGGACAAAAATGAGGGTCAACCGTTGACCATGTTCGATACACGGGACCATGTCACAAATATTGTCGATCAATCATTGGGGACATTGACCCAGGGCAGTTGGCGAACCATAGGTCAAACATCTATACTGTTAGGGGGTCCTTCCAAACATGACCAGTCTTCCGGAACGTTGGGCCAAGACAGTAGGTGACCCGATGCGGCATGAGACCGGGCCGTTAGGGGGTCCCGAGAGACATGAAAGGGGACGGGGGTCCGAATAAGGGGCACGCAAAGCGTTGAATATGGAGTCATGGTTTGTCCGAACAGAATCCAACACATAGGTAGTTACACCACCATGGTGGGATTACACCATATGGGCGCATTGGTTTGATCATGGATCATTCATTCTTTCATACAGGGCCTCTATAGAGAGGGGGTCTGTCACTTCCCAATGGGATCTTGGGGCATCCTGAACTTGTTCAGGGTAGAACCGTAGTTTAGTGGCATGCGTTGAGGACACATGGACTCCAGTAGTTTAATGTCATATGATAGGACGTGGAATAAAAGGGAAGATCCCAGGGAGTGTGTGGTGAGGGAGATATGAAACCACCGTGAATGAGGACTTGGAGTCCAAATCACACCTCGTACCCCCGGAGGAAACTCTTCAGGTCAAGGGACCAAGAGTGAGGATTAGGTTGGGCCCAAAGTAGAGTGGTCGGGCATTCCTACGTACCCCACGAGGATGGGAATCAATTCATACGTAGTTCTAAAAGCACAGTTTAACGTTATGTGGGACGTTGAGAAGCCTGGCCGTGTTGGTACACATCCCTCCAAAACTACTAAGCCCACGTGAGTCGTGCTCGGTGTGGGAAACAAGCAGTAGTGTTGGGAATTTCCCGACAAAAGGGTCAGGTTAGGGAAAAGGGACACTCGGTGAATACTGGCCCAGTGACACTATGACGATCATTTAGCGCACTTAGATGCGCGAAGAGAAAGAGCCGAGTATGATGGAATTCCACTTGAACACGAGGAAGTGAAAATTTGTGAATCATGGAGCTCGATATTCAAATCACGATGATGGCGGCATGACGATGGAGGATAACTGTTGACCGTGGAAAAAACCCAGCATCCATATCGCGTTATCCTAGAATGGGGACAAACAAATGAGGGTTGACCGTTGACCATGTTCGAAACACGGGACCATGTCACAAATGTTGTCAGATATATGTAGGGACGTCAGCCCGAAACGATTGGAGGGCCCATAGGTCCAGCATTCATGGAGATCCCTTACGCCTATTATCCATGTCGTCCGAGGGTCCTTTTGGATGTGGAAGAGTATGAGGATCCACATAGCGAGCTCACGAAGCATGATCATGGGATGAGGGGGATGTCCCTGTGAAAATCCCACACTTCGGGATCTTTGTCAAAACACATCTGAATACAACAACGAGACGTATTAGATAGAGGGAGCAGATTCCTTTCCCATACGGAGATCATATTTTAGGGTCGTAGAATTCGGACCATGGATGGGAGGAGGCATAAGAGGCACATGGTAGAGTAACTCAAACACCTGGCATGAATGGGAATAGGGGGTGTGTGCGGTGCAATGAACAACCTGACGTGAATGAGGACGTAATCCCATACCACACCGCATGACCTCCTTAGGAGAGTTTTTTGGTCAAGGGACCGAAAGAAAAAGTTAGGCTGGGCCCGCGGGGAAGTGCCCGGGTGCTCTTATGTATCTTATAAGGATGAGAATCAAGCCTCACGTAGTTCATGATGGACCTTAGGCCATAAATGGGTAAAGGGAGCAGGGGACACATGGAAACAAATCCCGACGTAAAGGAGGACCTAAGCCCTACATACCATGCGTTCTCTGGGGAAATGCTCGAGTCGAGGGACCGAACACGAAGGTTAGGCTGGGCCCGCGAGGAAGTGCCTGGGCGCTCCTACGTATCTCATAAGGATGAGAATCAATCCATACGTAGTTCTGAATGGTGACATGGTAAGATACCAGTGCCGGGGGAAAAGGGGAGTGCGGGCGTGGACCATGCACTAAAAGAAGCGGAATTTGATAAATATTGTTTGTTCTTTAAGTTGAGTGGTTTTTTTAAGCGACGGGCTTAGAGTAGTAGGCCGTGGTGTCTCCACAAGGATCAAGCTGTGATGGGAGTTGACAAATGGCATAGAACGTGACCAATACTCAACGTGATTTCCTCTACAATGCAGTCACCACAATGCAGTGCCGTTTTTCGTTGTGCGTCCAGGACGATAGTGTCACAGTTTAGGGTCGTATGATAGGACTAAGCATGCATTTTATCGTCATGGAGCGCAGACATAGCAGAGACGATGCTAGGCGTGGAATGTGCGCAGTGTTATAAAACACAATTGATGGAGACGTGATCCCGCATCACATTTTACGCCAATCGGAGAGGGAGACCTTAGGTCAAGGGGCCTATATAGAGGTAAGAGGGGAAACAGGGGGGAGAGACTGGCTCCCTAAATGGGATGTACCCGAAGACAGGGCGTCCGGGTAGTCCTACGTATCCCATGAGAATGGGAATCAAGTTGAACGTAGTCCCGGATGGATCTTAGTTTATGGTCTTAGAGCTCGGACCATGGGAGCCCCGAAGGACGATATTGCAGCTTTGTCCCCCCTGACATGCAAAGGTACACTGAGGGGGAGTGCCAAAAGTGTCGAGATTCCACTTGGACATGATGGGGTGGAAAATGATGTGAATCATGCAACCAACATTTGAGGACAGAAGGGGTTGGCATGACGACAGAGGATTACTGCTGACCATGTTCGCAACACAGCATCCCATCGCATTAGCCTGAAATGGGGACAAACAAATGAGCATCGACCGCTGACCATATTTGCAACGCGGGATTTTATCTATTTATTGTCCGAAACCCTTGGGGGCGTTTCCCCGTAATGGTAGGAGAGCCCTTGGGCATTGTATCTAGACCGTTATTGGGGGTACCTCCGGGTGTGAAAGTTAATGGTAGACTGAATGGAGGGGAACAAGAAGCATGACAAGTGGAAGGAACTTGATCAAGTTGAATCTGACACTCTTTTTCCTAGACCAGAGTAATCTTAACACATGGGTGAACCACTGCAAGGGGTCAAGAGTCTCAACTTGAGGGTAACCAAGAGATGGAGGGTTCTCGGGAGAAGGGGGTCATGGTTCCCAAAACCTTTTATCATACTTACATATCCCCTTCCTGGAGAGGGATAGGCCAAGTGGCCTAGGTGACCGGGAGATCAGGAGATCTCTAAGAGGTGGGGCTGGACCGGAAGTCTAGTCATTCAGGTGGTCCTACGTAACCCATGAGGATGGGAATCAAGCCACACGTAGTTCTAAAGGGTTCCTTTTAATTTCATGTGGGAAAATGAATAGGAGGGCTAACTCTCAGAACGGGGGTGCGCGTGGTGCAACTATTGCAAACCGACGTGAATGAGGACATAATCCCGCACTACGCCACGTGGTCCCATAGTCAGGGTCCCGATGGCAGGACCAGAGAGGTGAATTAGCTGAACTCAAGCTGGACCCAAAGACAGGAGGTCTGGGCATTCCTACGCATCCCATTAGGATGGGAATCAAGTTGAACGTAGTTCTGAGAGGATCTTAGTTTATGGTCATAGAACTCGGACCATGAATGGTAACAACCTCCCAAGTTAGCGCAGATGTCAACCTAATCCCTAAACCCACATGAGTTAATATCGGTGTGGGAAACAAGGGGGGGAGATCCTTATCACATACTTGGGGTGTCCATCAGAGGGAAGTCGGCAGAGAGCCCCGAAGGACACCTTTGACGCGGCTTGTTTCCCCAACGCGCAGACGTGCATGGAGGAAAAGTACCAAGAGTTCCGAGACTCTACTTGGACACGGTGAAGTGATGAAGGGTGTGAATTGTGCACCCGAAATTTTGGGCCTAATGGGTTGGCGTGGCGATAGAGGAACACTATTAACCATGGTGGAAACACAGCGTCCATATCGCGTTAGCCTGAGGTGGGAACAGAAAACGACCATCGACCGCTGACCATATTCGCAACACGATATTTTATCGATTTGTTGTCCGAAACCCTCGGGGGCGTTAGACCGTAATGGTAGGAGAGCCCTTGGGCGTAGTATCCAGGCCGTTCTTGGGGATCTCTCTGGGTGTGAAAGATGATGGAAGCCCTGATGCAGGGATACACAAAGCCTGGAAAGCGGGTGCGGACGTGTCCGAGTAAAGCTTGGCATTCCAGGTAATAAACCATAGTACTCTTAGGCACATTGGGGAACTATCGAAAAGGGATCGACGAAATAGATCAGGAGGGAGAGGTACATGGCGTGGTCATTATGAGACCGACGTGAATGAGAAAATAACCTCACGCCACACTATAAACGCCTATAAGAGAGGACCTGGGATAGGGACCGGAAAGGCAAAGGGGCCTGATGGTTAGGCATTGGTCAGGAAGGCCCGACCTGCTTGCAGTTTAACATCTTGCAGTGAGGACGAGGGTCGGAGACCCGAGGAGGCCAAGGGGCTTGTGGCTGGGCCTCGTAAGGGAAGGCGTACGGCAGGGTACATGATCCCTATGTGAATGAGGATATAGTCCCACACTACACCGTACACCCTGGGTAAGAGGTTGGGTGGAGGGGCCCGAGAAGGCCAAGGGGCCTAAGGTCAGGAATCAGTCAGGAAGGCCTGACGGGTCTGCAGTTTAACGTCTTACATGAGGACAGGGGTCGGGGACCCGAGAAGGCCAAGTGGCCTGAGGCTGGGCCTCGTAAAGGAAGGCGTACGACATGGTACATGATCCCGACGTGAATTAGGATGTAGTCCTACACCACACCGTACACCCCTATGGGGAATCGGGGTCGTGGGCCCGATTGCTAGCGCCACCCGAGGAGGAGCTTGTTACTTCGGGATGGGGTAGAATGAATCACTACACTCGATGTCTAGGATATCTCAGGGTGGACCCGAAGATCCAGGACACTATTGACCATGTTCGAAACACAGCATTCCTATGGTAACCTGATATGGGATCAACAAATGAGCGTCGAACGCTGAACAAATTCGCAATGCGGGACTTGTATCGGCTTGTTTCTTGAAAAACCCTCAGGGGCGTTGGCCCGTATCCGTAGGATAGCCCTTGGGAATAGTATCCAGGCCGTTCTTGGGGGTCCCTATGGGTGTGAAAAAATGATGGAATCCCAGTCAAGGATTGGGTGAAGCATAGTTGTATCCATCCAGGAAAGAGGAAAACATCTCCATGGGGGGATGTGCAGCCGGGTCGAGGCTTTCTCGATGTGATTTGGGGAAAAAGTTTACACCCTGCCATATGTCTTGACCCGAGGGGAATATTTTGGCTTTTGGGATGGGCCAACGGACGAAATGCCTAGGCCTTCCTATGTATCCCATTAGGATGGGAATCAAGCCATACATAGTTCTTGTAGGCCATGCAGTTTAGCGTCATGCGGTGAGGGCGTGGGGGGATAGAATAACGGGAGTGCGAAGATGGTGTGACCCTTACAATCCTTGAGTGAGTGGTGTTGTATGAGCGGGGCTAAGAAACCCTTCCCCTCGCTTCACAAGGAGCCTCTGAGGAAACTATTCCCAGGGGGGATAGTGGAAGTGAAAATCTTGGGGTTGGGCTCAAGAAGAGGCGTCCAAGCGTTCCTACGTATCTCATGAGGATGCGAATCAAGCCACACATAGTTCTTGAGATGCAGTTTAACGTCATGCGGTATGAGGATCATCTCATTTGGGGATATGTATGGTACAGCAAGAAATCTGACGTGAATGAGGATGTAGTCCCACACCATACCGTACAATCCCGCAAGAGGGTATGTCAGGGAAAACCAAGGGGCTTGAGGCCGGACCGCGGTCAGGGAGACCTGACCAGCTTGCGGTTTAACGTCTCGCAGTGAAGACGGGGCCGTGGGCCCGAGGAGGCCAAGGGGCCTGAGGCTGAGCCTCGGTCAAGAAGGCCTGACTGGAATGCTGTTTAACGTCTTACAGTAAGGACGGGGGGCTGGGGGCCCGAGGAGGCCAAGGGGCATGAGGCTGAGCCTCGGTCCGGAAGGCCTGACTGGTTTGCAGTTTAACGTCTTACAGTAAGGACAGGGAGCCGGGGGCCCGAGGAGGCCAAGGGGCCTGAGGCTGAGCCTCGGTCAGGAAGGACTGACTGGCTTGCAGTTTAACATCTTGCAAGATGCAGATGCAATTTAAGGTCGTGCAGGACCTTACAGTTTCAGGTCGTGTTGGACCATAACGTGCAGTTTAAGGTCATGCAGGACCATAACCATACAGTTTAAGGTCGTGCGGGACCAAGGTGCAGTTTAAATTCTTACTGGACTATAATGTACAGTTTAAGGTCATGAAGGACAAAGATGCAGTTTAAGGTCGTGCAGGACCCTAACGTGCAGTTTAAGGTCATGCAAGACCCTTTTTGCCCTAGGCAAAGTATCGCTTAAGGAACTTGGCATTGGTGCAAGGGGTTATGCGCTCTCCATATGTGGTCACCAAGGAGTATGCTCTATTGGGGTAAACCTTTTGGATGATATAAGGCCCTTCCCATTTGGGTTCTAATTTGGGTGGTTTCCTACCGAGAATCATTGGCGCTCGAAGGGCCAGTACTAGGTTACCTTGTAGGAAAGAACGGAGACTAACCTTCTTGTTGAAGGCCCTCGCTATCTTATCCTAATGTCTTACCAGATTGTGCAGGGCACGAAGCCGGTTCTCGTCCAGTGCTTCTAATTCTGCTAGATGGATTTCGGCTACCACATCTATTGTATGGTGATCATAGACTGCAGTGAGTAATGATGGAAGCTGTATCTCAATGGGTAGGACGACCTCAGCTCCATACACCAGGGAATATGGGGTCATCTTGGTAGAGTTGCGAGTCGTCGTCCGGTAAGCCCAGAGGGCGTTGGGGAGCTTTTCCGGCCAACTTTTCTTGTTATGACCAACCATCTTCTGCAGAATGTTAGAGAGGGTTTTTTTGAACGCCTCGATCTATCCATTTGCATGCACGTGGTAGCGGGAGGTATGGTCCAACCGGATTTCGTACTTGGCGTACAATTTCTTTAGTTCAGCCTCTCAGAAGTTGGTGCTGTTATCGGTGAGGATGGCGTGAGGGACCCCAAACCCGTGGATAATATTGGAGCTCACAAAGTCAACGATGGAACGGGCCTTGACCTCTTTGAGTGGAACTACCTCTGCCCACATGGAGAAGAAATCTGCAGTAGTCAGGATGAACCTACACTGGCGGGATGTTTCCGGTGGATACGGTCCCACTACATCAAGTCCCCATACCGCAAATGGCCAAAAGTACTTTGTGGGGTGGAGGAGCTTCGACGGCCGATGCAGGAAGTTGGCGTGAACTTGGCACGCGTGGCATCTCTTGGCATACCCAATACAATCGTGGATCATAGAGGGCCAGAAGTACCCCAACCTCGAGATTTGATGGGACAGCTTCGCCCCAGCTTGATGGGTGTCACAGGAACCGGCGTGAACCTCTTGCATAACTTGACATATCTCTACTCCTTGGATGCAACGAAGGAGGATGCCATAGAAACTCCGCTTATAAAGGATCTGTTCAAGACTAGGGCCGCTCTGGAGGGTAAATTGCAGCGTGCGACATCGGATTCGCTCGCGCTCGGCCCGGTCATCTGGGAGGCAACCATTTTGGAGGTACTCGACAAAAGGTTCCCTTCAGTAGATAGTGGCTTCAACCACTGTGCCTAACAAACCCGGGACCCCTAACGTGGAGGGTCCGGCGGTGAGATGACCTACCCGCAGGCCATCAATGTCCTCTTGGGTGACAGGGGCAATGACTCTCCGGTGTGCCACATGTATGATCAAATCATCTTGCTTAGGTTCTGCGAGCGACGCGGCTAAGCCAGCCAAGGCGTCTGATTGACCGTTCTGGGACCGTGGGATATGGGTAACCTCTGGTTGAGAAGAGAATTGGGACATTAAGCGGAGGGTGTACTCCAGCAATGGTGAAAGCTCCGGCTTCTTGATGACGTAGTATCCATTAACCTGTTTGATTACCAGCTCAAAATCTCCCTTCACATGTAGATGGGGCACATGGATCTCAAGGGCCAACTCGAGGACAGTGATGAGAGCCTAGTACTCTGCCTCATTGTTCGTACAGCCTTCGGACAACAGGAACAAGTATGGCAGGATGGCTTGCGCCGGGGTAATGAGGACAATACCCAGGCCCACTTTGTTGAGCATGGGATCGTTGAGCCTCCTACCGGTGGGGCTCCGGGAGGCGCCGTCGAAATGAATTTTCCAACACGGGACGGCATGATCGACTGAGAGGATCGTCTCATCTGGAAAACCTAGGTCCAGGAATTGATCCACGGAGGTTGGATGGGTAGCTAAAAAGTCTGCCAACGCCTTTCCCTTAATGGCATTCTGAGGTACAAACCTGATATCAAACTACTGGGGAATCACTGCCCACTGTGCTAGTCGGCCAGTCAGCATGGGGCGGTTCAGGATGTACTTCAGTGGGTCTACCCGGGAGAACAATTGCACCTAATGCTGCTGTAGGTAATGTCGCAACTTCTGCATGGCGAAGACGAGTGCAAGGCAGCTCTTTTTGATAGGGGAGTATCTGACCGCCGTATCGAGAAGAATGCGGTTGAGATAGTGGAGACTGTTCTCAGTACCCTCGTTATTCTTCTGGGCGAGCAGCGCACCGAGGGATTTTTCCAGGGCGGTCAGGTAAAGGACCAGTGGCTTTCCGGAGACGGGTGGCATCAAGGCCGGAGGTTGGAGCAGATACTGCTTGATTTCCTCGAAGGCGGTCCGACACTCCTCATCCCATTCGTAGGCGGCGCCCTTCTTCATGAGTCGGGAAAAGGGCTTACACTTGCCGGAGAGATTCGCGATGAATCGGCGTATATAGGCTAAGTGGCCTTGGAGGCCTCGAAGTTCCCGAATGTTGCTCGGGGGAGGCATTTGGCTAATGGCCTTGATCTTCTCCGGGTCGATCTCGATACCTCGGTATCTGACAACAAAGCCCAGAAACATCCCAGAGGTGATCCCGAAGGCACAGTTCAACGGGTTCATCTTCTTGTGACGGGAACAGAGGAAACCGAATACCTTATCAAGGTCTTTGAGATGGTCCTGGCGCTGACATGATTTGACTACGAGATCATCTACGTAGCATTCCACCGATGTCTCGAGAATCGGCATGAATATGCGGTGCATGGCCCTCTGATAAGTGGAACCTGCATTTTTCAAGCCGAATGGAATAACCTGGTAGAAAAAGGTACCTTGGGGAGCCCTTAAAGCAGTGGACTCCTCGTCTTCAGGGGCCATCCAGATCTGGTTGTACCCGGAATATCCATCCATGAAAAATAGAGCTTGGAACCCGGTCGTGGCGTCAATCAATAACTCTGTCACTGGGAGTGGGAAGTCATCCTTTGGGCAGTGGCGATTAAGATTGCGGAAGTCGATGCAAACTCTGATCTGCCCATTCTTCTTCCTGACTGGAATAATGTTGGAAAGCCACTTGGGTTACTGGAATTCCTTAATGAAGTTGGATTTGATAAGCATGTCAACTTCAGCCTCAACCATAGCACCATGAGAAGGGTGCATTTTCCTGGGAGGCTTCTTAAACCCACGATGTTTTGCCGGGAGGCCCAGACAGTGAATAGATACCTGTGGATCTAGTCCTGGCATCTCGTTGAAACTCCAGGAAAACACGTCATGGTGCTGTTTGAGGAAGTCTACGTACTGCTGCAGCTCGTCGGGGGACATGGCTGCACTGATCAATGTGGGTTTCATATCTGCATCGCTACCAAGGTTCACCAGTACCAGTTCATCAACCGTGGTAGATATGCCTTCCTCAAAGGCGGGGGGAGCATCCTCCAGGTCTTCCTCCCCACCTTTGGGGGGATTTCACGCAATGGGAGATACTTCTGGGCTATCAAAACCTGAGGGGAAGCTGGTGTCGGCACGGGCAACAGTGGTCATCATATCAGGAGACTCACTTGTCATTGAGACCATAGTAATGAAGGCAATCGAACCTATCCCATCTTTCCTTCGACATAAGGGGCCATGTTTGATGATATCAAAGCAGTGGTGACGTGTCGGCCTGAGTCAGTGGATTCCAGCCCGATGGAAGAGACACGTATGGCGTACCGCCGTTGTCATAAGCTTGACGTTCTGGTACCGTACATGGGTAGGAGGTTCCGAGATCACCTTAGCCTGGTTGATGTAGGAGTATGAGGTGATTTTTCGCCGTCGCTTGGACACAGGAACATGCCTTCCTTGTGTACCTGAAACAACAAAACATTGCCCCATGTCAGGGGTCGTGGCCTCCAATCGGTGGATCGGGAGGATGTAGGCATCATCCATGCTTTCCCAGGGATCACTTGTGACCGGGGTGGGTTCGTCCTCACTTACTAGGATTTTCATATCCTTAATTTTGTAATAACCCGCATCCAGATAGCGGGCCTCACAAGAAGTGAAAGGAGACGCATCTCCTTGGAGCACGCATACTTGACCGTTGAGTGAGTATTTGAGGCACTGGTGATACGAAGAAGGGACCGCTGCATGCAGTTGGAGCCATGGCCTACCCATTAACGCGTTGTAGGCGGTGTCTTGAGAGACGACCATGAACTCGGTGCTGGCAATTAAGCCACCGAACTAAGTGTTCAGGGAGATCTTGCCGACTGGGGTTTTCTCGGACATGTCGTACCCCTGGATTCTGAGGTCATAGGGAATTAAATCACCATCAGATAGAAGCAACTTTCGCAATGTCCGAGTTGGAATTAGGTTGATTCTGGAACCCGTGTCAACGAGGCAACGACGGACATCCACACCATTGAAGTGGCCAGTGATGTACAGCAGGCGAATGTGCCCCTACATAGGGGGGTCCTCATCTTTACCAGAGAACGAGATAACCGCCTGACATTTGGCGTTTTCAATCATCTCGGTATGGAAGGCTTCTGTAGCTGCTACCTCCGTCTCAAACTGGAGGGGGATCCTTAGGGCCTCAGCAAGTGCCTCGTGCATTTCGTATGATAGGAGAAGGGCCTCAAGGATAGAAAACCTTGCCGGAATGCCGGCCATGTGCTTCAGGACATCATACTTTCGTGACAAACATGAAACTCTGCTTACAGGAGGTCGTTCGACATTTGGAGGAATAGCAGGTCCTACCTGCTGAACCGACGATCAGCTAGTACTGGGTACATCCTTCTACCTACTAGTTGAAGCCTGGAGAGTAGTCGCCGGACTAGGATTGGACAGTGGAGGCTGGCCTTTAGCCAGGCAAGACTGACTGTGATACGAACGAGGCAACTCTCCCTGATCTAGTTGCACAAACGGCGGTGGAGGTAGATCCGTGGGCGTTAGATGGGGTTGCACGTGCTGAGCTCTGTGCTGAGTCTGTTGTCTGGTCTCAGTAGTGTGCACAGATAGGCTGAAAGTTCCCGCTGACATACCTTGATGACCGGCGCGGTTGTGATTCCGCTGACGTTGACGTCGGCTGGAAACGTTGGGGAGGTCCGCCTGGCGTTCCCTCTCGTCGAGGGTCATATCGGGCTTTACCAGCTCCACGGTGTTAACCGAAGCGTACCCCTAGCTGTCGCTCGAGGAGTCATCCAGTACCAGGTGGATTCTAGGAGGAATCCCCATTTCAGGGGGCATAAAGTCGTCAAGAGTGAGGGATGACGACGGAAACGGCGGTGCACGTTCCTTCTTCTTGCGTCGCCGCTGCTTGCCCTTTTGGGAAGAGGTCGAATGTGAAGGTGATGCAGAGGTACCAGCTACTTCTTCTAAAGGTTCGGGCTACTTCAGGTGTGCCCGGATGATACCATGGGCATGGACGATGGTTTTTCAAGCCATCCAGTCGTCGTATTTCCGGGATCCGCGGCTGGGAACCTGCTGCCACTTGCCTTCGTTGTTGCTGCCGATCTCTGATCCTGCAAAGACACCCGCCACTTATGTTGTTGCCGGGCCCAACTTGACTATGTTTTTGTTGACCTGGTCTTGAAGCCAGTCTTTAAACACATATCATTGATTGAGGGTGTGCCCCAGAATCCGATGATAAGGGTAGTAGTTGGGGTGATCGGTGAGATTCGCCTCTCCCGGCCTTCTGCACTCGGGCAGGTGCACAATCCCTTGCTCTAAAGCACTTCGAAAGAAGACAGGGACCTGATATTCGTTGAACGAATAAGTCTGGTTCCTTCTTTCCGGATAGGGGGCCCTGGGGGCCTGACCCTGACGAGGGGCTGAAGGGGCCTGCCGAGGAGGCGGCGCCTGATTGTCTCACTTGGGTGGCGGTGGCACATTGCGCGGGGGAACCTGTCGATTCTGAGGCGGTCACTGCTGGGCAGGAGCCTATTCTTGAGGTGGAGGACCTCTGCGGGGTTGCTGGGATGGTGTCGCTGGCCGTAATTCCAGCTACCTAGGGGCTTCTATTTGGGCCACCGCGGTGGGTTCAGCCCTAGCGGTCCTCCTGGCTGGGATCATAGGGGGCAACGAACGTGCCTGACTAGCCTGTTGCAGAGCTTCCTCAAGCTGCTGTGCCTTATCTGAGAAATCTATGAACCCTCCAGGGTAGTTCTGGGTAAACAGGGAGGGTACCAGCTCCGTTTTGACATTCCCCACACACATCGTCAGTAGTTTCTCCTAAGTCAGTGGAATATCGAGGGAATACGTAAGTCCCTTCCACTAGGCGATGAAATCTGCAACCCGCTCATCAGGCCTTTGCTTGCACTTGAAGATTTCTACAATGCTAGTCTTCCCCGTGGTGGAGCTAAACTGGTATAGGAACTTCCGGCGAAGTTCCTCCCAACTGGTCACTGATCCGATAGGGAGATAGTTGTACCAGACGAATGTTGGACCTTCCAATGTCTGTACGAAACACTGGTGTTTGGCGGCTACTTGCTGAGCCGAGGTCCCCATCATGGGGCCACACCTGGAAGAAAGATTTGCCAAGTGCTGTGGCGGGTCCCCTGTCCCGTTGAATGGCAATAATGTGGGGTTCCCAAAACCCGGAGGTGCAGGCATATCATCCACCCACGCGGGATAAGGCCTTCCATCCGGTGAGACCGCCACCTGCCGCATTTCCAACGCTTCGAGGCGGGCTGTGAGTGCCGCAATAAGATCATCCGGGTGGGGGTCCCTGTCTTGACGGGGATCCCTAACCACAAGTGCATTTCCAGGTTCTTCAACATGGTAGATGGCTTCGGCAGCTTGGGGATCAACTAGCGGAACGACCTGCGGGGCGACTGGGGGAACCCAAACTGAATTCTTCAAATTGCTCCGTCGTTCGGGGGGGAGGGGGGTTTGGCCATACGTATCGTGCCCTCTTTCCATAAGTTCCGGCTTCTTCCCTGTCTGCGGCAGTAGCATGATCAGGGTTTCCCGGAGGCATCTCACCGGGGGGAAATTGTTCCTGCCCCTGCTGCCCCGGCCTGGGATTACCATAGTCGGGTCGCCGCTCCGCAGCGCGCTCAGCCAAGAGTTCGTCAACCATCCTCTACTGCTCAGCAAGCTGCTGGCGTAATGTGGCCTTCTCAGGATCTTCGTCCGTTTTCTGCACAGAGGCAGACGGGTCGGACCGCTTGATAGTTCCGACGTCCTCCTTACCCTTGTCGGTATTTCGACCGAGTAGCAGCGACTCGGTGGGTACGAGGAGGCCTAGCAGGTTCCTCTGCTGACGGGTAACCCTCCCTGATGGGTCCAGCAGTGGCGGTACACCCTCGGGGGGTAAGTCTCCATCAAAAAATTCAAGCTCGTCTTCCTTGTCCACTACGTCAGCCATGTGGACTGCGACCCCTCTCGAGGGCATGCCCTCAATGTCGCATAGTGAATCGGCCTGCCGTCGGATAGGGTCGAAGAGGAGAGTGTCATAGTGTCCCCAAACATGGAATTTCACATGGGGGGTAGATTCCCTGATGATTCTGCGGAGTGCTTTAAAACTCTAAACACATTTCCATTGAAGGGCGCTCTGACGGCCTGGTGACTCGGGGTGCTGGGCCGCAAGGAGTGCGGCTGAATCGATCAGGAGACATTTCTCGCCAATTTCTTTGAAGTGTTATCGACTTCTGGGGTACACCACCTGTTCGTAACGAAGGAGGAAGTGTGTCGCCCATAGGGTTCGACAAAAGCACCCCACTTCTTCAGGGGTAAGGGACTCTGGTGCGCGAAAATTCAGCGCCGCTGTCGGCCAGAACTTCTACGGGAAGTAATCCACTGCAAGAATACTCCAGAAGCTCCTGGGTTTGGACTCGGGGTCTGGCCCTGTATTTCCCCACTCATCAACCGGGGAGGCTGAGGGACCGATAGCGGTACCGAGGCGGATCTCTGGGATAGTAAACTCAGCGGTGGTGAATACGGCGAACGAGCTTACTGGCCGCTGAATTCTGGGCCATCCTCCGAAGAGTGAGGTGACCTGGCCACGATGTCACGATACGATGGGCTGATAGCCACAGCTTCCGGCACAGGAATCGATGCTACCGGCGATAGTTCATGTCGTTGCTCTACCACCGTTGGCCCCCAAAATAGATCTCAGTGATCTCTGGTAGAGGTAGAGGGCGCTTCTGGTGACAATGGCAGTGATTGCGCGGTTGAGACCTGTGGAATTCCCTAGATTTATTCCTCCTGGATGTACCTGCGGAGAGAGATGGGAATCTAGTGGACCTCATATTCCAGGAGAATGAAGCTAACGTGTCTGGTTCCTGCCCCAGTCCTTGATACGGAGGAGCAGGGAGAAGGTTCCATCGCTGAGTCGCATTCTACTTCAGAGTCAGAGAAGCAGAAAAGTTTGATCTCCACCCGGGCGTTCCCATGACTCTTCTTGTGGCGGCGATGACCTGCTCTCGTGCCCCGGGGTGGCTCTTCGGGATAGGGTTGATCCCCATCATGTAGTCTCGGGGCGGCGCTGGAACCATGGCGGAGAGGGCCCCCACTCGAGATAGCCGAGGTGCTAGGGGCACTAGGGAAAATTTCAAAGGGTACATGGGGAGGACCTCCATGGATAGAACCCATGTGGGCGGAGCCTCTGTTGGAATCGCTAGGAGCATGGGGAGGACCTCCATGGTCGATACAGGCGGAGCGAGGCTGACCCTCACTTCTCGAGTTGCTGGGGCGAGGAGGACCTTCGCTGGTTGCAGAGAGGACGTAGGGAGGGCCCCCAGGTTGGAGAAGGACGGGATGGGAAGTGCCTTTAGATCGGCGGTCAAGGGCAGGAGGATGGAATCGATAACCAGTATAGTGGGCACAGGAAAGGTTTCCGCACCAAGCGTCACTGCCACGGGGCAGGTCTTTCTTCGGGATGGGGGTAGCACGAGGAATACCTCCATGAAGAGAATCGGAGCAGGGAAGGCCCACGCTCTATGGAGTAGTGGTACGGGGAGGTCCTCCGTACGGGTTGACATCACCGCGGGTTAGTACGCGGCGATCACCACGCGGGCCTGCAACCCGGAGAGTCAACCCAGCCTGCTCATGGGGCGGTTGGGGTCTCGATCCTGGTTGGGTGTATGAGTGCCCCTGGTCAGTGTATGCAGAGACTTCATGATTCATGTCGGCGGTGGCGCGGGCCACTATAGCTGTCGAGGTTGACGCATCTGGGCGAGCATCCTCAGCCCGGGCCCGGCGCTGGTGTCGGGTCAGGTGAGCGGGTGTAGGTGGTGCAGGGGCATGGCCTGCCTGCTCTTCCTGCGGAGTCGGACGGTGGCGCCTACGCGGCCGGGCGGGAGCTCTTGCCTGGAGCCGTTGGGTCAGGACCCTGAGCGGGCTGAGCCGGACGGCGCCTGCCTCATCAGCGTAAGGCGAGGAGTCATCAAGGCGTTCCTGGGACAGGCTCCCGAAATGGTTGAACGTTGGGGTGGGGAGCAGGGGCTCCCTGCGCGGCCTATTAGGGTGGCGTTGACGGCGGGGCTTGGATTTCTCCAGGTCCAGGCGGGCCATATCCCGAGTTGGGATGACCCCTTCCTCCTCGTACCTGCGCACGAGGTTGTTGATCACCCTTCGCTAGATGACCTCTGATTGGGAAAGGGGACGTGGGCGCCCCATATTCCGCAATGTGGCGGCCGTCGTGGCGGTAGCCGCGCCATGTGGGGTGGCTGTGGCGGTGTTTCCCCTACCCCTGCATAGGCTAGCCGGCGGTGATTGCGTCTCTGTAAGAGCAACCTGGTTCCTGGGAAACGAAGGGATCAACTCATCAGCACTGAGAGGAAAAGGATTGACAACCAGTTCCCCAGCGTCCTTCCATTCTCCACGTCCGTAAGAAGGATCCACGCCAACACGCTGCAGAATGGAGTGACCCACTTTCTTCTGCCCCGACTTCCGGTGAGTTTCACGACAGGCCCTCTATTTTCATGGCGGGACCATGTGCCGGATATCTGGATCCGGTGACACATCAATCTACTGGTGCCTTGAACGCTACTAATCTCCATATTGAGGAGAAGAATTTCACATCGGGTTCACTATTTCTGTTTCCGATGCTTTCGCTGGGGCACGCGCATCCGTCCGTCCGCGGAGGAGGACACGCTGCGCTTGTTGCTCCGCGTTCCCACTTTCCAAAGGCGGGTGGCATTCGCTCCTTATTTAGGGACGTCAGCTCCTTGATCGAAACGGGGTGATGGGATGTCGGTTCTTCCTTCTGTGGATTCCTCCTCAGAACTCGTCACCTAGTCCGGGTCTCCCTCATAGATTTAATACGTAGTTCGTGAAACTCTTACCAGTGCCATGTTTCAATGGACGCCGGTTAATTACACTGCTTCTAGAGGGACATTCCAAAGGGTCCGGTCTGGGCAGCAACCTTCAGTCGGGGGAGTAGTCACGTTGAGGCATCAGTAGCGTGTCTGGATGCTGGGGAACCAAGCATGTCTGTCTATTATCCCTGGTCACAGGGCTTCTCAAGGGTTTAGAAGCTCGAGGTATCCCACATCGAGTGCGGGGAATTATATTCCATAGACACATATCTGAGGTTTTCCTCACCTTCACGTTTTTAACACAGGGTACGCCGTGAGTTTAACGTCCAGCGGAGACGGATCAGCCCGATCGGAGCAATAGCTAGAATAGATCAGATTTAGGGGTTTCCTTTGAAGGGGTGCTGATACCGGGACCATCCCATGGGAGGCTGTGAAGAGGAGCGTATCGACATGGTCTCACCGAGATATGACGGTCCGGGTGAGAATCAGGATGGGTGATAGATGGATGAATGGAGTGGAGGGGGAATGAAATGGGACCATTGCAATAGCGACAGTGAAGTTGGGCTTGAGCCTTGAAGAGGCTTCCTACGTATCCCCGTGGCAGGGAATCAAAGTCCTCGTAGTTCAGGATGATGCCGGTGAACTGACGTGAAGGTGGACCTTGGCCTGATGGATGTTGTCAGCGAACCAATGTAATGATGGACCTTGGTCTGATACGTCGTCGAACCGATGTGAAGGTGTACCTTGGTCCGATGGGCATTGTCAGCGAACCGACGTGAAGGTGGACCTTGGTCCGATGGGTGGTGGGCTTGAACCTCGGGGAGGCTTCCTACGTACCATGCCTTGACATGGATCAAGGACCTCATAGTTCAAAGGGTTTCATCGGTGAACCGACGTGAAAGTAGACCCGTGGGTCCACTAGTGGTGGGAGTGAACCTTGGGAAGGTTTCCTACGTACCATGCCTTGACATGGATCAATGTCCTCATAGTTCAAAGGATTGATGGAATACAGTTTAACGTCATGCGGGACGGTAGTGAACCCTGACGTGAATAAACGACGGGCAGTGGGTGTCGGCGAACCGACGTAAATGATAGACCTTGGTCTGTTGAGAGATGGGCCTGAACCTCTGGGAGGATTCCTACGTACCATGCCTTGACAGGGATCAAAGTCCTCGTAGTTCGGGTGAAAATGGGAGGGAAGGGGTTGGCACACCAACAATGAGACGGTCTGGGCCAATGATTCTTGGAACTGAACCTTGGGGAGGCTTCCTACGTACCATGCCTTGACACGGATCAAATTCCTCGTAGTTTGGGTTGCGGAATACAGTTTAACGTCATGCGGGACGGGGTTGAACTGACGTGAATGAGGTCGGAACGACCGGATGGTGGGTTTGAACGTCGTAGAGGCTTCCTACGTACCACGCCTTGACATGGATCAAAGTCCTCGTAGTTCGGGTTAGTCACAACGGATTGCTGTCAGACTGGAATGTAGTTTAAATTCATGCTGGATGAAGGTAGAACTTGATGTGAATAAATGATGGGTGGGCTTGAACCTCAGGGAGGCTTCCTACGTACCATGCCTTGACATGGATCAAATACCTAGTAGTTCGGATGGGTGTGCCGTTTAATGTCATGCGGGACAAGGGGCATATAGTTTAACATCATGCTGGACGAGGGAATACATTTTAATGTCCTGATGGATGAGGGTATACAGTTTAACATCATGCGAAATGGGGCATGCAGTTTAACGTCATGCTGGACGAGGGTGAAACTCAACGTGAATGAACGACTGAGTAATGTGGCTTGAACCTCATGGAGGCTTCCTATGTACCATGCCTTGACATTGATCAATGTACTTGTAGTTCTCTGTGGGTGGGGGTCAAGGTCGGTGCTCACTCTAAGACCACGTGAGTCATGCTCGGTGTGAGAAACAAGAGGTTGCAAGGACCTGACGATCACGTCGCGAAGGATGCGTCCGTGAGAAGCGAAGAGGGGCTTACGCGTTAGGGGTCCCATGGTGCTGTGACTTACTCCGGGATGGAGGCCCAGAGTGCGACAAAGCGCAGCGAAAGAGGGACTCGGGACCAATGATGGGAGGTGCCTCGTTCCCTATTACGCCCTCCACTGACCTTGGTAGTGGGGAAGTACGGAGATGCAGGGGTGGAACCATCTGTTGGAAATGCTAGGGGCTTACGCTCTGAGGTAGCCCTTACCCCATGGACAAATGCCTCTCCGACAAGGAGGATCTCATTCCATGTGAGGGGAAGTCCTCTCCGGTGGGGACGAGGGGCGTAAAAAATGTTCGAGCTGGGGGGACTCTTCGTGAGAGGCACGAGGCCGGGTCACAGTTTAATGTCATGTGTTGAGGACGCGATGCTTGGTAGTTTAACGTCCTGCAGCTCGGACAAGGTGGGTTCACTCCGCACCCCTCAGAATTACATAACCGGTACCCTCTAGTCCTTGGGGAAGGGAAGGTACCAGTAAGGCCATAGTTAAGGGGGTTGTGGAGCGAACAATCAAGGGGTCCACGTTAGCGTGGCTATGCGAAGAAGCAATATCCGTTAGCGTGACTATGCTAAGAAGCATAAGGTGAAGAAAAGCTACGGGTGGTACTGTCCATGGGACTTTGAAATCACATCATGCAAACCTAGAGGGTCACACGGGAAGAGGAATTTCCAACCAAAGGAGTGTGCTTCGCGAAGTGGAGTGCCTTGGCCTTAGCATGGGGCATAGGTGTGAGTGGAGGGTGCTTCGCGAAGTGGAACAGTATTCGTGGAGCACTACCTCGCGAAGAAGGGGTGACCCGCGAAGTAGGGTGCTACGAAGCAGTGTGCTTCACGATGCATAGCGATCCTGCCTTAGCATAGGGATCACTAATATAGTTTGGGTGTTTCTCGAAGCATAAACACTCCGCGGATGCCTGGGTTCCCTTGGGAATCTCCTTCCTTCGCGAATGCCCTTGAGCTTCGCGAAGGGCATCCCTCTCAGAAGAGGGGCTCAAAACGAGACAAAGCAAAGGCGTCTCGCAAAGTAGAAGTACCTCGCGGATCTCATGATTCCCAAGGCAAAGAGTTCTTTGCGATTCAGGAGAGGAGAAGCCGAAAAGTCGGATTGTCCATCCCCGAGACTCAGGGGGAGTCCAGTATTTATAGGGAAGGGGCGCCGCAAAGCAAAACTCGTGCACCGCCTCAGGTGCTTCGCGGTGCGCTCGCGAATTTCAACGTCGTCCGCGGAGAGTTACCGCCTCTGGAGCTTCGCGAGACTGCGATGCTCGGGGTGCTTTGCGTCAGTGCTTGGCGTCGGTGCTTCGTGATGCAGCGTGCCAGCCTTCTTTTTCGTCCCTTCCTTTCGCGCAATATTTTGGCGCCAACAATGTATATGAACTTATAAATTGTAGAATATTTCTATTTTTCATGTACATAATAACTATTAAAATAAAACTTGGGTAAAATAGAATGTTTCTAGTGGATATAAAAGGCATATGTCAAACTAAAAAAATGTGTAAAAAAATATTTGGATATTATTTGGGTAAACATGAATGTATGTAATTGTGCATAACAAAAAATAATCTCTATTTCATCTAATAGAACAAAATTATTTATTTATTTTTAAAAAATTAATTCGCTTACTTGAAAAATAGGACGAAACAAAAAATAACATAACATGATGTTTTTAGTGATTGAGATCAACAGGTCACCGAATGGAACACCTTAGTAGCTCCCCTGTGCAACCCTTCAGTCTCTTATTGAGTTATCTTTATATTATTTCCCATAATCTAAAATCACAAATACTAAATAGAATCAATGAATTAAGATAGTATAATAATATAATGAAATATTCATTTAATAGGAAACCCGATAGGGGAAAAACAATCAAGTATAAAACATATAATACAATTATTAATGGAGAAAAAATATTACATTATTCATGTAATTTCATAACAATATAAAAATCAATAATAATGACTAAATACAATCTTCATGAGAGAAAAATAAATATATTGTCCAATTAACAGATAGATCATGGAAAACATAAACCAAAACTCATTTTGAATAGGTTGAAGAAGGCTTGAACCCTGAAAAATTGAATCGGTGAATAAATATTGTCCTTTCAAATGAAATAGTTGTTTCAATTATTGAAATGAAATAGATAAAAATAATGAAATAATAAAAAAGATTGTAGGAATTTAAACATAGATCAAGAATAAATAGAGTCACATGCCAGCTACATCTTCTGAGAGAAGCCCAAAAATGCATCATGGTTTTCTCTTTTAAAAAGAAAATAAACCGTAAAACAAGTTTAGAAAGAGAATCATGAAATATGATGACGAACGAAGCCCATGTTGTGTGAATGACTTGATTTCTTCCACAACCAGAGTTTCAAATAATTGAAGTTATCTTTTTTGATGACAAAGGCAGTGTTGAAAAATATGGAATCTGGCACCGTTCTTAGGGGTCTACCTGCATGTATAATACAAACCCATATTCATTTAAAGAGGAAAACCATGAATCATGAAACACATTTTATGTTCTTGGTTTCAACCATAATTGATGAAGATGCTCAGTAAACCAAATCCCAAGCACCAGAGATGGGATCTGGAGACCGTCATTTTAGTCCTGATGATGATTCTAAATATAACCCTATCACGGATTTGATATCTGATGAAGATATTTATGATATAGAAATGTCTTATTGAGACGATATGTTTGGTGTTTCATATCTCCTTGCCATCTGATTAAGCGAAACTGACTCACAAGATTTTTATTGAACTATGAGTAAATGCCAAAAACGACATCTTTGAAGATAGATATCTACTGAAATCCTTGGTCACTACTATAGAATCAGATAACACAGAGGAGTCGGAGATTGTTTAGTTATAGATACTAGAATCTTAGGTGGAAGATGCGGGACAAGCATAAGCGGAGTAGATGAAGCCGCAGGCAGAGAATTTGGAGGCACTGAGGGTAGTTTAAAAGGAAGAACGAGCCGATGATGGACGAATGAACCCTATATCTACATAAAGGAACTTGAGAGTAGGTATATATTTAAGAGAATAAGATTTCAATGATTAAGGAACAATCAGAGGTTGGAAGAGGAATTGATTTTTAGTAGTAACCTTAGGATAGGAACAGGTTTATCATTATTGATAGATGGCTAATGTGGAGGGAATGATATGGTGAGGAGAGGGTGTATTTAATATAATTAAGGTTTGGGTGATACGTGTACATTAAATATGTAATCTTTGGTAAATATATAGATTCTCTCGGTTATAGCGGTTGTTTTCAATGATTTTTGGTGTATTTCACCATGATCCTTGTTTATTGGACTCCACAATCGGAGTGGGGGAGAATGGTGGTGTGTATCCTTTTCCACTATTCGAGAAAAAATATTTTGTTTGAGGAAGTGAGTTTCACTATGTGTCTTTTTTCCTTTGTTTCCATTTAGGGGATTTTTTGGCTGCTTTTAGCCCTATAATATGGGGTTGAATATAGGGACTAAAAGCTTTGAAATCTAAGGCAATAGATTCTTCACACATATCCATAGGTCTTAGAGTGATGTTGTCTTGTGGTTAGGAAACCTAGTGGTTTGAGAGTTTTGTTTATGTTTGTGCCTCTACCATTGGGGCGAGGAGACATCAGTATTCCCTTTATAGACCCTATGTTAATGAAATATTTCATCTAGTTGGAATGTTCGGTTTGGACTTATCCCTAATACATTTTATATGAGTGTTCCATAAAAAATATTATTTTCCAATCAGTGTACCTTTTCGGACCGCCCATATGAATCAGGTGTGGTATTGGATTTTATCCATTAATTGGCGAAGGAAGGTGGGTGGTCACTGGATATGGTTCTAGTAGTCCACTCATTGGTCCCCTTCCCTCTCATCCCCATGTGGAATGTCTTTCTATCCTCATTAATTGTTTTGGAACTATTCTAGTTCCCTTAATTTGTGAGTGGCTAGTTGAAATCCTTAAAATCTGTTGTTTTTAATTTATCCCCTTCTTAGTTTGGGTAGGTTTGGTGGGAGATTTTTTATTGGACGGTGTGGGAATGTACCAATTCTGGGTTATATTTAATTATTTTTTGGTCATTGTTTTTTATTTAATGATTGGAAGACCCACTGTGGGACTCATTGTGTTTTACCATAAGAGCTCATTGGGTGTTAGTTGATTTCTAATGGTGGGGATTCCATTCAGGCCTCCCCTCAGTTGCTGATCTATTTCTGGTTTGGTTTTTGTGTTTGTTTGAGAGAATTTTCATTGCATTGAAGTTATTTATTTCATAGATTCCCCTTTGGTTTTGGTGAGAATTAGGTTTCTTGGGTAAAGTCCCAACGGTATTATTGTTAGATTGGTTGTGGATGCGGTGGCTTGATCCATTCGTTTATTTTTGGGACATGGTTTAGAATTGTTTTTTTATTCAGGAAATATGCTCAAGTTCGACTTTAGTTAGTGAAATATTATTTATTGAGGAGTTTTGATAGTGATAATGTGGAATCCTTAGTCATTGACCAATCAACTTGAATGTGTTATGGATTTCATGGGGCGAAAATCCTTAATGGAGGGGAGATTTGTCACACCCATTTTTTCTTGTTTTGTTTTATGGCCTAGTTCTTTCCGAATCTCGGTCATTTTCTCGTATCCCAAGTGTGACGAGGGTAGAGTCTTGATGTGTACCATTTCTTCATATTTCAATATTTGTTTTCTATGGTTTGTGTTGGGAGAATGTGGTGTGTTGGAGAGTTCTGGACCCCCAAAGTGTCACCTTCTTATGTTTAAATCATTCAAGAATCATTGGGTGGGGTTTACTACTACATAGGGTGTTTCCCATTTTGTGCAACCTAACAATTTTTCAGGCCGCATGGTTTGAGAAATGTTTCCCATTTTGTGCAACCTAACAATGAAAATTTACATATTCATTCCAGTAGCACTCACCCTATTTGGGCATGCTTTTCCATACCATGTAGAAAAACCATAAAGCCAGATATGAGCTTAATAACTTTTATTCTAAAATCATAATAAAGTTATTCCACCTATAATTTGAAGCCATTGATTTTGGATATCTATTATAGGGATCCACATTTTTTTGACCTCATTTTGGGCCACATTTTATGGATTTCTCACCAAAGGATAGTGGTTCTTCTTATATTTTTCATCGAATCATTCTCCTTCCTCTTCCCGCGTCCTTCTTATAAATTTTCGTGGTTTTCTCTTTTCTCATAGTCTTTATTGACCTAGGATTATATTTTCCTTAGGTTTTATTGGGGGATTTGATCTTTTGGGGATGTTATTCATTGATCTAGTGTTTTGGAACCCACAACGGCTATTTTAATGTGTGAGTTTACATTCCGCCATGACTTTAAGGTAGGTTTCCCATTCACTCAAACTTTTTCATTTAATAATCATGACTTTGATGATTTTAAAACCTTTATTACTTAATAAATAACAATGTATGATCCTTGTTTTAAATTTAAGGGTATGAAAATGGTGTGTTATGCCTTTTTTATGAGAAATGGAATTCTTATGATAAATAGCGCACACCCAATGTTAGATAAAATGACCAGTTGGATTTTTATGAGTATGTTATGGTATGTAAAGTGTGGTTTGGCTTTTGCAACAAATATGTAGCATGTGGAATGGTGATTGGTGTTTTTTGAAAGATATTTCAAATATTTTTAAATTAAAATAAGATTTTATTTGACTTTTGAAATCGGTTTGACAGGTGATGATCAATTGTAGCCAGGTTGGCATTTTAAAAAAAGTTTTGGTTTTAATGTGAGATGGAAATGTTTTTAGGGGAGTTTTATAAATATTTTTACATGGTAATTATGAAATTTATTTCCCCTTGAAATATGGGTTGTGTTTTTTTTGAAGGTTAGTTTTGTGTGAATTGTTTAAGGGCCTATTTGGACACCTGTGAAAATGATGAAACATGTTTGTTAGAAAAATTACTAGTGGATGTTTATCATGCCTTGTTTATATATAATGGTTCAGATTTCCTTGTTTTTTTAACCCTTGGGTTTCGTTATAATGGTTCCTTTATTATAACCCTTTGTAATCTATTAACCTTTAGGCATGAAAGTGGTCCCTATGGAGACTTGGGGTGTGGCCTATTATGGATTTTTATTAACATATATGTTGTGATTTGATGATCGGTTAGAATCAGTTGTCTCCCCATATTTGTATTCATGATAAAGTGGAACCTAGCTTATTTATGGAATATTATTAAAATGTTTTTTGTATTTTTAGGTCATGGTACTGACCAATGGTCCACAATAGGTGGATATATTGGGTTTATTGTGATGGGTGCGGCCCTCGACCAGCCCTATAAAAGGGAGGCCATTCATTTTGAGTGTTTTGATTTCGCTGTGTGTGACATATCAAGGGAGATGAGGTCTCAAGTAATGTTATCTTCTAGATTTTTCTTATCTCCTAGGTTCACCAATATTTATTGTCTTTTAGTTGCATGCATTGATGAATATTATTCCTGTGTGTAAATTTACAATTCCTTTATTGTGTTATTACTTTTGTGAATTCTTATGTGTTTTTTTCTAGGAAAGTGATGGTATTATTTTAATAATTCTTAGGAAAATGCTTTTTATTTAAAGTATTTTATCCTCCATGTAAAAATATAAAAAATGTAAGCATCAATTTCCCCATGATAATTCTATGGGAATAATAATTGATTAAATATTGTAATGGAAATTAATAAGAGAAATGGGATGTACTTTGTTTTTGAGTCCTATTGTAGAAAACCTCAATTTTATATATTTTATTTCAGACATGAAATTGATTTTTCTTTTATTTTAAATGATATTCACTAGGAATATATTATCGGGCTCACCTAATAAGTTTTAATACTATTCCATATAGTTACATTTTGTTTTTATCACTTATATAGGTTTTAGATTGAGTTAGAACACCCTGAGAGACTTGGGATCATTTTCTTAGAGAGTGACCGGTAGGGTCACATGGAGATAGTTGGATTTCTGGTTAGGGTGGTTGAGTTTTTTAGTTCATTAGTATTTTTAGTTTCATGTACAAACAATTTAATTTTATATAAATATTTATCTAGTGGTCTGTTTCTTTCAGATGTTTGGTTCTTTTTTATATTAGGGGGAAATCATTCCCTTGTCAACTGTGATGATGCTCGGTACTAGTTTCCAGCCCAATGGGATTGGGAATTCCCTTTGGGCCTTGTCATGGATCGGTTGGGGTGTCGAGTTCGGGGTTGACCAAGGATGGTTCGTGATATATTAAAAAATATGGATATCATTTTAGTTAGGAATGTTTTCACAATTATATTTTATGCAATTAGATTATTTAAATAATATATATATATATATATTAAAATAACAATTATGATGACGATCATTCATCTCTATGGTAGATAGAACAACAAAAAATGGTATTTTGATTCATTCTTTTGGAATAAGAAGATATAAAACATGAATAAAGGATTGATGTAAAGTAGATATAAGAATTTTACCATGTAACCACTTAGACATAGTAAAATAATTACTAATAATTAGCTGTATATCTACAACTGAATTTGAAGAAAAATTTTTTATTGTGATTTGTGACACACAGTGTGGGGCCAAAACTACTAGGGAAGACCCATTATTGTTTTTCATGATGATAAAAAATGTAAAGATAGCTATGATGGGAAATTCTAGGAATTTATAATGTTTATTATTTAAGGAATTCTAAATTCAAGTGTTTATATGTATTTTTTATGAATAATAATCAAAACATTGAGAATAGATGAAATATATTATTCATGTAATTTTTTTATTAAATAATTATAGAATAAAAATAGAACGGGTGATTAGATCTGACAAAAAATATTAAGAATATTTTAATTAATAATAGTAAGGTTGGGGAGGAATTTCATTTCATATAGAGAGAATACAGGAGTTTCCATTACTATATAATTTAATTAAAATAATTACCGATGAAGGAAAATCAATTTAATAGAGATGTTTCATTCTATATTGTTCTTGAAAATTTATGAGGTTTCCTAAAACTATGAAATCATAAATGAAGACGAACACATTCGACACAGTAACTTGATAAAAGTGTTTTTGTTTAAGAAATAATGTAGCACCCCAAACATTTTATGGTATTTCTCTCTTAAATAAATTCTATTCATCACTATGTTCCTTTGAAACAACACTATGTTATTTAAGAGATAGTCAAAACCTAGCCATTAAATATAAATTTTCCACTTCAATGTTTTGACTTTTGAAAAATGATCATCAAGAGTTGTGATTAGTAAGTCATTTTAAGTCTGATAGAACAAACTTGATTTTTGGTGAATAGTAACATACACTTATGAATAGTAATATGAACCTTATGAATAGTAAATAATAATATTATTTTATTTTCTTAACGAAATATAATAATGGGATCTTAATTAATTTTTCAATGTCACATAAAAATAACTGCAGTTCAAGATTGTTATTTTTTGAATCATCTACGATCTTATTCAATAATTAAATTAATAATATTTAGAAAATTATTTTTGAAAAATGGATTTCACTTTTGAATACTACACGTCGAAAAATGGTAGGGGTGAATTTTTGGAATTTTTCTGAAATTCTTGAATTTTTGATGAATAGTAAAACGGTAAAATACCGTGTATTCAATTTATCTGGAAAATACACTATTTTTGACATCACAAGTAATGAACCGGCTCAGGTCTAGAGGGGTCAGGGTGTTACAGCTGGTATCATAGGGAGGTTACTATAACACCCCGACCCCTCTAGACTGGAGCCGGTGCATTACTTGTGATGTCATAAATAGTGTATTTTATTGATAAATTGAATACACGGTATTATACCGTATTTCACTATTCATCAAAAATTTAAAAATTTCAGAAAAATCCCAAAAATTTACCCATGCCATTTTTCAAAGTGTAGAATTCAAAAGTGAAATCCGTTTCTCAAAAATAATTTTCTAAATATTAGTAATTTAATTTTTAAATAAGGTCATAGTTATTTCAAAAAATAACAATCTTGACATGTAGTTAGTTTTATTTGACATTGAAAAATTAACTAAGATCCCATTATCATATATCCTTAAAAAAATAAAATAATATTATTATTTACTTTTCATAAGGGTCATATTACTATTCATAAGGGTATGTTACTATTCACCAAGAATCAAGTTTGTTCTATCAGACTCCAAATTATTTACCGATCACAACTCTAGATGATCATTTTTCGAAATTCAAAATATAGAAGTGGAAAATTTATAATTAATGGATAGGTTTTGGCTATCTCCTAAATAACCTAATTTTGTTTCAAAGGAACACAGTGATGAATAGAATGTATTTAAGAGAAAAATACTATAAAATGTTTGGGGTGCTACATTATTCTCTCCTTCGGAATTTTCTGCATCGAAATTTTATGAATAAAGACCACTAAAAAGATACGGGTGGTTCTTCTTCATGATATCCTCTAGTTCCCATGTTTCTTATTCCATATTCTGTTTTCTCCAAAGTACCTTTACTAGATGAGTTGTTCTATTTCTCAATACCTACTCCCTTGTGTCAAGAATCTTGATAGGCTTTTCAGAGTATGATAAATCAGGTTACAGTTCTATTTCATCATATGTGAGTACATGCATTGGATCTGGCATGTACTTCTTTAAAAATGATACATGGAAAACATCATGAACTCTAGAGAAGTTTGGCAGTATCGCTAAACAGTAAGCTACATCTCCGATTCTTCCCAAAATTTCAAATGGCCATATGTTCCTGGGGCTTAGTTTCCCTTTCTTTCCGAACCTTAAGACGCCCTTCCATGTAGATAATTTCAGAAATACATTATCTCCCACCTGAAATTCCAAGTCCTTTTTCATGTTGTCAGCATAAATCTTCTGCCTACATTGGGATGTTTTAATATAGGCTTGTATTTTCTTCAGCTTTGTCGCGGTCTCTTCAATAAGTTCTAGGCCTATAAGTTTCCTCTCACCAACTTCAACCCAACAAGTTGGAGTTCGACATCTCTTTCCATACAATGCTTCATATAAAGAAATTTGAATACTAGAATGGAAACTATTTTTGACAAACTAGACACCTTGATACGTAGTCTGCAATTTCTCGCTTTATATTATCCATCCAAAAATATTTCTTCAGATATCTATAGATCATGGTGCTACCTGGGTGTATGAGGAAATTTGAGCTATGAGCATAGTCTAATAGTTACCTTTTTAGCTCTGGTACTGATGGAGTGAATAACCTCTTCCCAAACTTTATAACTCCTTCTTGATACATGAAGTCATCCAGTCTTCCATCCATAACTGCATTAATTTTCTTTTTCAGATTCTCATCATCAGATTGAGAAATTTTTATCTTCTCTAGTCAAGATGGTTTAGCAATCATTTGAATGAGGAGTGATGTTTTCTCTTCCTTAACAATTTTTATATCCATCTTCAGTAGATCCATAATCATAGGGTCTCTTTAAATCCTCATTTGAGTCATAAGGCCATGATCTTTCCTGCTTAATGCATCTACCACCTAGGAAAGGTGAATAAGGTGGAAGATGCATTAAGCAGAAAATTTCATGACCTTTTGACTCAAATGTGGATTGAAAGAGATCCTATGTTTATGGATCTACTGAATATGGATATGAAAATTGTTAAGGAAGATGAAACATAGGTCCTTATTTAAATGATTGTTAAACCATCTTGACTATAGAAGATAAACATTTCTCAATCTGATGATGAGAATCTGCAAAAAAAATTAATGCAGGTAAGGATGGAAGACTGGCTGACTTTGTGTATGAAGAAGGAGTTTAGATGTTTGGGAAGAGGTTATGCATTACATTAGTACCTGAGCTTAAAAGGGAACTATTAGAGGATTCTCATAGCTCAAATTTCTCTATACACCTAGGTATCACCAAGATGTATAGAGTTCTGAAGGAATATTTTTGGTGGGATAATATGAAGCGAGAAATTGCTAACTACGTATCAAGGTGTCTACTTTGTCAATAATAGATTCCATTCTAGTATTCAAATGTCTCCATATGAAGAATTATATGGAACGAGATGTTGACCTCCAACTTGTTGAGATGAAGTTGGTGAGAGAAAACTTATAGGCCCAAAACTTATTGAAGAGACCACGACAAAGGTGATGAAAAATACAAGCCCATATTAATGCATCCCAAAGCAGGCAGAAGCGTTATCCGGAGAATCGGAGAAAGGGCAGGGAATTTAAAGTGGGAGATAATGTATTTCTGAAAGAATCTCCTGGGAAGGGGGTCTTATGGTTCTGTAAGAAAGGGAAACTAAACCCCAGGTACATAGAACCATTTGATATTTTGGGAAGAATCGGAGTTGTAGCTTACCGTTTAGCGATGCCACCAAATCTCTCAAGAGTTCATGATGTGTTCCACATATCGTTGTTAAAGAAGTACATGCCAGACCCACCGCATGTACTTACATATGAATAAATAGAATTGGAACATGATTTATCATACTGTGAAAATCCTATCAGGATTCCTGACACAAGGGAGCAGTTATTGAGAAATCGAAAAACTCGTCTAGTATAGTTTCTTTGGAGAAATCAGAATATGGCAGAAGCAACATGGGAACCAGATGATTTAATGAATAAGAACCCCCACATCTTTTTAGTGGGCTTTATTCATAAAATTTCGAGGTTGAAATTTCAGAAAGAGGGAATAATATAGCACCCCAAACATTTTATGGAATTTTTCTCTAAAATACATTCTATTCACCACTGTGTTCCTTTGAAACAACACTAGGTTATTTAAGAGATAGTCAAAACCAATCCACTAAATATAAAATTTCCACTTTTATGTTTTTAATTTCAAAAAAATGATCATCTAGAGTTGTGATGAGTAAGTCATTTAATGTCAGATAGAACAAACATGATTTTTGGTGAATAGTAACATACCCTTATGAATAGTAAGATGAATAGTATTATGCCTCTTATGAATAGTAAATAATGATATATTTTTATTTTCTTAAGGCAATATGATAATGGGATCTTAATTAATTTTTCAATGTCACATAAAATTATCTACACTTCAAGATAGATATTTTTCGAATTAGCTATGACATTATTTAAAAGTTAAATTAAAAATATTTAGAAAATTATTTTTAAAAAATTTATTTCACTTTGGAATTCTACACGTCAAAAAATGCTAGGGGTGAATTTTTGGGATTTTTCTGAAATTCTTGAATTTTTGATGAATAGTGAAATACGGTAAAATACCGTGTATTCAATTTATCGGTAAAATACACTATTTATGACATCACAAGTAATGCACCTGCTCTAGTCTAGAAGGGTCAGGGTGTTACAAATAGTAGTTAATAAAATCAAATAATATCATTGTAATGTGTAAAATGTTTTTATGAAAAGGATCCTCTAAAAATCTACTCAACGATATGTCATAAATGTATTTCATTGTTAAACGCTACTCATCAATTCACAATAATTCATTATATTGGGTTATATTATATTTTTAAATTCCAAATCACACTAGTGATTACACTTCCCATTATGATATTTGAAAAATAAAATTTCTATTCTTCTTAGGTAGGAATGCATTTTGATGTGTGGATTTGAAATATAAATCATCTAAATTTCAAGTGAATTCAGTTTAAATGTTTTCTAAAATGAATTAAGATCCTAGAATCACCCTTTCACACCAATACCATTGTAATACTTTTTTTTATTATTCCCATGGATTTGGATCTATTGGATTTGTCTTAGGTGGATCATGGCTTTAAATTGTTGAGTTTTTGTATAGAAATGGTAATTTTGGCCTTTAGAGAAAGGATATCATGTTTAGTTCATGGTTAGGGGAAAAGTGTGGCTTCACCTAGGTAAATGTCCATTTTGAGTTTGGTTTTTGGTGCTTGGAGAACAACCTACACATAGTTAGGGAAACCATGTAGAAAATGTGTGGGTTGGTTCTGAAACTGGTTAGTGAGGTTTTCCATGGATGGTTCGTGGTATGATAAACCATGCATCTAACCCTTATGGGATTAACCACTTCTCCAATAGAGGGATAATGCTAAACACACAGTTTGTAAAACATTGTTTCCAATCCATGCAATTTTCCCAGATTCATAATAATGTTGAACTTCATATATTTACACCCTATTATTTTACCCCTATTTATGATTTTAATCCCCTCATTAAACCTAGGCTCATCCAGGGGGATCCATGTGACCCTCCCACTTACTACCCAAACTCCATTGAATCCCCTTGAAGTTTCCAGGTTATGTTAATTTGGGAATTTTGTTGTTTTCCCCGTCCTCTCTTCCATATCTCTGGAGTACTTGTTTTCTATTGGTTGGTTCCCATTTTTGGTTGAACCCTAAGGGTGAGGGTTGATGTTTTTTTCATTTTCATTGATCATGGGGAGTTATGATTTTACCTCATGCTTGGATCTTCCTCCCCAGATGTTTTCATGTATTAACACGATGTTGACGTAGTTTTTTCTGTCCATTTCCTTTTCCAGCACAATCCATTTGATGATTGAGATATATAAAATATTTTAAAATTTCATTCGCAACATTGTGTTGTGAAAATATTTAATATTTTATTGTTTTGAAATGGAATATTAGTGGGAAATGGTTATAAAAAATAATTCTTTTCTTTTTATTATGTGCTAGACATGAAAGGTGATCAATAAAATCCCCGTTGTATTTTTAATGTGAAATTGGGTTATTTGCATGGTGTTTTCCCTTACTTATATTTTTATAATGCTATATGAATCTAGTTTTGGGGTTATATATAGAAATTGGTGACTTTTATTACACGATTCTTATATGGAGATATTTTTGGAATTAAAGGCAAGTTACCATATTTTAAAAGGGATATTTTAAAATCATTTGACATTATTATGAAATGAATGATGGTTTGGTGAAATAAATCTATAGGGATTGAATTATCACACTTTTTTTCCTTTATAAATGTGTTCAATGGTTTGTGTGAAAGGTTCTAACTGTATTTTCAAAAGTTTTTGAGGTACTAATGTGATGAATTTCACTTTTTAGAGAATGTAAATTTTTTACACATTATTTTCATTATTATCCCCCAAAAATAGTTTTTTAAAATTATAAATGTTATGGGAAGTTTGTTTTAAATCAGTTTCTATGAATGGGCATGTATTTAAAAAGGGGATTTTCCATTGGGAATGGTTGGGTATTTTTTTCTCTTTTCCCATGTTTCTAAATGGGTTTCATGATTTGTGCATGTAGTGTAAAGGATTGTATTTTTTTAGGTAAATATTTCTTATTTGTGTTGAAAATCCATATTTGGAATGTTTCATGAGAAAGTGTGGTTTTTTTGAATGGCGCAGAAGTGTCTTCATAAATGTATTTGGAATTGGTTTCAAAAACATGTTTCTCAATCATAACTTGGAATATTTTTTGAGTTTTTTTTAAAATTTATGATGTGAATGCTCTGTTGGAAAATTACATTGACTCTGACAAGTGGTTTTGATATAAAGTCATGAAGAATCCCAAGTGGATGATTATTATTTATGGTAAAATGGTTTTGAAAACCAGATTACTGATTTTCCCCATTGGTATTTAATTATTATTGTGATGAAAGTGTATTTTCTTATGTGTAGATATGTTTAGATTATATTTTGAGATCTTTAGATTTTGGGAGGTGCTTCTCTGAAATGGATCATTTTTGATAATTCTATGGATTAAGGATTCGATAACATTCCATTCTATTTGATAATATTATTGTTATTTTCATGGGATTCATGGGTGTCATATAGTGGTTTGAGTGACGATTTCTTGTTGACCCTATGATATATGAGGTGGTACACTCATGACATGATAGGGCTAGGTGGGATGTTCCACTAGTTATTAAAATTATAATGGATAGATTTTTATTGACTATAGAGATACAATATATTCCAACAGGTGAGTCTGATATGAGCACATCTAGGGATCACTCTAAAGATGTTCATGAAATGCTCATGAATTACTACTTATAGGTTCTTTTTATTCGTACTTCTAGTATAGATCATAGACCTACTAGTTTATAACTATTTTATTTTGTTCCTTTTTCATCCTATTTAGACCTCATTGATTACATGATATGGATTTTTACTTGGGATTTTGATTTTTTTTGTGAAATGTGAAACTACATTACAAAAGGAAATATGTGTGTGTTGAATTAAATAATGAACAAATAAAACATTGGGTTTTATTTATTAAATAGATAAAATCCATATTCAAATGTGTCTTCAAAGTAGTATATATTCACTTTTTTGGGAAATTAAATACATGGGTTATATAGTGTTTTCTTACAGACCTATTTGATATCACACCCTACATTTGTCACTTAGTGTCGATAATCTCGAGCTATTTTATATGTTATTGTTTAAATTTTACATGCTCTATTTTGTGTTGGGTTCTCCTTATTGTGGGTGGTGACCAATTGGTCCAATTGGGATCATGTAGTTTGGTCCAGTCTCAGTTTATATTTGGTTGTTTTCATTTTTCAGCTGTTGTATTTGGATTAGTTTTTTATATTTATTTGATAATCATTTTTTAGTTCTTCTACTTGTCTTGTTTATATATTTGATCCTTGTTTATTTGAAATAATCCTTCACACTGTGATTAGTTTTAGGCTCATCACAACATGGAATAATGTTCGGATCAGGAACTCCCATTTGTTCATCTCTCAGATCAGGTTTACTTTCAGTTCATATGGAATCCTGACTTGGTTAAAGAAAAAATTGAATTAGAGGATGGTCCGTTGTTATTTTAGTTGTCAAATAGTTTATATATTATGATAGTAGAAATATTAGAGGTAGGTATAGGTAGGACATCCTGAACCCTGGATCCTATTGATCTTAGAGTTTCCATGTTTATGCTGAGATTTGAGTCTTTTGTATCTGTTCTGGATCTAGAAATGACAATGTGGGAGATCCAATTTTTTTCCATGATCTCACATCGAGTAGTGATCTATGTAGATTCTAAGTAAACAATTCATGTACATAATAGTTGTTAGTTATTTCATAGTTAATGACCCACTGACCATGTATCCAGGTTAGGCACAACCACTAGTTCCACATTCAAGTGGTTTAATGTGAGTTAGGATTTGTATTGGTTTTAGATAGTTTAACTATGTTTTTAAGATAAAAAATGATCTCCAAATGTAAATTATTTCATTAAAATTATTTCAGATTTAAAATAATAGGTTTAATTAAGAATTTTTTTGGGATTTAAAATTGGGTGAGTGCTGGGATTTGATGACAAAGTGGTAACTGTGGCTATTTGAATTCCTGATACACATTCATAATTACATGGCTATGTCTTATAGGTTCATGTTGGCCTGTGTTCAAGTATTATTAAACTAGATATGGGATGGATTTAAATTTAATATTTCATAGGATTACATGGGTGGGTATTTGAATGCAGTGATTTAGATTTTTTTTCTAAATTTTTTTTGGAATGGGAAAACGAATAGAGGAACTTGTATTGATTTAAATAGTGGGTTCTAACTTTTTTCTAAAATTGTTTTTCATGATTTGTATTGTAGCCTTGGAGGAAGGTAGATTTGAAATTTAAATATAAATGGTGGGTTTTAAAAAAGTGGATTTATATTTATTTTTAGTGTTTACATTGTAAGCATGCAGTTTTTTATTGAAATACCATTTGTTGATATGTTTCTAGTTGATGTTGATTTTGGTTTTTTATTATGTTCATTAGAATATTATTTCCATAAAGGTCACTCAACATTATAGTGAGTCTTACCCAATTATTGATTCCAATTTTTGTTACATGTCTTCCATCGTGATCGAGCCAAGATAGAGGTCATGGAATGGATTGAGTAATTTGAGTGTGTCTTTAGATTGTTGGAATCTCCTAGAGCTATGAGAGGTTTTTTTGTTATGGGTTTTTTGAGGTCCCCAATTTGTATAACTATAAATTGATTTATCCATCATCAATTATGGTTGCAAAGATGAGGGATGTATTTATGTCCACCTTCTTCCAATTGTTTATTCCTAAGGAGTTCTGATCAAGGAAGGTGGAAGGGTTTATAAGTATAAATAAAGGTTTTAAGTTAGTGATGGACGATGTTGAGACCTCAAGATATGGTATATTTTTCATCATATATAGTGTTATATTATTTTTTTAATGTTACTCGCAACCTTTGGGGTCTTCATTCAGAGACCGAGGATCAAGTTCTCTATTCCAGTGAAGTTCAATTTGGGAAAAGGGTGGATGGGGAATTCAAAGTTGACCTGATTTCTAGAGTATCGGTAGATGGTTCCCAAGTTTTTTTGGGTATTAATGAAGGTTCATCATCTAGAAGAAGGTAAATTATATAGGAACTTATTGTTGAGGTGTTTCGTTAATTGGATCCATCTAATCATTCATTGGAACTTTTGATTTTGTGCATCAAGGGTGGTCAGTTTGGGAAATTGAATACATATTTCCACGAACGTCCAAAATCATGTCATTATGGTGCCCATTCATGTCACACATAGATGTTTTTTAGGATGTGTTTCATGAAGAACTTGTATTTATCAGAGGATGGCAGCACCTTACTCTGAGTAAATGGACACTTCGACCATTATGGCACTATCAATTGGCCATATAGTAAAGCTCACAAATAGTCACGAATAATAAAGGGTGTAAGAAGTAATGTCACGGATCTTTTCCCCAATGTTATGGTGTATATGTTTTATGTTTCAATGTTTTATCTTTTCTTATTCAATAATTTCATATTTTCATTTTATAGGTGTGTTGGACTTGTAATTTTGTGATGTGAGTGGTAATATTTTTACAGATATAAGTTTTATATATTATCTGTCTCTTGGACGAGAAAATACCCTATGCATGATAGATTTATTTTAAATTTATTCCCATTATGAAATTACAGAGCTCACAATGTTGTGGAATTTTGGTTTTATTTCTCTCTTTATTTTCATTTCCTTTATTTGGATTCCTATAAGGTTGGGGGTTTTTGTATTAGGTGGTGAGTTCACAGTGTCCATTTTGGTGGGTTTTCTATGTTGATGTTGTCAAGGGTCTATTTTAATGTATGTGGAGTTATTGATGTCCTTGTATTTGGGATAACCATATCATGTTATTCCATTGTTCCTCATCCTATGGTTTGTATTTGATATGATATGGTGTAACTAGTAATGTGGAAGATCACCCTGAAGATTGTGGTTTTGTTCACCTCCATTCGTTTTTGGGAACGAGTTTCAATTTCATTTTAGTAAGGTCAATTTTTGGGGGAATAATGTGTTTATGTTGGTGAGAACTGTCCCACCATGACCATTGGATATGTTTTATTTTATTCTTTTCATTGAACTAGATCAATTGGTTTAGATTCAGGTTGAGCGTCCGGTTAGATTTTTTAGTTTTTTCAAAGAAATGGATGCTTTCTGCTCAATAGAATGGTGTGAATGGTTTGAACATGATAACGAGAAAGCATGTGCATTAACCTAACTAACAGTGTAGATTTAATTTGGTGTTTGGGACATGTTGCGTATCCTGTGCATGATTAGGGAAATCCTACAGCTAGAGCGCAGTTCAGTTCTGGAATTAGATAGTGGCATTTGACATGGTTGGCACACAATTTTTATAATTGTGCTTCAGGTCTGTGCTTGGTCCCCTATTCTCTAGTAGAGGGAATACTTTTATGTATAATTTTTTAAACTGTGTGTCCAAACTATAAGGGGTTATCAAATTCCTATAAAATGGTGAAATTCCAATTATCCATTCAATTATTTTAACCATAATTCATGTATTCCACCCCTCCTATGAACATGGCCTACTAGGGGAATGTAGGGGACCCTCATACCATGATATCCAGGTTCTATTTAATCCTCTTAAATGTTCTTAAGAATGTTCCTTCTAGTTTTTGGTTATTTTCGATTCCATGTATTCCCTATCTCTTGAGTTCATGGTTTCTTTTCATTGTGCTTTACATTTGGGATGATCCATAATGGTGAGGGTTAACGTGTGAATTTTATTCAATGATCCTATGGTGTGAATATAGTCCCTCATGCTTTGTTATTTCTCCTCCTTTATTTTTGTTTTTTCGCAAGTTGTTGAGGTATTTGTTTCTGACCATTTCCTTTCAAGTAAATCCCATTTCATGCATTATCATTCATAAATATTTTTAAATTTGTTTCACATAATTGTTATGTTATATTATAAATTGTTTTTTTGTTCTTGTGATGGAATATGGTTGTGAAATATTTTTCAAATGTTTTTCATTACTAATAGTTTTGTTGAATACATTCTTCATGTTCGATAAAATTCCAATTTAATTTTTAATGTGAAATTGGGTGCTTTAGGTGGTGTTTTACATTAAATATATTTTGGTAATTTTTTCAGAATTTGAGATGGGTATTATATGTGAAATTTGGTTAATTTCATTGTTATATTATTTTTAGGGATTTTTTTTTCATGTAATATAAAGTGATATATCTTTAAGAAGGATATTTCAATGGGATTTTATGTTCTTATCAATCAGAATATGGTTTTATAAATGAAAATGAATATGTTTCATGTATACCTCTTTTTTACCTTTATAATTGTGTTCAATGATTTTTTTCAGAGGTGATAATATTTTTTAAAAATTGTTTTGATGTATAAATATGAGGAACATTGGTTTTCTAGAGAATGTGGATTTCATGGAACATGATCCTCTTTATCGTTCAGTAAAAATATTATAAGAAATTGTAAAAGGTATTTCATTTGTGTTTTAAATAATATTTGATATGTTAGTAAGAAATCGAGAAGGGGATTTTCCAATGGGAATGGTTGGGTCACTGTGTGCTCCTTTGTGGTGTCTTCTAAATGGGTTTCACGAGTTTTGCAAGTGGTGTAATGTCCAATTTGTAATTTTGAGATGAATCTTGGATTCTAAGTGATTTAATGGCCTATTTGGAATTGTCCATGCGGATGTTTTGTTTTATATTAGATTTAAAAATTATGTGTAAGTGTCTTAGTAAATGTAATTCGTATTTGTTTTGGAAATGTGTTTCCTAATCAGCACATGGAATAATTTTAGAGTTTAATTTTCTCAAAAAAGTGGGTTTTTATGTGATGTGTTTTAAATTATCAATTGGCACATTGTGATGTTTCTGAAACTTATTTGGAAAACAAGAGTAGTGTGTGGTCCAGTTGGCATTTATTAATGATTGTAAAATAATTTGATTCTTTATTTATTGACACACATGGATTATATTTTGAGAAATCTAGAAATTTGGTGTTTCTTCCCTCTACTGGATCGTGTATGATATGTTTATAGATTTTTGTTTATTGAGCATTCCATAAAAAGTGTTATTATAATTTTTATTATCATTGTATCTTGGGAATAATCTAGAGGTTCAAGTGACAGTTTCTTGTTGACCTTGAGATAGATGATTTGGTACCCACTATACTTGTTATGGCTAGGTTTAATGTGACACTTGGGTGGGTTGTTATAATGGAAAGTGGTTATTGACTTTGGAGATGCACCATATACTGAAGGGAGAGTGTAATATGGGTAGTACCAGGTATCTATCTATGTATGTTCTATAAATTCACATGAATTACTCTTTATATGTTCTATTTTTTCATGTTTCTTATTAGGATCTTATTCCTATTGTTATATTTCTCTTGGTTTTTGTTTATTAAACATTATATTAACACCTCATTGATTTCATGATATGTATTTGAACATGGGTAGGGTCCTTAAAAGAGATATAAATGGTGAAAATATTTTTAAAAAGTAATGTTGTGTGTGTTGTATTAAAAAAAAATCTTATGTAATGTTGGGTTTGATTTTATTAAATTATTAAAATCCTATTGTTGTATAGTTTTTTGAAACTAGTATTTATGGAATTTTTCAGGAAAGTAAATATATCAATTATGTGGTGATTACCTATAGAAATGTTTAATTTCACGACTTAGTTTTACCACATTTTGTCGATACAACATAATTGTTTTGATGGTTCATGTTTTCTGTTCATGTTTTTGGTTTTGGAGAATGTTTGTCTTATTGTTGGTGGTGACCAAGTGGTCTATTGGAGATTGGGAAACACGATATACCCCATTTTGTATTTAGTTTTGTTTAATTTTAAAACTATTGTATTATTATTGGTTTTATATATTAAGTTGAGATTGTTTTATTCTAGGTTCATACAATTGATCATTTTTTTATTTTATCTTAGTATATTTGAAAAAATTCATTCCCATGGTGATTAATTTGATTCCTAAAAGTTTTTTCTAGAATGTAAGGGTTAGGAACACCCTTCAGGCCATGTCTTATATCAGGTAGGATATCAGGTCAGAGGTAATCAGATCTACATTTATGACACAACACCTCTCAATGTTCTATCATTTATCTAATAGGTGGTCTGAATGCTAGTATCAATTCTACGCCCCATTTTTCAATTATTTACTATTTGTTGTCTGGTGATCAATATTTCGATTGTAAAATATGTAGTCACTAATAATTATCTATAATTTATAATTAAATATTAGTGAAAAAATGTTATTCCCCCATTTTATGGGAATGGATATCAAATAAATAATGGAATGACGATTCTATTTTATTTATCTTTCATTAATGCCTTTTTGGAAGACTTAATTGATGGATTCATACCCCTTGCTGAAGGTTCTTCCATGAAAACGATATATATGGAGAAACTTGATAATGAAATACATTATCATAATGATATTATTTCTTTTATTTCATATATTACATTTCTAAAAGTTAACTAGATAAAATAATAAAATATAGGAAAATTATTAGAATATAATTGAATGAAATACTAATTTGAAGCGATAAAATCTATAGGTTCGGAGTGTAGTTCACTAGGCCAGATCGACCACTTAGATGGGTGGGGTGAATTAGTAGTTTATTTTTATGAATTCCATATCATTTAAATTCAACAAATTTAAAATTTTTTATGGTTTTGAAACCACTCAATATTTTCTCTAAATATCACCTCATATGCAGTTTAAATAATAGAGAGGTGGAATAATGCAATATTTACTAAAGGTTCCGGGTGCATCAGATACAGGTGATGGGTTATGCCAATCTATTTTTAATCATCATCAGAGATTAATATTTTATTTACATGAATATATACATCATGATCAATAGAATTAATATACAATTGATAAACATAAAAACCAAAGTGTTGGGTCACTTAATATTATATAAAATGAATATAAGAAATTAAAAAAATATGTGTCATGAAATTATTTCTGAACTGAGGGATCTTACAATGGATCTATGGTGTAGAATTTATTCATTGTAGGAATCAAGATTAAATTCTCTCTAGTAGTGTTCCACATGTGTTCCACAATTATCCAATCACCAATGATGGAATTTATGGGTGATGACATTGAAGGTCCTATCACTTGAATCACTTTCCTTTGATAACCACAAAAATATCACTCAAATTATTTTCATTGATATATATAGACTACATTTTGAATGGTGTGGGAATGTATCTCTCCATTTCAAATGATCGTTCTGGGTGAGGGATCTCTCTAGGGCGTGAGAGGATTCCCCTTGGCTGTTATTATGCACAACAAATGAATTAACTCCATTAAATATAATATATTTGAGTTTATACACCACTAGTGTTAGAAACAAATAATAACAATAGTTTAATTTATTATTTAATTAATCTTTATGAAGTCGCATTTCTATAATAATAATAATATTATTATTATTAGATACTAGCATGCCATAAATTCGTTAATTAAATTAAATATTATTTAATCATATAATATTCAATATATATTAGTTATCACTATTCCTCTATAATCGGTCCTTCTATCATGCACAAAATTTATCAAACCTTGAATGATGAATATTTATTTAATAAATAAATATCTATACATTAATCTTCAATAAATAAATATATAAATAAATATTATATTAAATAAACATAAAATATTAATTTATTAAATGTTCAACTCACATTATAATCTATCAAATAACCGGTGATGGAATACATGCAGTCACAAAAACATGAAATAATATCAAAACACATATGGTAATGTTATTTATTCCCCATTTTAATAATAAATAATAAAATATAATTTGACTATCATTTGGGATACACATTGTGTGTGACACTTTAGGACTCTTTCGTAATAGCATTAAATGAAGTATCCTAAATTCCATGTCTATCATCTAGAAACATGGCATGGATCCCATAGATAATGAATACATATATTCAATGATGTAATACCTCTTATAATCACTTTTTGTATAATAAAATCTGTTTATCATGTTATCTCTAATCAAGAAGGTTGCATGCGGCTTCCATCATCCTATGTGATTGTGTCTCTTTATTCGACTTTTTGGAAATAAAACATGACTATAAACACCGTGGATATGAAATTATTTTGGCTATGTAATTTCAATAAAATAGACTAAGATATCAATATCCATTAAGGAATAGGAGTAGAAAATCCATTCTTTCATTATTCATTATTATAATATTACCCATTTCACACCCACAGTGTCCAACATCACCACGAATATATGTCGTTAAAATTTTTGTCAATTCATCGAAGTTTAAAAATTCATGTATTAATTAATAATATTAATGTATATAGATAAATACAAACATCCTCATATATTAATTTCTAATTACACATATGAATCTATATATCATACTGGTGGGTTTAATTCTCATAATATTCTACATTGTGTATTATTAATGGTGTACACCCTGAGAATGATCTTAAAATTTCTATAAGTCTCCCCCATGAGAGAATTTATCATTTGCATCCCAAAAAAGGATATCATATGGCTATATAGAATATATTTTAGAATAATATTGTGGAACTTCCGGGATTTCATTATAGTGGGGAACTGCTATGAAATTTTAGTGTGAGAGCTACAATTAAGAAATTATCACAATCTATGTTATACCGAAGAACAACCTTGATATTATAAAGGTTTTATTAATTTTAAAAACTATGAATATAGGTACTCAAAATGTACAAAAAGGTTGGTTATAGGGAACCAAATAAAAAATAATCTGAATTTCACTACAGCCAACTACTAATAATCTTCAGTCAGCTAGCTCTCACTTTATTATCATGATTCTAATGATTGTGTTCTTTAGTCATAGGGGTCCACCATATCCTCATCTATGGGAAATAATCATACAGAGACATTACTTATATATGAAAAATACATCAATGTTTCATATTATAATAGATTCCTTCGATGCATCTAAAGCCACTATATACTCAACATGCAATTTAGAATATGTGAAAACTAGCTTCTTTGAACACTTCTATCTCACAGATTCTCTATTGGGACAGAAAAGACATATACTCTCTGACTTCAGATCATTATAATCCTTTTTTAAACTAGCATTCTAATAACCCTTTATGAATACACCCCATATCATCCAAGAACAATGTATATTTCTTTGATTCTTCTCACATAATGAATTAAAACCATAATAGAGTACTAATGTTATACCAACTGATTAGTTTAATATATTCTTACCATGATCAATCTATAGAAAATTTTAGGTATCGTAAATAACATGACATAAATGAATGATCATTCAACTAAATCATACAACATATTACCCATTCACTCTATCTCTGGTTGTGTCTGAGGATTCATTTACATATAATGATGTATTCGACCTGACAATAGAACAAATACCCTATTGGATTGTTCCATTGAAAATGTGTTTATTACCGGGTCGATATATGATCTTTTACTAAGTCCAAGGTTCCTATTAGATCTATTATGAATGATCTTGATCTCTAGAACATAGAGCAATTCACCAATGTCTTTATTGGAGAAACACTTTTTAAACCAGTCCATAATAAGTTGTATGAATGGTATGCCATTTCTATTAATAAATATTTCATCAATATATACTTTTAGTATAATAACCACATTCCCAGTAACCTCTTGTAAAAATGTGTCTTCCATTTTATTTTAATGAATCCAAATTATTTTATATCCTCAACAAATCAAATTTTCTCAGTCCTAGAGAATCGATTTAATATATAAAAAATATCTTTAACATAATAAAACCCACTGGGATAACCTATAGTAACAAAAAATTATTTGTGTCATGTAAACATCTTCATAAAGGTTCCCATTAGGATAAACCTTTTCATAACCATATACCAAACTTCATATTCATAGTATGATGATATTTCAAGTATAATTATGAGGAATTCCAACCTAGAAAATTGTGAAATTATATCAACATAGTCTATTCCATACATGGAATCCATTTCCAAAATCATGTTTTCTTACCATCCTATAGCTTCTGAGCTGTCTACTACCTCTTTGTAAGAGATATATTCATCATTATCGTCCAATAATATATCACCATCCTCAATGAAAATAAAACCAAATCTATCTAGTTCTCATTCTAATCTAGTTCTCTTACATTGTTTTAGGAAATGCTTCTTCCATAAGGATCTGTATTATCTATTGTCTATGAAATAATGTATATATTGAGCATCAAATTCATTGAAATCAATATTTCTCCAACAATAATATTTCGAGAGGTGCTCCCTCTCATGAAAGGTGTCGTTTTTTGAAAATGTAAATTTTTTTCAGGGGGTTTTATTTGTAGTATCCCTTGGTTTTCTTAAGAAACCATACATGGGCACATGTTGTGCCCTTAGGTTGCAGTTTATTTCACTATAAGAACTTAACTAACACATTACCACCCCCTACAAAAGTATGTGCCAAAACAAGATTCTTTTAACCCCATAATTTTAAGGGAATTCAATTTTCCACATTAGTTGGTATTCATTTTAATGAATATATCATAGTTTTTAAATCATATCACAAAATGTATAATTAAAGATATGAATGATTCAACATAGACCTTATTATGTATAATAAGGTATTGTTCCTCCATTCACTAACAACATTCCACTATGGGTTATAAGGTGTAGTGATTTGAGATAGAATCACAAACTCTCATATATTGTTAATCATATATTGGTTATGATATTCATTAACTTAATATAATCGAAGCTTCAATATCTTCTTTTCAATTTTATTATTGACAATATTTCTTAATTATATGAATTTATAAATTTTATGTAACTTTTATCCCATCAATTATACATATAAATTTATAATAACGCGATTCGTAAAAGTTATGATGTATGAATACCCTCCTCTATCTTCTACTAGAAATGGTAGACATAAATCATCTTGTACCAATCCATGATGTGATGTGGCCCTTTCACCATTTCCACTAAATGGTGGTTTATCATTTTGTCTTGTAAACAATAATGAAATCATTCAAGTGTACATAGATCAGAATATTTTAAATAACCATCATGACGTATCGTAAAAAAATGATACTTTCTTATATAATCACGATGATCATTCTTTATCCTGGTGTTATATCATTCGTGTTAACGTGATTTGTTATCTATTTCCAATACCTAGATTCCATAATTGAATACATAATAAACATTATTTATATATACCATTCAATATAATTATTTGTCTTTATAAAAGGAATTTTTTTATTTCTAATCTGGAAAACAAGACATGCTATCAATACAAGATATAGAAATTATGTTCAAGGTGACAATTGTTAAATTATAACAATCCCCTATAATAAATATCATTTTTAATGTCTATGAAAGGCTATAGTCACCAATGTTTATAGAATCCATCATCAAATCATTGGTATCACTCTAATCCACCCATCCTCTAAATATCAATTAGAATAGACTTGGTTCATGAATTTCAATATATAAGTTAACACCCCAAGCCTTATCTAATACTCAATGCATAGATATTTAAATATTACACATGGTAAAGAAAACACCTATAACTTCCCCTTTCCTCTTGGATATGTATCTATTATATTGTCCTTTCTTGCCTCATTTAAAACATACTGTCTCCATTTCTTTTCACATCCATTGGATCTTCCCCTTCTTGGAAGGTTAGCGCTCAGGATTATTAGTCATTTTATGAGTATTCAACACCTATTCACTATTCATATTTTTAAAATAAATACCATAATAGGTTCACATACCAATTATATATCCAATTCTAGAATCAGTTTATAATGTTCTAAAAAGCACTTTTAATTATTTCTCAATATATAGAAAATAATAAAAATTGAGTCTCTCTTTGGTGGGGAAGAAATTAGGAGATCTGTGCGCAACTCATCTAGAAATTAACCCCTAATATATCTCATAATTCTATGTCCCCAATAAATATTACTATATGAGGACCATATGGAATAGAATCTAAAATATTATATGTAAATAGTTCATTTGATATCTTCTTTCTGTCTTATCTTTTCGTCTCTTGATTGGGATCATGAATTTGAGACATAATTCTATACACATTCATGAGCTCATGTTTCTTCAAAATCTCATTAGTCATTGATGAGATCATGAAACATTAAAAATATATAGACTCATTCATGTATTCCACATATGGATTCAACTATTCACCACTGACCTCTTTATTCGGTGCATCATGAATAGTGTCTTCCATCACATTCAATTTTTATTCATGGTGTTGGATAAAATGTAACCACCATTTCCAGTAATCTAAAATTATGTCGGTGATAAGGTTATCCTTATCTATTATGGATCATTGTAATATGTTTTAATTAATTTTAATTTATATTTCAATTAATAATATTTGCACAGTGTTATTAATTTACTAAATAAGATTTTGGAAATGAAATAAAATTTTCATTTATTAATATCCCACTATTTTATCGAAACCAAATAGTTATCACCGTTGGATCCATAATAACATGTTTCTTGTATATTCTTTTATTATTGGTCCATATTACCATACTCCACTCCCAAATTTGTGTGGTCATGAAATTGGAAAGATTTTAGGTCAGAATTCCCAATTCCAATTGCATTAATTAATATTCCCTTGATCTATTGAGTAGAATCCCCAATCCATAAAGCTTTTATCTAGATTTCATCAACCATTTAATCTTAGTTACACAAATTATTAAATTGGAGGTCCACCATGGATGTGAACTATGTTAATCCAACCAAAAACATCAAGTCAGAATTTCTTGATAATTGAAAGCACCCTAACATTTGAAGGCCTCTTTCCATGTACTATGGTTTGATTTTAACAGAAGTAGAGGAAGGAACTAGCGACATGAAATATATAATTTAGAGATTTTATATCTATGCATAAAATTAAAATTACCATCCTTATTACATTCTTGTTAATATTTATTGGATTAATTTAAGTGGAAACCCATGTATTGGATAATATTTATGTACAATCCATTTTATTTTAGTTCAATCGAGCATTCATATAATTTATTAATACATGTGATCATGAAAAAAAATCATCCATATTGAAATAACCATAAAACATGAATGATATTAAGTTATAATGTGGAAAGATCATGGTGTTTTATTGATCATTTTTTTCTGGAATATGTTGTACTAACCATTATCTTATGGGGAAAACATTGATGAAATTAATGTTTGCATTGTATCTTTCCTCATATTCACCTATGTATCTCTATTTTATTGGTTTTTCATCATATCCAAAAAATAACAACTTCCACCAAATTTGGATATCCTTACATTACATATGATATTACTCACACACCGGTTTGGAAACCAAAATATATTTTTTGGATTTTCATTAAAAAATAAACATGAACATAATATGTGGCATACTAAGATGATAGATGGAGTACAAGAATATAATTTAAATTATTGATAAATTAATGGAGTCTGATCACTTACAATTGTCTAGTCTAGGCTCAAGGTCATCCACATGAATGAAATTAAATACAAATTTTACAAAAATATCATTCAATTATAATCATTCTTATTTATGAAAAATCACACAAGAATAAAATAATTATCTAAAATATTTAGTAAAATATTTTATCTAAGTTATCATATGAATGTTTTTGAGATTTTTATCCATCATAATTATAAAATAAATAAAATAAATAAATTTTAAAATAACTGAGTAAAGCAATTTACCTTGGACGGAACATGGTGAGTTCTCTTCCGAAATACCCAATGTTTATTATAATCATATATTTTTTACTCTTACGAGACATGGCATACAAGAATTATGACTTAATATCAAAACATAAACTATGAAATAAAATATAAAATACGTTACATTTTTTTATTTTTATGTGTCATGTAATGATTTAATGTACAATGATTTATAAATACAATATGACTAATACATGATATATAGATGATAACATTAAACATCCATTTATTAGAAATAAATATTTTTAAAAAAACCCATCAAATGGCATGCCCTATCAACTTAATAACCAAATGAAAGTATAGGTCGATAATATTTTCATAGTATCATAAATTAATTTTTTATATATTTTCTTAAAATTACATTATGTGTACATTTAACATAAAAGGAGTGTATTATTCTCAAATTTTACTCATGACACAGGCCAAGGGGATTAGTGTGTAACCATGCTATGAAATTTTTGGATTTCATGATGTTTACATGGTCTCAATGGCTTGTGGTCTTTGACCTATATGGACACCAACCCAGTTGATCATGTAATAATATATATGGGTTGTCTTTGACTAATGGACTACACATCATATATAGATGTTACACGATGTGTATTCTATCTGATTATTCTCCCTACTAGTCCAGTCCAAGCATGGATTTTAAAAAATTCACCTTTTCAAATAAAATCACAGGACATGAATTAGATGGGAGTTAATTATTAGTTTATTAAATATTAGTACACAATGTTTAACTTTGAGTTATATAAAATTTAATATATTGTCATTAGGATAGACTCCATGTCACATTCACATGAGACTATCAAATTTATTTCATTCATGAAAATAATTGATATTAGTTTATTTATGAGAAAGAAGAGGATGAAAATATAAATCACATTTTTTATAAAGAAATATTAAAATTGAATTGAAAACCATTAATAAATTCATAAATAAATCAACGATCATTAAAAACAATAAATAGTATTGAAATACCCTCTAATAGATCCTGATTATTCTGGACGTAGTGAAATCCAATGATATTTCTTTCTCAACATTTATTATTTTCATGATCAATGAATAATCCATGATTAAACATTGGATAAAAATAATTATCATAGAATTTGATTCAAGAATATAAAGAAAGGATTAACCCTATAATAAATGCATGAGATCATAAAATATTATTTACAATTAATTTGATCATATTAAAGAGTTACCTTCTCAGATATTCTAGGATCATTGATGGAAATAATAATGGATGTACGTTGTACAAACATTTCAATATAAGAATCAATATTATATTTATTATAGTGTTGATAAACTAGTGGTCTTGGAATATTTGAACATTATTGTATGAATCTATAGGTTCCACCATGATAGATATTATTTCTTGCATAGTTCAACATTGATTACCATAAGAAATGATTTGAAAGGATTATCCTTAATATAAATAGAATTGAGAGTGGAAGTTGTAGGAAGATAACTAGCTTTTCTTGAGAGAATTCTCAGAAAAATGTTCTCTCTAGGGCTTGAGAGGATTCTCTTTTGGTATCACTATGAATAACAAATGAATTTTCTTTATTGAAAACTAATATTATTGAGTTTATAAACTAGTTTGTTTATAAATAATTTATTCCACAACATTATTTATTATTTATTCAATCCCGATATAACTCCATTATTTAATAATAATTATTATATAATTTCTTTAAATTCTCTAAACATGTGAATTAATTTAAAAACTATATATTAGAATAATATACAATATATATATATATATTCTCATTAAACCATTAAAATTTTTCTGGAATGAAATCACAATATTTATCATCCCTTGAATACTGACTATTTATTTAAAAATTAAATATTCCTCCAATATTTCATAATAAATAAATAATTATTATGTTCAATTAAAAAAATTTCTAAATAATTTCCTCAGATAATAATCTCTCGAATGACTGGTTGAAAATACATGTTATCAATAAAACATGAATACATATTAAACAATGTGAATTATTAATATTTATTCAACTATTTAAATAATATGTATTAACATGTTATTTTACATATACTATAGACACACATAATGTGTGACCTGGTAGGCCTCTTTCTCAGTGGAATCAGGTAAAGTAGCCTAAAGTCCAAATTTGGCATCTAGAAACATGGAAACACACCCATATAGAAATATTTTAATGTGAGAATGGCATGAAACCTAATTCAGAATCATACTATATAATGTAATACCATTATCATGATGTTTATAACCAAGTAGGTTTCATTCTTATGCCATACACCATTGTTCTCGATGTTTATTTCATTGAATTTCTTGAAATGAAACTATCCTATAGAACCACCTGTACATTTATTTATTTAGGCTATATAATATACAAAAAATATCCTAAAATATATAATTGTATTATAAAAAATAAGGGAGATATCCTTTCTAAAATTATTCACTAAAAAAATATTACTTTTGACATAACACCCTTATCCCACCACACTGTAAAGATATGTCATCATGGATTTGATCAATACGTTAATGTACATGACTTAAAATGATCATTAATAATAGTAATATTAATTAATAATGTTCAATAAAATGTATGAAGATATCAATATCCATTTAATCATATATATTTTAATTTCCTATAGGTGGGTCATCTGTCCATAATAACCTACACTGGATATTACTAAGTATGTAAACATAGAGATGTTTCATAAATGACTTATGAGTATCCACCCCTTGATAGATTGTATAATCATTTTTTCTAAAATGATATCATCCAGATATAGAACATATATTTTAGAATACTATCGTGGCCATTCGGGGTTCTCATAATAGTGGGGAAATGGTATGACCTTTTAGTGTGACAACTACTCTTAGGATATTATCACATTCTATGTTATGTAAAAGAAGAATCAAGATGTGATAATTAGCTTATTAATATTCAAAACTATGAATATAGGATATCATAATGTACTTAAAATTTGGTTCTAGGTCACCAAATCCGCCATTTTTATGGTTGAACAAAATCATGGCCCTTATTACCACCTTTTATCCCACGTTTCAGATTATTCACTATCTAAAAATGATTACCATACTCCTAAAACTAACTATTTGTTTTTTATTAAATTCAACACCATGTAACATACATATGATATTTCTCCCACAAAGTGAATAATTTTTTAATCACTCCAACTGAACGAATTCTTACTTTAGATCCAACTGAGATACTCTTTTTTCTCCTCACCACAACCATAAGGCTTCTCATGCTTTGAGAACCAACTATAAACTCTCATATTTGTTCAAGGGTTGATCCAATACAAGATTATATTTTGATATTTCTCAATAATCATGTAGTATATGAAACACACTTGTACCGATTCATATTCCATAAAGATCATCTATTATAGACTATTGGTACAAATACATAATTATAATCATATGTAGTTAATATGTTACCTCAGTTAGACAATAATATATAAATTCCTCATTTATCTAAAGTGTTTTCATCACTTAATGTGTATAATAGGATCATGAATTATTCTTTATTATATTATTGAAGAATAAATCTTTAAAAATTGACCAAAATTCCCCTTCAACCATGAGTTTCATGGCTTTATTTATCAAAACATGTTAACAAAAAATTAATGATCATATTATTTAATGTGTGAACTTTCAAGTTGTGTCCATGTTTTTCCCTAAATATGTCTGCATTGACGTCTTATTATCCCCAAGAATTATTTTCCATTAATATTCACTATATATTTTATCTAAAAATCATGAATGTATGTTTATCCCATGCCTGTATATATCACTATAATAATTTTAGAAACCATGTTCTTTGTCGCACTGACACTATAGAAAAGTATTTATGTTCACACATAATGTTATGAACTGGAAATTCTTTCAAGCATGGAATAGTTTTGGTTGTTACATTATATCTCACCTTTATAAGGATTTTACACAATCTATAGGGTATTGCTTGCCCATAAATTACATTAATGTAATAGATTTTTTCTACCTTCCTTTGGTTTCTTTATGAAACCTTTATGTGAATGGTTTTCATATTAGGAGGCTAAAACATCTTCACCATGATACAAGCTATGTACATAATGGGGTTTCGTCTTCAAATTCATAAAATATATTATTTACATTATGTTTTTCTTCTGCTTCATTCCAGTTAAGACCATTGTCAGTTTCCCCTCCTTATTCTCACATTCTAAGAGCATCAAAATATTCTTCACCAATTGAAAATATATGGTTACAATTATTTGTTATCTTTGGAGAAATATTATAGCCTCTCAAATATCACAATAACCCTATTTTCCTTGAGGTGTGTTTATTTATAGGGTTTTCATCATTACTTGAATACACCTTTACTCTAAATATAATTCCATATCAATGACACTGAATGATATTCCATGTCCAAGAATATTTTTATATCCTTGATGTTGTACATATTTAAATATTAAACATGGGTTTTATTTTTTTTGAAACATTTAGAATATTGGTGTCACATTATTTGTCATTAAATTTTCCTCTCTCGGAAAAAACTATTATCAAATGAATTAACTCATCCACCAACCATGTGACAAACAATATTCATGGAGATTTATTTTTTTAATATTTGATCAAGACTCATATTTAACATTTTATGAACAAATTATCTTATGGACCAGAAAATAAAATGATATTAATTCTTCTGAAATCATGGGTACCCCAATTAAAAAATTGGCATTGATCATAGAATCTCTAAAAATTTATAACTACCAAAAAATAGTCACTTAGTCATCAAGTGGTTGTGGTAGGCGACAACTTGATCGAACAACCCAGATCTATGAGATTGGATGACCAGAATTATTTAATTTTTATTAAAGTAAGATCTAATGTACTAGGTGATATGTCATTAATCATATAACTTTCATATATCTAGGATCATCCTTTATAATAAATTATCACTATAAAATCTTCAGTCATGTAGTTGGGGATCACTACAGTCTGAGACCACACTGCACGCCACATGGGTCACACCTACACGCTCTTTATCACCACCACCTTCTATCCAATCCGTATGTTCCTACACTAAGGTGAGCTCCTATAAAAGTTTCATATTCATTAGGTAGTTAATATTTAACAAATTTATCTAGTCAATTACCCACATCAAGGGATTGATCTATCTCCCTCAATACTATGCAAGACAGTATTAAAGAATATATATATATATATAAGGAAATATAGAGGGACATTCTTTTTATTTACAAGTAATATATAGGCTTTTAATTACATCTAAACGTGTTCCATTATTTTTTCCTAATTGTAGTCCACTTATTTTCACATCCCAAAAATTAATTATAACCATTCATTTCCTCTGAATTTATCTTCTTTATTACATGTATTCTCTTTAATTAAACATTCTCACCATAAAATAATTCCTTAGGTTATTTTGATGTATTTTCAAATTATTCCATTATTTCAATTCAATGTGAGAAATGTTATAACAACACTAAATGACCCTTCATATATTCATTGGATGTGTTGTATATAAATATTTAATTGATTTTGAAACATTATGGTTTTGTGTAAAACCACAAATCTTTTGGACACCACTTTGGTAAAAAAATTCAAACATCTTTTTCACATCCACAATTTATTTGGTATTTTTTTCTAAATTTGTCTCCATCAATACAATCCAAATATTTTTTAAACCATTACCTGAACATGAAAAAACATTAGTAAAAAGTATAGCTTCTAGGATATGGGATTTATTCATCTTGGTTGGTGAATCCATTTAATTGGGGGATGACCTAATTATTTTTTGTAATATTGATCCTATATGATAAAATTAGTTGAAGAATCTCTTATTTCAATTATTAGGATTTTTCAGGATTCTGGTGATTCTGGATTTTTCAATCTCACATCTAGCTCTAAACAATTGGTGCATAGGGAGTTCTTATCATTTTTAAATTATCAAATATTTATTTCCTATCCTCCTTCAAATAAATAACTTTTTCTTGATACACGATTCATTATTTTAATAATGGTATTGTAATTATTCTTTTGTAACACCTCAATATTTAGTGATTTTTTTCATATTAGTTTAATATTTTCTCTATTTTGTGTTATACAAAACAATGATTTTATATTATTTTACTTGTACAATTTAATTTGTATTCTCTTACGAGAATCACCATGCTTATCTTGCAAAACATGGAACACTATCTTTAAAAAAATGTGACATACTACTAAAATATTATTATATAAAATAATGGATGTAGTGAAGCCACTAGAATGAAGGGTATAGATTTTATTAAGTAAATTAGGTAAATGAATAGGTTAAAAATTTATGTAAAATTAAATATTCTTTGACCAATATATTTAAAATATAAATAAAATCAATTTGTAACTAATTGAAATTATTTATAAAAAAACATTATTTTGAAACATATTTTTAACTCAATAAATTTAAAAATCCACTATTGGTGAATTATTTTCAGGATATTTATGAATTAAATTTTTAATTAACAGACTAAAATTCATCTTATGTTATTACTAGATATGGTATTAGAGTAAATCCAATTTTATGTCTAAAACAAATATTTTTATAAAAGTATGTTTTGTAGAATTTTTTATACATATTAATTTTAAACCTAAATTATTAAAATTTTATAAAATAATTTTGAAAATAATGTTTTTAATCATCACACAAAAATTTAATTGTGGTGAATTTTTTAGTGTTTTCTAGTGGTAAATAAAATATAAAGTATATAATTTTTAAATTATTTTTATTGTAAAATTAGTTCACCTATATATATATTAATCAAATTTATGTAATTTAATTCAATATTATATTTAAATTTGATATAAAAACATTATAACTATGTTAACGTTTTCTCTTTGAAAACTAATATCTACTTCGCATGTAGAGGATAAATTTTAAATTAAATATTTTCAAATATTTGAATTGAATTAGGATAAATCGTTATTTATTTTTTATTATGGTAATATATATTATATATTATATTTAAATTAATTTCTGACCAAAAATAAGTGTGAAAATAGTAAAATATAATTACCATGTTTTGGGTAAAATGGGTATAATGGTGGGATGGTCATAATTTATAAGGGATAAACATAACCCAAAAATTTCTAAATACTATAATAATCCCATATCTCTATCTTTTACTACCCTTATATAGAATATAATGTTATTTATAAGTATTTGGAATGTGAATGTCTTTATTATTTTGTATTCTTTGGGAAATTTTCAAAGTAGTTTACAAGTTTGTTACTCTACCCCACATATAAAAGGCCACCACCCCCATTCACCTACTCATAGATCTAAAACCTCATAATCTGTAAAATACATATCCAAAACACTTTATAAATTCTTTAATTTAATTCTAGAATTATTTTTGGATATTAATCCCCCTTGGATTGATTTTATTGAATACCTAAGGAGGATCCCCAAAGAAGAGGTAACATTCAACAGTGAGAGTTTTTTTTATTTCCTACTCCTACCCCTTTAATTATTATTATAACATTAAAATATAATTTCATCAATATATTCCAAATTCTTATATTATTTTATTTTATTTTCATGTCCAATTACAATTTCTACTTCCAACAAATGGGTTACTAAATCATCATTCACGACTACGAGCGATCACATCCTCACAAACAGATTTTATTTATCATTCCATTCACTTCACTAATGTATGATAAAATGATGCATTTATTAATAATAAATTATTATTATTATTATTATATATTTATAACTTTTAAAATATTATATATCACACATACCATCATATACTTAATTTTGTGGTAATATGATAATGTCTCTTGTAGTTTCTCCAGAATACGACATGACAAAGCGATGTGTTTTATAAAATATTTTAATGTAATAAAATAAGGAAAAATTATATATTAATACATTATATATATGAAATAAAAATTAATCTTTATTAATAACAAAAAATATAAATTTCATTCATTCAATTTTGTAAAAATGGTAACCATTTTCATGTGTACGGACAACCAATTATCTCCATTAAAAGTGTATTTCATTCTATATCCATACATTTTATGGAATAATTTTTAGAATATATCTTGAATATATATCATATTTATATAATGGATTAAATTTTATATATATTTAAATTAAGATAAAACTAATAGGATTAAAAATAAAAAATGAAAACATATACAGAAAAAAATGTGGTTATCCACCAAAAAGTAACTTTAACCTAGAATTGTTAACAAGATATCAACATAATCTCATAAAATAATAATATATGGTATAATATAAATATGAATATTGTTTTTAAAATATGTATAGAAAATTTATATTTATTATATATAAGTTTTTAATTTGTACAACCGACGTTAAGACTTATGATAAGGGAATTTGAGTCTCTTTTATTTGTGGGAGAGAAATGAAAATTCACCAGTAATTTCTCTTTTATGGTGTATATACTTCCCAATTAAAATTTTATATCATAAATTTAGTTATTTTTATTATATTAAATTTATAATATTAATGGTTTCTTTATTGCATAATAATATTCAAAATATTACCAAAGCAATAAGGCATGTTTTTCACAATTATCCATATTTGAGACATATGATATGTCTGGAACCCATCTTATTTATGAGGTGTGTATAGAGACCCTTTTATGTGTAATATTAATATTTAAATTATTCCCATTATAATATATCTTTCAGATGATTTTATTATTTGATGAGAAATTATATTTAATGATACCAAGGAGGAAATATTTTTTTGTTATAAAATCATCACTTATCAGGATTTCTCATGAATAAGACTCTAATTATAAAATCATATGATAAATCTCTCAATAGATATACAAATTTTAATCATCTCTGATTATTTCATGAGAATAAATTTGATCCATTATAGTTCATCTCCATATGAACTAAACAGTTGAAATACCAATTTTTCAATAAAAATCATTTTTTTTGGTTGGAACCCCATTTTCATCAAAAAGAATAATTTTGAATAATGTTTTCAAAAACTTTTTAAACACATTTTAATTGATTTATTATTTAAATTTTCATCCTTTATTAGTTATTTTATATTTTTTAATATATAATCATTTTTTTGTTTTCAAATACAATTCTAAATTGGATTTTAAAGAAAATTTGAAATCAGTGTTTGTTTTATTTTTTACGACTTGAATAAAATTTCCAATGATCATGAAAATTATTTTAATTCAAGTTTCCTTTATTATTTTTGTTTTTTATTTTAAAAGAAACTCATTTTCAATATGTTATATATTTTAATATATATATTTTTGAATATTAAAAGATATTTTCCGCATCATTTATGTTAAATATTTTTTTAAGGATTACTGAATTTGTTTTCAAATTTATATTGAATAAAAAATGATGTAAATTTTTTTTTATAAATATTAGTTTTAAAATTTTAATTTCAAAATAAAGTTATGATCCTCATGAAATGTTTCATTAAATTATTCATAATCATTCTGCATCTAATATAGAATCATTTTATGTTACTAATACATTGTTAGTAGATATGATCCATGGATACAACTCTAATAATTTCATTTGATGTTTAATTTTTATGAAACATGTTTCTATTCAAAAGGTTATATAATGATAAAATTAATATGAAACCCACTTATTTTTATATGTTATTCTCTGATGAAATGATAATTTTCTTATGAGATGTGTATCTTTTCCACATGTTGTGATATGATGTAATGTTTATGAATCGCATTTCATTTCATGGGTTATGATTTGTGGAATCTTTTTTATCCTCTAGAAAAGATAAATATGGTATTAATTATGAGATGTGTGGTACCTATATCTCCCACAAATCCATTTGGTATTAATAAATGTTCTACAAGTTCAAAGGGAACAATGTTGGTTAGCATAATCCTGAAAAATATGTTATATGTGTTGGTTGGGAGAGATTGAACAATAGGGTAAGTGAGTGGTTTTCCAAGGACCCAATATGGATCATGTGTGGTTATCCCAAACCATATACGATGTGAATATCTTGGTGTTTATACATAACATAATACTTTCTATGCTAATGTATGTGCCAAAACCCTAGGTCATATGCTAATGTTATGATCATATGGATCATGTTCATTGATTCACTTATGATTCAAATCTTATGAACTACCATGATCTATTCCATCACTCAAGATTATAAAATTTGATATTTTTGGTATGGGTTTCAATTTTCATGATCATTTTATCATATCCTTAGGTTCATTCTATGATTATGTATCTCCCTTCAATACCCTTATTGTGAATATGATGTCACCATTTCTTATGTTTCATTTCCCGAAGTAATGAATAATGGTTTTATGCATGTGTAATGAAGGTGGAAGATCACAATTCATGGTATTTAAGTTATTTCAAGAATTAATAAGATCATGTCACAAGTTTACAATGAACTAAACTATTATTTTCCTCAGTCATGTGTTTGTGTAATATAGTGAATGTTCATTTATAAAGGCTTAATATCTAAGTATGAAAATAATTTTACATTTTGGTTGGTATAATAGGATTTTATTAGATATTCAATGGAATCAATGATGAGAAAACATTAGTGAAACTCATTGGGATATTTCATAGAATAAGTATTGGGTTGTTTCAAAGGATAAGTCTATGGATGATTCAAAGTATTGGGAACTTCCCTATAATTTTTTAAATGATCAAGAAAGTGGATTCCAAGAAATTATATCACTATATTCATACTAGAACTGCATGTGGTTCCATCATAGAGTTACCTAGTGGTAATAAATAGACAAAAGGGATCATTGAATTGGACTCAATCCTCAACGGGTTCATGAAATTGTTCCTTTTTATACACCTAGATTGGCACATATATGGGATATTATAAAGAAGTTTAGAAAATATTTATTATCCATCATGATGTATTTAAATAAATTATAATCACATATATATTATTTTAAGCTTAATTATTTCATAGATTGATGTGAATGTTTCATGATTTTGATATCCTATAAGTGATTATTTCATGATTATGTGGTTTTCTAAAACGATATGTATTAATGATATTATAATTTTTGGTTTTAGTAAATAGCAGGATCCATAATAATCTAAGTTAAAAATGAATGTGAAAAAAATCGATAATTAAAACCCGATGGGATGATGACTGGATTGAAGGATAGTGTTTTTATGATTAATCAATAATCTCTATATATGATTGACAATGTTCACCATAATTGACACTATAAATATCAAAATAATAGTAGGATAGAGTTCAATAAGAGTTTCTGTAAAAGGGACCATAGATGAAAGATGATTAAGATTCACTTAATTTGAGAATGAGGGAAGAATAATTTAGGTAAATTTCTCATTGTAATGAAGAGATGTTTTTTGTGAAAATAAGTACACAAGGATTATAATTTTGGATGAAAAAGTAAAAGTTAAATTAACCCATTGGATTGAAATATTGGTATCCCTAAGATATCAACTATTTTTTAATGTTTCAAATTTGGAATGTATAAAAAATTTGAAAATAAATTTTTCAAGGTGATTTTTTATGTAGAGAATTTGAAATGATGTATATGTAATGGTTAAACTATTGATGGTGAATAGACTGATAATGGAATTAGTAATGAAATAGGTATTGAGGGATAAGATGAAAAACCCAAATATTGGTTTGAGAAGGATGTGGAATTATTGATGAATTTATGTATTGGTATTCATGAATTATAAAATACTTATGAGTTTTTCATTATATTTCATTCATTAATTATATAAAGGAATATGATGAATGTTTCTGATAAACTAGACAAAAAAATTCAATATAAATGTTATATTTTATACAAAAAACATGATAAATTGAATTAATAACCATAATATATTCCTGATGTTGAGATAATGATGTTGGGATAATGATATGATTGATATGGATAATGTAAACTGTATAGTAATGATTTCCTTTGAGTTAATTCTTTATTTCCTAAAAAATTTCTTATTCTATAATTAATAGAGTATAAATTGTTTTTGTATTTATGAAATATATACAATAATAGGTTGTTTAATTTATGAAATTAGGAAGAATTAGTGTTTTTATTGAGGTTTTATGGGGATATTGGTTATTACCAGGATTTTAGCGAATTTATGTCCTTGGTAATCACATATTTCGAGTGTTACCATTAAAAACCACTTAATTATGTTTGAAGGATTGATATTGATTTTGTAAAAGTTAGTGACCACATTTTTATGTATATAATTTTTAAATGGACCTAGGTATATAATTATTAGAATAGCTTAATATGAAGAATATATGAGGTTTTTAAAATTAACATATTCCTTCACTATATGATGATTAATCCTTTTTGGATACATAATGTTACATTTTCATTAACTAGATATAGTTGGAATGAATAATAAATATTTTATGGATATTATTTAGTATATAAGAGTTGAAAAATTAATCTTTTATTGTATGGTAATATGTTAAAATTAATCATGTAACAATCGATGGATGAAATTATTCATATAGAATAGAAATATATAATATAAAAATATTTTCTTATTTTCTCAACAAATATGGAAATGGAATGATCAAATATTTGGAAAAGGATATTGAAATAAATATTCTTCCTGGTGGATGAAAAGGACGCTTGTAGCACCCATGGATTCACACTCTTCATGGATATGATTTGGAAATAAAAAACATTATAAACCACCGTGAATGATGTAAATAGATGATTATTATATATGAAATGGAATAATAATAAGGTTTAATATACTTAAAGGATACTATAATGATATATAACTCATATACGTGATTTAATGATTGTTGGTCATCCCATTATGATTATCATTTCTCACACTATGTTTTGTGGTGTTTGTTAATAGTGGGGTCTAAAAAGAATATTGTAACTATTGAGTCTGAAAAAAAAATATAAAGTGTATACAAATGAGATACTTATTGGAGTGAGGTATATTTTGATTATTCCTAATTATATATCAAGGACCATGATTAAAAATTTTGAACTTAAACAAATCTCAAACTGACAATAAAAGAGATAGGTATAGTTCTGTAAGAGTTCAGGTGTTGGAGACTATAGATAAATCATGATTCAATTTCATTAATATTGATAATGTGGGAAGAATAACCCATGTGAATATCTTGGAATATCAAGAACATGTTTTGAGTGAGGAAATGAATGACATAAAGAAAGTAATTTTAGAGGAAAATTGAAATGTTGTACTAATGTAATAGTTGAAAATAATGGTCTCTATAATATATCATCCACAGTTAAATGTTTATAGTGTTGAAATAATGGAAATTATGAAAACTAACTTTATAAGGGGAAATCAATTGAAGAGAATTAGTAAAGTGGAATGAGTAACGATTATATTTACGATGATGATAATGATACAAAAATCATGATGAGAATTAGCACGATGTTATAATAAATAGATTTCATTCATGTTTACATTTACCACATATTGAGGATAAAAATAATGATTGACTTATTATTTATGTGTGATATTTATGATATCAAGGTACCTCTGGAAAGATTATATCACATCGAACATAATAATCTCTCTTTTATGGGATTATGATAATGTATCTCATGTATATAGAATAATACACCTTATGAAGCAATGTGATTCATTAATGTGTTATATGGAAGGTAATAAAGATGTGAATATTGAAAATATTTGATATATTTGAAATTATAATGAAACTAAAATTTTAATATATCATTTAATTTTGATTCTATCAATCTAATAGAAAATTGAGATATTGTTCTTGCATGCCTAAAACCTACTGCCTTTATGAATGGTGTATTTCATTTTATATCACTACATTTTAAAGATTAAACTATATATATATATTAACTATATATTTTATTTATTTTGTGAACCAATTTTGGATGCCACTTAACCTGACACCTTAATCGACTCAAGACATGACTCGAAGGGAAATGTTAATTAGAAAAGGCTGGAAACTAGTGTCTTGGTATTAAACTCATATCATTTGGAATTATTTTACTAGATTAATCAAAATGTATCCCCATGAGAATAAAACATCACATAGCTTATTATCATAACCAAAATAGATGCCAATTATTTTTATTTGTTTTATATTTTTTACCAATATCAAAAATAGCATAGGGGAAAGGTGACAAATAAAACATCCCTAAAATTGTTATCTAACAAGAGGGTTATAAACCTCATGAAACCACCCAAAACACTTATAGGAAGAGGAAAAATATCAAACTTATCCACCATCCCTGCCACGAAACATATTTCCTTTACCTGGGTCATATGTAACAAAGACTGCATACACCCAGGGATGTATGTAGGGTGTGATCAAAATCCTAATACGATTCCACCCTAAAGTAATATTCCACATTATTACATTATAAGTTCAATTGACATGCACCATCTCATAAGTACAGTGAAATCATTTTCATAAAATATTTCATGGGAAAATCTTTCAAGAAAAATCATTTATAGGAAAAATATGTGTCCAAGGAAACATTCATTGCGACTAAAATGTAATCAAGGTCTATCATATACCATCAATTATCACCCCATCACAAAAAAAAATTTCATAATAGAGAACCATGGGATATACCTATACGTAACTAAAAAAATAAGTCTCCATATTAGAAGCCAATCCCCACATTGGTCATCTTCATAAGTCACTAGAGGGGATCCCATCCAATGGTCTAGTAGTCTCCAATTATATAACATGTTTTTCAAGTTTTATAGTGTCAATTATTTTATAATAATATAGTCCTCAGAACCTTCTAAATAAAATAGAGTACTAGTTGTCGTTTGATGACCTAGATATCCACGATTGAATTTTTGATCAAATTTCATTTCAAATATCACATCAATCATTAATTTTTGATTTACATACCATGAATGCTGAAAAAATTAGTAAATGACCATTTTCAAATTTCACATTGATTGAATGATCAAAATCACTTACAAATCACCCTTTTCCATTAACAAAGCCACTTTCAATTTCACTCGCACACAAAAACTGTTCAAAAATGCATTTTTCACCACATTCCATATTCATGAAAGAATTTTGGAAACAAAAATATAATTTAATATTTGAAATCCAACCATTTATATTTGAAAATCCCATTTCAAAATTCAAACACAGAAAAAATATATATTATAAAAATCATTACATGATACTCAAAACTATAAAATATCAATTAATATTTAGCAAAAAATATCCCACATTCAATAAAACCCCTTTATTTTGGAAAAACAACTTTCAACACATTTCAACATCATGTTCCTTTGAAAACACATTTCACTCATTTCACACAAAACATTGAACACTTTCAAGAAGTTAATAAATGAGTCTCACATGAAACATAACCAATTTCCTTTCTTCAAAGAAACTTTCATCATATATGTATCTCATAACATTTTCAGAAAATGTTTTGGACCTCAAATAATATCCATAGTACACATTCATGGATGGAATAATGAAAAATGAAATCATATAATATTAGAAAATAATTGAACCACCTACCTCACACTTGGAAACATAAATTAATTAATGTGAAACCACAAGCAAGCCTCAACATGACCATATATAGGAAATATCACCCATAAAAATCAAGATTTCACCCAACAAAAAAACATCTAACCCTCAATATTTCAACAACCCATTGGAAAATGGAAAACCCAATAAAGAGGGTATAGAAACCCTATATGAAGGTAAAAAACGAGGGAATAATGAATAACATGATGATTTCATGAATAAATATGGAAAAACAACCTAATGATTGACTCTCAATGGCTCCAAAGGGTTTTGATGAAGCTCCCATGGATGAAAATATTATAGGGTTCATATTATAGGTGTTTTGAGGGTAAATATAATTAGGTATATAAGATAATTTCACTTTATTTAGTGACATTCTCATGTCACAAAATTATCCCACATGATTTTCCAAATAGTGTGACAACCATATGTTCCTCACTATCCATGATGAATGTGGTTTAATGGTTTCGAGGATAACCGAAAAAAATTTCCCCAAACTATGAACAAACCATGCACGAGCATCTACTTATCCTAAAAATTCAAATTCTGACAAAAAATTCATCGGGAAACTAAGTAATAAATACTAGTCCAATAATAAACCAAATAATACATAAAAAAAGTAAATATTGGGATATGAATATTCTACTGACCATTAAAAGAATCAATCCCTAGAAATTCCCTCTAATATCAGATAAGTGAAAAAAAAATATTCAACCCATCAACTAAATACATACACTCCCAAGTCTCATACACATCATTACCATGATGAAAATTAACGCAGAACAATGGTCTTTACTTCCAAAAAATAACATTATCAAATGTATTCATAATCCATATGGGCCGCTCACGCTCCAATAAGTTATGCTTCAATTCCAACTCATCCAAATTCAGAACATGAGACCAATCTGAATTAAAAATTTCAACTATGATTCATGGAACACATCATGAATTAAAATCAACATGGAGTGAAAATAAAACTAGTAGTCCACCTTAAAATTTTTCCCAGTGATCAAAAATAACATGAAATACCTTAGCATCATCTTCCCATTTTTAACCAATAGATGGTGACCCATGTGAGTTTCTACTTTCAAGAACACCTAGTCACCCAAAAAAACTCCAAATCCCCGGGCCACATAAAGGAAAAAGGATTCTAGTGCCCTTGATCTATCAAAAAAGGATGCCTAATATACAGAATATTATCATAAAATTCCAAAAAATTCCTCATTCCAAACAATGTTGTCTCACCCACATCATCCCAATAAAAAGCACACGAACAGTTCCAACTATAAAGCACTTCAAAGGGAGACATTCAAATAAATGATTGATAACTATTGTTATATGAAAAATCTACCAATAAAAAATCTGTATGATACAAGCCTATAAATTCTATCACACTTTCCCATATCATGTATTCCATAATATTATTGGGCCACTCTATCTAATCACCTATTTATGTTTGGTATGTCATGTGTTACTTAATATATGACCCAATTAACTTTTTAATATATTCCCAAAACCATGAGGTAAAATTGGTGTACATATCTAAACAAATATCTAATGGAAATTCATGAAGTTTTACTATCTCCTGAACATACAACCAGCCCAACTCATCCACTTTTCTTGAATCACTGATCATAATGAAATGGGTTGTTTTGGTCAGGCATTCAATCACTAGCCAAATTGTATTTCTGTCCCCAAGGTGTATGAGGTTTTCCAATAATATAATTTATAGAGATTTTTTCCAACATTCATGTAGCAATGGGTAGTGTCTAAAGAAAACCAGAGGGTCTATAGTGCTCCTCTCAAACCTATTCACATGTATCACACCTCAATAAAAATTCAGCCACATCTCACCTCAATCCTCACCACAAGAGCTACTGACACACATAAAAAGACATCTTGGTGCCACCAGGATGAATGAACCACTATGGCTGGTGGAAATCTTTCATCATCGCTTTCCATAAACACAATGGCCCAACAAAGAAACCACTAAATCATAATTATCTCTTAGGAGACAATGACCAATCAAAAGAAACTCTTAGCCATCAAGAAACATCTTAGATCATTATAAAAAATTTTCACTCGACTGATCTAGAAAAATTAACTACAGAAGAGAGGGAATAAGTTCACAACTAGACAAGAATGCACCTCCACCATTCTTCATGGTGTCTAAGTGAATCTGCGAAAAGAAGCCCACAAAATCTAGATCATCAATGGAATCTTTCGATTCTTTCACTAGTTAATTTATAAAAAAAATCATAACATTCACATTATCTTTTCTTGGGGTATTGTTTATACGAATAAAACTCTTAGAGGTATTAAACACAAAAATGTTACCTCTGATTTAAGTATTTAATTGAAAAAATTTAATCCAAAATCTTTATGACCAAAATATACCAATATTAATCCCAAATATATAATTACCCCACACCTTTAGCACATTCATCACTGCTTCCAATTCTAGGTCATGTTTTGGGTATTTTCTTTTTAGGAATTCGGAGTTTGTTTGAACCTTACATGACCACATAACCATTATGCGTCAACACACACCCATTAACCATACTAGAAGCATCTCAATATAAAACTTATCCCTTTCTAGATTCAGGAATGATCAATACATGGGATGTGGTCAACCATCATTTAATCTCTTTAATGTAATCCTGACACTTTGGGTTCTATTCCAGCTTTACACACTTCTTTGTAAAAGTAGTTATGGATGACCCATGGTAAGATAAATCCCACACAAATCACTTGTAATACCATCAATGTCCTAGAAGGATTATGATTTCGAAAACATTTATCGGTCGCTCAAATGACATCATTTCCCTAATCTTATTGGGGTACACCATAATGCCTCATTCTGAGATACCTTGACATAGAAACTTTACCTACCTGATATAGATGGTGCCCATCAAAAACATTCAATATAGATGATGATCTCAAAGAGTACCCAATACAATCCTCAAATTCCACTCATAATTATCCTTTATCCCTGAGTAATCTAGGATTTCATACACAAATACCACAATAAAGGAATTGAGATTCTAGTGGAAAACCTATTTCCTGTGTTCCATAAATTCATCTGGTGCATTTTCTAACCTAAAAGGCATAGCCATGTACTCAAAAAGGTCATATCTACATCAGTAGGTTGTTTTTATAACATCCATGTCTATAACTCTGACACGGTGATACCCAAAATGAATGTATATATTGTAGAACCAAATTTCCCCATTAAGTTAATAAAAATGGTTATTAATATATGGAAAATGGAACTTGTAATTGATCACAAACTTATATAACATCTGGTAATCTAAACATAATCATAGAGATCTATTAGCCTTCTTATAAAATTCAACTGGGGTGGAACAAGAAGAGATGCTCGGGAATATGAATCCTTTAGATTCCAAATCATCCAGTTGTACCTTAAATTCCAACAACTTGATGGGGGTCAGAGATTATGATAGAAGAGATATATTCTCTGTTCCCATCACCAAATCAATGGTGAACTCCATATCCATATCTAGGTTAAAACAAAATAAATCCTATGGAAGGCCTCTAGAAACACATTCAAACATAGGAGGTAATCCACCCATACAAGTATTTTCATCGTCCTCCAATGTGAACAACATGATTTGAAAACAAGTTTGTCCAATTTTAGAAGTGGAGTCTAAAACATCCCAAATGAGGATACCACTCACCTTGAAAACAAGGATAGGCACATCAGATGCGATGAAAAATACATTCTATATACAGTAATATATGTGTTCTTGATAACACACCATATAATTCATACCAATGATTTCATTAAATATTTCCATATCCAAAACAAAGAAATCCCATTAGAACTCAACCCCTGCCATTTTGCACGTACATGATTGAAACCCAAAACCCTACTCTCACTTCTTACCAATAAGTGACACCAAATCCATCACATAATACAAAACCTCAGTTGGAAATATTAAGACATTCAAAAGATGGGTTGAAATGGCATAAATAGAGTAAATAATATCAAATAGAACAAAATATAAGGATAATGAAATATGAATTGTACTCCAATATTTCATAGGCCATACATGTAATTCCACAGGGCGTCATTGAAAATAATAATGCTTCCTCGTCTCTGATTGAGAAAGAAAATGACCAATGACCTATAGCTCTTCCCTAAACTGACTCTACCAATAAGATGATACATCCCTTCCACCGAGAAACCCATACCAATATCACACTATCCAGGATGTTTTTGACTAATCTGATATCCCTCTAGAGCGTAAATATCCTACAACAGTTTGATATGGAAACACCACCTTTTTCATTTGTTTCATGTGTCCCACATTTCCACACTAATTGAAATGTATATATAGGTTTGAACATGTATATATCATGTTCCATTATTTCCCACACTAATGGAAAATTATAAACCCAACACCTCAAAGCCATGGATGAATTCATCTGGGATGGATGGCCTAAACTACATCCTCCCCTCTTCTCTTTCTCATCACATATCCTTCTCTTCTCTAATAAACTACCACCACCCATATTCAAAACTGCTGCAAAGAATCTATACATACCATTACAGTAAATTTCCACCAGCATGGCATTATCAACCACCATAGCATACATCTTAAACATGAACAAGAAGACATGGGGAATGATTTCTATGTACATCCCCATGTGAAACTTCTAAGCATTCAGTTTCTCATTGGAATCAACCTCAGTAAGAACCTAACTAACTATAAAACATGTTTATCATACTCCATCATGGTACAATGTCCCTGTAGAATATATAGATATTCTAAATACCTATTGAAGGAAAAAATAATAATAAAATAATTTTAATTGATGATGGCCTTGAATTTATTTCACCCCCTTTTCTCTTTCATTCTAAATAGTGTCACCGAGTCCCATCTCTTCCAAATGGGACCTTCCAAATGAAATAATCCCAATTCACTCTTACTCACTCTATAGTATCTTGAAACGTGAACATCATATCTATTTTATCAATCCACTAATGCTATTATTGTTGTTCCATACAACTTCATAATGAAAGAGTAGTGTTCCTATGGTAGTCCTGATATTTTTCCCTTCCAGGACCAAGTTTTTAATCTATATCATAAGTAAGACCATATATATCTCCTTGACCTAATGAATTAGAAACTTGAAACATGACTTGGACTAACCTGTTATTAATTTGTGATAGATACCTCTATCTGAAATTATCCCATATTTGGATAATAATTCTCCTGGGAGGCATCTTACTACAATAAGAAACAACTACAAGGAATAAACATCCATAACACATTTTAAAAATTTCCTAGAACAACAAAAAATGCCACGAAATCCCATAAATCAATTAATGAACATAAATCACAATACAAGAAAAATTGAACCACAATTCTCTCAGATAGTTTCCATATACATTCTATAGACTATGATTCTCACATGGAATAGAAGTCAATCAGATTCCCAACATCCCATGGAATATTGGTATTTTTCATGAGGTGTGACGGGCAAAAACCCTAATTTCAACAAGAACCACAATCCTTTACTATGATAGATTTGTTCTATCTATAGAATAATAAATATCATAACCTAAATAATTTGAGAAACATTATTGGATACCATTGTTTAATGACATAATCCAGGATTCCATCCAACCCAATAGCTAGCGCAGCTAGAAACATGTCCCAAAGGGAGTTCCCAATCCCCATGGGTTATAAACTGAATTTTGGGTATTAACCACATATATTGGATAATTATATCACCCATATAATTAATAAATTGACCACAATAATAAAAATTAGTTCAATTATAATCATAACCAAATGAGATACAATTATTTAATTTTCAATGTTTTTAATCATAAACCATGAACAAAAAATAACACAATGCAAACGGAACAACTAAAATGGCCCAAAAACCTCATTGTAACAATAGTTTAATCAAACTCAAGCCACCACCATTGAAACATTCATGAAGTGGAACATTATTATGTGGATTCACAATCACCACTATAGAACATCTTTTAATTACCCTAGTCATTCATAACAAAGGCTAAATAAAATGAAAGATGTATGTAGGGTGTGAGAAAAATCCTTATTGAATTCCAACCAAAAAAATTTTCATGCTATAAAAAAAGATGAAAAATAAACATTCACTTTTCATGAAAACATTTAAAATATTTTGATGGTTCATTTCAAGGAAATAATTTTCATGAAAAAAATATAAAAGAAAATTGTTTATCAATGAAACATTCATTAGAACCAAAATGTACACAAGTTCCATCATATACCAATGGTTAGAACAACATCATAAAAGCACCATGTCACAAGAGAGATCCATTGAAAATACCAATATCTAACTAGAAAAAGTGTCACCATATTAACCTCATACCTTAGTGATAAAAAAACCTCCAACAAAACAATCATTTTCCTCACACACTGAAAACTTGAGGGGAACTTCCTTGAAGGTCTACTCGTATCATTATCATGTGAAAACCCTAACTTTATTTCTATGAATGAGCCATTGGATGTGATCACATCCCATGGTATACTTTTATTCCATAATATCACATGATTTGTTTCTGTTGTAGCATCAACCCAACTAGAAGAATCTGGGGCTCAACCCCTCCTAAATCAACTGGTGTACTAGTTATTGTTTTTAGACCAAGATATCAGGGATTCCCTTTGTGAAAAAATTACATTTCACATATTACATAAATAGTCACATTAAGACACACCTATAAAGAGTTATAAACACACATGTAAATAACCATTTTAACATTTCACATTGATTTGATTATCATGCTCAGATGGAAACCACCATTTTTCATTAAGAAAGACACCTCACATTTCACACACACACAAAAAAAATTTTTATTAAATTTTTCACGACTTTCAAAATTGATTCAACTATTTGGGAACACAAAAATAAGAGAACATTTGTAATCCAATGATTTATATGTGAAAATCCCCATTCATAATTTATACAGACAGTAAATTTATTTTATAACAAGCTTGACATCACATTAATAATTAATAAATTACCATAAAAGATCAAAAAAAATCCCCCATGAATCAAAATAATTTTACTTTGAAAAAAACATCCAATGCATTATCACCCTAAGTATCGTTGAAGTCACATTTCAAACCATTCCCACAAAATATCAAAATCATTCATTAAGAACAAAAAAAATTCACACATGAAACATAGCCATTTCATTTCAAAAAACCAACATTCGACATATATGTATCTAAAAAGCGTTTGAAAACATATTTATCACCATACAAAAAAGATGATATAACATATACATTGAAGAAAGAAAGCATGTTGAAATCATCTAATAATGAAAAATCATCAAACCGCCAATGTCACAATAGTAAACTTCAAGAAAACATTGTGAAACTATAACAACACCTTCAAATTCCCCTATAAGGTAATGATCAATTACAAAAATATATGTTTCTTCCAACTACATAATATTTAACCATTATTAGGAATAAATCCAACTCGAAAAAGAAAAAACCAAGAAAGATAAAATAGAAACCCTATATGAAGTGAAAAAACAAAGGAAACGAGACCAACATGTTGATTATTGATTAATTCGGACCAAAACCACCCAAATATTGATGATAGAAAGCTACAATAAGTTTCAGAAGATTGTCCCATGGATGAAAATATGATAACATTCAGAATAGATGAATTTATGGTTAAATCGGAAGAGGGAAGGATGAAAAATTCCCACTTTTTAATTACATGGATAGGTCACACATTTCACTAGCATGGTTTTCTAATCCATTACACAAATGTTGATCTCCAATTGTCTAAGAGGAAACAGGCCACATAGTTTCCCAACGAATGATTCATGGATTCCCCAAATTGTGAATCAACAATACCTCACATATTACAAGGTTATAAAATTCAATTTATCAAAAAAAAATACAAGGGAATCCATTGTATAAATACAAGAAGAAAAATTTACAAAATATTACCATAAAATTCATAATTTTGAAAATTAAAATCAAGTTTAAAATTATGAGATTATGAGTTCATGATCAACTTAATTGGAATAAAAATAAAGAACACATATATGAAAAACAGATCAGATATTACCCTGAACATTACTTCAACATTGAATGATTAATATAATGTGATAAAAAGTAATAATAAAATAATAAATGGTACAATGTATCATATATTATTCCTTAACATTCTTAAAATAATCTTATATTTTTTATTCATGATTTTTGAAAGTGTATGACATAAGTCAAGAATTAAGCTAAGGGATTTAAAGCCTCAATTTTATTTAATAAATCAATATAAAAATTCATGGCTCACTCCTTTTGTGATTTTTATATACTACTCTATTATCTATTTATATCATTAATATTTTTGTTTTTCTAATAAAAAATAATCTATTTTATGATATTCATTATTATGGATCAAAATTCAATATTTTACCAAAGCGGTAATTGATTTTTGTCAAACTGTTCCTTTTCTGAGAATATGATATGCCGTGCTCCTATATTCTTCAAGAGGAGTATATATATTGCATTTTACATGAAATTTAGTAAATTTATTTATCCCCTTGAAATTATAAGTTGTACTAAATGTCATTCTTTCAAGTGGGTTATGATTCAGTATTACCAAAGTTGTTTTGATTTTATGTTACAATGTCATTATTTATTAGGATTACCCATGAAAATGATTCCAATAATGAGATATTATGATCTATCTCTATAGAAACTCTTGAATTTTTTATCTACCACTTATATCATGAGAATAAATGTTTTCAATTCATTTTCCTTTTCTTTTGTACTTAATAGATCAAAAATATTGTTTTTAATAAAAAAATATTTTTGGTCGAAATATCCTTATCTTCCAAAACCATGTATTTAAAAAAAATTCTAACAATTTTTAAAATGATTGATTAAATAATTTTTTACACATTTTTTATTTATTACATTCTTCATTAAAATGAATTTCATAGTCACTTTAAAAATCATTGTGTTTTTTTTCTGAAAATTTAAACAGTGTCTCTATCTTAATGTTTATGGAATGAATATATTTTTCCATTGTCATCACCATTACATACATTAATGATTACAGTATATTGTTTCAATGTTATTTTCAAATTGAATAATTATCAAAATTATTCATTTTTTAAAAAGCAGAAGGGGTATTATCCTAATGATTTTTTAAATGATATTTTAAATAGTTTTTATATGATTTTAATTTTATTATCAATAAAATGAAATCACAAAATACTTTTCTAATTTATTTTATTTAAAATTTTATTTATAAGTAAATTTTATTTTCTGGAAGAAATGGTCCATGTATTCCCTCAAAACCACTCTACATATAACATTTCATCATTTGACATTAATCATGGTTTATTGGGAATATGTTCCAATGATACAATTATTATTATTTCTATCAATGGTTTATGTTTATGAAACCTATTTCACCTAAACCAGTTATACCATGATAAATTAATTATGAAATTGACTTCTCTTCATGGGTTTTTCTATGATGAGATAATGAAATGACTATGAAATATGTCACTTTTCCATAATTTATGACATAGTGATTTTTTGAATCCCTCTTTATTTTAAGGGTTATGATAAGTTAAATATTTATGATATTTTGGGACACATAAATATGGTATTCATTATGAGATGGGTGTGGCCTATATCTCTCTTGAATTCATTATAAAATGATATATGTTTTTGGTCCTCAAAAGGTACACAGGTGATTATCCCAAGCCTAAAAAACGGGGTACATGAGTGGATAAACCAATCCATAAAAATTTTTACGGGTGTTTAGGCCAAGCCTAAATTTTTTTGAATTTATTTTTTGGTATCCTTGAAATAATATTGTCTGTGATTATGTTAATTCAACAAATCACTTTCTAAATCCAATTTTATACTCTCATGGCTGAGGTTAATTAAATCCCTTATGAATCATCTGTTATGAACTGAATGTATTAATTCGATAACTCTAAATTATGATCTTTGATAAGCATGGTATAGTATTAAATTGTTATGCACATTTTCTTATACCATTTTTTTGTAACTCTTATGTATCTCCATAATTTACCCTTATTTAAAATTTGATGCCTCACATTTTTATTTTTCCATTTTATAGGTTACTAAAAAACATCTAGTGAGGAGTAATAATTGGAATTATATTTATGTGTTATACTAATTATATTTCATGAATTATGATGATTTTGTTCCTGGATTTCCATGAAACAAAACTACTATAGTATAATAGCATGTGTTGGATTAATGTAATAAATATTCATCTAAAATTATATAATATCCATGTATGAAGAGTTTGTGTATCTATAGATTTATTCTTCTATAATTATTTTATATTTGAGAATATTTGAAATCCTTGTATGGTATTTTTCACTATTCAATTTTATGGGAATATTATAGAAAATTTCAATTAAATATTTATTGAAAACATGTATATTTAATTATTCAACAGCTTCGTTATATCTTTCATTATAGAGAATAATAATTTAATTTAATTATTTAATGGAAATTTTATAGTTTTGGATATAAAATCATTTTCCAAGAAGTCATCATTAATTAAATTAACTTCATTATCCAATGAAAATTTATCATTCTAAAGAGACATAAAATCACCAATAATAAGATTTACATCTTATTTGGGATGTTAATATATATGATACATGAATTATAAATGAAGGTCACTATGTCATAAAACATCATCACTTCGTGAGAAGGATTGATTACAAGAATCATATAAATATTATTTACAATATATAGCAGCTCAGTTACAATCAGTTAGTGGTATCCCAAGAGTTACTGTAATATTCTTCTTTATCTTCATTTAATGCCTTTTTTCCTATTCACATATTCCTTAAATGAAATATCATGATTAGTATCATCAAGATTAGCTTCCATTTTCTACACCTAATATAGGTAACTCATTTTATAAAATCTATACTTTATAAAGAATATATAATATATTTATTGGGAAACTTGGTTTTAATACCACTTCTGTTACGGCTTTCTAATTTCACCACTATGAGGGGAGGGGTGAATTAGTTCATTCTCTCGATCAATTCATTTTATCTTAATTTCCTCCTCTTAAACTTTTTACAGTTGTAAATCTAATCAATGTTATATACTAGAACCATAGTGTGTTTGTTTATTAGAATGGAGATAGATATGAAATATAAATATATAAAAGGATTATAAAAAAACTACTCTCTCTATAATTTTTTATTCCCCATTCTTATATATTATTAATTATAAAATATGTTATTACAATAATATCAACACCAACTGAAAATATTTTCTTGAATTCAACTATATCATCCTACTCTTTTATGAATAAAATTCCATTAATGGTTGAATTATATTCCTTATTATCTATTATTGTTATTGAAAAATCATGAAATTTCATTGTTTTATTATATAATATATGACTTAAAATACTATTCAGAATCATAATTGTTGATAATATAGTGGTTCAAATTTGGTCGTGTGATTAGTATAAATATAAGGTTTTAGAAAATTTAATAAAAACAAAAGAATAATGAGATGGCCTCAACTAGTAGGACGATTGCAATGAATCCCATTTGTTAGAGATTCTAATGGAGATTAAATAAATTTTGTTTTTCCATGACCAATCCAAATCCATGATCCAATAACTAATGTATGAGAAAAACCGTATATGAGATATTTTCACGTTCATCGAGTTCACGACTCAAAACAATTATGTGTAACCATGCCATTAAAATGTCACCATTGCGCATGTCATCCCTAGGTAATTTGATGGTTAAAAAATTGTAATGAATCATTATCCTTATGACATGAAAAAAAATATTTTATGGGTTAATGAATATTTTTTTCTTATTGTAGTTATATTATAATGAATTATGATTTTGATATGAAAAAACTAGAATCAAATTTATGGGTAATTTGAAATTTAAAATTAACAATTTATTTTGATGCATTAATGTATTTTATAAATAAATAATATTTAAATAAATTATTTCTATTTAATAAATAATTTTATATGTAAATGATAATATATATTTTATAATTATAAATGTAATTTTAACAAGTGATCAAAAACTGTTATTGTGAAAACACATCAACATTTCATAATAAATGTTGATTAAAGTTTAAAATATAAAATCTATTTATATAAGATATTTTTATTTGAAAAATAAATATTAACTTTGAATTCATTACATTGAAATTATCCAAATTTTTTATTTTTGTGACCGTCGATTTTTGGATAAAAAAATGCAGTATAAATATTAATTGTGTATTATGAATTTATAATGACCCAAAAGTGATTTAGTAAATGATATTAATGTTATAAATGACAAAATATATGCATCAATTTAAAATTTATGTGTTTTTAGGTTATTTAATTATGTTTATAAATCATTTCTGTATCCTATAAAAACTATATTATATTTTATGGTTTAAAATCATTTCTTTAAGAACATGACTTTATTCCCAATCCCCAAGATTAATATATTATATTTATTTGAGAATTACCTTATATAAAAATTAAAACCACTGATTATTTTTTAAATATGAGGGAAGTAATTACGTAAGAGTTTTTGGTTTTTCTTAAATTATTATATAGATTCCAAAATCTATTTATGGTAAATCATTAAGAACTCCCATCTCTTTTACTTTAAAATTACACAAAATCCCTCATTATTAAAAACATAAACTATTTTGATCATGTTATTACTCTACGATACCATCTCTAAAGTCACCCTTGGGATGTTCCATGCTCTCAAGAAGCTTCTTAGTAGAATTTGGAATCACCCTCAAAATGTAATCCATCCTCTCCTTCTCATCTTTATTCAAAAATATTCATTATCATATGAATTTTATCTCCAATATATAATGTTTGGATATTTTCATACATGTCCCATATAATAACATTATGAAGTCATAATGATTATATACCCCTTTAACCTCATTAATACTTCCCATGAGTTATAATGTTCCCTCGTTATCCAGTCGAAATTTCACTGTGATTTTCCATGCCAAACAATTGTACAGTAAATACACATACCCATTTATTATAATGTGTTAAAAAATTTATGAAATTATTCATCACTTATTGGGTATATAAATTTATGTAATCCATAATCCATTATCATGGGTTTAAATTTAAATAAAATTATTTTCATTTATATTATATATATCGAACACATATACGTGCATATGATACGAATATGATGGGTGCACCTAGAAAACTCTCTAATGAACTAGAAAATGTTTTTATTTCATGATATTCCTTATATTGTATACATGAGGCTATCCTACGTACATTATGTTATGTTTTCTTAGTGTTTATCGATGAAATATTCTTATGATGTAATTTTTAATGTTTTTTCCCACATTCCCTTGTCGCCTTTATGTTATCATTTTATATCATGCCTGATTATTCATGTTTGTGACTCTCAACCCTTTTATGCACAATTGATATTTTAATTTCATAACATGTAATAAATTTTTTATGTTATGATTTTCTTATTACATTACAGAGATTTATAACTCATCCCTTTATTATATATTTCCCCATCTTATCCCATGCGGATTTTAGAATGATATACTACTATGATCATGTCAAAGAGGATGTTAATAATGATTATGCATCCTAGATTTTATGTTTTTAGGTAATGTACCTAATTCCAAAAGACTCTGTAAAATCTATTTTATTTATGGGGTAAGTTATTCCCTTTATCCAAGATCCTTTTTTGTTCAATGTCCCTAGAAGCTGTTTTCTATATTTTCTATAGGCCTCATAGCAGTTATTGGGCTTGTAACCCTGTTACAAACAGTATAATGGCTGATAGAGGCAAGTCATGATAGAGCACATAGTGTTGTGGAAGGATACACACCGTGAAGGGGGCTAACATGCTGTGGCTTGATAAAATGTCATTTTTTACCCCTAAGGAAATGATTTTTTCCTTGTACTTGTCCAGCGTGGAGTTCACGACGTGACATGGAGTTACATGTTGTGACTCAGACCACATGCAGTATTAAAAATAGAATAGTGACTATTTTTTCATGAATCCTTCCCCAAACTCTTCCAATCTAAAAAATAGACTCTTTCTAGGTGATTTTTAGAGGTTCCTTTCCTTCTAAAAAGGTTATTTCGACATCCAATCTAAATTATGATTACAATGAGTCTCTCTGGGTGAGTAACCTTTCCAGTCCATCTTAGATTTGGATGGATATAGCACACTACTGTGGCAATATCAGATTTGTTGATCTTTGTTTGATGATCCTTGTCGTACACTTATATATCTTTTGTGAGATCTTATTTCAGAGTCAATTCCGTGGTTAGTTGTGGTGCGGTGGATTTCCATGATTAAGTTATGTGGGTTTTATTATCTCAACAGACCCCTTTTCTTATAAATGGAACGAATCATATGATATCGTGGTTCGATTCTGGGGCCTCCCCTTGTGTGGTAGGTTTTCATTGTTGGTGGTCTCCATTTTGGTCCTGTGACACCCGAGTTTTGAGGTATGGGGTTCTATATCAATCATACATTGATGAACTTAATTATTTTACTTTGTAAACGTTTTTTTATATTAGAATTGGCATGGATTTTTTGTGTGTGTTGAAAAGAGTTTTTACTGAAAACAGACTTTCCCTAGATTTTGATAAATGGAGAGAAAATGTATATTTTCATGGGTTGAACTAAAAATTATAAAATTGTTTTGAAAATGTTCTCAAAACATTGAAATGAATTGTGAAAAAGATAACATGGGTTACCATGGGTATAGAAGTTGATGGTTTATCTTGAGGCCATTGTTCATGTTTCATGATTATCAAAGAGGTTTGTCTTGGGTCTTCCATATGTTTCCTAGGAATGTTGTTCTTGGGAACCAATATTGACATTGGGGTTGGGGTGGGGTTACACATGGGGTATTCTTATACTCTTTAGCCATGTTGTTCTAGGATCAGATTTTGTGCACTTAATTTTTGTTGTACAAGTATCCAACAGTAGAGACAAGTAGTATTCCATGGTGTTGGGATACATGTGCTTAAGTTTTGTACTGCTTGTCTTTTTTAGTTAGACTTGATATGTATATTTATGTATCTAGAAAAGGATTTTTAAACTGTTCTATGAAATTGATATACATTCTTTTGTTTAGAATAATGAAAAAGGGAAACATTTTACACCATTTCTGTACAACTATTTTACTAGTTGTCATGCATTGTTTAAATTTTAATTAAGTAGACATAATTAATTAAAGAAATACTTTTCATGGTACACCTGGTTTGGATCTTACTATGTCATGACCCATCCCTCAGGTCCCATTCCATAACAACCCTAAGACCACCTTCCATAGGCCAGGGGATAGCAACTATCATTGAATAGAGTATTCCATAAAAAACGGGAAGGCATTGTATTTATAACATGTAAACTCACAAAACTAATCACAAAGCAGAATACAAGATCAATTTAAACCTATATAGAAAACATCGTGAGCACAGAAAGTAAAAGGGGCCAAAATACAACCCAACTGTAAAGTACAAGTAAACTGAAGAGTACAAGTAAAACTGAAAACAACTCCTACAAACACCCACCAAGGATCCTACCTGAAGGGTAGGTGCAGCTCTCGAACAGTCATCTCTGTGGTATGCCTCATCTAATGTCAACCTATGAGATACCTCTTATCCTGATACCCTCATCTTCAGTCAGAGATATACATTGTCTACATCAAACACAACAAGGTACATGCATATCCCTTGTTGGGTGAGTATAACGATACTCATTAGGGACCCCGAGACCCCGTCGGTATCCTAGAGTTACACAAAGGAAATATCACAAAGAAAGAGCCCAACTCTACTTAGGTATATGACCACACATACACCTAATTTATCAAGATATACTCATCTCATACATGTTGGATGAATATCACAAATGTAACACCATAAAGGTTAAGTATCACATAGCATAACCTCAATCAGAATCACAAACTAAAGACATCTCACATCAGGATTTTTTCTAGGGTAATAACAAGTAATATCCATAGTCACATCATCGAACACTTCAGTTACCGGATAACTCCTCCTATATAGTTACAGTGGGCTAGCCGCATCACACAGAGGCGCTCCCCACTAATCTTGGACTGATGAGGTACTTCTCCTATCTAGTATCGTGGGTATGCTGTGTCACACAGAGGAACTTTCCACCATGTGTTTGCGCCGTCATAGAGAGGTGCTCCCCCTCATGGCCTACTGAGGTACTACTCCTGTTGAGTACCATGGGTCTGCTGCGTCATACAGAGGAGCTCCCCACTGTGGGTATGTCACGTCACATAGAGGCACTACCCACTAATCCTGTTGGGTCACTCCGAGTCGTAATGGTCAGTAGTCATCAGATCTCAAATAGTCAGAGGTTTCTACACATAGAGAGCTTGGGAGAACTGCTACCCAAGACATCTCCCATTCTTATACCTCCCCTAAGTTCCACGAAAAAATATCCCAATGGTTCTCATGTCTTAAGGGACCCATCACATTTGATGGTGCGTCAATCAGACGCCCGGTCTGTAAGTTATTTACGTTTACGCTCCGAGGGCTAAGTTTGATTCGAATTTCGATCCAACCCAGCCATACTCTGACCATATCGAAAACTCAAGTAGAGTATACCAAAAGGACCTTCTTGATCCATTGATTCCAATACAGAAGACAGTTCATCAAACGGACACCCCATTCACAAGTTATGGTTACAGAGCCATAACAGGGTCTTTATGGGCCCAGGTTAGGTCCGACTCAGTCGGACCGAAGCAAACTGGTTTTAGTAGACCTGGCCCGATTCGGGTCTGGCCCTACCCGCGAAGGGGACGGCCCGAACCATCCTGTTGGCACGGCCCACATGGTGCTGCCCGCCGGGTGGCATGACCCACGATGTCGTGGCCCATTGCGGTGAGGCCCGCTGGGCGCGACCAGCTGCGGTGCGGCTTGCTTGGCTGGCGGTCCGCTGAGGCGGGGTCCTCCATGACCGAAACCCGGGGGGATCCCCATGGTATTCCCAAACGGTTCAAGGAATGGTCTACTGCTATAACGTGGGACCCATTGGGGGGTCCTGCCCATTGTGGTGCGGCCGGTCGGTAGTCCAGTAAATCTTCCTCCTTGAGGCACGGTTGCGCATACCAGCTCCACCATGGTCATCCGGATTCTAGAAGCTTTCGGCCTCCATCGCGGACTAGAAGCCACGGCCTCTTTCTCCATCGGCGACACAAATGCACATTGTCACTCTTCCAGGTGGCTGTCCAGATGTCGACCGCTACCCTGCTCCGCCACGGCCGATGGCCCACGACCTCTTGGTCAACCAGCGGCACGGAGGCGCGCCGCCCCACCTTCCTCCTGATCAACCAGGTTCCAACCTCTGATTTCTTCCGCAAGCCATTACAGCTTCATTCCAAGCCTGAAAAATTAAATGATCACATATTCACAATCCTTGTGTCGATGGTACCGTGCCCATATATCATGCTCATCAAAACACAGTGTTTCCAACTTCAATAAATATTTCGCAATGAAGAACGCACAAAGAATGCCTGAAGAATAAAAAGAAAGAAAAAAATGGTTTATGTGTGGGACAATGGCCATGTTTTTTTGACCATTTTTGTTGGGAATATAGCATATGAAGAATCAATAGAATAAATTTCAACGTATATAAAACCACTACATCAACCTACAATTATTATTCCTAGTCCCTCAAGGAGAAAACATCAGCATATCAACTTGTTAGTGAGTTGATCTGCGTCCTTCTTTTAAAAGAGAAGAACATGGAAAACCATAATCATACAGATTTAAACCCCTACCTTGTTTCTTGGACATGATATGAGGAAGAAGATGAAGTTGATGGAGGGAAAGTCGACATTCGTCAATTTCACCAGACACATCTGATTCAGGCTCAATTTTCGTCCTCATTATTCATTGGAGAAAATCTTTTGTAAGAGAATGTGTTCTCAAATGCTCTCCCTACATGATCTCTCCTTTCCAAAAATTCCCCCAACCCCAAGAAAGGTGAAGATCCAACATATAAATTAAACCAATTGAGTAGGAACAACAATTAAGCTTACGTTTCCACAATTAATTTAACGGAGGAAGCTAGAGTCACCCCCCACGTTAATGAGGGAGTTCAAGTGTCGGTTAGTCCCCACCATTAATTTCATAATTGGAGGTTTTAATCTAGGGTGGTCCCCATCACTGAATTCAAACGGTAGGTTTCCAAAGGGAAAAAATAAAATATGTTTTATTTTATTTTAATTCTTTCAACACACCCATGAAAAAGTCCGAAAAATAACTTTCACACTCGAACTACTGTAGTCAAGATGATTGTCTCCTTATGTGAATATCTACGCTGTGAGTTCAACGGTGTCCTCATATTTCAATTCTGAGCACTGGTTCATTAGTTACAAAATGTTTCTCGCACGTTTATCAAACAAAGCTAAAAAAATGTTCAGAAATTTATTAATAGTCTCCCATGACCTGCGCCAGTTGAGTTTAGGCTATGCCTCAGTGACACACGCCTCAAAGAACCAAACAAAACTTTTGGATTTTAAATCCAAGTTACCATTTAAGGGTTGTGGATTTTATAATAAAATTATTTTCATTTAATTATTTTATTTATGGCCAAAAACTATCATTCATTGGTGGGACGTGCTGGCCAATGTTAGTATCTTCAAAAAGAAATCATACCCTCACGAATTTAGTGGTGGTCTCCATTTTTTTATATGAGTTACTGTTTGTGATTTAATAGAATTTGAAAAATAAAATAACTTTATTTAATTATTTTATTTACGGTTATTCAATTTTGGGTGTTCTCAAAGGAGCCTCAAGCCGACTAAAATTACGTCATGCCTACGGTAAACCGTCCTTCCTAAGCGCAACTATGCCCTCGAATTTTTGATCGGAGTAACCGTTTAAAAGTTATTCTATTTTTTCAGGAAAACTTCTTATGCACAATAATTAAAACATAACCAAACTTCGACGGATCTTTCGGGGAACTCTGGGCCTTAGAATCATGCGCCGTCAGATTTAGAGTTCTCGAAATAATTACATATAATTAAAAAAATATGGAATTCTTGTGACATTACATTCTCCCCACCTTTCGGATATACGTCCCTGAAAGACACAAAAAAGGAAAAAGAACCAAAACAGGGTACTGAGCATGAATCTAATCCTTTTTCTCCCATGTGCTCTCCTAAAGGTTCTTGTGTTTCCAGCATAAGAGCACCAGAGGTATCGAATGCCCATGAAGGACCCACTCATGTCGATTCTCAATATCTACTGGAACCTCCGTAAACGTCACCCTATCATCTACGACCATCTCTCTATTGTCGATAACGTGTAATGGATCATGCGTGCATCTCCTCAACTGTGACACATAAAAACATTATGCACCTGATGCATCTATTGGGAATGAGATACACAATATGCCTCTTCTCCCACTCTACTGAGAATCTAGAGAGGTCAGATTAACCTCAGAGATAAAATTCCACCCAAGTATAATCTCTGGAAACCACGTTTAGGTGAGACCCGTAGAAAGACAAGATCTTCCACCTCCTATCAGTATAAGACTTTTTTCGGATCTGAGCAGTTTGCACTTGTTGACAAGTGAGACATCGTGATATAAACTCTGCCACTACTCCCTTTATCCTGGGTCATCAGTACTGATGTCGGAGGTCCTGTTATATCTTCACCCATCAAGGATGTTCCACCATAGGTGACGTTCTCCCCACCTTTATAAAATTCATAAGGTGCTGACCTTGAGGATATATGAGCACGTCGAGCCTCGCAGTCAGTGTCCCAAAGCTGCGCCATCCTGACTCGCTAAATGAGTGGGGGTGTGATTTTCATAGACTAGAGGTATGTTGCTCCATATCTATCCATGAAAGATATCTGCAACGTGACTAGCTGCTTTATCGCTTCACTCAGCAACTGTAAACCATGTCTCCTACTGAGTGCATCTACTACCACGTTCCCTTTCCCAAAATTATAGACTATCATAAAGTCATAGTCATGGAGGAAATCTCTCCTTCACTATTCTCTCCAGTTCATCTCCTTTTAGGGGAAGATGTAACTGAGACTCTTGTGATTAGAGTAGACTGTATAACATTCACCCATCAAGTAGTGCCACCACATATTTAGTGCAAAGACCACTTCTACTAACTCTAGGTCATGGATAGCATATTTATACTTTTCAATCTCTGTCTCAACTTCTGAAATCTCATCTAACAGTTCTCTATCCATAAGAAAGGCTCCCCCCTTTTCTTAAAAACTGACATTGGTGCCGCTACCCTAGATAATTTGAGTAAAAATATTCGATAGTAACTAGCCCAAGAAGATGTACCTCCCCCTTCATGGATGTAATCCTGGAAAAATCTTTTGAAAAGATGTCCCCATGCTCTGCCACCCCTGTTTGGAACAGAAAACTAAAAACTCTTTGTGTCATGACGGTAATTTTGGATGACTCGAGAGTGATCGGATGCACCCTCATATGCATGAGTTTATCCTCCACTGCATGAGTTTTCTTTTTCATCAACCAAGGAAAATCCCATTCCAACGTTGTAGGTAAACAACCACCCTTTTTCCAAATATAGTCATTCTGAGTATGAACAGTGGATGTCTAGTCATTCCCAAACTAACGTCATAAGGCCTCGATGATGTCACCTAGAGGTTCCAACAAAAACTCTCATCTCAAGGGTCAGATCACACCATAGGCATAAGTTTGATTATCAAGACTCCTCTTAAAGGTATCTCCAGACATGAGTGTCAAGTTAATTACTTTAATTGAAACTCTACATCCTGGACACAATTTATGGAAGGAAGGAATGATTGGTACCAATGCCTATTAATATGGAATCTAGTAGTAGACACGGACCATTCATTGAATCATTCCTAGATCCCTTGGGTTGCACTCCTTGACCATATGCAGCTACTCCCTTCCCATGTCCTCCTTCTCTCAGAGCTTGGTGGGTACAACAATGGGGGGTGCTTATAAAATGACAAAATGTAAACCACCTCATGTTGTTCTCTTAGCTCTACTTCCACATCTGTGGCCTTGTAGATTCATCTATCCCTAACACTTATTCTTCCTGAAACTTGTTTTACATGCCCAATTCTTTGAGACTGGCACCATATTCCTTCTTTGCCACTATTAACATTCATGGGTTGTATCAACTCAGCCGAAGAACATTCAAACACAATAGTTTTTTCTAGCACCCTATCATAGGTTGGAATGAATAGAGTAATCGTGTAAGATCAGATGTTTGTAAAGAAACATCACTCATATGTCCATTCCCCAAAGCACTAATCATATCTTATTCATCTAGTACCAGAAATGGTCCGTACGCCTCAATGAATACTCAGGTACCGATATGTCATTCTGCCGAAGTTTTCGATGATCTTGAGAACTCTCAGCCACCTCCACAAGCCAATCCTCCGCATCCTATGAGTTGGATCACCTTGGAAACTGAGGGGTATCTGATGCTGAAACTCGTGTAATGAACTAGGCCAAAATGTGTCCTCTACCAGTAGAAAGACTCTAACCACAACCTCCAGCCAATTCTTTATTTCTTGTGAGTCTGTCTTGCCCCAGAACCTTGTTGGCCTCTGGCGCCTGAACTCATGGAATTTGCTCAAGTGGAATGCACCCTCTACTGCTGGGTCTAGTGACATCGGTTGCCTTATGGTTAGTGGTGCCACTGGTACACCACATAATGGTACAACTTCTGTAAGGGGGCCCTGCACTGAAGCCTCATCACACGGTGGGCTGTCATCACATAATCTAACTAGAAACCTGGGTGGTTATCTTTGTGGATGCATCCTGATAAGGAATAGGTGTTCCATTGTCATTAAGTTATTCATGGTGATCTGACACCAATGAATTCAGAAGAAAAACTTTTCCAAAGCACACACAATCAGTGTTTTCGTGCGCTATGACGGAAATCACAATTCAAGGTCCTGCTGTATGGATATGTCGGCTGCCGTATCAGCACATGAATCCCCGAACTAAAAACCACAATCATAACACATAACATTATTGTTTCATAGAAAATATCCTATTCCTATTTATTCTGTAAAACTAAACTCCTCTGATACCAGTTTGTCACGAACTATCCCTCAGGGCCCATACTGTGACTACCCCAAGCCAGCCTTTCATAGGCCAGAGGCTGGAGACTAGCACCAAAAGACGTATTCCCTAAAAATGGGAAGGTGTTGCCATTTCAACCTGTAAACTCACAAAACTATGCACAAATAAGTATATTAGCTCAATGTAAAACTATATAGTAAACGTGGTTTGTTCATAAAGTAACAGGGGCCTAAATACAATCCCAACTGTAATGTACAGGTAAACTGAAATGTACATGTAAAACTAAAAAAAGATCATGTGAACACCCTCCATGGATCCTACCGGAAGGGTAGGTGCTTCTCTCGAACGGTCATCTCTAAAGTACGCCTAATCTAAAGTCCACAACTGAGCTACCTCTAGTCCTGGTACCCTCATCCTCAGTAAACGTTGTCCGTCATCTACACCATACACATCAAGGAGCAGGCGTATCCCATTTAGGGGTGAGTGTAACGATACTCATTAGGGACCCTGAGACCTCATTAGTATCTTAGAGTTCCATAAATGAAAGAACCCAAAGTAAGATCCCAACTCAACTTATGTATATTTCCAAACATATACCTAATTTATCAAGATATACTCATCTCATATGTATGGGAATAATTTCACAAAGGTAACACCACAAAGGTGAAGTATCACACAACATAACCTCAATCACATGCACAATGTTATGATAGTTTACACTTGGATTTATTCTAGGGGTAATAATAAGTAACATCATCAGTCACATCGTCGAACACCTTGGCTGGTAGAGAACTACCCCTATATCTAGTAAAGTTGGCATACAACGTCACCCAGTGGTCCTTCCAACTAATCTTGGACTGGTGTGGTACTCCACCTATCGAGTACCCTAGGTCTTCCACGTCACACAAAGGCACTCTCCAACATGGGTTTGACGCGTCACATAGAGGCTCTCCACCTCATGGTCTGCGGAGGTACTGCTACATTATATTATTGTCGGTCTACCATGTCACACAGTGGCTCTCCACCACTGTGGTTCTTCGGCATCACACAGAGGTGCTCCCCACTCGGCCTGTTGAGTGACTCCGAGTTGTAATGGTCAGTAGTCGTCAGATATTAGCCAAAAGAAGGGTTCCGCACATAGCACGCTTAGGATAACCTCTCCCCAAGCCATTGGTCATACCTCAACCACCCCGAAGTCCCATGAAGAAGTATTCCAAAGGTCTGTCATGTCTTAAGGGACCCATCACAACAGATAGTGTGTCAATCAGATGCCCGGTTTGTATGTTATTAGCATTTCCGATCCGAGGGACCGGTTGGATTTGGGGTCTGATTCAGCCCAGAAATTGTACAACCATATCAAAATTACAATTGGAGTATAAAAAAATGACCTTATCTATCTAAGGATTCCAGTTCCACAGACGGTTCATAAAACAGATGCCCTGATCGCAAGTTATGGCCATGAAGGCGTAAATGGATTCAGATGGGATCAGGTCTGGTCTGACTCGGTCGGACCAACCAAGACCAAACTGGCCTGGGCCACCCTGAACTGGTTGGGTTGACCCGGCCCAATTCGGGTCTGGCCCGGATGGCCTAGGCCTTTGCATGCCTGGCCCGTTGGGACGTGGTCCGGTGCAGCCCATGAAGGGGACAACCCGACCAAGCCTGTTGGCACGACCCTGGGGCGCAACCCACTGGGTGCGGCCTGCCGGGCGGCGCGAATCACTACTGTGTGGCCTTCTGAGGTGTGGCCTACTGAGCGTGACCCGCTGAGGTGTGGCCCACTCAGCTGGCTGTCCGCCGAGGCACGGTTCGCCATGACCAACACCCGGGGGAGCCCCTCCACCAATTCTTCTCAAACAGTCTATGGACTGTTCGACTGCCAGAATGTAGGACCCATCAGGAAGTCCTGCCTAGTGTGATGCGGTCGTCCAGAAGGCTATCTTGTGATTCTCCATGCCAAGCAGTCACGCGCCACTGCTCCACCGTGGTCGACTGGATGTCGTCCTCATTCGACCTCCGTCGCGACCAAGCGGCCAGGACCTCTTGCTCCATTGGGGGCGCAGACGCACGCCACTGCATCACCACACGGTCGGCCAGATGTTGACCGCTATCCTTCTCTTCCACAACTGATAGGCCTCGACCTCTTGTTCAACCGGCAGCGCGGACGTGCACCACCCCACCATCCTCGCAGCCGACTGGCTGTTGGCCGCCGATTACTTCAGCAATCCATTTTGGCATCAATCCAAGCCTGAAAAATAAAACGATCACATATTCATGATCCTTTTGTCAAGGGCTCCAGGTATATATATCGCACTCAATAAGACTATGTGTTTCCAGCATCAATAAATATTTTTCTTTGAAGCACGCATGAAGAAAGCACGAAGAGTAATAAAAGAGGTGCACTGATTATGTGCGGGATGATGGCCAAGTTCATTTGGCCATCATCCTCGTGGATTTAGGATATCAAGAATTAATAGAATAAAATTCAACGTATATAAAACCCCTTAATTAGCCTGCAATAATTATTTCTAATTCCAGAAGTAGAAAACATCTGCGGATCAAATAGTTAGTGAGTTGATCCATGTCCATCATTTATAGGAGAAGATCATGGGATACAATAATCATACATATTAAAACCTCTACCTTGTTTCTTGGAGACGACGTGAGGAAGAATACAGAGTCGTTGGAGGGGACATCGGTGTCCGTCACATCCACAAGATGCATCTGATCCAGGATCAAGCATCGTCCTCATTCTTTGTTGGACAATCTATTTTCTTAGAGAATGTTCTCTCCAAAGCTCTCCCTCCATGATTTCTCCTTTCCAACAATTCTCCCAACCCAGAGAAAGGTAAGGAGCCAAAATATTAATTAATCTAATAAAGTTGGTACACCAATTAAGTTTAATTTGGAAATTTAGGGGAGAAACCAAGAGTCACCCACCATATTAAAGAAGGAGTTCATGTACTAGGTGGTCCCCACCATAAATATCATATTGGGAGGTTTCATTCCCATGTGGTCTGCACCACCGAATTCAAATGGGAGTTTTCATAAGAAAAAATATAATAAATGCTGATTTATTTTATTTTTATTCTTTTATCACACCCATGAAAATTCTGAAATCTAAATTTCACCCTACAACTACTACTGTTGATGTGAAGGTCTCCTTAAGCGAATATTCGTGCTGCGAGTTCAATGGTGTTCTCAGATTTCAATTCTAGGCACCGATTGAAATGTTACAAAACACAGCTCGTGTGTTTATTGAATGTACCCAAAAAATAAGATCAATTTTTTTTAACAGTTTCCCTCGACCCACACAGGTCGAGGTTAGGCTCTGCCTAAGGGAAAAACACCCCAACAAACCCAACAGTACTCCTGAACTTCCAATATGATTTATCATTTTAATGTTATGGATTTTACAATAAAATAATTGACAATTAATTATTTTATTTACTGCAAAAAACTAACATTCCCTGGTGGCCCACGCAGGCCAATTTTAGTATCTTCTTAAAGAAATCACACTCTCAAGAGTTCATTGGTGGTCTCAGATTTTTAATCCGAGTTATCGTTTTTGAGTTATATGAGTTTGAAAAATAAAATAACGTAATTTAATTTTTTTTATTTATGGTTATTCCATTTTTGGGGTTTCTCATAGAAGGCCTAATCCAACTAAACTTATGTCGCGCCTACGGTAAAACCGCCATCCTTAGCGCAACAGTGCTCTCAGATTTTGGATCCGAGTAACCGTTTATGTTTTATTCCACTTTTTCAAGAAATTAGCGTATGCGTGCTAATTAAAACTTAAACAAACTTCAACAGATCATTCCAGGAACTCCAAGCCTCAGAATCGTGCCCTGTCAGATTTCACGGTCATGAAATAATTCCATATAATTTAAAAAATATATATAGAACTTCAGGGACATTAAATACTAAGCCTATTAGCTCATACCATGCACATCTCTTTAGAGGGGCATGTAACTTTGTGTGTATACTAGTGTAGGTAACACTGATGCACCAGAGTGGGGTAATGAGGTTCTTGTTAGCCTGTTGGTAGCTGGTGTTGAGATGGCGGGAGTTTGTCCACATCATTTCATGTCGTATCCATTGGTTGTATTCCTTTTTAGATGTACTTGTATTTTGAAGTTTTAGTTATCATTACAAATGTTCAAGTTTTAATGTTTTTTTGTAGTTAGGGAATTTATACATATATTCATTAATCTTACTATGTTTCTGTATTTCTGGATATGTTAATTCCATGTGGTTGTTCAGGTTTGGGGAAATTGTTCAATATATTGTGTTGTTGGATTGATGGGTACTTATCACAAGCACTTGTGGATCAGGAACTCCATTCGAGTTTGTTATGGAATAGGTCAGATGGCGGGCTACTGGGAAACATGCATTGGTTCATTACTGTTTGTTATCAAAAGAGGTTTATCCCTAATAGTCCATGTCTTGGGGAATATGTTAGACATGAGATAGAATTTTTGGGACATGAGAGGTAGGTTGTGATGTGTTACTGGCCACCTCCTAACTTAACGAGACTCAAGATTCCATGGGATGTTCGGATATGTGTATATAGTGTTCGTTTTTGTATTTAAAAAATCATTTTTATTCATATTTTTTTTCTCGTTTGGGTGATATTTTCCCTATTTTTTAATTGGTCTTCTGTTTTGGTGTGTAGAAGTATGCCTTCGAGAAGTCATCCACGAGTTCCTCAAGAGAGTGATGTTGATGATCCCTAAGAGAAAATACCTATAGATCTGAAACTCATTTAGAATATTGAATGGGAATTCCATGAAATTTTTCATGATATACCATTGGTTCATAATAATGTTCTTAAGGTACAACCATGTGCTAGAGGAGAGAGAGAAAGATTTCGGGAGTTCTTGTGTGAGAATCAACCATCTATTAAAGGAACGAATAAACCTCATGAGGTAAAGGATTTTATGGAGAGGATATATCAAATATTCAACGTCCAAGATATTCCTAAGAATATCATGATAATGTGTTCAGTGTTCATACTCATGGAGTCTGATAAGCATTGGTGGGATTCTATGGTCATGGTAGACAGACACACAGGCTTGGATTGAAAGGGTTTAAAATCCCTATTATTTAAACTGTTTTTTTCCAGACTCACACATGATGGAGAAGTCTATAGGTTTTGTGTATTTAAAAAAAGGGAGAGCCTTTAGTGTTTGTATACACCAAATGGTTTTCTGAGATTTTTTGTTTTTCTCCAAATGTGCTAAAGAATGGCCAACTGAATGCACAGAAGTACCTAAAGGGTCTACAAACAAATATCAGTTCACAGGTGTTTATGAAGAAAATTTATACCTATGTAGAGACAATGGATAGATAAATTTTGGAAAAAGTGAATATGGAAGGAATTGTTGTAATTTCAACCCATACTCTTCTATCTAGTGATAATTTCTGTTGCGTGCATGGAAAGAAGAGGAAGTGGCACGACCGTCGCAGAAGTGGTGGTGGTGGGTCTCATTCTCTATCCACCTCTACTCAGTCCATTATTGCTGGTAGTGTGCCTATGACATTCTATCAGTGCATCAAGGGAGACAACACTAGGTTCTTTGTAGTATTTCTATGAATACAAGGAATATCTTTTCGTGTGTTGGTCATCTAAAACATTTCTACATGGCTATGATTAGGCCTCAATATGCTCATGATTCATCTGCTCCAAAGGCTACTGTGGTGTAGTCCAAAGAATCAAATACTATAGGGATTCAACAGCATTACTCAGGAGTGAAGTATTATCATAAAGTATTTTAGTGTCTAGTCGATGTTGATGTATGTCCAAAAATAGTGAGAGGTAATGACCTTATTTCATATTCAGTATTAATTACTTTATTTGTTATTGGTTCCTCCAACACATTTTTTCCTTCCTGTTTTTTTGATTTTCATAAACTTCCAATAGAACTTATATATAATACAGTTGAGTTAGTGACACCACTTTGTGTGAGGAAAGAACATGGGTTTCAATGTCCTTCTTGTTCAATAATGATTGTTGATATGGAGTTGGTGTGGAATTTTCCCATTTCTGGTTTATATCCATTTGACGTTATCATTGATATGGATTGTCTTGTCAGTCATCAAGATGAGGTTGATTGTTATCAGAATCATGTTTAATTTCATTCTACCCATGGGATATATCTTATGTTTTTTGGGTTGTGGGAACCATGGTCTAGTTGTGTAAGACCATCATACCCAGATATCGATTGTTTTTTTCTACTTTTGTGTCCGATCCCAATAACATTTCCCCTATCATTTATTTTATTTTTGTTGTTTGAGACAATCCTTTATTTTCCTTGATGATTTATCCAATATTCCTTCAGAGAGAGTGGTAGAGAATAAGATTGACCTGGTTCTATGTATATAGTCTATATCAATTGATTCATATTTTATGACACCAGTGGAGCTGAAATAACTCAATATTTATTTGGGAGACATATTATAAAAATGTTATGTTCTCCCTAGAGTTTCACCATGGTCATCCCCAACTCACTTTCAAAGAAAGAATATGGTTCACTTCATTTATGTGTGAACAATCAAAAGTTCTACTGGGTAATGGTTAGGAACAAATATAATTTTCCTTGTTTAGATGATTTATTTGATTAGTTGAAGGATGCAAAGTGGTTCTCTTAAATTGATCTTTATTCAGGTAATAATGGACTCAAAGTTTGAGAGTTTAATATGCAGATGAAATCCTTTAGGAGTAGGTATGAACATTATGAATATCTTTTGATTCCTTTTGGTCTAATTGAAACTCCCATATATTTTATGGGAATGAAGAATATTATATTCAAAAAAACACTCAAAACTTTTGTGGCTATGTCCTTGGTCGATATTCTATTTTATTTAAAATACGAGAGTGAGAATGAGCACCATCTTTTTTTGGTTCTTAAAATTTTGAGAAATCACCATTAATAGGAATGATTTTAAATTGTAGTTTTTGGATTCGATAAGTGATGTTCTTGTTACACAATATTTCTATGCCAGGATTAGAAGTTGATCCAGAGAGGGTAAGGGATATTTTTACGGGAAGGAACCACTAAATGTATTTGAATTTTTTTGCTTCATTGGTCTTGGTGGATACTACCAACATGTTGTCAAGGATTTCTGTATGTAGGCACCCCCTTTAAAATATCTTCCTTGAAAAGAGGAAATTTTCATTTGGGATGGGAAGTGTTAGTCTGAATTTCACTACCTATAATGAATTCTGACACTGTCACCTATTCTAATCTTACCAGTGACCGGTAAAGGGTACATGGTGTTTCGTGATGAATCTGGTGCTAGTTTCGGATGAATAATTATGAAGGATAATCATATGGAAGATTACATCTCTCTTCATCTCCGACTGCATGGGAAGAACTACCCCACTCATGATTTATATTATGTAACATTCATGAATTCTCTTAAGTGTTCTAAGATCAATCTCTTTGGGGTGAAGTTCATGGTATTCTCTCATAATAAGAGTTTGGGAAAAATCTTTTCTCAGAAATACTTGAAATAATAATAAAGGCGATGAGTAGAATACCATCAGATGTTTGATTTCAAGATCAGATACACCAAAGGGAAAGGGAATGTTGTCTCAGATGTTCTATGTATGAGGGTACCATCACAAGATATTTTGGAATGAAATGACGAGAGGATTATTTTGTGGATTTATCAGCACTTTCACTTGGATGCTCAGGAGGATGTTTCTGGTATGGTTCATACGAGTGTTTAGTTATCATCAAATCCCCCAAAATCTATATTTCAGAGTGAGTAGTAAGATGAATAGTTTAATAAAGTTTAAGAAATCCATTTTAATGGGGAGACCATTCCTAGTTAGTATTTTTCATGAGATGGCATACTTCACATTGGGAAGCGTGTTGTCACCCCAAGACATGTGAGGAGTTGATTCATGATATATTTTCATAGCTCTTCATGGTCCATACATCAAGGAACTGTGAATAAGTACTATGATAAGAGACAAATATTCTTATGTACAGTTGTGAATCATGACATCATAGAGTTTTTGTCTCGTTGTTACACCAGCAAATGGATAAAGGAAGGGAACATGAAACCCTATAGTTTTCTTCAACCAAATATGTTTCCATTTTGGAAATGGGATATGGATACATGGATATTTTTGTTGGATTTTCACTGAAAACCCCAAGGAATAATGTTATCTGGGGGGTTTTTAGATCGGTTGAAGAAGCTTGCTCATTTTATTTCGATTAGAGACACCACTATAGATGATGATATGGGTAATATGTATGTGTAGGAGATTGTGAGGTTACATGGTAGTCCTTATATTGTTGTATTATATCATGATACTATGTTTACCTCAAGGATAATAACGAGTCTTCAAGAGGAAATAGGAACTCATTTCAAATTATGCACAACATACCATCAATATATATATTGTTAGACATATCATGTAATTAAGTTCATAGTGGATATGATTTGTTCTAGTGTCTTTGATTTTGGGGGACCATGGGATAGCCATTTGGGATATGTTGAGTATGTTTATAACAAAATTTATCTTTCATAAATCAAAATCTATCACTTCGAAGCATTGAATAATCACTTGTGAAAATCACCTATTTTTTGGGATGAGGTGGGTAAAGTATATTTAGTTGGACCATGTTTGGTTGAGGAAACATCTGAGAAGATTAATGATGTGCATCGACATTTGATTATTTCCCAATGTCTATAGAAATAATATGTTGATAGGGGATCTCATCCTTTAATGTTTTTAGGTTAATATGTTTTCTTAAAAGTTTCTCCTCACGTTGGTCATCATCGACTAGGAAAACATGGAATTTTTTTCTAATATATATTGGACCGCTTGATATCACTAAATGACTCAGAAGATGTGTGTATTAGTTAGCATTTATGATTCATCTGAAAAACATTTGTGATTTTTCCCATATATCTCAGTTCAGGAAATATCACCTTAATATTGATCACTTTATGAGTTGGCAATTCTTGATCCAGATGATATTATTTTGGAAAATATATTTGAGAGAATATACTCTCAAGTGAATGTCTTTCGTGGGATTTATATTCTATTGGTTAGAGTCCATTGGGAAAAAGGACCATATTCTCATCAAACATGGGAATGTGAACCATTGATAAAGGAGCAGTGGCATCATAAATTTTCGGGAAGTACATCTTCTACATGTCTTACAGATGATGGATATTGTTTATGGTGGGGTATTTATTAAATCCCATTGTGTTGATTTAGTATGTGTTTCCATCTCTCTAATTTCCCTTTTGGTTCAAATTCCATAGAAGGTGGTTTTAGGATTTTCAATAGGATGCTAGTAGTTACATGCCGTGTAACCATGTCACATACCATGTAATGGCTTCTGGAGGAAAGTCATGATAGACATCAACACAACATGAAAGGGTAATGTCAGGACCATGGAATACATGACATGAATTTTTAAAATGCCAATTTTAAATTCGATGCAATGGTTTTTTCAGTTTAATTTTCAATTGCAGTGTTCTTGATGTTAGTAGGAGTTACATATCGTGACATTACCCTCATCCAAGTTTAGAAACAATAGGGATTATATTTTGTAATGAATCATCCACCAAACCCTTCCACTCTGGAACATAGAATCTTCCTAAGAATTTTTAGAGAATACTGTACTTTTAAATCTGCATATTTTATGTTCGATATCCATTGAGAGTAAGATACGACTCTCTGGGTCAGTAAAATTTCTTCTCCTCCATTTATTTTTATCGCAGCATCACCCCTATGGTTTCATTATCCGATTCATTTATTTGAGATGGATGATCCTTTTTTTCTAATTCTAGATCAGTTGTGAGATTATATTCTATAGCTCGTTCGTTGCATAGTTATGGTGAAGAATATTTCCATTCTCAAGGTACATGGGTTTACTTCTATCTACCTACCTCTTGTCTTATGAATTCAATACATCCTAGGATTTATGGTTTTGATTCTAGGTTCTCCACTGGTGTGGTCATGTTTCATTGTAAGTGGTTTCTGCAGTGGGAATGTACGATCCCAGTTTTGATGTATGTGGTTCCATCTCAAGCCTACGTTGATGAACATTATTGTTTTTCATGATAAACTATTTTTTATATATAATTTTTTATGACTTTTTTTGTGTGTATTTAAATATTTTTTTAGTAAAAACGGTGTTTCCCTAGTTATTGATAAATAGTGTGAAAATGGGTATTTTCAGGAATTGAAATTGAAATTATAAAATGGCTTTGAAAATGTTTTCAATGAATTGAAATGAATTCTGAAATAGAGAAGATTGGATGCCTTGGGTATATAGGAGGAAGGTTTTTCATTGGGCCATAATCCAATGATTTGTGATTTTCACAGAGGATTTCCTTGGGGATTTCCTCTATTTCCTAGGACTATTGTTCCAGGGTACCAATAATAACTTGGGGGGGTACTCATGTGGAATTCCCCTACATCCTAGCCATGTTCTTCTAGGGTCAGATTTTATGCACTTGATTATGATGGTATGGATAATCTTCATATAGGTCCTATAGTATTCCTTAGTATTATGTTATATGTAACTATTGTTTTATATTTCTTGTATTTCTAAGCTAAACATGATATAAATGTTTTTTCTATTGGAAAATGATATGGAAAATGATCATTGAAATTGATATACAAACTTTTTTTTAGAACTATGAAAAAGGAAAATGATAAAATGTTTTCTATAAAACTGATTTACTTCTTATTGTTCCATGTTTTAAATTAAAATAAAAAACATGGTTTTTTATATAGAGACTTCTTATGGATGAATTGAGTGGGATCCTGCTAAGCCTATTGTCTCATGCCTTGTTCACCTCTTCGGCAGTGAATAGACCTTTTTTAATATAATGTTGGGAAAGGAAAGGCACTGTAGATGGATGTTAGGTTCATGTCAGCCAGCTGGGTAGCTTGTTGTGAGACTGGGGGAGTTTTCCTACACCATTTTGTGGAGTATCCATTGGTTGTAGTTCTTTGCAGTTTTACTTGTCTTTTAGATTTTTAGCTACCATTACCATTGTCCGAATTCCACTATTTTTCTTTCAATAATTCGAATATATATATATATATATATCTATTAGTCATTGTTGTGAAGCATGGTTGGGATAATTTGTGGATTTTGGGTGATTCTTGTGTTGTTGTTTCTTCCATAAGGATGGGTCTTCATCACTTTCCCTAGAAACTTACTAATTTTTGGATTAATTTTTTGGAGACTGTAGTTTCTTTGAATCATATTATCACTCAAATTTATAGGGAATCAAATTCTATTGTTGATGGACTGAAAAATAAAGGTCTTAATGGAGTTGATTTTGTTTGGTATGATCAAGTTCCTGATGATCTCTTTCCTTTTCATAAAAAGGACTGTGAAATGCCTCCCATTTTTAGACTTTTGTAAGCTATCTCTTATCCATGTTTGTGGCTGTCTTGTTTGGTCATTTTCCTATTTGTTTTTTTATTCTTTTTCTCTTCTTTTGAGAGGTTTGTTTCTTTTTATACAGGTTGGAAGTATAACTTGCTTTGCTGCATTCAGTTGTAGTGGTCTTCCCAAATATTGTTCTATTATAGTTGTCTTCCCAAATTCGTGTGAGCTAGCCGTAATACCCTTGGGCATGAAGGTTTTTTTTATGACTGGGCCGCTGGAGCTGGGTTCATTCTCGGTGCCTATTTTCAATCATCATTCAGATTTTCTACATCTGGAAATCCAGAAGTTTATTCTTCGATACTGTATTTGATCGTATGGTGTAATGCCCCGACCCCAGATACCCATATTCGGTGCATTAGTTTAATACATTGGTATGATTACGAGGAATCAAGTCCCGAAGGACCGATCAATTTAGCAGTCTTTGAAAATAGATTACATACATGAATGTTACATTTCACTTTAATACATACAAAACAACATAAATAATCTTTATTAATTCCATTATTCCTTTGTCTTAACCCTGTATATCAATCACAATACACTTCTTGGAATCTTGGGGAAAATAAAACATAGAATGGGGTGATCTCAAATGCTCATTAAGGGTAATCAATACATCAGAAACTTTCATAAATAAGCATAAACATTTAAGGAAATGTATAACTAAAACCAAAGCCTTTTAAACATGAACATCAGCATAATATGGCAAAAATAAAATGAAATAATTCCATTTACTTATTCACGTGGATATTCTACTAGTTGAATAATCACATGCAATATCACTAACCACATTCGTAATGATGCAAAGAATAATGCCAGACTATCATAACCACGTAGCCAAGGCCTCGTGCCAAGACTACAAATAAGATTTTTTCTAGGACTCATGCCAATAAACTAGTTTGTCACATGAGACCTATCGATGCATCGAGGAGCTATAGCGGGCTCCATCCGTCACTTACTAAGTCCAATGCATTCCTCATATGAAAAGGTCTAAACATAACATAATCATTCGTATTAAAACTAGCATAAGAAATGTAAATACTTTCTCCATAAACCATGAATGGTATAAAATTAACACATCCATAGTCAAACATATCACAAAAACTTCAACATAATATGGGAGATTTTTATCATGATAAATCTACTTCAAAACATGTTTAAAATCCATCAAAGGATGTTGACATAGATGAAAATGATGAGTAATACTTTTTTAGACAAATATCTATTTTGTAAAATCATTTAAAAGTCATACATTTATAAAGAATGTAATTTAAAAGAGATTTTTGAATAAAAGTGTCCCATTCCACTTTGAAGCTTTTGAAAAGAATTATCATTTCAAAACATTCATGTCCATATAAATAAATCCTTAAAATAATTTTGAAAACATGGACATTAAATAAAATGATTTAGAAAGATAAATCATTAAAACATATGAAATCATGATATTTATAAAGATTACCTTTCAAAATCCATAAAATCCTCATTTTGAAATCATTTATATGAAAATTGACATGAATGATTAAAATATCCCAGTAAATACTTACACACAAAAAATCTCGGATAATAAGTAGATTGTGGAATTAACCATTACCAATTGGTAACTTGCGAAACAAACAACTCATGAAAGAGGTATCATACAATGAATCTATAAATACACATAAATTAAAGTTTATTACACAATTAATACAATTCTGGGAAGTACATACACCACAAAAAAGGTAATAGTGGCAATATGGCATGAATCTGAAGGGAATAAGTAGTAAGATGAAAACCCCTTACCTTGCACATTCCTTTAGTAGAGGGTACGTTTAACCTCCTGTACGAATATTTTAGTATGTTTTTAAATTATACCAGAACTATATTAATATTTATTATATCATACATGATTCATTTATGACTTTATACTACCCATTTAATAATAATTTCCATGTTAAATTATCATTTCGATTAATAATCACTTTCTTTATCGTACGTGTTTTAACTTGTTACTCTTGATTGTATCACTTAGATCATGATTTAAATACAACCAGAATATAAAACATGATAAATATATCATATATATTTAGAATATAAATATGTATAATAGACATATATATGAAATAGAAAACACCGTTTAGGGAGACGGTAGTCCGTATGTACACATAAACGCTGTTTCTATTTTCATATATTATTGAACAAAAGTAAGTGAATAATATATATGTAAGTACATAAATAATTATATATATATATATATATATATATATCTCCAGTTTCATTATTATGTCATTTATTACATAATTATTAGTATTATATATTTTTATAATCGTCGATGAATGGTGAACTTGGAAATGAATCTCATCGCGTCGTGGAGATGTTAATCCGTACGTACACATGAGCGAAAATATCATTTTTTGATATTAAAATAATATATAATTGGATGGTAAATAATATATACAGAATCCTTATAATGTTATATTTATTATTTACATCAAATATGCATCATTATTATACCCATCCAAATAATAATGTATTGAATATCAATTAAACCACGACGTGGAGACGGTAAGCCGTACGTACGCATGTATGGTGACATGTCATTCAAAAGATGGATAGAATGATGAATATGGATGTACCATATTTATAATAACATAAATGTATATAATAGATACTGGATTTATTATTTTATAATATAAATAGCAAAGAATGAATAAGTTGAAGAAGAAAGGAACTTGAAAGAGGGAGTTGAAAACATTACCTCTTCATCGAGTTCTTCCTTTTGATTTGATCAAAAGGGATGCCTAGGTAGGATTTATGATCAAACTAAGGCCTATAGGGTGAATTGAGGGAAGTTGAGAGAGATTTTGGGGAGATTTTGGACGAACCAAAAGGATTTGAAGGCGTGACGAATTGGATAGAAGTTGGGTCTTTTTATAATTGGGATGATGGGATTTTTAGAAAAAACTTAAAGTATTGATTTATAATAAATTCATATTCGGTTTTTAATGGCTCCAAAGTTTATTATTCAAAGTATAAGGTGGGGATGGGTCTAAATAATTTTATCCAATAGATTTTAGACCGGTTTGAGTAACTATATTAACATTATCTTTTAGTGTTAACTCTTGGTTAATTAGTTTAACACTTACCATGTCACTTTGTATTTTTATAATATATAGTTTATAAACATAATATATACATACAAGCGACCCCAAAGTGGTCCATTAATGATAAAACAATAATTATATAATTCCTTTGGCCGAACATTAGATTTTTACGAACAGAACATAAATTAATAATATAATATTTGTTTTAAAAACTCATTTTTGTCAATTTGGACAGTACTCAATAATTGATTTTTTCTAAATCATAAAAACTTTATTAATTCAAAACAAATACATTTAAGAAAACCTAACATGTCCTATTAACCAATAAAATTAGTTTATGTCATCCAAACATTCAAATTAAATTTATTTTAACATTTATAATACCAATTATTTTATTCATCCATTAATAATGAAAATACTACATCATTATTGTGTCATATATATTTTTACATTTTCAATGTCTAAAAATTATAAATAAAATAACATTATGTAGGAAATCATTTTATATTTATAATGAATATTTATAATCGAATATATAACATATATAACACTATGTAAAAATTGTTTTTCTAAAAGATATAAGATTTTGTCATTTTTGTATTTACTTTAACTTAATTAATATAAAGTGTCCCTATCACCTACAAGTGGCTCCATGGGATCCCAAAAATGACCCAAAGATTCCCATGGTCGGACATGTATCCACCAATATGTTTGGGACACATTTTAGTGTAATTTATTATTATTATAATATTATTTTTTAACCCTTATTTACCGGATTTACCCTATAACCATGGTAAATGAAATATTTACCGAAGTAATTATTCAAAATGACTAAAAATAAATGTTACCTATTTAAACAATTTGTAAATCCTAATTCAAAATATGAAATCCATTTTTCCATATTCAAAACACAGAAGTGGTAGAAAATAATTTAAAATTAATTCCTGTTGTCAAAACAAAAAGTGTGTTTTTAAGATATAATAACTATCAAAAGATTGATACTTGTTTATGTCTGGTTTAATTGTGAAATTATGTCCAATGACCAAAATTGTATTAAATGGTGAAAATATATTCTAAATATACTTTAAAACAACTCAAATTCATAATTTATCACTACTAATTATTTTGATTAAAAATGTTATTTTAAATTAAAATTTAGTAATTTTCACTCTTCATCAAAATATAAAAGTTATCCAAAAAGTACCAAAATTTCACCCTTGGCTAAATTCGATATTCCGAATACAAAAATTAATTCCATTTGGAGAGATAAAATTTATAAAATTTTAAAAAGTGGGTATTACTGTTCATAACAGCTACTTTGATTGGTTGTGGTGTGTGTTAAACTCAAAGTTGCGTACAACACACGCTACAGTATTATTCAAAGAGAAGAATACCATGGAATATTAGGGTGTTACATTATAAATTTTTGATGTCCCCATTATAAAGAATAAATTTATTTAGTCAAATTGAATATATAAAATTTTAAAATATTGGATTTAAAAAAGGATCGCTATTAAAAGTTGGTAAAAGTGCATTTTTGAAAAATACTTCTTTTTTCTGAAAAAGATGAATTTGTTCTTACATTATGTATAATAAACTCATAATATGGATTCTAAAATTATATGGATTATATAAAGTTCATAATTTAGTTAATACTATTCATAACCTCTTTTGAACGGCTTGTTTGGTAAGTCATGTCGTGCTTGAACTCGGTGTTTTGTGTAGTCCATGTCATTGAATTGTTTTGAAGAAGTACATACTTTGAAATCTTGGGGTGTTAAATTCCTCCCCCCTTCAATAAATTGAGACCTCGCAATTTGATATTGTTCTTTGAAAATAATGGTTGAAAATAGAAAATATCTTTGTGGGAAAACCCACATCCGAAATTTGGTTAATAAAATGTAGTCTTAATAATAGGAAAAGTGAAATGAAAGGGTCACCACCAAATTATGATATCGATTTGGAGAACATTGGTGGAAATTAGAGACATATAATTGGAGGGAAAACATAAATATTTATAGGTACTGATTGAGGTCATCAATCATAAACAAGTTTAAAATTGAGGTCCTTAAATTCAGTAATCTATGATAATTTAAAATGACATCGGTTCAACAAAACATACGGTATTAGGATAACAAATTTTTGGTTTTAAGATCCTTTCAATAAATTATAAGAATTAATTTCTTCATAGAATAATAGGATAAGAAAAATATATACTTGAAAATTAGAGTTCCATCTTTTAACTAATTTCTACCACAAACTCATCTTTCACTCTAAAAGATAATAGAACATAAAAAAATATTCTATTTATCCTATTTTTTTGGGGTTAAAAAAAATTATAATCCATATACTTGACCATATTAAAATAGACTACATTATTTAATCTAGGGCATCTCGTGGGCCAGTGGTTAGTGATACACCCTTGTCGCCCTTCGGTTGCGGGTTCAAGTCTCACGGCCTTGCCGGACGCGATGGGTTGCCGCCCAACCTCCAGGTTATCCTTTTTATGGAAATCCAAAAATAATCTCAAACTAGACTTATCCAAAATAAATCTATCCAAACTTATAATACAAAATTTATAAGGAAGGTGAACATAATGAAGATTCTTTTTGCAGTGTAATAAAATGTGAACACCTTCATCATGTATTCTTTTAAAACACTGCAACATCCGGAATTACCATAAAACCTTATTTGTTGCATTCGTGATCCCTTATTCCTTATAGAAAAATGGATATACTCCTTCTATCCAAAAAATGTTGTAAACTACAACAATGCTGGTAATAGAAATCATTAATTATTTTCAAGGTAGTCAAGAATATCCAAAATAATTTATCCAAATCCATCATATATTATTATAAAATCACTACCTCTATATCAGAAACATATTATGGATTATATTTCTCTCAACCATATATTTTCCAAAAATTTAACCTGTAATTGAGTCACCTTTCCTTGTTCCACACAATATCAAGTCCATAATGAAATAGTACTATTGTACAATCCATATATACTCCATAATTATTATTACAAGTACACTGTTGATACAACACTCAAAAGACATAATAAAAATAAGAACTCTAATCATTCCTCTTCATCTATGGTAGTATCATAACTTGATTATTATATAATAGCATCATTTGCAACATAGTCTGATGGCTGGGACATAGGTTCGCATAGTGTCCAAACTCCTTACAAATGAAGAATTTCAAATTTGAAACCATTTTCTTACCCTTATAATCAAGAACGTGTTGTCCTTTTTCTCCACACTTATAACAAACACACATTCCTTTCAGGCAAGTTCCAGGGTGTTTCTTCTCACAGTTATCACATATGGGAAAATTATTATTTTCCCTCTTCCCTTTATCCATCTTTCTCTCTTTCATCCTTTTCATTTCTTGCTTCCCTTTAAATCCATAGGTCTCAGAATACACTTTACTTATCTTATAAACACATGATACTATTTCTTCATATGATGATAATACATGGGAGACTATTTACCTTCTAAATTATGGATTAATACCATGAATGATACGATCCTTCTTACTCTTTGGATCATACATATTGTCGGGGTTCACATTCCTTCTACTGGGCTCCATTTCTATACAATAGCATAAGCTAGGTCAGTTTATGAATTTCATTGAATAATTCCAAACATGTAAAATACCTAACATAAATTGAATAGTTTATTGATATAATCCATAGTCACAAAAATGTTTTCTTTGAGTAAGTATATACTTATGAGCCCTTCATAATGGTTTGAAAAAAAATGAGAATTATCCTAAGCATATCCCCCGAGAGTGTCATAACCAAGAGTGCAGCAAGGCTCATTGTTGTGGACCAGTTCCTGTTCGAGTCTAGCTCAAAGTGGTGTTTTCGGATTTTACCCCTAGGTAAATCTGTGCCAGAGCATCCTCTACCTGATCGTATCTAGACAAGGATGTATTTCTCTAAAAACTCACAAAATCTCTACAATACCAAAATTCTAGGAAGTTCTTCCATACTAATCATCAAAGTCTATCTTAGGACTATGTTCTCTAATCAGAGTTTATCTAAATATAGTTTCCAAGGTTATTGCTAAACTTCCTCTGATACCAACAATAACGCCCTCACCCTAGTTACCCAGAGTCGGTGCATTATTTTAATTAATTGGCATGATTACAATGAAGCAAGTCCTGGAGGACCGATCAATTTACCAGTCTTGGAAAATATATTACTTACATGAATGTTACATTTCACATTAAGACATACAAAACAACATAAATGATCTTTATGAACACCATTATTCCCTTGGGTTAACCCTACATATCAATCAAAATACACTTATTGGAATTTTGGTAAAAATAAAACATAGAATGGGGTGAGCTCAAATGCTTAATAAGGGTTAGCAATACAGCGGAAACTTTCATAAATAAGCATAAACATTTAAGGCAATGTATAACTAAAAAAATCGTTTTAAGCTTGAACATTATTATAATATGGAAAAATAAAATGAAATAATGCCATTTACTTAAACACATGGATATTCTACTAGTCGAATAGTCACATGCAATATCACTAACCACTTTCATAATGATGGAATGCATAATGCCAGACTATCATAACCACATAGCCAAGGCCTCATGCCAAAACTACAAATAAGATTTTATCAAGGCCTCGTCCCAAGAAACTAGATTGTCTCATGAGACCTACCGATGCATCGAGGAGCTATAGCGGGCTCCACCCATCACTTCCTAAGTCCAATTCATTCCTCATATGAAAAGGTCTAAACATAACATAAACATTCATATTAAAACTAGTATATGAAATGTAAATACATTCTCCATAAACCATGAATCATATAAAAACAACACATCCACTATAAAACATTTCACAAAACCTTCAACAATATATGGAAGATTTTTATCATGATAAATCAACATCAAAACAATTTTAAAATCCATCAAAGGATGTTGAAATAGATGAAAATGATGAGTAAAACTTTTTGAGAGAAATATAATTTTTGTAAAATCATTTAGAAGTCACACATTTATAATAAAAGTAATTTAAAATATATTTTTGAATTAATGTGTCCCATACCACTTTGAAACTTTTGAAAATAATTATCATTTAAAAACATTCATGTCCATTTAAATAAATCCTTAAAATTATTTTGAAAACATGGACATTAATTAAAAATATTTAGAAAGATAAATCTTTAAAACATTTGAAATTATGATCTTGATAAAGATTACATTTAAAAATCCTTAAAATCTTAATTTTGAAATAATTTTTATGAAAATGGACATGAATGATTAAAATGTCCTAGTAAATACTTACACATAAACAATCTCGGATAATAATGAGATTGAGGAATTAACCCTTTCCAATTTGGAAACTTACAAAACATAAAACTCATGAAAGAGGTATCATAAAATGAATATGTAAATACACATAAATTAATGTTTATTAAACAAAGAATACAATTATGGGAAGTACATACACCACACAATAGGTAATAGTGGAAATATGGCTTGAATCTCATAGGAATAAGGAGTGAGATGAAAACCCCTTACCTTGCACTTTCCTTTACTCCAGGGTACGTTTAACCTCATTTACGAAGTTCATAGTATGTTATTAAATTATACCAGAACCATATTAATATTTATGATATCGTACATGATTCATTTATGACTTTATACTACCAATTTAATAATAATTTCCATGTTAAATTATCATTTCGGATAATAATCGCTTTCTTTATTGTACGTGTTTTAACTTGTTACTCTAGATTGTATCACTTAAATCATGATTTAAATAATTCCAGAATATAAAACATGATAAATATATCATATATATCTCGAATATAAATATGTATAATAGATATATATATGAAATGGAAAACACCATTTATAGAGACGGTAGTCCGTACGTACACATAAACGTTGTTTCTGTTTTCATATAGTATTGAATGGAAGTATGTGAATAAGATATATGTAAGTACATAAATACATATATATATATAAATATAAATATATATATATCCAGTTTCATTATTATGTCATATATTAAATACTTATTAGTAATATATATTTTTATAATCGTCGATGAATGGTGAACATGGAAATGAATCTCATTGCGTCATGGAGACGGTAATCCGTAAGTACGCACGAGTGAAAATATCATTCTTTTGATATTAAAATAATATATAATTGGATGGTATATCTTATATACATAATCCTTATAATGTTATATTTATTATTTACATCAAATAGGCATCGTTATTATAGCCAGCCAAATAATAATGTATTCAATAACAATTACACCACGATGTGGAGATGGTAAGCCGTACGTACGCACGTATGGTGACATATCATTGAAAGGATGGATAGAATAACGAATATGTATGTACCATATTTATAATAACATCACATTTTATAGGAGATACTAGATTAATTATTTTATAATATAAATAATAATGAAAGAACATGTTGAAGAAGAAAGGAACTTGAAAGAGGTTGGTGAAAAGATTACCTCTTCATCATTTTCTTCCTTTTGTTTTGATAAAAAGGGATCCCTAGGTTGGATTTCTGAACAAAATAAGGCCTATAGGGTGAATTTAGGGAATTTGAGAGAGAATTTGGGCAGAGTTTGGCCAAACCAAAAGTCTTTGAAGGTGTGATGAATTTTTTAGAAGTTTGGTCCTTTTATAAGGAGGAGGAGGGGCTTTTTAGGAAAAACATAAAGTATTAATTTATAATAAATTCATATTCTCTTTATAATGGCTCCAATGTTTATTATTCAAAGTATAAGGTGGTGATGGGTGGAAATAATTTAAACCAATAGATTTTATACAGGATTGAGTTATTATATTAACCTTATCTTTTAGTGTTAACTCTTGGTTAATTAGTTTAACACTTACCATGTCACTTTGTATTTTTAAAATTTATAGTTAATAAAATTAAAATAAACATCCAAGAAACCCCAAAGTGGTCCATTAATTATAAAAAAATAATGATATAATTCCTTTTTTCGAACATTAGATTGATAGGAAAAGAATATTAATTAATAATATAATATTTGTTTTAAAAACTCATTTACGTCAATTTTGACACTACTCAATACTTGTTTTTTTCTAAATCTTAAAAACTTTATTAATTCGAAAAAATTAATTTAATCATACCTAGCATGTCCAATTAAAAAATAAAATTCGTTTATGTCATAAAAAATTTCAAATTAAATTTATTTTAACATTTATAATACAAATTATTTGATTCTTTCATTAATAAGGAAAATACTACATCATTATCGTGTCATATATATTTTTACCTTTTCAATGTCTAAAAATTATAAATGAAATTCCATTATGTAGTAAATATTTTTATATTTCTAATGAATATTTATAATCGAATATATAACATTTATAACTTTATGTAAAAATTGTTTTGATAAAAGATATAAGATTATGTAATTTTTGTATTTACTTTAACTTAATTAATATAAAGTGTCCCTATCACCTACAAGTGGATCCATGGGGTCCCAAAACCGACCCAATGATTCTCATGGTCATACATGTATCCACCAATAAGGTTAGGACACATTTTAGGGTAATTTATTATTATTATAATATAATTTTTAAACCTTATTTACCGGATATACCCTTTAACCATGGTAAATGAAATATTTACCCAAGTAATTATTCAAAATGTCTAAAAATAAAAGTTACATATTTACAAAATTTGGAAATACTGAATCCAAATATGGAATCCATTTTTCCATATTCAAAACATAGAAGTGGCAGAAATTAATTTCAAATTAATTCCCACTGTCAAAACAAAAACCGTGTTTTTAAAATGTAAAAACTATCAAAAGATTGATACTTGTTTATGTCCGATTTAACTGTGAAATTATGTGAAATGACCAAAATTGTATTAAATGGTAAAAATATATTCTAAATATACTTTAAAAAAACTCAAATTTATAATTTATCAATACTAATTATTTTGATTAAAAAAGTTGTTTTAATTAAAATTTAGTAATTTTCACTCTTCATAAAAATATAAAAGTTATCCGAAAAGTACCAAATTTTCACCTTAGGGTAAATTCAATATTCAGAATCCAAAAATGAAGTCCATTTTGAGAGATAGAATTTATAAAATTTTAAAAAGTGGGTATTACTGTTCATAATGGCTACTTTGATTTGTTGTGGTGTGTGTTAGAACTCGAAGTTGCATACAACACACACTACTGTATTATTTAAAGAGAATCATACCGTGGAGGTTTGGGGTGTTACATTGTAAAATTTTGATGTCCCCATTATAATGAATAAATTTATTTAGTCAAATTGAATATATATTAGTTTAAAATATTGGATTTAAAAAGGGTTCACTATTAAAAGTTGGTAAAAGTGCATTTTTGAAAAATGCTTCTTTTATCGGAAAAAATGAAGTTGTTCTTAAATTATGTCTAAGAAACTCATAATATGTATTCTAAAATTATAAGGATTATATAAAGTTCATAATTTAGTTAATACTATTCAGAAAATCTTTTGAATGACTTGTTTTGTATGTCATGGCGTGCTTGAACTCGGTGTTGCGTGTAGTGTAATTTATTTAATTGTTTTGAAGAAGTACATATTATGAAATATTGGGGTGTTACACATGGGATCTCTAGGCAGTCTTAATGGTCTTCTCAATATATTAGAAGTTCATTGAGAGATGTACTCTCAAAATGGAGTGGCCTTCCTCGATGATATTTATGGAATGGAGTGCATGCAGAGGCCTTCGAAAATGGAAATCAAGTAAGATGCAAATGTTGACATCCATATCTGACCACAATTCGTTGGGTTGCTCTTGATGTTTTCATATTGAAGTTTGGTATTTTTATCTCCAATACATAACTCCTTCATTATGGTTTTTGGGTGTTCCATGATTGTATCTTTCTTTCCCTATATTGTTTTCTTTTTTTTCTTTAATAAAATTTCATTAATATATATATTAGTCATTAATTTATTCTCTATTTCCCAATATATGTACGCCATCTGGTTTTTTAGGATGGTATAAATCGATCACTCTACGTTTTTTTCGATGATAGGGGTCTGTTCGCCTCCCAATTGGGAGCGGGAATTCCCTATGGGTATGTGATAGAACAGCTCAGGTGTCGGGTTTGAGGAAATCCCAGATCGGTTTATTATAGAAACAATACTTCTTTATCATGTAGGTTTTATTATGTTTACAATTATGAAATAAATAATTAATTACTATGTAATAAAGATAAGTGTAATCATATTTGGTATCAAATGAATGTTTATTCATTTTTAGGATTAGAAATATAAATCTCTATTGATGTCCATGGAGATAAGAGTAAACTTGATAACAAAACCCTAATTTTTAAAGTATATATTTATTATTTTCCAAAAACATACATCCCGATCTGGATTCTATAAGTGGATGTAACTCTAGAAGATATGTACATATGGGTAAATCCTATAAACATATAATTTACCTACACTTAATCAGGAAATGGTGCATTAAAATAAGAATTTATTCCCATCTAGTTTCAGAATCGTAGGGTATAAGAATTGGAAAATTCATGAGTTCATTGAGAATGATTATTAAGGGAACAAAATTGACTATAATTGTCTATGCTAGATACTTGATCATGGATAATATATAATGAAGATGAGAAATTCAAATGTTACAGAAATAATTTTAATTTATAATTTATCCTATTAATGTCATTGGATTCTTATTTGGGATAAATATTATAATAATACTAACCAATAATATTTCATTTATTATTTACAATGGCATAAAATAGGTGGCACCGAGAAAACAACCAATGTGATGTGAAATGTGATGATTTCCCAAACGGGAATCCCAACCATATGGGATCATAAATCATGATGTTTGTGATGAAACTACCTCATTTGAAACAGGTTTTTATATAAAACTATATAAATATGATTTCTTAATTCCTCTTAAGAAATAAATATCAGCAATTAATACATTTATCCAACAATGGCCTATAAAATTCAATGTTTTATTCATTCACTTAATCATGGAATATTTGATCAAATCCATTAAGAAGATATAATACATAGATCAATATTCCATGAAATAGTCAGTAATTATTTCTATATATCGTATGGAGGTAGACAATGAACTGTGGTGGACATTGACCAAGAATGTGAAGCATAAGGTAGAGATCAAAGAGAATGGGTGGAAGGGGTTTCAGAATTTTTTCTCAACAAATATTTTATTCACACTCTCTAAATGAAAATGTAATGGTATTTCTTTACCTTGAGAAAAAATATGATGAATTTATCATGGAACACAAGGTAAATATGACATAACATGATGAATTCTCCTCTTAATTTTTCAATTCCTCCAATTTCAATGTTGACCACATTATTGGTGCGCTAAAACATAGTCTATGAAAATTAATTATGACCCAATACTTTGATAACTATGAGTAATTTATATGGTGTTACCTAAATGTCGAATTTGAGATTGGTTAATATCAAATATCTTAGAGGGATAAGAAGGGGGTTTGTAGTTTAATTCTAGTAGTGTAATGTAGAAATCTAATGGTGGTATGAAATTTCAACTTCCCACGTGTCAAAAGAATGAGAAGAAGAATACCTAAAATTGTCTAAGGGGGTGAAGAAATGATTTTCTTGTGGAATGGATGGTCACCATGCAAGATATTGCCAATGTTAAAACATACCTGTGTAATGGAAGAGACGAATACTCCAATAAACCATTCTTCTATTATACAATCATTCATTTAAAAAATAACATCGACACTATGCAAACAACTAGCCCATGCCAAGGGGTGTGAGATAAAATCAACACCAATAACCTCTAATGCATCATGGGGGAGCATATTCCATCACAACCGATGTGGTGGATCCTGGAAATTATGTGGTGATAGGTACACTAGATATTCATTCAAAAATAGAATATTTTCTTTTCGATCATGGTTATACACATTCCATTACATCACATATATTTATTACAACTATTAAAACACCAGAAAAAACCTTGGATGTATAGTAGAAATTGAAAACATCAAAAGGGGGGATTATTGCATCCATTGTATATAAATACTCTCTTGTTAAATGTTTTGGGTTGAAATTTTTCCGAAATCCTTATGATAATCCCTTTATTGTGATTTTATGAAATTCTGGTTATGCATTGGTTTTCCTTATATAAATCCAATATAAATTGATGAGAGAAGGAAAAAACTATTCATATTTTGAATCGTAATCTGATTTTGTAAAATTTCAATGAGGGTGATGAATCTTCTTATGCACCATTATCCCAGGAATGCATATTATTTCCTGATGAGAAATAATATCAATATATATATAATTATTGATTCTATGAACATTTTTATCTTTTAAGACATCCCCACTGTGAAGGAATACACTAGTGTTTTCCCAAAGAATCATATGGCCTTCCATCTAGGTGAAAAGATGTCTTATCATTCAATATTATATTTGGGATGTTAAAATTATCCAATAGTATGAATTTAATGGATATTATGAAAAAAATATCTAAATAAAATTATATAGAAGAATCTGGATAAACATTTTATATTCCCAAGTGATTCACCTTGTGGATCAGTGGTATTCTTCGACAAGAAGGATTGTTCAATTCGCTTTTTCATTCATTATCATGTGCTATAGAAGATAATGTTAAAGAAACAAGTATCCTCTTAAAAAGATTGATGAAATATTAAATAAAATATGTGGAGTCCAATACTTCTCATATTTGGATCTTCATTTTGGGTATTTTCATGTATGGGTGAAGGAGGATATACCCAATATTACATTATATACCTGTTTAGGACAATATGAATTCATTGTAATGAAATTCAAACTCACTAGATCTCAAAAAATATTTATTGAATTGATGAATATATTCTTTATAGATTTCCTATAAAATATATTGTAGTCTTTATTTTAGATATAATAATATACTCCAAAATAAATGGTAAGCATCTCAGAATTATGTTAAAGGCCTTTTTTAAGGATAATCATTATAAAAAGTATAAAAATTGTTAGTTCACATTGATGGAAGAGTCATTATTAGGGAATATTATCCAAATAAATGTACTATATAATGACCCTTAAATGGTTAAAAAATTATAGGATATATGAGTCCAAAATATCTGTCAATAATCTATAGTTTCCTTTATTTAACTTGGTATTTACATCGATTTGTGGGAAATGTTTTGTGATTATCAAAATATCTTACTAGGATGACTCAAAATATAGTTTCATATTCTTAGTTTTGTATTTTCTTCTTTGTAGAATTATCTCTATGGGATAACTTGTAAAATAAATATAGATCATAAGAACATGAAATATATATTTAAACATAATGTAAAGAATATGTGACAAAGAAAATTGTTAGGCCTGATTAACGACAATGTCTTATGAATCAATTACCATCCTAGGAATTCAAATAATGTGGTAGACTATCTATGTAGAAATGGTCCAGAACAATTTCATTTATGATAATTCATAAGGATAAAAACTATATAATCATGACAAGGATTGACATGGGAATCATAATGGAAGAAACATCATCAATCCTTTGTCAAATGATTCCTCAACCATCCCATCGAGAGAAGAAAAAGTACAATCAAATGGATAATGTGGAAATTCAAAAGTACATTAATGTTATATGAAAAGGGGTATTTGTAGTGTTTAGAATTATTGAATATGATTTGTATGCTTTTTGTACTGACTATATGTACCATTAAATTATGAGTTAAATAAATTTTTCTTGGATTATACAGATAACGCGACCTTCTTGATGACTTTAGGGGGAATGAAGATGTAACAAGATCATTGAGAGCCATGTTGGAGATATAATTTTAAAAATGAGTTCATAGAATACAAATCATCGTGTCTAGCATGCCAATAAGTAAAATATAAAAGGAAAAAATAAATTGAGTTGATGTAACCATTTCTCATAACTTTCTGGACACACGAATACATAACCATATAATTTTTCTATGGTAATATGATGAAATTAGAATAAAATAATCATATATAAGTTGTGGGGGCGGGGGTCATCTTAATGATTATAATAAATTAATTTCATCTGAGAGTATGTATAATATGATCAAGATTCAAGGATATATATTTGAGATGTAGTGAGGCTTCATGTAATACACTTATCGATTTTATCTGATCGAGATCCATGATTTACATCATTGTTCTAAAAGATCATCCCATATTATCTAAATTCTATGTTGAACTTCATCATGACTAGTCACCATCAAATGGGTGGAAAATATGAGCCGACTATCCAAACACTTGAGAATATGTTGAGAGCATGATCATTATACATAAATAAGTATTTGATCAATATCATCATCTGGTTGATTTGAAATTTAATTATAGTTCCCTGTTAGGAATCGAAATGGATGCCTTTTAGGCCTTTATGGGAGGAGGTGTAGAACTCTTACATATTGTAATTAACTTGGTCAATATAAATATCTATGTCCTAAAATGGTATAAGAAATTATGGAACATTCCAAAACCATTATATAAGACATCAGGTATTATTATAGCTGAAAGAAGAGCTACGATTATTATAATCCATGAGACCTGGAGTTTGAGGTTGGAAATGAAGTATTCGAACACATATCTCTATGGAATAAGGTCATGATAATTTTTAGGAAGGTAAATATTAGTCAAATATACATAAGTCCCTTAGAGTTCATTTATTTTATTGGAGTAGTGGCACATCAACTAAACTCTCACATAACATATCTATTGTACATGGTGTGTTCCATGTATCCCCCATTATGAATTAAATACTAGAACCCTCCCATATTCTGAATGCTGAGTTGGTACCATTTGATATTGACCTTTTATATTAAGGTAATCCATTGGAGATCATTTATTGTAGACAAATATTTATTTGAAATAATATAATGAAGCTAATTAATGTGCTATATAGAAACAAAAAGCATAATTAATTAATATCAGAATTATATGGGGTAGTGAAATAATATAACCCTACACTATTTCAATGTTCTGAATAAAAATCTGTTGGACAAAATTTATGAATGGGGGATGACTATAATTACCGATAATTTTATAAATAAAATTACCTTTTAGTATGATTAATTTTCCAATTAGGTATTATGGTTATAAAAATTTCATGAACATAATTGGTTTCATTATAACCCATAAGAATTAAAATACTATTATGAATAATAATCATTGATAATATATTCATTGAAAAGTGATTATATGATTATAATAAATATTTTTTTCATAGAAAATCCAATTTATAAAGGAAAGGGATGCGATAGCCTCATATAGTAGGATAATAACATAAGAATCCCACATAACATAGATTTTGTGGGTGGTAGAATCATTGGTCTTTTCTCTTGAGGAAGTCTAAGCTAAGATCCAACAAATAAAGTAGGAGTGAAACTGTTTCTGTGAGAAATTCAAGCTCATCGATATCACAACACAAACAATGTATTCTAAACCACACCATGAATGTATCAGTATCGTAAAACTTACCATTAGTGAATGTATTTGATAAATAAAGGGATATATATCAGACTGAATTATTAATAATATGTTAATTATGTTGAATAATGAAAACATGCTCTTTATATCTTTGTAATATTATACATGTTTTTTTATTTAGAGGATGCAACAAAAATTTTATTTTTGTTTAATATAGAAGATTAACTATGAAATATATTATGATGAATTAATTGAATTTTGAAATAAATAAAATTTAATAAAATATTATTTTTAAGTAATGATTATTACATTAAAAAGTTAATAAAATTTTAAAAATTTAATGGTAATTTCTATAATGGTTCGAAAACGATTATGGAAAAAAACCCAACATTTCACAAAAAAAATAGATTCTAATTTAAAAGTGAACATTAAAATATTATGAAACTTATTTTCATAAAATACATATTATTTTTTGAAATAATATGTTGAAATTATACAATTGTGAATTTTTAATAATTGTCTCAGAGAGTTGTATTTTTTTGTAATAATTATATACGATATTAATATATTGTGTGTATTATGAAAACATCATGACCCAAAAGTTAGGTAATTAATTCAATAATGTTTAAAAATGAAAAATATATATTTCCCCTATAAATTATATTTTTTCGAATTTTTATTATTTCTATAAATCCATTATTAACCATCCAAAACCTTTATTATACATTATGTTTATAAAATAATTTTCATAAAACAAATTACTCACTTCCCCTTAATGGAGCTTAATAATTCATTCATATCGGTCCTTTTCCTTATAATATAGTGAAAACAAATCCCCCTTAGCACAATTATGTGGAAAAAGGAATATGAATGCTATTTGATTACTTTTTTATATTGAGTCTGAAACCTAGGTTTAAAAAATAATAATGAAATCCACACTAATTTCTTATATATAACTACCCATATTCCCATTACATTTCTCTAAAAAACCTTATATGATTCCCTTAATCATCCGTACTTCTTCCATTATCATCCCAATGCACCCCTATGCTCTCAAGATGATCCTCTCAAGCATTTGGAGTTACCCTCTCCTAGTATAGTATCATCTCATTCACTTTATTCAAACATCTCCATTATCTTATGTCTATTATTTCTAATTAAAAATGATTTGATATATTATTCCATATCCTATTACCACCATAGAAGTTTTAAATGATGAGATAACCCTATCTATCTCATTAATCCCTCCCATTAAATTTTTTCCCTCGTTATGCTGTAAAACAATATCCATGATTTTATAGGCCAAATAATTGTGTAGTGAATTCCCATAACAATTTACTATCAATGGTTTTGACCATTATGAACTTATAATTTTATGTTTTGGGATATACATGTATGAAATCCACATTCAAATTTTATAGGACTAATTTTTTTCAAATATGTTATTTTGTATATGATCTATGTCACAAACATATGAATGTACATTATGTGATTATCATGGATGAATGAAGATTATAATAGCCTAGATCCCATACTCACATATTTGGTGTTTAAATCATAAGAATTACATGTATATCATTGATATTGATAAGGGTGTAATTTATTTCCCGTTTAACCCTTAAAAATTCAAAAGAAAAAAATTATCTCTTAGATCCTAGAGGACCATTTATGTTTAGTATTTTATTTAATAAAGAATAAATCAAACATAAAAAATCAAAGTACATTGAATGATACCTTCTACAACATATCCCATCTATTATAATTCACATAAGGACATCATTATTATCCATATGAAATTTATTATTGACATGATTCAATAAAACTCATATGTTAATATTAGAGAAAAATGAAACATTAGATGGGTGGGATAGAATTCTCAATAAGTATAAACATTTGAATTAGGAATTCAATGTGACGATGGGCATAATATGTAAATAATGGTTTGATGATATCGAAAATATTTGTGAAAAAGTTATAAAATAACTCATACCAATATATACATGGATAATCAAATATTAAAACATAGAAAAATAGAGTCATCAGAATCAATAATCATGAGCCATGTGATATACTTTTTCATCATATATAACATTAAAATACCATATAATTAAATTATATAACCTATTGGTGTCCTGGAACATCATCTCATAGATCCCTTACTGGATCCTTATAGAACCCATACAAATAGAATTTCTATATGAAAACATCCAATATAATTATTTGAAGAACATAATCATCACCAAATACATTGGAGTAATACCTAAGAGATCCCATCATATAATATATAAAGGGGTCACCCAACTCCATCTAGGAACAACTACCTCATATATAGTCCGAGAACAACTACATGAATAAAGTACATATAGATTGCATTATAAAACTCATAAAAATATTCATTATTCATTTATAGACTAATGACCCCCATTGAAAAGAGATGGGTTTCTTGTCAATCTCATGGAAACATGATTAACCCATTAATAATTAAATGGAATCCATACAAATATTTTTGAAACAAGATTAACCTATTGATATTAAATTGGATCCAAAACATTATCTTTGAAATATGGTTAAAATATGGAGAAGAAACGACTTCCATAAAAATACAATGTAAAAAAAACATAATCCATCTAGAGAGAGAATGATAATTGTATCACTATAAATATTACATATATTAGCATAGGTAAAAAATGTTATTTACATTTATTAATGTAAATTCCATTAAAATATCATTAATTAAATTTATAAGTAAATACCCATTACATTATGAAAATATATTTTTAAAACAAAACAAATTATTATATTCCTTTTATTTGAAAATATCATGGAAATTTAATAATTTAATATTTTTAAAATAATATAAATTTTTTTTTTGGAAAATATCATTTTTTATTTCAATAAAAGTCAAATTATTTTAATAATTTTAGAAAAAAAAATTTTGGATGTAAATGATTTTGGATCGAAAAGGAAATTTTTCATAGAAACAAGATTTTGAACAATTGAGAACACAAAGAGAAGAAAATGAAAGGAAAAAATGTATTCTCATTAAATAAAAACAGGAGAAGAAAATAAATTATAATTATTTATAGGTAGATCATAATATATTAACTTTGGAGTCTTAATCACAAATAATCTTAATAAAAAAATGTGATTATAACATGAAACTCTTACCACTTTGGAAACATTGAATCATAAGAACCATGATTGAATAACACTTTTTTAGGTATATAATATCTTGAAAATATAATTATTCATGAAATAACTTGTAAAATAATTTCTATATATCCTCAAAAAAATAAGATATCTGTATAACATAACAAATGTCTCAAAGAAGGTATATTATGACAAAAATCCATTACTATATTGGTAACATTGAAACCGTAAAACCCATGAAATAGGGTTCCTAAAATGGATATGTAAATCCCCATAAATATATTTATAAGAATAATAAAATAATTTTTTTTGGAATTATATATGTGAAATATATATATATAATTTGTGAATATAGAATATGTCACCTAGAAATAAACATGAGACGAGAAAAAACATATATTGAGTTTGATTCATCAACTATTTTCTTTATATTTATATATAATTAAATAATGATACTTGTTAAATTTGATGAGAAACATTTCCAGATTCATTATAGCTTTTATTTAATATATATAAATGTTATGTATATTTATATTAATCAATCATGTTTATGTCATATCATTTAACCACATTAGGTTAATTTATCAAAAACAGCTTCGGTTAGCAGACTATGGTCAAAGCGTTAATTATTTATTCATATAAAAAATAAGAATCATAATATTTTCAATTATTTATATATCATATATTATTTTCAAATAAATCATGGAATATGGTTATGAATAATTAAATTAAATGAATATCATATAGATAAAAGGTAGTACGTACACTTGAGTAAGGTTTCTATTTTTTCAATAAACATTTTAGAAAGAAGGTATGCAATGTATTACCATTATAGAATGATAATTATATTATAAGTAACATAATATTTAATAATATATACTTACATATATAGTTATTTTTATTTTTTAATTAAATAAATAAAATAACCATGGGTCAAAGAGGTTGTATTCAACATTTCGATGAACGATGTTATAACTTGTACAATGTGTGAAATGGTAAGAATAAAATGATATAATATATTTATAGATATGTAATTATTTAATTAATATAATAATAATTAAATTTAAATCTTATATAATCAATATTGATCCACTTATTATGTCCCATGTAACATGTTAGTGAAATACAAAATACATCGCTTCACGATGTGGTAATTCTACATACACAGGAGTGACGTTATCATACTCCCTATGTTATAAAATGAAATGAAAATGTAAATATTATACTGAATAATGAGTTATAATTATGTTTTAAATATTTTAAAAAAATTAAATGATGTGTTTTTCTAGAATTATTTCCCACCATGAATAATCGTAATGGAAAAAAGAAATGACATCGTTTTACGAGGTGACGATCCCCCATACACACAGAGCATGATTTTGTAACCCATTTGATTGATGTGTGTGGGTTTTTATAGGTTTTAAAATTAATTATAAAACATATAATTATATTAATTATACAATGTTTATTATATATTCATTGTATTTTAAATGTATCTTATGGTGGAGAAATAAATAAATAAATAAAACACATATTGATGAATGTTACCTCATTTTGGGTAAATCATTAATATTTTCACAAAAGGACATTATTGATTGGATTTTTCCCCAAGTAAGGATAATAATATGATTTTAAGGATTTTAATAAGTAATTATGTCATGTAATAGCTGATCCAAATGTATTGGTAGGTGTGAACAGAGGTGGAGTTGGGAGGTTTTTATAATTTGGTAGAGGATACAATTGGTTTTTTCTAAAGAATTTAATGTGACCCAAATATGAACATTAAAAGGAAATAATAGTGAATGAAAATATACCCTTGATGTTATAATGTTGATATATTTGTAGATAATGGAATCATTACATGTTTCTAGAATATTTTTCCCAAATGTTTAATGTTTTGTCCCTTTGTAAACTCATTTTTTAACCTAATCGATATAAATAAATTTTATTTTTTTCACTAATAAATTTTATAAAAATCATTATGAAATAATTAAATATTATACATGTTTTTCTCAAATGCATATTCCATTTCCCTATTAATTTCACATATGTGCTAATATTTGACTTTTTATGATTCGTACAGATGTAGTGAGAAACATGGTTTTTAAAAATAATATTTTCTTAGAAAGAGATCTTTCTATATTCACTATTCGATTAATAATAATTGTTATATAAAACTGTATTGTTATTTAATTATATTTAGTATATAATTTTATTGAAAAAATTCCCCATTATTTATTATTTTTATTAATAAAATAAGAGAAACATAATGTATTTTAAAATCATTTTTTTGAAAAAAAAAATATTTTAAACATAAACAATATTATAATAAAAACTAATATTATTTGTATTAAAATTATTTAAGTGTATTATCCCCAAAATTTGTAATATTAATACAAAATGAAAACATTTTTGTTATTTTTAATTACATAATTTATTGAAAAGAGAAGTTTTTTATAAGACATTGTTATTTTCTTTATTCACTAAAAAATATATATTTTCTAAAAATCCCAAAATATTGCCCAATATAAATATAGATTTTATTCTTGAAAAATGATATGTATTTTTACATTAAATTCAAAAAAAAATTTACAAATTAGTTTTAAATTAGCTGTTATATTAAAATGTGACACTTATTATTGATGAATAAATAATTTAAGAAAACAAAAAATTAGATTTATCCTCTCTACAATTCGCATATGAAAAATGATAAACATTATATTAAATTTATTATATCTAAATTTCATTAATATATTCCAAAAGAGTTATTTTTTAATTTAATATTAAAACAAAATATTTTTAGAATTATATGTTTTTTCTAAATAAATATTTCCTTTTATTATCAAAAAGTTGTTATTTTCTTCTCTAATTGATTGGTCTTTAAATATTTCATTAAATATACATGTGTAAACAATTATTTCATAATTCAGTTAATATTATTAATACACACTTCATAAATCTAATATATAATGGTAATATATATCATGGGTTTTTTTGAGTTATGTGTTTCATATTGAATACAACATTGAATATAAATACATCAAGATTTTGTGTAATGTAAGTTATATTGAGTGTTTTATGTAAAAAAAATCATAACTAGTGTTTCATGTTCTTCACAAAAATGTAATATAATTTTCTTCGTTTGAAATATATGGGTGCTAAATAAACCCACCCTTTAATAAATTGCATCCTCGGAATAGGAACATTATCTTGGTAATCAAGGAATTGGAACATGAAAATAATTTTTTATCCTACATAAAAATGGTTAACAAAAATTATTCATAATAATATAGAAAGATAATTAAAAATATCATATGCAATAACATAGAACTATTTTTCCCTATAGGATAACATTAGTTGTAACAGAGAAAAAGAATAAAACCCTTAGGTAGTGATAGATGTCATTGATCCCAAAAAAGAGAATGATCAACGGAGAGTTAAATACACCAATTCAATAAATTAGTGTTGATTGAAAAGGAAATTGATTCTTTTGAATTGATATTACTGAGATAATAATTTTTTTTTCAAAATCTGTTTCTTATACCTGAGAAATCCATTTCAATATAGAATATAAGAATATGGATATATTCATTATTTATTTTTATAATTTCATCCATTAATTTAACTCCACCACAATCCATTGTTTTCCTATATATTATGACTATTAACGATTAATTTTTAATAATTTATTCACTAAAATAATCTTTTAAAGACAAAATATCTTTAAAATATATAATCATAATATCTCAATTATATTTAGACATAAACAAAAACCAAAATAGTTAACAAATGGTTTGATAGTTACCAAAATAAGAACCCCTTTATGTGATATATTAGTAATCAAATGTAATGGAAAATGATCAAACAAAATCATTAAATGAATAATCATCTATAAAATTCCAAAAACTATTCTTAATTGTATATGAAACCCAAGGATTGTAAGGATTTAATCATATATTATTCCAATAAAAATAAACAATTATTAATAAAATAACAAGTCATATGGTTTCGAAATAAACATAATATTTACCTATGAAAATTTCATACTAACTATGAAATCATGTAGACCAATGTTATGTGATAGATCCTATTTTCCCCGTGGTTGTGCGTTCTGGATCTGTGCCATTACCAGATGTGAAAGGTTTTCACCCATCATTTTAGGTTGTTTTTCTTTTCCTTTGAACATGGAAAAAATAATTCATACTTAATTATCAGAAAAAGATGATCTAGGGGACTAAAAATAACCAAAACCAAAAAAATATCTCACAAAATTTCATTAATAACTTCAAAATATTTTGTACATAATACTCTCAAATTTGAATTCAATGAAATTGAAATTATAAAAACATTAATTAATTATACTTGTCATGCTATCCATAACTCTTAAGATGACCTCGCATGAAAAATTCATAATCTTATATGTTATCAAAACCATCTATTTTTACCAACTATAATAACCTAGAACCCGAACTCCTAGATCATATGATGATATCATAAACTATACATTTTAGAATTTCATGATGAAAATGGTAACTATTTTCTTCTATCCAAACCATAGGAAATTAATAAGGAAAATTGGATAAAATTAATCCTACTAGAACATCAGTGTTTCTAATTTTAGATAATAATTACAATATCCTTAATAAACAATTCACATAACATTAAAAGATAATTTATACCAATTAAATGATATTTTTTCACATTAAAAAATAATCATCAGCCATATAGAATCACATCAAGTCATAATTCATAAAATCACTTTCACTATAACATGGAAAAAAAGAAATATCAGAGGGGTGATCTCAAATCCCCATTATGGGTATGAATAATCATTAGAAATTTATTTTCATTAATTATAATTAGGATTTTATAAGGGTATGTCAACATAATCTTTTTTCATGGGAGAATCACAAAAAAAACACATACACACCACAACCGAGATCAAAAAATATAATGAATTTGTAATGGAAAGAGTAATAAAAATCAACAATAATTAGTGGTTGTAGTTGGGGTTTGACTTAGTGGTAAGAACCCTGTAATAATACATGGAAAATGGGGGTTCAAAACCCATGGGGCACAGGTTACTGTAGCGGTACTGTGGAAGCGGTGACACTGTTCATCAGCGGGTACTATTGCGACGGCATGGCACTATAGCGGCGGTAGGGCACTGTAGTGGCGGCGATACTGTGCGATACTATAGCAGCAGGTTACTATTCACAGAATGTGAATTGGCCTTAGAATATGGGCCTACAGGCTATGTAATGGGCTACAAGCCCACTGGGCCTTCGGGCTATGTAATGGGTTTCCCTCTACCCTGTTAAAAGAGGACATTGCTTTGATTTAATAATAAAAATGAGGCTTCGACCCCAACCTTTAAAAAAATCTACAATCATTAGCCATGTTATATCAATATTGATCAAATTAATCATCATAAAACCTTAACAAGCACAGATTAGCTTATTTTTAACATGGAACATCGTCTCATTTAACCATTATAATTAGAATAACCATATCTTGAACATAAAATTTAATTATCTGGTGAACATGATCAATAACCTATGAATTATATACTTATGTAATCAAAGCCATTATAAATGATATAATGGGATAAAGTGGTGCTATCTAGGCTCACTACTCAATTAAAATTTACAAGTGTCACTAAATGAATAAATTATAAATATTTTTCATCATAAAACTCATAGAAGAAATCATTATTCATTTATAAACTGATCAACGCATTGAAAAAGATGAGTTTCATGTCAATATTTTTTTATACATGATTAAAACATGTAAAATAAAAATTTTCTATAAATATATTTTTGAAACAAGTTTATCTTGTGGAAATTAAATTACTTCTATAACAATATCATTGAAACATGGTTTTCCCATATAAAACTGGATCGATAAAAATCTCATTGATAAAATATTAATCAAAATAAAGAAACAATAAGGGTGGAATCGCTAAAAAATTTCCCTATTTTATCATAGGAAACAATATGGGTTGTTTTCGTTGATGAATGAAAATACCATTTAAAACAACATTAAAGATATTTTGATGAAAATATCCTTTTCATTTTGAAAATAACTTTTTAAACATAAAACATTTGAAAATCTATTTATTCTAAAATAGAAATGAATATTTATAATAGATGATTTTTGAAATCATTTATACAATTTATTTAGTAAAATATCTTTTTATCATTGAAAAAAACCTTTTTAAAACCTTTTTCAAAAAAATTGTTTTGGAAGAAAAATAGTTTCCAGACGAAAAAATGATTTTTTATAAGAACATTACTTTGAAAACCTGGGTACATAATGAGTATAAAATAATGGGAAAATATGTTTTCTAATGACATAAAAATAAGATAATTGATGTAATCTAATTTATTTAGACTTAGATTGTATGATATTAATATTTGAGACTTACTCAAAAACAATACAGATAAATGATGAGATTGTAACATTAAACTCACACCACATTATAACATTGAATCTTAATCCATGTGAATGAATAACATTAAATAAAACATATAGTATAATACAAGTTATTATATTCATGATATAATGTTTAAATGTGGTAGTATACACACCACAGAAAATATGATAGGTGTACACCATAACAAATATCTGAATGAAATAAATTGTGAAAAAATACCATTCTTCTTTGGTGACTTTGAAACCATAAGTCACATGAATGATAAATCATAAAATGGATCAGCAATTTAAAATAAAAATATTTATTAGAAACAAAATATACATACATGGTTATTATAAACAATTCACAAAAAAATATGATGTTTTAATATCAAATATATCTTACAGAAATAAACGTGAGATATGAATACCCCTATCCTTAAGTCAGATTCTAATCACATGTATTTTCTCAACACAATTAATAAAATTTTGTTAATTATTTACATTATTGAGAAATTTTTTTTAAAAAATTATTAATTTTATTGAAATTATAAAAATTTTATATATAATTACTTAAAAAATTATGTTTATGTTGGATGTCTTGAACATATTTTGTTTATGTGTCAAAAACAACTTTTGTAGGCCGACTATTTTCAAAGGGGTCATTATTTATAAAAAAATAATAAGTATTACATAATATTTATATTTATACATAAAATATTATTTCAATTCTAATAAATTAATATTCTTAAAAACAGAAACTAACATTACGATAATGGATATGGTTAACCATATATACGCACAAGTAACATTTCTGTATTTTCAATGGTCATTATTGAAGGATGGTGTAATATTATGTATATATATTTATATATACTCATAAATATATAATAAATAAAATATTATTTAATTATGTATATTTTTTGTAAAATTATATTTATGTGGGATGAAATAATGAAAAATGTTATATCATTGAGGAGATGATAGTCTACAAGTCCATGAATAATGTTATCACTTTTACAGTGTTTGAAATGATAAAAGAAAAGTGATAAAATATATTTAAAAAATTATAATTATTTAATTATATTCATTAATATTTCAATAATACCATATTTATTCATTATTGAAACACTTATTACATTCCTTATAACACATTAGTGAAAATTCTTCCCACCTCTTCATGAGGCGGTAGTCCACCATACAGATAAGAGACATTAAAGTATGCCCTACGGTATGAAATGTTGAAAGGGTGTATATTATATAATGATTATAGAGGAATAATTATGGTATGAATAAAAAATATCATACATATACATTAGGTTCAACATTATGACCAACCATGAGAGGTGGTAATGGAAAAATGATTGACAACATTTTAGGAGGCGGTAGTCACCTTGATACACAAATGATGATTGGGTAATCCATTTGATGGAATTGTGTGTGTTTTTTGGTATAAACGTAAACATAGAAATAATTAATTATTTTTATGATACTATGGTTATTATATAATAATGTTAAATTATTAATTCATTGGGGGATATAATGAAATAAAAAAAATATTGATGAATGTTATGTATTATTTGTGTGACACATATTGGTTATCACCAAAGGCTATCCATGATTTTATTTCTAACCAAATTAAGGATTCACGGATTAGATGGAAGAATATTTAAATTTATTTTTAGGATAATGAGAATGAAAAAGTATATGAGATGTTTGAAGAGGGGAGGAGTGGGGGATGGCTTTTATAAGTGGGGGAGAGGGTTAACTTAGTATTTTTCAAAATAATGGTAGATGAAACAATTTTTTTTACCTATAATGCATCCTATAATGAAAAAAATGAGAAAATATATGAGTTAAGGTAGATATATAGACACTAAAATGGGGATTAACATGTTTATATGACATTTTTTCCATTACATTAGTGTTTAGTCAATTGGTAAATTCATTTTTACCTAAATCGTTGTTATTAATTTTAAATATTTTCGTTAAATCTTTTTGTCAAAAATTAAGTTAAGAATATTAGAAAATAATAATTATGATTATTCAAAATATGTGATAAATTTCTAAAAATTAAATTAATAGAAATTTGAATATTTAATTTAATATTACACTCATATACGCAGTGAGAAAATGATTTTTTATATGTTTTTTATAAAAACATGATTCTATATATAATCTATGAATTATAATAACGATTATTTGATACTAAATTAATATTTAATGATATAATGTCTATTAATTTTTTTTAATATTACTCCCTTTATTTATTATTTTAATTAATTTTAAAGGATAATAATTATGCATTTTAAAAAAATTCATAGAAAATCTTGTTTTAAACACAATAAAAATTATACTAAAAAACTAGTGTTTTCCAATATTCATTGAGAGAACAATATATTACCAAAAATCAAAAGATTTCACTGAATGTAATGTTTTTCATACCACATCAACAAAATTAGATAATGTTTTTCAAAAATATTATAAAATAGTCAAGATTTTTATTTAAAATATGGTTCAATAAAAAAGAGACAAAACATGTTTTTTTGTAAAAATATATAGTGTTATGTAATGAATTAGATTTATCGTGTTTAGAAAACATAGATGATGAATGATAAATAATATTTTGACTATATTATATATAAAATTTATTAACATAATCCAACACGAGTGTTTTTTAATTTATTAATTTAAGACACACTTGTGCGCATTAAAATAGTTTTTCAGAAAATGATATTTTTTATTCAAAAAAGTATTATATTTTTCATTCGAATTAATCAATCACCAAAAAATAAAATACATATACATGTGCAATTTATATTTTCATAATTTTGTTAATCATTTTCACATAGTCCATTCCAATGACTATGATATGATGTTAATATATATCATCAGTTTTTTATATTCGGTGGTGCTTGTTGAATACGCTATCAAAAATAAAAACCTCAGGGTTGTATATAATGTAAGATAAACTGAATATTGTGTGTAATAGAAAAAATTACATTATTTTATATCCTTTATTGTTTCAAAAAAAAATTATTATTTTAAAAAAATTTGTGTTGTACTAATAGTTCTTGAATGGATTGAGTAATGTTTTATCCTCATGCGATATGATGTATGGAACGCGAGAGTCAATCCTCAGCACATTATGTTATTTTGTATTAGTGGTTTACACAGATTAATGACTATGATTTCATGTTTAATGTTATTACCATATTCCCAGGTTTCCATTATGTTATCAATCAATATCATGACTCATTGTTTCATTTCAGATTCTTACCTGTTTTATGCTCCAATGATATGTCTATTGTATAAAATTTAATACATTCTTCTTGTTAGGATTTTTTTATTCCATAACTAAGATTTATATCTCACCAATTTATTTTGTATGGCCCCAGGTAATGTCATGCAATTTTATGAACAATGGAATAATATGAACATGGTAAGGATGTTTTCAATAATAATGATCTATGCCATGTTTTATGTAGTTGTGTAATGTACCTAATTCCCAAAGACACTCAGCTTATTTATCTTCTGGGTTGTATTATGTGCAATATTATATACTAAATAATGGATTAATTTATAATAAATAAAATGGGTTTCAAAGAATCTTAATCTAAAATAGTTTTCCTCAAGATCAAACCATGAGGATCCCTTTTCATCCAACTTCAACCCAAAGACTTATAAACCCAACTCTAACCAATAGACTCATTCTCCTAGATTCATATGGAATATTTTAAATACTCCCAACACAAAAAATTTTAATTTACAGTTATTAAAATATTTATCTACGATAATATTATATATTGTTATTCCACTATAATCATGTATGATATTACATGGTCGTGTACCAATTCAATTACATTCAATATCCACAAGTTCGGTCTAATGGTCTTGCTCGATAATGTTAATCACATATAGGTAATCAATTTCCTCAAAATATCACTAATAAAAAAATCCTTCCATATTCTATGTTCTTATCCTCACTGAATGTGTTTATTTGGTTCATGAAATATTGATCAATATTTTAGTAAAGAAAATACTTTCACAATTTAACATAATTCTACTTCATGCATGAGTTTTGTGGTCTTATTAATAAAAATAATCAAATGTGAAATTATTTTTCAATATTTCTGTAATGTTTATACATTCTTTTTATTTCCAATTTTTTCCTTATGTGAGTGTACATTCTCATGTTCATGTACACAGGAACTATCTTCCTTCAAGATCGACTGAATAATTAACTTATACCTCACACATGCATGTTCATCACATGAATATATATAGAGTTATAAAACTTATCAGAATCATGTTCTTAACCTTTTATCTTATACTATTTTTTATCTTCATGTGAAAGGGTAAGAACCAAATCTTCCTTCTTTCATTGAATAATATAAGAGAATACATTTTCACATGTTGTCTTAATGAGTTCGAACAATCCATAATATGTAGCTAAACTTTTATAATCCTTGTCATAATAGGTTTGTGTATACATTACTTTGGTTTCATCTTGATATGCTTTATTGAGAGGTTTCCATGTCAAGAGATCATGGATTCTCCTTCTTCATGCTAATTATGGGCTTTTAAGTATGATTATTTTTTTAACAGGATAAGATCTTCACAATATTCTTCTTCATCTTCAAAAAATCAATGATATTCATGGATTCCCTACCATTTGATAAAACTATGTTCATAGTTATTTTTTTCATTATATAAAAACAAGAAGTACTCAAATTTAATAGTAACCCTCTAAACCAAAATGAGACTTTATTTTAGGTTGGGATTCATATCCAATGAACACCTTTTAGACTTGAATATTTATGAAATAATGAATTCAAAATATATTTCACGTGGAGGAATAATTTTGAATCCATTAATATGTCAACATGTAAATATGAAATATGATTTTAATTTTCTATGTTATTATAATAGTAATCATGTGAAATTTATCATGATCAACTTCTTCCCACATGCATCAAATGAAAATCACATGCATCAACTCAATAACTAAAACATTCAACAACAATCCTAATGACAATTTCTTTGTTAGAAATTGGCATAATCAACAAGAAAAATATTATACGCATAACATATTATGTTTGAATGAATATCTGGTGACAATTTTTTTATGGTATTAAGCATATATTATTTATGGACATGGATTCAACCATAGAAAATATCAGAAATAATTACATAAACAAATAGAGGATCTCATGAATTTATAGGTCTAGGAAGTTAGTGATTCGGTAGAACAACCCAGACCTACAAAATTGGATGATATACATTCCTTAAAAATCACTAATGATATATCTATTATATCATGTGTTTCATCATACCATGGGAAAAATTTATTATGGACGGGATATTTTTATTAATCTGTAATAACCATAACAAACTCAAGATATTAGTGGAAGAATAAAACCCACATACACCATACATAAGGCCATAATAGACTCTTCTAAACACAGTATCCCACCAATACCTCATAGTTTATCTACAAGAATCTACACCCAGTCATGTATTTTTAGATCTAGATTTGACTATGTTTTTTATTCCAAGAAGTATTATTGGGTCAACTCTCTCATGCAGTCAACCCACAGGTCCCTCAAGTGTTGTAAAAGGGCTGGTCTTTAAGGGTTTTCAATGGGTGGGAAATTTTTTATATAATTATATGTCATAAAATAAATAGAATACCAAAGTGAAATATATAATTCCAACCATTCATAGATTCCTTCCTCAACATTCAATTATATCTGAATATATTTCATTGAACTCATAATTTAATTCTCCGGATGAAAAATATATAAATATAATTTTTTCATGGTCAATATCAACTATTCTTATGTTCAGGGAGATATATATTTTCCTAGACATCCTTTTTTTTATTCATTAGGAATTTCATTAAAATTAAATTGTTCACATGTCAATAGTCATTGATGATCAGTTCAACAATCATTAAACATAATTTTTGAATTTAACAGGCATGATACACAATCTCAATTATTGAATATAAATAAATGCATCGTGCATAACCATTTTATCCAACAACTCAAAAAACCCAATATTAAAACTTAATTTAAATTAAAGTAAAATACTGGTCCCATTCGGGTGGTTAAAATATAAAGACGTAAAGATTCATAATGAATAAATTGTTCGATGAATATTTAAATGGGTTAACAATGTATTATGTGAAACTAGATAATAACCTGAGAAGTTATAAGAAAGTAATATTTTAGAAAAGATCATGTGCATCCCACACTAAATTTTTATTCTAAAGTTTTGACTTTAGATGATTAAATATTTTTACTGTTAATATTGATGACTAATAAGAAATTTCAAAATCTAATTAGTTAGGATATGATAATGTTGTGTAGAAAAATGGAATTTCTGAAAAGGATGTTTCATTTAGAACCTTGAAACTTTGGAATTCAAATCATGTTATTAATAGATAGCAACATTTAAATTTATAATCATATGATTTTTTCTAAAATAAATTTGATGAACTGGTTTCTATGATCTCAATAAAATTAAAAAATGTTTTTGAAAATAAATGTGTTAGCTCCTTTGAAATTTATTTAGGTATATATCTATTATAATTTTCATTGTAAAATGATCCAAATTTAATGTTGAAAAAGATAGCGATAAATAAGAAGAAACCCCTAGATTTTTCCCTTATAATAATTCTAAATATTCAGTTATTTCTTCTAAATATACTGGAAAAAATGTCTCCAAATATTAAAAGAGGGAATAATTTTATAAAAAATGATAAATTAGTGAAAATAAAGAGAATTTGATGATATATTGGGATTCCATGACCCAACTATTAATAAATTAATTTTGTGAATATTTGATGTATTAAATATTAAATCAAACATCTTATTAGATATTGTTCATTATTCTACATTACATTAATGTAATATTGTCCTAGAGTATTATTCATATTGATAATGTCACAGTAGTACCCCTCTATTATGAGAACCTTGAGGTTTCATGAAAATATTTGAAATATTTTTTAATTGTTGGATAACATACTATGATGGGACCTGTAGAATATAAACTCTCCGGTGCGAGTAATTTTAAGAAGGCGATTCATCTTCTCTTTAAGTTCACACTTAATAATATCTTAGATGGTATTTTATTAGAATAGACTCACCCGAAGGATTTCTAATTATATTTCTGTCATCAGTTATTTCTTTATGAGAGAATGTGTAATTGTAATTAGACATGAAGATTATCCTTAATTTATTGCATGAATCATATATTTATATTCTCTAGAGATAACCATCATGCCCTATAATGGAAGGATGTAGGGTTTGATGAGTGCCTCATGAATGACATGATATTAATGGATTTGTCAAGGAATGATTTTTCATTTCTATATTTATAGATGATGATATTTAATCACATTGATTGAAATATAACTATGAACCTAAATTTCCATTTTTGTGGTTTAATGATTAGTTTATTTCAGATAGTAAAAAATAATGATGTGTTGGTCATATAGGTTGATGACACTATCAAGAAACCTTATCGATGATATATTGTGACAATGGAATTATATTACACAGTGAGTGTTTTTAGTTTGTTATCATCATTGCACCTTTTGATTAATTCTCTTGGGTTCCTTGACCCTTTGATAGATAGTAGACTTGGGCATTAGGCCAGCCCACCTTATGCTAATGATAAATAATTCTTGTGGGTCATAGACTATGACTTTTTCTTTGTCTCGAGTAAATTATATTTTAATTTAATTAATGGAATTAATATTACTCTTATGGTTAAAGAATAATATTATTCAAGTTATATTGATCGCATATATTAAAAAATATAAATATTCACTAGATTATGAAATATATATATATATATATATATATATATTATACATAATATTTAATAATTATATAATTAATAGATGGTGAGTAAAATTTTCAATTAAGAGAAGATATAATTTATTCATATTTTCAATCATTTCAAGAGGATTTCATATGGACCAAGCCCGTGTCTGGTGATATATTAGTTTTTTACGAGCTGATAAATGTTATTAATCCATTTTGTGTAAGTTGAATAACCAAAAAATAATAGAAATATTATTATTATCAAGTCGCATTTTATTTCATTAATGATTGTATTTATATTTTATGGTTGTTATGAAATTAAATTTTTAACCAAAATCATAGCTCTATAAATTGTTGGTTTTGTCTATAGGGAAATTAATTCAATAATAAATAAAAGATTTGACATAGAGAATTATTGTGCACAACGAATTCCTTCTTAAATAATCCTCCTATATACCTCTCAATAACTATAATCCCAAGAGAGAATTTCATGAATATCAATGAACAAGTGATCAAGAATGAACAACGCAAAACATTCGATTAGCCGTGCTAGAACCTATAGAACAAGCGGCCTTTTTTGGAGACCATACAAGCATGTGTAGATCTCCCCAAGAGGTATTATACCCTTGGATACCCACAAGATAAATAACTAAAAATACTAAGGACATATTTAGAGGTTTAACAATCATTGATAATGAATATTCATAATCGCATGTATTTATTTCATCTCATGTAAAATAAATAAATTATAAATTTCTTATGAGAGATCCCCACTCTTAATTTAATGCAATGATTATTAAAATAATATTAATATATATCCATCCACCATAGTTCTTCCACTACATCCAAAACTAATAATTGGTATTAGATCCTGATACATTTAAATTTATATTTATGTATTTGATTGTGGATTTATTTGAAATCATGGTTACATTTTCATTTCTTGTAATTCATTATTTATGAAAATTTTAATTAACATGTTATAGAAAACTTAATCATTTTTTTTCAGTATATAATATTCTTACATATTTAAGAAAAAAGTAAGAACGGCCAAAGATGCCAATAGGGACTTCCAAATCATTGGCCAGTAATGAGGGCTTACATGGCTTGCAGTTGTAGCAGACGCCATATACCCATTTGAATTGGATCTAGATGTGATAAGAAATTGAAAAAAAAAATGATTCTTGTATTCCCTACCTTCTGTTGACTATGCCAACCAAGAACATGGATAGAGGATAGATGTTGAGTTTCTGGATTGTACATACCGTGTAGTCTCGCAGAGTGGACATGGTGATTCCCCGTGACTGTGACTTGGATATACAGCTACCGAGGTAGATGGAATGTAGCGAGATGTACATGACATGTAGTCTGCCATTAATGGGGATATTATAATTTACATATAAATAAAAAAATTTCCACATTATGAACTTATTTTATTTTTTGGAACAAAATTCTTTGATTCAAAATCTAATAATGGTTTTAAATGAATTTAAATGCTCAATTAATTTACTATAAGAAATGTCATTAATGGTTCTCTATTTTATTGTCTATGAATTTAATATTTATGGGAATCTCTAATTATATTCATATGATCGTTAAAATGAAAAGAAAATAATTTATTAACTAATTAATTAATATAATCATGTTCATTTTAATAATAAAGAAAGAATAATTAAATAAATGATAGTGATTTATTTTGTGTGTATTTATTTCCTGTAAGACCACTCATGAGCTTGAGCATGATCTATGAATTTTTTCCCTTTATTTAATAAAATTTAGTAAAAAAATCTATTATTTAATATTAAATTAAATTATATATTGTGACTCATCCCTCCTTTAATTATTATATAATACATTCAGGTCTAGGGATTTTTTTTTTAATTACCTTTAACCATTAATGTGGTTTCCCTTATGTATGTGTGAGTAGTAAATATTTTCAATTAATGGTTCATGTCATGGAACATAGACACGGTTCAAGACAGAACCATAATGTTTCCAACTCTGTGATACATTGGTTGATATATATAATGTTGTAGCTTAGGCTTGTTCCAATATAAGATGTTATTTCCCCAATGTCATAGGATGATTTAATGTCTTCCTAGTGAATCCACCATTAGATAATCTCATGATCTACTCATATAATTATTTTTTTCTCTCTAATTTTTTATTATTTTATTTATTTATGTACATCTATGATCACATAAATTAATTAACAGAAAATGGTGTAATAAAAATAAAATTTTTTATGTGTTAATTATTTATCCAAACATTGGTAATTAATTATGTAAAAATTAAATTAAATGTTATCAAGACATGTAAAGGATAAAAATAATAAAAAAATTATTTATAATAAAATAAAATCCCTTAATCTAATTTTAATATAGAAAAATCCATCCATTACATGATTAAGAACCAAAGTCAACAGAGCTATGTGTTTGACCAACATGAATTGGGAAACGTACTTTTATAAAGGTAGTTATTATGGTTATTTTTGGTTTACATTACCATTTTATATAAATATGAGTAGTCTATTATAGAGTTTGTTCAATTTGGGGGTAATTATTGAGTAAATACAAGTATGGATTTTATGGAAGGGGAGTCAACTCAATGAATTAAGGAGCTTCAAGGATATTGTTGGAAAAGTATTTCCTACCAAAATACATGAAAAATATCTAGACTAACCCTTTATGTGGTTATGTTAAGTGGTATATAGATAAATTCGACATGATTTTTTGTGGCAATACATTTCTTGTTCAATGGTGTGGGATAGTGGGAATTAATAATATAGTGGGAGATTCAATGAAATCAATTATTTATTTTTTCTCACACGAATTTTAATAAAAAAAAGTTCTAATAATGTGATCTTGTAATTTTAGAATAAAATGAAAAGCTCATCATCCACACTACCCATACAATCAATATTATAATAAGACAATCTCTTCACATAGAGTAACTTCTAGGAGTCATTTATATGCATTATAGTTATTTAATTCAACAAACAAAAATTTTACATGAAAGAATTATATATTGCTAACACACCTTCTCAAGATGAGAGTGATGAAGATTTCATAGTCTATAGAGAAATAGACATGAGACATGGTCAATGTTCTATCATAGATGTTTTTATCTATTTATAGTGAACTCATGAAGTCTCAAAAATACATGGATGCATATAAAATACCTGATATCTTCTATGGTATTTACCAAGAGATATCTAGATAGAAACATGTTGAGACATCCAAGGATCACTTTTTAGAAAGCCTATGGTGGGTCATCCAGCTATGCATCACGTAGTCAAGATCATTAGATAAATTGAGTGGCTATAGGTTCAACTGTTTAATGTTACTAATGAGGTTGGAACAAATTTTATTTTGACAAAAACTTCATAATATCAAATCCATTTAGGTTGTGAATTTTAACATGAACAACATTGAGAAATCTCTCTCTATTTCTCTTATCCTCCATCAATAAGTTGATAAATATTTGAAGTGTGAAAATACTTCTATTTTTTGGGTGAAAAAATGTACATATTTAATCCAAATTTTTCTTTGCACTATTCCAAGACGATAAAGATAAAAGGAGAATAAAGGGTGAAATATTATTAATGTTTTACATTTGGAAAGATGGTCTAATAGAAGAAAAAAATGCATCCAACTAAAGAGGAAATGTAAAGCTTCATTTGCGTTTGTAATCATGTAAAATTTATCAATTTATAAAAATTGGGTTTTATATAGAGCTTGTGGGGATCCCATATGTTCTAAAATATATAAACATAGTATATTTAGAAAAGAATACTAAGGGGAGGTAGATATAATATAATCCAAGAGAGATAAAGTTTTTTTATAGATATCTGTGACTACCACCTCATGTTTCCGACTATAATGATCCTGTTATTAATGGGATGTTATTAAGTTCATTCACTTACCAAAAACTGGATTTCTATATCCAAACTATTTATATATGGATTTATTTTATAATTTTTAAATAAATATAGCTTATTTTATAATGAAACCATTATTTATTGTAAAGAACAATTACATAATGGTCTTTACATGTTACATTAAATCAATTAAGTAATGGAAATTGATAATAAAGAAACTTTAAATGACTGATATCACCCCCAAATTTGGAATCACAAGATAGGTCATGTAAATGAAAAATACATTCCCAAATAACAATACAATGGATTTTTAGATTCTTTGAAACTAAAAACACTTGGTGTAAGTCCTGTGACTTTAAAAGGAAAAAGGACCACAACCCCATTTAGTGGTAAAAGTGAAAGGGATAAAGAAATTGTTAAATTAGTTCATGCTGATATGTGTGGACCATTTCCTATTGAATAAATGGGTGGGTACTCATACTTCATAACTTTTACTGATTATTTTAATAGATATTTATATATTTACCAAATTTGGTACAAGAATGATTATTTTGTTAAATTATTAGAATACAAGAATTAATTTGAGATCTATATTCATTGGAATTTTAAGCAATACTATTTAGATCATGGTGGAGAATATCTTATTCATGCTTCATTTATTACATATGATAGTTTTGGATCTTATCCCAATAACTTTTCCTTACACTCCTCAGTGTAATGGTGTAAGAAAATTTTGTAACCACACCTTTTTGAAAATGGTGTGTAGAATTATGAGTCATGCGAGTCTTACATTATCCTTTTGGGGATATGTGTCACAAAAACCATCACACATACTAAAAATTTACTATCTAGATCGATAAATTGTATTCCATAAAACAATTTAGGGAATGATACAACATGTTATCAAATTTTCATGTTTGGGGAAGAGAAGAATTTATTAAAGCTTCTTTGGGTATCAAACCTACACCACGAGGCTGAAATTATATCTTTATATAATACCCCATGTAAATAAGTGGATATTACATATTCAACTACTCAGAAAAAAGGATATAGTAGAATTAAAAGCCATATTCCATGAGTTGTAGAACATTTCTAAAACGGGTTGTGTGTGTGTGATAAAATTCAAAGACGTCAAGGCTCAAGGAACACATGAACCGGTACATTATTAGATTCCACAATTCCTCATGGATGAAGAAAATGTTCTAGAGAATAATAAATAAATATGAGTAAAATATATGATAGATAATTAAAATGGTATGGTATTCAAGTTACTGAGGATGGTTACTCATTATTAGTTGGTAAAAATGATCTTTTATCCAATACGGAAGTAGTAAGTGGCACAAATGCTTCCACGTTGAAAAAATTGGGAATTTTGAAATGGATTCCATGTACCAAAACCAAGTTTGGATTTTGGTAGATCCTTTAGTGGATGTAAACATTATTGGTTGCAAATTGGTTTTAAATTATAAATTGGACATGTAAGGACATTTCAGTACTTAAAAGGGGTGAGTTGTTCTGTAAAGGTTTACACAACGTCAATGCATTGACTAGGATGAATCCTATTCACTAGTTTCAATATTGAAATCAATAAGAATTCTAATTTTCATTGAGTCTTACCATCACAATGAGATTTTTTAAATGTATGTCAAAATAGCCTCCCTAAATGGGGTCCTTAATAATGATGTATACACAACACAACCTGATGTGTGTGTGACTCTAATGGATTCCTCTATGATTTCAATGTTTAGAAAATCAATTTGTGGATTAATGAAGGAATCGAGGTCATGTAAAATTCATTTTGATGTGTCCATAATTCAATTTGTTTTTATAAAGGACCAATGTGATTCTAACATCAACAAAAGTTTTAATGTGAGGGATGCCATTTTTCATAGTTTTATAAGTTAATTACCTATAATATGTTACAAATTAAATAACAATATTATAGTCTGTTAATGAGTGGTTAAAAAAATTCATTTCCATGAATGACCTGGGAGAGAAAACATATATTCTTTTGATCAACATCAATTGTGATTGATCCAATAGGTCGCTCAGCCTAAGTAAAAATACATTAATTGAAAAAAATTATAAAGATATTTAGTATTGAATAATCCCGTAGGTTTATATTTCTAGAATAAAATGAAAGTTATATTTTTATAAAAATGTTTCCCCATTCCAATGAGGAAATTACTATAATGGTGTCGATTCCATATACATCAGTGATTTGGTTTGTCATGTTTGTTATGATATGTAATAGGCTAGATGTGAATTATACATTTTGTTTTGTAAGAGGATATCAATATAATCTAGGTGACTTCTATTGGATGGTGGTCAATATTATCCTTAAGTATCTGAAGAGCACTAAGGATATGTCTGTGGATTATATAAGTGATTTGGAACTATTTATCAAAGGATAGGAAAATTCTAGATTCCATACTGATAAAGAAGACATGAAGTCACAAAGGGGATATGAATTTTCATTGAATGGAGCTTTTTTGACCTATGCGGGATCAAATAAGGTTGTGTTCAGTAATTAAAATTTAGAGACCCAACATATATTCACTTATGAAGAATATATAGAAGTAGATTGGATGTAGAATTTCTTCCAAGAGAATAATTATGTACCTAGAGGGAAAGATCACATCACACTCTATTCTGATAACACTATAGCAGTGGCTCTCACAAAAGAGCCAATGTCACATCTGTGGATGAATTACATACATAAATTGTATCATATTTTGAGGGATTTTTCTCAAAGATGTGAGGTTTTATTGAAAAGTATTACCTTGAAAGACAACATGGCGAACACCTTGAATAAATCATGGACAAATAAGAAACATGATTATAATTTTAGGTCCACTTGACTAAACTCTATATGTAGTTGGCTCTATAAATTGTGTGAGTTTTCTAGATTTTTTGTCCTAGAAAAAACTACCTTTACTTTTATGTAATGAATATTTAAATATTAAATATTAAATTAAACATTTTATTACATATTGTTCATTATTTTTCAAGACATAAATGTAATAATTTTCTATAATATTTCTCACATTGATAAGGTTATATTAGTTCCTCAATATATTGTGAACCATTATGTGCTATTAAAATATTCATAATATAAATCTATGGTTGAATAAAATACAATTACAGAAAACATAGTATATAGACCATCTAGTGTGAGTACTCGTATGACGATGAGACTTTTTCTCATGAAGTTCACACATGGTAATATCCATGATGGGAGATTATGATAACAGACCTTCTAGTAGGAATTCATAATGTTTTGGTTTTATAGTATATTCCTGTATGCGAATACTTGTAATGGTTCTTATACATTAATATTATCATTAATCCATGTCACGACACAAACACAGAGATTTCTTGGTGAAAACTGTCTTTCCATATATTTCAAGGAAGAAGGGAATGTTAGGTGCATCATGAATGACATGTTTTTAACGGATAATCCATGGAAGGATTTTTCAATTCCATATTTATGGAAGTTTATATATTGTCTATTTTATTGAAATTGAACAATAACCCAAAATTCTATGGCCATGGTGTAACAAACATTTTATTAAAAAATTTCAAAGAATGATGTAATTATCATATGGGTTGATGACACCATCATGCAACCTTTTTGATTACATATTATGAATAATGGATTATATAACACAGTGATAATTTTTATGTTGTTTTCATCATTGTTGCTTTAAGTTATATCTCTCTCGTCACCTGAATAGTTACTAGATAGTAATCAAATACTTTAAGCAATCCAGTCAAATTCCAATGTGAAAAAACCCCAGAGGGTCACAAACTAAATGTTTCTTTTGGTCTCGATTAAATTCCATTTGAATTTAATTAATGGAATAAATATTATTCCCAATATTTAGGAATAGTTTTATTCATGTTAAATTGATTTTATCAGTAAAATATATATTTATTCATCATATTGTGAATAAACTTTAAATATTTATCTAATTTAATATATAATAAAAATTTATTTACTTATTTTTGAAGGAAATATTTATTTAAGATAACAAAATATTTATTCACTTATTCAATAAATGTAAAATGATTTCGACCAGACCAAGGCTATGTTTAATGAAAATATAATTATTGACGAGCTACTAAATATTATTTATTCATTTTGTGCAAGTTAGCACACAACAAAACAATAAGATTTATATTATTATTATTTTCCATGGTATTTGATTAATTTTTATAGTTATATTTAATGGGGTTTTGGAAATTAAATTTTAAACAAATATTATATCTTTATAAATAGATGGTTATGTTTATTTTGTTAATAATTCTAAACCAATCACTAGTTTTAGAATAGAGTATTTTTGTGAAATAATAATTCTCTCTCAAATCCTTCTCCTCTCTCCCTCAGAATAATAAGAAACCAAATAGATATATTATTCAAGACTAAATAATTACCAATATATAGAAAACAATGAAATACATTTTATTTATCAAGATAAAACTAGTGGAATGAGTGACATTTCTCAGTATATTTTGGATCACATTTGGAACATTACTGGAGGGATTCTACCCTTGGATCCTCAGAAAAAACAACAAAGTTAATCCAGAAAGGAATTTTTGGATAATAAAAAATCATCAACAAAGAATGTTTGTAGGTCTATGAATTTATTTATTCTGATATTAAATAAATAAATTATAACTATGATGTGAATGATCCTAAATCTTGGATCCAAACATTGATTATTAAAATAATTTTATCATATCACCATCCTCCACAATGCTTCTACTACAGCTGGAACCAATAGATGAGATCTCCTGTGATAAAATCGTAAATAACTTATCATTTTTATAGTGAATGATTAAAATATAACCAGTTATAAAAGCAGTATTGAAAGTGACAATGAAAAAACAGAGATAGAATTTATTAACAAAATATATTTTAAATTATGTGTCTACAAGATATCTAATTTTTAGATGTAGCTTAAAAGATTGAATAATGTTTTCTAACCATCATAAATAATGAATAAATCTTTACATGTGAAAAATAAAAATTTATTTAGGGGATTGAATATTTAAATAATATTCTTGATGAAAAAATAATCTTTACACAAAGATAGAAGAAGAAATAAATGTGAAATAGAAGAATATTGATCATATTCTAAAAAGCATAGTCATAGGAAATTAAGAATTTAACAATTATATATCACGTTCCATTATTCAATTTCATATATTGAATAATGAATAATGGTTATTAGAAATTTATAAGTGAAACATAAATATATAACATCAGGTGAAAAAAAATTCAATAATGGTTGAGAAATTAAATCCTTTGAAGAAGTTGATGTTTGCAATATAATATAGTTATCCTAAAAAATCTATACATTCTATAGACACTAATTTTATGATTAAAATAACTATAATTGATATGTATAAAAAAATATTTGAATTATTTTAAAATGAAGAAAATGTTCCATGAAATTATAATATTTTGTGTTTGTGGAAATAAGTTTTTTATGGTGGCATGGATAGAGAATTATAAAAACAATTTCTATATAGCATGTAGTATAAATATGTATGTATGTATTTTTATAGATTATATTTGTATTTTGGGGGATTTGTTCCTATAATTATTTTTTGCTTTAATTAAAAATTTCATAAAATTAGTAGAAATATTTCGATGAATGGTTTGGGGGGGTAAACCCTATAAAGGGGATTTTTTGAATATATTGGAAATATATATATAGATAAAAAAATTCTTGAAGATAAAGAAAAGGTTATTGGGAGAATTGACTACACTATCCCTGATGAAAATAATTTAATCCTCATTTTTCAAAAAGTGTAGATATAGAGTAAAAATATAGTAGAAACTTGGATGAAGGAGATAAATGGATGTTTCAGGTATTTGGTTGTGTTAGTTGAACTTAAATATTTTTAATAGGGATAGTCCATATATCGGTTATAGAGAATACTATTATAACATGATTCTATAATAAAATTGTTTGAATTTTTTAAAGATTGAAAATAAGGCCTAGTGAATTTTTGAATTGATGGATCACTAAATATTAAAATATTTGGTTAAACTATTATAGGGAAAGAAAAGAGAAAATCTAGAAAGCATTTTTTATGTTTATTTATAGAATCAAAACTTGTTGTGTGTTTCCCATATTAGTGATAAAACCCAATAGTATCTTATTTCGGATGGATGAGTTCATATTTAAGCACATATAAGTAAAAAGAACTGATACTATTTTACAATTGACTAAAGGGAATTTATTTCAAGTTGGGGATGTAATAAAATCAAGTTATCTTACAATGAATGAAGTGAAATAAGTGTGCTCTCAAATCCATTGTCATCTTAGAAAAATATTTATTTCTAATATCAATTAATGAGAAATTATTATTGATGATTATAATATGAATAGATAAATTTATTTGTGGTTCACCAGTTGATAAAATTTTGGATAATGAAATCGAGTTTACAAATTGGAAGATTAATGTTTATTTAGTGAATCATGTAATTTGAAATTAAAATTATATCCCATACACACCAGAATATAATACTGTATCAAAATAGAAGAATAAATTTTTGGACGATATGGAGTGGATAATGTTAATTGATCTTGATATATTAATACAATAAAAATTTTCATAAATTATTTTGGGATATATTTAAAACTAATTTTTTTAATATTAAAAAATCATATTTGTCTTCATATAAGCTCTATTATAAAATTTTTATATTTTTAATGTATCTTTATATGGTTGGATTCTCTTATTCTATCAACAAATAATGTTAAAATATTATTATTTTTAAAAATTATATTATTAATTATTTCTTTGGATAATATAATCCAGATGGAGGAGGGTCCCACTATTAAAACAACGATACTAGAAAATTGACGGCACTACTGATATGAAGGTACTGAAATATTGTATGAAAGGTGTTGATCATGAAAAATAAAGTTATGGATGTGGTAATGATATTATTTTATTAAATTAAAAGAATAAATTTCTAAGAATGATGAAATTTTTGAAGTAATATAGGTTAGTGGATGAATATTCAACAAGTTTATTTCAATGAGGTATTAAATTATTCACCTCATCCATGGTTGAGAGGAAATGTGGATGAGTAAAATATTATTGTATAAGAAGTATGACACATAAAAATAAGATATTATTGAGTAATATAAATAATAAATATTATATTAATGTGTTCAATCTATAGATATTTATGATGCTCTACTGAATCAAGAGTGGGTAGATGTTATGATTGAATAATTTTACTTGATTAAGAATAATGATACATGTAAATTAGTACCTAAGCCTTATGAAAATAAAATTATCCATAAAAATTATTTGTTGCAAAAAAAATGAATGAAAAAGATGATGTTTTGATAAAAAAAGACCCTCGTGTGTAAATAATATTATTATGTGGATGAAATTTTATTTTTTTGACCCTTAAACTAGTGCAATGTCTAGAAATTATAATGATATTTCTCTCTATTTCATAATAATTTCAAAAATGTTATTATTTATGGGTGTCAACTCTTCCTTCCTCAATGGTGAGATGGAAGATGATGTTTACACTAACCTACACTGTGGATTCTAACATAGATAATATGTGAATTATGGTTGTAAATTAAAGAATATGCTATATTAACTGAAATAGTAATCCAAAGAATGTTTCTTAATCAAAACACTTTTTGAAATATGTTTAAATATATAAAGGGAATAGAGGATAACAAAATAAACATTTATGATGAAGTATAGTTTTTTTCATTGTTCTTATTTATATATATGACATTATATTGGTTTGTAAATGATGATGAATTTTGTGAAGAATATTCTTTATAGATAAAAATATTACTTGAAATGAATATACTAATTGTGATAGGGAACTTCCTTATGATACAAATTTCACAAGAGTGTTATCAAATTTTGCTTCTTCAATTGAAATATTGTAGGTGAAAAATCAAAATGATTGAAATGGAATGTGTAAACCTAGTTTCCCCACATATATATTATAAACCATGAATTATAATGATTCAAAAGTAAAATAAGTGGATGCATGGGAAATTATAAAAAGATTATAAGTCACATATATCTAACAAATTATAGGATTGATACTATATGCATTTTTACATTTTGTTCAATATATCAAAGTTCTTCAATGGTGTCCTATTTCAATTCTAGAAAAACAATTCTTAGGCATATCAATGGTATAATATGTTTCAATTAAAAAATATAATAATAAAGGTAATCATAATCTTTTTAAAAAAAATTAATATTGGGAATGTTATGTTGACGATATGATGTATACCTATTTTTTAGCTTTCTACTATTGAGAAAGGTGGATTCATTGGAACACAATGGAGTATAATTTCGTCACATTGAGAGCCATCAATGAATAATAAATGGATACTACGGATTCCATATCCCAATTCATCTGGATTAATACTCTAATCGAATATCTCAATGTTAAAGGGATGTTTATAGTTCTTCTTGGTTGTGATAACCATATTGTTGTCTACTATTCAATGAATCTAATTTAGAATTCAATATCTAAGAAAAATAATATAAAATATAAACTCAAAAAAGGCCATGTGGAATTAAATTAAATTAATATAATTATTCTCCTTCAATGTAAAAATATAAGATTATTTCACTTTGACATTGCATAAAGAATCATTTTAAAAATATAATGTTGATTTTGGTAGTTCAACCTCTCCCTTCCCAAGGATATGGTTTAGTTCTCTATTCCCCTCTATCATCATGTTATTTTGATAATTGTGATCGTAGGGTAATGAAAATTGGGAAAAATAATATCTTTCCATTTACACTCTCACATTTCCCAAAATGGTAGAAAAAATATAAAGGGGAAGTAATACATTAATATGTGTTTAAATATGTGGGAAAGGATATCTTATGAGGAATAATATTACTAAATAGATTTTTTCAAAGAATTAAGTTATTAATTTATCATTTTGTAAGTGTAAAATATTATTATATTTTTTTAATGTCCATAAAAATGTTTTTCTCTATATATTATAACCCAATTTGTCAAATTTATAGGAATAATTGATCTGGTGATGAATTATTGATTAACGAAGATGTAATAAATTATTGGATAAACAATTAAGTGTCATCATTTCATCATGATGATTAAATAAAAATCAAGTTTAAATTTGTATGGATATAAATCAACTTTAATACATCATGACAGTATTAACTCGTCGACTTTTTTTATAAACTGAGTTCACTCATGACTGTTTAAAATTATTTTATTTTGATTCATTAAAAATAGGTATGAGTTTGATAGGGATACATGTTCTGTGGTTTCAAAAAAGAAATCCAAAGTTTGAGATTCTTGATCAAAAAATATTTTTTTCTTTTTAAATAAATGGGGATATTGTTTAGAGAATTAGTTTTAAAATAATTTCATATCCATTTAGATATGTATGATTAGATAAGGTTTATGTGGATGTCATAATATTGTTTAATATTGTTGTTAATGAATTAATCATTTCCAAACTGACATTATATAATGATTATTTTTGTTAGTTTAATGTTAATGGATTTTTGTAAATTATATGTATCTCGTTTCCATAGTTTCGATGAATTATATAATGATTTATGGATTTCATAAATTGAGTATAAAATTTCCATTTCATATAAAAAATTAATTTGACTCAATGTTTGACTCTTTATGTTATATGAAAGTAAAAAGTAGTCATTTCATTATTTGTTATGTTGTTTATAAGACATCTCTCATGTCAAATCAACAAAAGTGTGTATTTACTTAGTGGGTATGTATTTCTTTCCTCATAGGTATCCATATGTGTAGTGCGTGATGATAAAAACATGAGAGACTACAAACATATAACTCTTCAAGAGTCTATGGGCTTTATATAGACACATATGGATTATCATATATGTCAGACATTGGACATAGTGATGTTTTAGGGAATTAAAATGTAAAAAAAATATGTTTTCAAAAAAGTTTTCTGATGAAATAATCAGTTTGGATGATCCTCAAGCTGTACAGGTATGAATGAAACATCACAAAATTTGATTTTGGATTTATGAAAAGGAAGAATATGGTTTGTACGTAGACAATAGGTCGGACATTATGTAAAGGGAAGAAAATTTTTTCCACTACAAAGACATGTTGTAGAAATTATATTTATACTTCCGCATACATGGAACCAAGTTAAATTTAGACAAAACATTGTATTCTTTTCAATATATGATATGAAGAAGGACAACCAATCTAATATTAATGAACACATATATAAATGTATGATAGGGGAATTTTTTTTAAATAAAAATAAATAAATATTTATGTTATGTTCAATGTATGAAGGATGATTTCACATACCTATATAGAGTTTAATGATAGTTTTGAAGAGAATTAGTTTGAGTGTTTAATGACACGTCTTGATGAAATTAAATATTAATATATACATAATTCATGTATTATATGTATGAAGAACAAATAATGTTGATGAAGTGATGAGTCTATATTATTCATGTAGTTCTACAAAAAAATATTAAAATAAAAAATAGTTTTCATTTGAACATATACTATATAAATTTATTGAGGTTTTTTGAAGAATAACCAGAAAAACGAACAGAAACATCATCGAAGACTAGAAAAAAAGGAGTTACTTCCTGCATATAATATTCCAAACATCATTCTCTTTATCTATGAGAATACTAAGTTGTATTATTCTTGTTGGGATATCTATATAAATTTAATTGGTGACCTGTTATTGTGCATGAATAGAAGAATAAGAAGAACCCAGAACACCCAAAAACGTAATATAAGTCTATTAGAGAGACACATATGGATTTTTACCGATATTAATTATAACATACCAACCTTTCTCGATTCATCTAATCACCTTTTCAGGTTATTCTTTTATCCTTTTTTAATCATAAATTGTAAAATTATATCATATGTGTAATTATAGATGAAATTAATGAAATTTTTAATCACATGGGGATGGGAATTTTTAGTGCATGATTTGGGAAAATCATATTGGTATCCATAGAATACTATGTATCTCATGTTGAGGATGTAGGAGGGGGACATGGTTTGTCAAAACCATGTAGCAAGCCCTTCAAACCATGATCCCTTTAACATAGGGGGTTTATTCGGTAAGGGCTTTATTCATTAAACTATTGATCGATATAGTGAAAACATTTACCTAAGGATAGTAGGGGTGTAAGGTTATGATGAATAGTTTGGGTGACCATGTGGCCTGTCCAGGATAACGTACGCACATACATTTAAAACCTGTAAAAAAATTTAAAATTATTGAATTTTCTATTTTATATCCCAAGTCACCCCAATACAGACAAATACATCATTCATAGATTTTGGAGGCTTCAAGTAGAATTACTGGTATTCTTAATCTTCTTACACTGATAATCGATGTCCCGATTATAGAAAACAAACACCCTCTTGTATGACATATTTTTTATGATTTATATCATATCCCTCTAATGACTATTTATATTGGGAGTGATTAATTTTTCTACTGAATGATTATATTGATATATATTTTAATAGATCTTGATTCATTGGATATTGATCCTAGTTTATCATCCTATATTTTTATTTACATTGATATTTCGACTATTTTAATATCAATTAAGGAATAATAATGGGAGATAATTCTTCAAAAACCCTATGTTAGGTGGTATAATGATAATTCCCATATTAATAGTAATTATATTGTGTTTGTTGTTATATATTTTTGTTGACATGTTATTACATTTTTTTTAAATTAGAAAATCTTATTTAATTTCATGAATTTGATAGACCCTTCTCTGATCCTAACAGATCTGTTGGACAATATGAGACCAGGCATAATGGCTACCCATAGAATATTTTGATCAGCTTCAAATGATAATTTTGGAATGAAATAGTTTATTATAATTTTTATAAAAATAAAAAAAAATTGTGAATGTGTTGGTAGGTTAACACGTTATAATTTTTGTTGGCATAACCTCCAAAGGTTAAATAGTAATGACATTATTCATGTAAATGTGTTAAATGGTATTGGTTAAAAATTATGTTAAATTTTTTATTAATAAAAAAAATGGTGCATCGTATTAAAAATGGTTTATCTAATATTTATTAATTTGTTACCTTGATATGTAAATATGAAAAATTATATTTAGGTATGGGATTAATGGTCCTTTTTTGTGGGTGGATAGAATGATGGTCAAGGAAAATGATTCATTTCTATGAATTGGTGAATGAATGATACTAAATGTACTATAGATTTTTGTTCTAGGATGGTTCTCTATGTACCTATGATAATAATGTTGGAATGCAACTCCAGGAATCCAGGATAATGTTAATGATACTAAAACTCCATGGTACTGAAAATAAAATGGAATTAATTTGAAAAATTAAATTCCATTAATGTTTAATTTGTGAAATTTCTATACTGAGAGGTTTAGAATATAATATGGTCCAAAGATAGAATGATTGGATTAGCTGTCATGATAAACCTGAGGATTAATGTTGTTTAGTAATTAATAATAAATGTTAAACATATTTACTTTTATCATTTTTTTTATTGTTTTAATAACTTCATACACTATTATAGACTACATATTACACTAGAAACAATTAGTCGTGGCCTACTCAGTTCTGTTTATGCCCTACTCTAGATGTAGTTTGGTACCCACAATGAATTCATGTTTTTAGTATTGTACAAAAGAATGTGCCCTGTGATGGATGGATGACTTGATATTTGGAAATGATCATGGATGAAGGAATCATGCCAGATTTCTGGACACACATAAGATTTTTAAGTGTGTCTTTTTTGAGTTTTCCTTATACACATGATACTTAAATGGGATAAAATGTATACTAATGTTTTTCAATTTATTTTATTTTTTAGGGTTAACTTGTGATGTTATGTGTTCATTGTTTGTTTATTATATTTTTTATTTTTATCATAATTTTTATATCTATTTCAAGTATTTTAGTTCTTTGATAAAGACATTATAGTCTATGATGTTACATATTATACCTTCGATGGTGGTCGACCTCTTCTATAAAATGGTAAAGGGCTCTTGTGGTCACGTAACAAACCAAAATATGGAACTAGTAAGTGGAACATGGGTCACGAAATTATAAAGTAGTACATGAGGTAGGTTTTCATTTTTAGTTATTTTATTATATGGGAAATTATATAATAGAAAAGTATGACTCAGACCTTAGTAATGAGCTGGTTCATCAGAGGAACAATACAATGAATCGGGGAAACCCATGTTCTCTTGGTGATATTCTTGAACACGATGGTTTCTATTATAGTTGAACATTTCTTCACCTTGGGTGGTTCAATTGTTGTGTGATGATATTTTATTCAATGATTTTACTAATGGATGTGTATAGAATGAATGTTCAGTATATGGAAATCATTCGAGGAAATATTGAATTTACATTAAATGAATCATATTAGGAATGTATAGGATGTAATATTTTCGGATGGATATGGGAAATGAAAATTATTTTATTTATTTGAGTAATTTTAATGAATTGTTTCATAATAATTGAATTATAATTGTTAAATTCTGTTAAATCTAGTTATTTAATATGGTTAAATATGATTTCAAATGAAAATCATATAAAAATGAAATTTTTTACCATATTTTATCCATAACCCAGGCTATGAATGGTTGATTGTAGTGATAGCATCACGATTTTGACCATGGGGTATTTTATTGTGGATAAATTTTTCTAAAATTATGTGTATCTCTCTTGTAAAAATGCGTAATGATGTGTTATACATACTAAGATATTTTTATAGCATTATAGATACATTAATACACAATGTAATTTTTTTACAGGATGAATGGTGAACATTTCATGAAATCCACCTTCTGTAGTGAGACAAGAGTCCCTGATGGTTCTGAGTGATGGAAATAAATTAAAGTTTGGTGAGAAATTTTATCTCTTTATGAAAATCATAGAGAGAGGCCCAGGGAAGGATGTGTGGAATATAACTTTTCTGACCAAGGAGTTCCATTTATAGTACCCTTGGATGCTCACCGTGAATGGTTCCATTTACTTAGATTAGTTTGGGATTAATCCTACACAGAAAATACTAGATTATTTAGGGACTCCTACAGAAAAAAGAATCAAATAGGAACCATCTATGTTACATGGACCAGTGATGTGATGGGGTGATATCTATTCATTGTAGGAGTAGTTGGAGGGATTTGAAAGGATGTAACTCCATGAGAAATTCCAAGAAATCATTCATCAATAGACACTTAGACTAGATGGGAGTAATATTTTATGTGGTTGACCTAGGGAAGCATGTCAGCAATGTCTTATGCTTGACACTTCACTAATTTGAAGTGCATTGTCAAATCTCTGTTAAGAGATGTGGTTTCTTTCATGAGATGTTTTTTGGATGAAATTAAATGTGAGATTACATCAATGGTTATTAATTTTTATTGAATATGTTTCCAAAAGTATGTAATTATGTTCTCATTTATGAGGGGAACATGAATAAATATACTTGTGAAAGATAATTTTGATTCCTCCAGAATTCCATGAAATATGACATCCAAGAGATGGAATCATTTTTATGATACTTTTCTATAGTGAATTGCAAAATAGATAATATTGGGGTAATGATAAGTTACTCGGGGCTCTAATCGAGGTTTTTTCCATCAATATTGTGGGTCGGTACACCTTTGTAGTTAGATTTACTATACGCCAGTGGGGTGTCGATCATGTCACGAGATCAAACTCCTGCCTTAGTTCTATAGGAAAGCTTGATATATGGGAATTGATGGTGTAATTATGATGACAAGGAAAAATGGAAGACAGTATTCATCCTTATACCAGGTAGGCAGTTGGAGGTGTATTTGTCATGTAAGTCTAGGTAGTGGATGCAGTACTTCATGGATAGAGTATATGAATTAGCAATGCATTGTAGCATAGGGGACATAGAAAGAAGTATGGGGTATGGGATGGGTCAGTTTCATGATGTTAATAATGAATTTTTAGATAGTGTGGTTGGGAAAATAAAAATCAGATTTAAAATTCTTATGGATATTATGATTTCTAGATCATTAATTAATAGAAAATTCCCACTATATTTTATATCCAGTCAACATACGAATGGTTTGACTCTCATGGTGGAGTTTTTTTGGGGATTTATAATTAGAGATATTCCTTTGTATGGGTAGAAAAAGGGTATATATATATGAATTATATGTGATTGATGTTATCATATTGATAGTACATTAATTGTTACTCAAATAGATTAGCATTCACATCTCATAGTGGTGATTGATGTGTTTATCATGGAGGATAAAATATCTTGGAAATCTATATGGGAAATGTTCATCAAATACTGGTGAAGATCACCACCCATGTTGTGATTATTTATTTAGATGATGGTTGGGTGAATCATAATATATTTCTTATTGTAGTGTTATGGTTTTGAGAAGTGTTTATTGAGGAATAATCTTGTATTATACCAATGATGGATGTTGAGTTCAAAATTGATGTGATTCCTACAGCCGAACTAGTTTACATTCCTCTTTATTAAATAGAACTATTAATGTTTCATGTTCTAATGACCCAATATTAATAATTGATGGATAAGATATTCATCCATCTGGGTACATCATCATGGGGTTTTCTAAAATGGTTTCCCCTGAAATCTAATTGAATTTTATTGCTTTATATTGATTATATGATTTCAAATAAGATAACTATTATAAAAACAATATCTTTTTCACTTATTGATGATCATTTTTATAATTTGAGGGGTGCTTGTGTGTTTTTTAAAATCAATGATAGATCAGGGTATCATCATCGGATAATTTGACCTTCTCATATATCATGGAATTAATTTTGGAATTTTTATGGAATATATGGGTTTGTTTAAATTTATTATAGTTTGAAAAATTATCTTGATATTTTTATGGAAACAGGGAACCAAATATTCCACCGAAACATGAATCATTTTTTTGATGAAATGTTTGTTTACTCCCAAAATCAGGATGATCATGCTAATTATATGGAAATATTCTGGTCTACAATGAGATATGAAAGGATATATGCTAAGATATTAAATTTTAAATTCTATATTGAAAAGGTATATTTATTGGATCACATAATCTCTAATTAAGGTTTTACCCTAGACCCTTGAATCATCTGAAAGTTATTTTTAAAGATGAAACATGGAAATCTTTTGATATCCAAATAAGTTTTTTGTTTAGGGGGATATTTTAAGATATCAACCCAATAATTTCATCATATAGAAGAACTTAATTCAGTATATACCAATAGGGGTATCAATACTAAAGGGTTAAGAGCATGTGAGAATTATTTTCATGAGTAAAACAGGAATTTGAGCATTGTGTCTATTTTCATCCTACATGAGATGGATAAGGATTATTTTTATAGATGTGTTGTTGTCCCTAATAGTATTTGGGAAGATATGATGTGTAATTTTAATGCATAGAAGTGGAAATTTTACAAGATATTAACCAAGATTTACTGTGATATGTTGAGTTATTATTTATGAATAATTATTATAAGTGATACTATAGGTTTTGTTACATAATACTTCACAAATGAGGAAGTGATGATCATGAAACTCTCATGCTTATATAACCTTTATCAATTATTGTGTGAAAATGATATGATGTAACCATATTATTTATGGTGGGTATTCAAAGAAACCCTAATAATTATGATGGGATATTTGTTATTTTGGATTTATTGGAATAATTTTCCCATTTCATGAAGTCTTGAGATACTTTCACGATTGAACAATTGGGTTAATTTTATGTTCATGAGATTGTGTGTTTTTATGCGATGTCCTGATGTATTGTTTCATACTGTGATCCAAATCTAAATTCATGTTTCTGTAATGGATTTCATAATGTTCTGGGTAATTAGGTACTTCCAATTACATCTTTTCCCCCATAGATAGATGAGAGATCATAATGTTCTATTCTTGTGTTAAGGGAAACGATACATGAATGAAACAATGATTTTAATGGCTCTTGGTAGAATCACATAGTGATGGATGAGTTCACCTATACCTATTATTTTCTAGTTATTGATATGATATAACAATATGAGGTCCTTAATGGTAGGCCTTGAAAATCACATTGATGTTGGATGGAGGTGGGTGAGACAAATTTGTTGGGACCAAGTGTCTTGTAAGAGACATCTGAACACGTGCAGTCGATTTAGAAACATATATATATGGAATAGAGTATAAAGAATTGTTATGTCGATAGAAATCATCGACCTTGAGTTTATAGTGGGTGATCATGTGTTTATTCTTGTATGAACAATATTACTTCAACGTCAGATTCGGAATCAGGGTAAGATATCACCTTGGGTTTTTGGACAATTTCATACTATGGAGAGGATCAGACTGCTGGAATATTGATTGGATATTCCAAATATATATAGTGATATGAATGATATCATCCATGTTTCATAGAAGCATTAGTATCACCGGACCCCTTCACAAATGATATCAATTTCTTAGGTTGACCTTGAAGATATTTCCACATTTCAAGAGAATCTGAACTATGATGCGGATCATAATGAGAATTTTATGTGGGGAAGGACCATGAAGTTTTTTCATGTGTTGTGGTAGTAGGTCCAGGGTTAGGAAGAAACATATGACTAGGAAATAGATATATGGTCCCTGTCCCGAAACCATTATACTATGGAATCATAATATTTCATGGTAGTATTGATTGAGGATAAATTGTTAAAATGTAGAGGGATTGTAATATCATGACCCTTATTGATCCATCTCATACATATTTTAAGGTATTATTTTAAAACTTTTTTGATATATATAGAATTAGACTTTAATAAGGTTAATTAATATTCAATTTATAGAATTTTGGAATCCCATGTGGATAATAATTGTGGGAACATTTTTAGGAAAACAATTTGGTTTTCCCCAGAAAACCATTTGGTATATTTTGAGAAACTAGGAGGGGTACATGATTTTTACACTCATATGGTTATCCCTCAAAGCTATGATCCCTTTTATAGAGGGTTTCTGTGTGGTTGGAACATAGATTTTAAAACTATGTGTCCATCTAGTGAATACCATATTCCTTGGAGAGTAGGCGAACAATGTTTGTATAACTTTGCAACCTACCAAAGAAATCGAACATGGAATCTTCTAAGAATCCGAATAAATAACTAAAAATTATGAACCAAAATTCATATACCTAATAATATGTAAATTCTCTAATAAACACTTCTTATATTTTTTTGGTCTCCATAGTGGTTCATTATATCCTCAAACTCCTACCTTTGGGAATTAAATAATTAGTGAAATAAATAGACCTCCATCTGGTATGTGATATCATCTAAGAGTTGGGACCTCACCCTCTTATATTTCTCTCTCATTAAATAGGGATGAATTATTTTGTATGATAGATATTATTGATATATGGATTAATTTATTTTATTTCATTGGACCTTTATACAATTTTTTGAACCATGATGTTCTTAATCATTATGAATTATGTCATTAAACGATGAATTAAGGGAAAATGTTGGGACAGTGTTTGGAATGGACCCTATAGTCTTTGGTTGACATGTTTATTCCCATATTCTATATAATGAATTTTTAGTGCAGTTTCATCATTTCCCTGTACAAATATTTCTTTTAAATTATAAAAGTGAAATGAATCCCCATGAATTATTGAGATCCTTCTCAAATTCCATTGGTTCAATTAGATATTATGATACAAATAATGTTGGAAAACCATGGGGTGTACCAATAATGATGAAATTATAATTATTGATCGAAAAGTAAAATAATAAGGATTCTAAAATTAATCAGATGGATTATATTTGGGTGTTGGTATGATGCTCCACATCTATGGGTGGGTAGACTAATACTATTGTCTCTTGATGCATGAATGTAAGTCAGTGTGGGGATGATTCACAAAGAACAAGATATTTTGGTGATATAATAGTTCCCTAAGTACCCATGATAATCATGCATGAACTAAAACTCCAAGAATATATGCTAATGGTACATAGACTGACAATCTATGGAACTGAAATTAAATTGTAATTAATTTGAATAATGAAATCCCATGAAGAGAAAAATGTAAAATTTTATTGTATATGGTTTATACATTAGCATGATCCAAACAAGGTATGATTGTCTTATGCATCACTCTACACCTATGGGGAAATGGGGTTCAGTAAATAACAACTATAGTTGGTATTTTTTAATTTTCTCATTTTTATTTTCTTCTTTAAACATATTCACAGACTATTATAGAAGGGATATTTATTAAAAAAATGATGGCGGTGGCCAACAATGTTTTACTCACACCCTGCTCGGGCTACCGATTGAAACTCGAGTAGACTATATGTTTGAAGGATAGGATTTCGGAAATATCCCTATGTTAGATCAATGTGTTGGTGGTGTGGATGGAGCTTGGATGAGATATCTAGAGTTGAATTCGAGACCCTATTTAGAGTTTGTAGTGTGTCTGTATTTTGTTTTTTCAGTCAACAATTGATAGTTATATGGAATTACATGTTTATGGCATTGGATATAAATAATTTCTCTATTTTGGGGATTTTCATATATTTTATAGTCCTTAATAGTACCTAATTATTTTTATTTTTAATTTTATTGATATTTTATTACATTAATAAGGTGGGTATAGTCTCCTGACATAACATGTTAGACCATTAGTAATAGTCACCATTGTCTCATGTATCGTGTTCAGATCTTAAGGTCATATAGTAAACCATCTCAAGTACCCTATTTGAGGATCCTAGGACGAGATGATATAATTATTATCATTAATATGTGTGGAATGCATAGAAGCTATATCAGGAAATGTTTTACACATTAGTCTCAAGGATATAAACAACTTTACTATACCTTGAGGTTTATTAATGTATTTTCTGTGCATTATTTAATTTTAAATAACACAAAGGATTAGCCACATAATTTTGAATGGTGTGAAATGATAATTCATTGTAACTTTTTTCTAGAATGTTTGTGAACAAAAAATATCACTAATCATAATATGAATAAAATTATTATTAGAATGAAAAATTCTAAAATAAAAAATAATTGATTCACCCACCCTTTCTCTCACATATCATAAATATGACAGGTGGTTTTACAGACTTATATGTGAAAGATATTCCCACATTCATTATAATATTTATTCTATATGTTGATGAAATGATATTTATTGGTGAAAATAATATCTCTATGAATAATTTATAATTAAACGGAATAACCATGTTTATATTTCTATTATGGGTGAGATGAAATAATTTATACGAATTCAAAATTAACACAAAAATAATTATACATTGTTTTCCCAATATAAATATGCTATAAATATAATGATGAAATATGTCTTGGAATATTGTAATGTAATCTCTACCCCATTTTGGTATTTTTTCTATTCAAACATCATGAACATATAATTTTTGTGTTTAGAATAATTAATAGATGTTTTTTTAGTTTTATTGATGAGTCCATAATGTTATAAAATAAATTAATTTTGGGATATGTTAATTTTACTCTAACAATAGGAATATATTTTTTGACCCTAATTAAACTTTTACTTACATGGATATATGGATTTTTATTGGGGATGTGATTATAGCACCATAAATTCCATATATAAGGATATTTCACATTTTTGTGAGATGTGTTTGATTTATATAATTAAAATGGTAATTATTTTTCTTTTATATCACCTGAGGTAGTGTATATTGAATCAACAAATTCTAGTGAACCAATGTTTTTAATGGTAGTGTATGTAGCTAATAATGACGATTAAACTAATAATACATTTTCAATTTATGTTGATAATAAATATGCAATTTATCTTTTAAATAATATAGTTTTTTACTGAAAATAAAAGTATTTTTATATTCCAAATAATATCAATTATATGATATTGAAATGTTTTGATGTTATAATTTAATAAATTTTCTCCGAAAATTGTATTGTATATATTTTATTCAATGTAAATACCAAGAGATTGGTTTGTTGATTTCATGGTAAAAATTATTATTTTTTCCTTCCCCTCTCCCTTAAAGATGTGTTGATGATCTTGTATATTTTTTAACTATGTTATAATAGGGAGAGATTTAGGAGGGATATAGTGGTACAATTATTTTTAAACTGAGATTTTGAACAAGAATTAACATATCTATTTTTAATTTTGATGATATGGATATGGGTAAAATTTAGAGAAATTTCATTCGTATATTATTGATTGGATTTGTATACATTTAACTTGGAAAAACATATTTTATCACTGAAAGGAGATATAAATTAAAAAATATTGCATTATTAGGTAGTTTCATGTCAATTTTATTCTTATTTGGGAAATTTTACGATTTTATAATTCCATGATGTGGATTTTTTATAATTAAAAAAGAATTGAGTGTCGATGAATGAGTTGGATCATACTAAAAATAATCCAAAGTGGGAGATTAATGAAAACATTTTAATTATTTAAAGATTGTATTTTTTTAACCATGTTTCGAGAATCATTAGGAAATATTATGGTTTAATTTGATGTTCTTGAGAGTGTTTATGGGACATTAAAATAATTTTGGGGATAAATTAAACATATATTATGATTTTTTGAAGATAATATTGAATTTTTTATAAAGAAATTTTTTTCCATATACTAAATATTTAGTATGATCTCTTATGTAACATAGTGTGGGAATTTCACAAGGGTAATATCATACAATGTTGGTTATGAAAATTCAGTAATGGAAGAAATTATAAGATAAATTTCCCTTTTAGTCTTTCTTAAATGATTATATTCAGTACGAATCAATTAATATTATGGAATAGTAAAAGAGGTCAAAAAAATTAATAATAGAGATATATAGAGGAACCACATAAGGGACATTCGTGAAACTGTCATTTCGGTAAGAATCATTTTCCTTAACCGAATACCATCTTACGTAGAAACATTAGTAAAGTAAGTGAGATATATATGTACAATATATGATATATTTTAGGGATACCCATGGTGAAAATTTGAGAATTTAGAAGGGATAATTAATTGAGAAGCTATATAACTAAATATAATTTGAGAATCCAAATCTAATTACGTCTAAAGTTGTCTTTTGTTGATTAAAAATCACTAATGATATATTTATTCATGTATAATTAGATGTTTATGATACAAAACCCCTAAACATCTTGTCAAGTTATAAATACTACTTAATGGTGATGAATCTAGATGAAAATAGTATTTTTAATGGATAAATGACAGAACATCATTTAGAAATTAAAATGGGTTGACATTGTGCTATCAATAAATTAAAAATCAATATTTTAATAATTATTCTGTGATTTAATATATGTTTCTTTAATTATTATCCTTGAAAAGAAACTTCATTCATATTGAAACTGATGATTATTCCTACAAAATACATCATAGGAAATTTAATTTAATATTACCACTCAAAACATCATAAAATTTAAAATGGTTATATTTTTGAATTTTTTTAACTTGGTAGTTATATAAATAATTATCCATGAATTTCTATTTACCTTAAAAAAGAGATGAAATGATAATTTGGATGGTTATATAATTTCACTGTAGATAATGATAAAATGAGTATATTTGAAGAATACAGGAGCACACGAAGATGGTTAGTTGATTAAGGAATACATTAATCCATATTTTTATACCATTAAATTATGATAATTATCAATAAATTGAAATATAATTATTTATATAATTTAATTAATTTTGATAAATTCATAACATCCAGTTAAGTGTAGTTGCTGTCAAATAACTATTGGGTGGAGAAAAACAAATTGTTTTATGTGAAAAAATTTAGTTTAAGTTTTATGTGAAAAAAATTGAGTAGAATACAAGAATTTCATAAATTTTTACCGATTTTAGAATGAGTTTTATGACCCCAAATTGTTTGTATTAGTGATGAAATTCATCAACTAGTTCATTAAATTATTATCATAATTTTATCTAATGATTTCGATTAATAGAATAGGATAATATATATTTCTATTATAAAACCCTGACAAAATGTAACATGACACAATATAATCAAAAATGTTCTTCGATAACTCAAATGATCGAGTATAGAAATGCCCTATATTTTTTGAGGGAAAATATATCATCATAAGGCTGGGGATATTATAATTTCCTTAAGATTTTTTCTAGTGTAAACTCTACATATCATGGAGTTGAGTGGATGATGTAACCATCTATGATAATCAATAACCACTTATATGCATTTGTAAAAAATCATTAACTTCAACTCGTCTCAATAATAACATGTAATAGGCTAACCATACCAAGTTATATCCCTGTAAAAATATTGTGTTTATAAGGTTATTTAATTTTCATTAACACTAATTAAGGTTGATTTTAATTTATTAAAGAGATTATATTGTTATGTATAAAATTGGGAGATTTTAGGTGTATGAAATATTTATATAAAGGAACATATATTCACCCCTATTTTGTATGGTGAAACCAATTCCACTATAATTTCAATGTTATTATTTGGATAATCAAGATCAATTGGTGGGGTTTCCTTATAAAGTGATGTTTAAAAAAGTAAAATGTCATTATATTGTATAGTTGTTTCTATATAACATGTTAATATCCATCTTTTTAGTATTCCTATGGTAAATTGAATTTTATAGTTATATTATCAAAATGATAAAAATGTTATGTAATGGGGGAATACATTATTATATTAAATAACAATACATTAATAAAAATTAAATTGATATCGATTTCCTAATTCACCAATCCATAAAATATATATAAATATTATAAATGTTTTTAGAATGGTAATTATCATTATATGTTCAATATGTGGTGGTGATTATATTATGTTCTATTATGACTTATGGAAACTAGGTTGGTATACATAGAAATTTTTTTTAAGGGAATATTATTAATTTATTTTGTTACGTCATAATTTATAATATATATAATTGATATAATATTATTCAATTCGATATGAAACAATGATGACCTAAAATTTGAGGTGATATTAAAATTTCATTATATATTATATTTAATACTAATTGATATACATAAAACTTTTCTATCAAGCATAATTTCCATGTAGTGATTCTGAAAAAAAAATATGATCTAATAACTCATATAAAATATGGAATAAAAAAATAGAATAAAACATAGTCGAAATCATCTAATTAATTATTTTAATTAAAAATAAATATCGATTAAATAATAATGATACAATATATGGTCATGATAAAACCACTTATAACGAATTATTTTTGGAATCATAAAATTTAAAAATTATAATAGAAATTTTTATTACATATTATTTTATATTAGAATGACCTATAATTTCAATACTGACCATCCTATAAAAAGAATGGTAAATTTTTTTGTGTTAACTCAACCAATTAGATCCCTCACTATTGTAGCCTCAAACTAATCACTAAAATATCCAACCTTATAGGGTTTATACATGTTGAGGGAATCATTCAGTTCATTATAATAATGTTACATTTAGACAATAGTTCTTTCAATGGTTATAGTAAGAAGCTCTTATATAAGGCCAATTCTCCCTTTAATAACCACTCAGCTATCAAGGATTATATCCAACCCATTTCAATTTTTGAAGCTGAATCTACAATTATGATCAATTTTTTATTAATCACCTCAATACCCAAAAACCGGTTTCCCAAAATCATAGGTAGTAAATTATTATCTTGGTTCTAAATTATATTATCCAGAAAACGAGGTGGGTTGGTTTAATAGAAGCCAATGTTTTGGAATTGAAAAGAGATATGACTACCCATTTTCATTTTTTTCAATATTAGATCACCCCTATTGATTGTATTTTTTTTTGGCATATATGGTTTCACTCTGATTTATTCTTTTTTAGATGACCTTATGGTCTTTCGCTTGGTTTTTTGAATAACTTCATAGTAAAAATGTTTTATATTTAATGATTATATAGAGTCATTGATTTTTGTTAAGAATTAAAATTGATATTTTTTAATACTGGGTAATTAAGAATCCTTATCATAATGATGTAATACTTTTTACTAGATTTGGATGTTTGAGTATCCTTATATCATATATTTATTAAAATATATATTTTCTGGTTATTCACTATTTTATATCTCTATATAAAATCCATAATTCCATATATTAGGATGCTAATAAAAAAATGTCATCAATTTATTGTGAACCAACTTATTTTGGAAATTATATATTTTTAATACTTGTGGAAAATATATATTACTTGATAAAATTATTGATATAATTCATTTTTACCTAGGTTTTCTCCATCCTATATTGAAGATTCATTTAATGATTTCAGGTATGATAGATGGGGTAAACAATTAAATAGAGTTATATTTGTATTTTACAAATGGATATAGTAATGAGGAGTTAAACAACCTTGGTAATTATTTAATTTGAGTATTCAGAGTACCAATATATTATGAAACAATGATCCTATATGTACATTTTTTTGTCACAAAATATAATAATTAGGATATCTATATTTCTCCATTTTTATGAGGAAGAATAGTGATAATGAATATTCATATCAGTAATTATTTAATGAGAAACTAATTCTATAGAAGTGGAACATCAATCCTATGAAATAATGTTTTATATAGTTGTTGAATTAGTGGTATAAGATTCAATTAGTTGTCCCAATTTTTATTTGGAATCTATGATTAGAATATTATCCTTATTTTAAGGTGTTAAAAATATTGTATGAAAATATATCATGAACAATGTTAAGTATAAACTTTTATTATAAAACTATTAGTAAAAAAATTATTGAACAAGGTGTGATTTGATATAATGATTTCAGATTTTTAATTTTCATGTATTTTATTGTATCTTATTATATGTTTAGAGTATTTGTGTTAAAAAATTTAATGTGGAATTTTGTAAAAAAAATTCAATAACCTAAAATTTGTTGACACGTGCACTTTTAAATTTCATTTATAAAGGAATTGTGAGTAATTATATTATTAATGTATTTGATGTCTTTTATTCTACCTCAATGTCTACGTTAAGGGATATCTTCGAGATAAATAAGGAAATTTCATTTTGTTATACTAACTTAAATATTATTTTTTTATATGGTTATGAACATATTTGATTTGGGTTTTATAAACATTTTATAGAAAATACATTATATTTTTGGTCTTTTAGTTTATTAAATTTAATAGGATATGATACTTTTGATGTTCTTTTGATTTGAAATTGTTTACAATGGCCATACATGATAACAGGAAGGAGTTAATTTCACATTATTGGTTTTTTCCAGAATATGTTTTTATAAATTAAACTTATTTGAGAATATTTTTTTATGATAAATTATTTTTTGATAGTATTGTAATATTAAATTATTGACAATTAATGGGAATGTATAAAGTCAATTATGAAATATGTTAACCAATGTCTATGATAGAGTATGTTTTTTTATTTTATATATACATTATTTTGTTTGAATATAATTACATTGAATATGTGTCGAATCGTTGAAAAAAAAATTAAAAAATTATAATAAGTAATGAATAATGATAAAAAATTTAATTTTTTTAACAATAATGTATATTTTTGTTAAAAATATTATGAAAATGTAAAAAATATATTTTATAATAATATATAAAATTCAATTGTTTATTGGAACTCATAATAGGTTTTTATAAATATATTCTAACACAAATTTCATTTTTTAACGTTATCTAATATTAAATAAATGTTTTCTAGAGAATGTACGGGAGTGATTATACCACTTTCAATTATATAAAATGTTCTTTTTAATGTTATTGGAATACCTCTTATATCTACGGATCATATTTCCATATATAGAGGAAATTTATAAATATCACATTATCTCATTATTGATCACACTAAATATCAAACAAACATGTAGGAATATAAATCATTGAAATCTGTCAATTTTAATTAGTCAATAACTAAGGGACACTCCAAGGATAATTCCTAGAATAATGTATTGTTGTAATAGAATCCCACATCACCCACTTCTTGTTATATGTATTCTTTTATTTTTCAAACACTCCATGTTATGGTGCACTAATGATACAATGGTTCAATAAATATTTTTTTTTCGATTTTAGGTTCACCACATATTTATAAAATTATTTATCCACTATAGTGGAGGTAATGTTCATTTTATAAAAAAGGGTCTCTCTAAAATATTTTTATACAATTTAAGGTCACTGTATCATTTTTCTAAAATTTATTATTTATTAAAACCCAATTTTACTGAACCAACCCTCTTTAAATCTAAATGAGATCATATTTTATATTCAAGGGGTGTATCTTTATCTTATACATCAAAATTGAAATGAAAATTTTATCTTGGTGAATGGAAGCATTATTTTTCTACAACAAAAAAAAATCTATGATAAACTGAACTAGTTGATGATAACTCTACAATGTAATTATCTATGTTTTTATTTTCCATTTAATATTTTATCATCTATATTTATCAATAAAATTCCATCATCCTCTATGAGACATATATATTAAATAAAATATAAATTTAAACGGAAATCAACCATGGGTTGGGTTATATGTGATCATGAATTCACACTGATGGGGGGGTGAATTAGGGGTGAGTATACTGTAATGATAAATTTAAACCTAAATTATGAATTCCTTTATGTTTATGAATCTTTTGTAAATATATTTTTTTCAAAAAAATATGTATGATGCCTAAATAAATTTCCTTATATTATGCAGATAATAAAAATAAAATACCTCACAAATATTTATATAATGTTTAAACTCGATGTAAAATGATATTCCATTTAATTTCATATACTTTCATGTCTTTTATTTTTTAATACTTATCTTATTATCACTTATATGGCATATTTTTAGTTTTTTTCTTTATCCCACAGTTTCAATCCCACACATTATATCTTTTATCTATTGATAATATTGACTCCAATAATTTTATATTGTCTCCACAATCATGACGAGGTCTTCAAATAAAATATCTTCTTCTATTTTAGTATATATACATCGTCCTTTTTTTCTTTCATTTTACATAATTCTAGACTCCTCACATTCTTTCTCAGAACTTGGTGTTTTCATCTTCTCAAATTTATTCAAAAATGATGTTATGGTATTATAAGAAACATTTACAAAAAAAAAATACTTCTTTGAAATATTGTTTTCAGAATCATTATCACTCAAATATTATATATTATCTTTAGGATATTCATTAAAAGGTAATAACCCATTTTATAAAAATACATTCCCAAATAATGTTGTTTATTTTTATTTTAACAAACTCATGGATTTTCATTATTCCATTTTATTAACACCATCAAACATCTTATAAAAACTCATAATTCTCACATATCACAAAACAAATGTAATAAAAAAAACATTAAAAAAATTCTTCAATATATTTCAATAATAAAAAATATATTTTCATGAAAATTGAAAATAAACATCCATACAAAAAATTCATCATTTTCTTCTTAAATGTGGTATTTAGTAATATTTACTTGAGTATTGACTTCCAACATCCTAACCCAAAAAATCACAAACATAATTAAGCTTTTCTAATCCAAAACCTAATTCCTCAACTCTGAAATAAGATAGAAATATCCTCAATCCATATTTTAATTAATCTATAACACCCTTCTACTAATAAACATGAATAATTATAAAATATATATTAATTCTAATTTTTCATTGAATAATAATCCCAAAGTAAAATCAAAATTATTATGATCCTCTAAACTACTCATATATCCCCTAATAAATTTAGTCAACACAAAATAATTTCTATATATAATGATTTTTCAAGGATTTATTTCATATTAACATTCATTTTAATTATATCAACTCACTTCTTCAAGAAATCCCTAATACATGGAATGCTCTATATCTCCTTCTAGTTTAAATTTTCATGGATAAAATTATTTATATGTATGTGGACAATTCATTCATGAACTCCTTGTACTATAAATATTATTCTTGTTTAAATAATATTCAAAACACACAGGTTATAATTCTTATTATTATATTATTATTCTTTCCATTAACTCAATTTATACCATTCGAAACTCAAAACCTTCTTTTTATGATGATATAATCTAGTTATTTTGGTATTCTATATTATTTCAAATTATATTGATATCAACATCAACCCGCACATTAATTTATTATATTACACCAAATCCATGATTAGTAAATCAATAATTTCCCTTGAAAAATTCAATGTCACATTACCTTCCATATCTAATGAGTTCATGAATCTTTTTATTTAAAAGATTTCACTTATAATCACCCACTCATTATCTAAATATTCCCCTAAACAAGTTTCTTATTCTTACATTCGATCTTGATTTATCTATCAATAATCACATGTTGGGTTTGTGAGATAAATATGTGTGGATATATGTTGTTCATACATCATACTCAGTAGATTATTTTTCTCCACCACATGGATTTTTGAAACAATAGAAATACATAAATTCAATATTCCTTTATAAAGTGTATATATCACATATAATATATTTCAATATTATGAACAATTGTTCTTGTACATGAATATGTCGATTGTATTCTCCAATTATATCATAACCCTTTTATATACACACCATTTTATTTTTCATTCCTCAAAACATATTTCTTTCATAGTTCTGTTCGACAATAGTTATCACTCCTTCATATTCACACCATCGAAGCATTATTTTATGTTATTTATTGCTTATAAATCTAGTAATGTTATATATAAATGATATTATTTAATTATATAGTAATTCACCAGGAATTTTAAAATATTTCATGTTCTGTGCTAGTCTCTATTGCACTCTAACACCCCATACGATAAACTATGAATATGTTATCTAAAACCCATCATGATTTCAGTTACATAACACATCTATTCTGAAAACCATCATTTAAATCCATTCATAATCATTAATCATCTTATTAAAAAGCTATATCTATAATATATTATTATGAAAATCAATATGAATCTTTTCATGCCTTTTAGTAATTTTATATCTGATGATATAACAGATATAACATGATAACTAATTGCAACTCATTTATTCTTTGTATTATTTATATTATTCTATTTCTTTATCATAATTTTTTTTCTCATAGATATTTTTTTTTATCATTTTATAGGATTTTCATTTTTTTTGTTTTCCTGAAAAATCCTATATTTAACATCCTCATCATATGAACCCTAATATCATTATTAATATAATCATTATCTCGACATCCGTATATGTTATTTCTTATTATTTTTATTTTATATGTTTATTGGACAAGAAATGTATCCAAAACATTTAATACTTGAAATTTAGTACTTTAATTTAACAAGGATTTCATATTTATTCTACATCCTATGGAATTTTCCATGAATATAATGATATATTATGCAATAAATGGTATAGTGTTTACAGTTTATTTGGGATAATAATATTTCAATTTATTCATCCAACATCTATTACATCTGTGACGTTCATGAAATTCAATTTGACCCCTCCAAATCATATTTTCATACATACATTACTTTTTACATATAATGTATGTAATTTTTAAGAATCTACTTCATGTGATTATACTTTTGATACTTGTCATTGGAAACACCCATATTAAAATTCATTTCACCATATCTTGCTCATTAAATTTTCCAAAACACACTGACATAAAATAGATTACATAATTTTAACAATCTTATGGGTACTCTATTGTGACGTCCTCTCCACTTATTATCTGAATATGATATTCAATAATAATATTACTCTATCTCTAAATTATATAGAAGAATTCTTTTATTTTTTAGAACATCCATTGATAGTTTATCTAAGGTTTCCTTAAATTTCTATATAATAATTTTATGACCTAAATCAATATAAATTATCCATTAATCCAATATTTTACATGATTCCTACACTTTTTACGTAGTAATGAATGAATATTAAAATCAATTAAAGCCTTCATGACTGAAATGAATTTATCTAGATTTTAGCTCAATGAAGTTTATTTTATTTTTATAGGATCATATAGAATATGATGTGGTGAAAACATAAAATACCTATTTTGGGATCCAGATTCTAAATATGTTCTAAACATCCAGACATGATATCATCATTTTCTATGTCATGAAACTATTATTGTTCTTTAGTGGAACCAAATAAATAATAACCAATGAACATGGATACATGATCACTATGACAAAATAATTCAACCGGAAATTTTCTTTTTGATATAGATTTCTAAATGCTTTTCTTCACACTTGATATTTAATTATATAATTAATTATATATAATTAAATATTCTCCATAACATATATGATATTATATTTCATGTTTAAATTAGTTAAATATGATTCATAAACCATTTTTGGTAACCTTACACACCATTTATGTCGGCCTTCAAAACCTTAGTGTCAGATTTCCACACATTACAAGGGGTATTTTTCCATCTCACTAAAGAACCCACCATGAAATGTTCCTTTTATTTATTAAATAATTAACCCCAAAGGATCTTCAAGGGGAATTTTATGATTAATTTTATTCCATTTCCACATTTATAGGTATTCATTATATTCATTGTATCTAAAAAACCCAATAAGTCCTTGAAAGAGAATCCATAGTGCCTATTTTTCTCCTCAAAGAAGCCTAAGCCCACAAGATAGATATAATATCCATTTGAAAATGAAATTAAATAGTATTATACTATATTAAAAAATGCATAGGATATTATCCCAAATTGATCATGAATTCTCTTTTAATCACACACCACTAAGAAAATCTCATGCTTATTCATTTCCCTATTGAGCCACTTTAATTAATTGGATTAATGTATCTATACAATGGTGAGAAAGGTTCTCATTGACATTATATTACATAAGAATAATATAAATGTATATAAGTGTCATAATATTAATTTATTCATATATTATTTCTATGTTGATATTTCATCTTTTTCTACTCTGGCCTTCTACACTTATAGAATATATTTTTTCTATATAAAACCTCTATGACAAATCAATTTGGAATATCTTTAATTATAATATATCTAATTAAATAAGAAACTTATTTTAAAATAAAACTCATCCATTATTCTATTCATGGATAGCTAGTTTCATATGTTACCTTTTGGAAAAACAGTACTCCCTATTTCTTATTTTTCTAGATCAAATCCTTGGTTCAAAACTAATTTTATTTTGGAACATATCCATTTACAGAAATCAACATAAATATTCATGGAGTGTATTTATAAATAATCACTATTTCGTTATAAATTATCTTTTAAAAAAAAATAGATATACATATGGAACATCATTACCTTCATATTAGCTATACATTCAAAAACAATGCTTCAGGTCATCAAACAAATATCCACCTTTTAATCTTTTTTTTAACCATCATTAACTCCTACTAAATTTCAACCACTTACTCTATTGAAAAAATGAATTTTTATACTATTATATTCAATGTATTATTTTATGTATCAAATAAATGTAATTCATCTTCTTATTAGTTGATATAAGACCACATCAATTTGAAATTCTTTCATTCTTCCTTTAAACTATATAATCTACAAATCATTTATAAAAAAAATTAATCCTTCCCAATAAATGAATAATTGGTAACAAAATTTTCACTATTCAGAGATTTTTGACAATACTACATGAATATATTTAACAAATAAATTCACTATTATATAAAAAACATATAGAATTGAGGTCTCTAGTTCCCTCTCTTTATTAAAAAAAATACAATGGTTTTATTCTACTTATATTCAGATTTTATTTTGAATATTATACAACATTATTATAAAATTACTTTTGGTCATATTCATAAACACTACTCCCATCATGTGGGAGAAATCATGAACAAAATTTTGAGTGTTTGTACAACTCTACTTTCATGTAATTTATTCGTAATATTTAGCTAAACTCGATAGGCCCTTAAATACATTTGATTTTACAATTTCCAACATAATATATAACTTGTAAATTCTTTTTGAGATTATAGTTTATATTTTTACTCTATGAAACAATACATAAAATGATATAGTTTTTGTATATTCTATCTCCACATTAGCTTAGATTTCATATTTTAAAATATTTTATGATAAAAAATTTATCATCGACTTATATAATTATTTTTGTTCAAAATCATCAACATGTAAATTTAGTTATTAAATTATGACAATATATGATTTTAGATATTTTTATCTATTCATAATTCATTTAGTAAATACAATGAAACTCGATTGATTCTATTCATACACAAATTTTCATAAATAGTAGCTCATAAATCATTAAATTTGGTAAACTTCCCTGATATTTTACTCTCCAAGTATCCATAAACAAGTTTGTAATAAAACACATCTGAATTATTAATCCTTTAAATATATTCATTCATATACATAATTCATGTTTATAGGAACCCTAAATCTCATTATATAAATATTAAATTATTTTTAATATAAATAACATAGTATAGATATAACTCCAAGATAAAAAGAATTAGAATGTTTGGATAATTGGGCTTATTCATAACATTTTTATAAGAAAAGTAAACTAATTATTTCTTATCTATATACTTAATGTCCCATACTCTCCTTAGTTTAATTAATTACCTAATAATATACATTAATTAAAGGGGTTGTTTAATAGAATAGTAAGATGATGAATAAGAGATATGATTCAATATTACATGGGTAAGGATAATCATCATTATCATATTACATGAATAGGTTCATCATCAACATCCTGAGGTAAACATGATTTAGAGGAATGGATTATGGAAATGTATAAAATGATACATCATTCCACAGTTTTCAAATACTATACAAAGTCATGAAGAGTGCGAGAAACATGTTCAACCATAGAATAAGTTCATAATTACAACATCATCCATGTGAAGAAATGTAACCTCATCTTCACACATAATACTAATTATCTAATTATATACATTATATTTCTATTTGAATTTAAGGGATACATAATTCCAGGCCTAGTCGTCACAAAATAATATTTACATTATCATGAAATCCATATAACAATCATAGTCGAAAATTATCCCATGGATAGAAATTGGTTACACAAAGATTTAATTAATCATGATATCATGAAAAAACATGGGGCTCAAAAAAAAGAAATATATTAGTTAACAAAATAATAAATATTGAGAAATGAAAAATAAACTCAAGAGGATTCAATGACGTGTTTTAGAACTAAGACTATTTATGGAAAATGTTATATTTTTCATTAAATAAAGTGGGAAACATCTATATCCCTAAGAATAAAAGGAAGGAATAATAAAATATACTTAGGTAACATTATATGTGTATCCATGTAAAATATGTCATCAAATATAGAAAACCCAATGAAAAGGATTTGGGTTCGAGTACATTAATTCCTATATTAGTTCACCGCTTTTGTGCCTCATGAATAATAAACATATATTTAACAAAATTTTATAAATAATTTCATTATTTTAATTTTACAAATATTTATAAATTTTATTCATTTCGTTATATTTTTTAATATTCGTGGTTATAGGGTACACATTTCTATATCATGGTTTACTTTTAATTTCATATTTTCCCTTGATTTAGAAATTTTGTTAAATGTAATTTATAAATTAGTATAATTAAATCAAGAAGCATAAAATAAATATAATAAAATATTTATATATTATATATAATTTAGTCTCTATATCAAATAATGTGGTTATAATAATATACATGTAAATGACTTTATTGGTGGTTAAGAGACCATTGATAAGACATTTTGAAATGAGTCGGAGATATATTTTTGAAATTTATATGTATAATCAATATGATACTTCTAGTAGGTTACAATAATTAATGTTATGTTAATCCATTAAAAAATTAATTCTTATAATGTTTGGTTGTAAAATTTTTTGTGGAAAGATGAAAGAGAATAATAAATAGAAATAAAAGCACATGAGTGCATCAAAATATACAAAATTCTCTGCGTAGCTTCTCTTATGAGCCAACACAAATCTCATGATGATTATTGTTAGTTTTCTCCAAAACGTCCCTACGTATTCTATGGGACATGACATGAATTATTTTGAAAATAATTATATTTTTTAAGAGTTGTGTGATTGGTTTTTCAATTGGATAGTGTGAGATTATTTATACATGATAAGTGGGGTATTTTTAGAATAAAATATTGAATAAAATTTTAAATCTAACGAAAAACATGGAATTGTGATTTATTGATAATATAAATCATATAAATATATATAATGTAATTAATTATAGAATTAAATAACATTTATAATTCTAATTTAGTAGTTTATTAAAAAGGAATGATGAAATAAGACATTTTTTAGAAATCACTTTTGACATTAGGTTTTGGAACATTCGGTTTAGGTTTTAAAATTTAATGTACTCTATTTTCACGAATAATTTCATAAATAGATTATATAATCAATAGAATAAATGTTTTAGAAAGGATTTCATTTTTATTACATCAAATATTATGTAATTTAAGATTAATTTGTTATGTGAAAAACAATATTTTTACTATTTACCTAAAAATTGCAATATTTAAAAAATATAAAAAAATAACCCATAGTTAATTTCAATGTGATTATTTAAAAAATTATATTCATATTATCAAAATAAATTTCTATAATAGTTAATTTTAATTTCTCATATAAAAATATGATTTTTAAGAAATATTTGATGATTTTATATTAAAATTAAATTTATCAAAAGTAGATTTTTTTTGAAAAATGTATTACATTTTTGAAGTATATATATTGATAAATGGTCTGAGATAATTTTTCTATTTTTTGGAAAAATAATTAAATTATTGAAAATAGTGAAATATAGTAATTTATATTATATAACATTATAATTCAAATACAACAATATTTGATTCATTCATGAAGTAATAACCCATTAGATCAAAATCACATGAACTATTTAATGTATATAGTCACAAGAATAAACACCATTGATATTATTGGGCCAAACTAATTAACTAATAAATATTATAATAAAAACCCTGCTCTCCTCCCCTTATAAATGCCACCCCTTATCCTCACACCATCTATGTTTTGGATCATACTAATATTATTCAAAATATCCTTCTCAATCATATTCCACATTTACAGGTTCTACAAGACTAAAAAATATATCCAACCAATGATTCTTTAGGGGGTTTATAAGGATATGATATTCCTGAGCGAAAATCCTCATTCATTCTATATTAGTTTGATTCCTTTTTATATCCTATCATCAAATCCACCAAAAAAAGTGACATGATAACTACAGTGTCAGATATTTACTATAATGGTATTGTGTTAATCAAATATCTATAATAAAATCCCTTCTACTCTACTTTTACTATAAAAATAAAAACATCATCCGTAATATGTCGATTCAAAGCCTTTATAGATGATGAGTTTTGGTTTTCCATTACCACCTTCAAGGCTAGTCATAAAAAATAATATTGTTAAATAATATTGGAATAAACATATTATAAATATTTTTCTGTTATATAACTAATATATATATAAAATATCAAATAAAACAAAACAAGTTCCTGATGAATAAATACCACTTAAAATAAACAGGACATTTTTCAAAAGAATCATCCTCTTAAAGTAAAACCAAATTATATATTGAACCATTTAACTTATGGAATTGAATTAATACCATATTATTTCACCAAATGATATATATTTTTATTACACAAGTAACATCCCTAATTATATACAAGTGACCCAATCATAAAACCACAAAAACAAATTCTCACAGAATGTTGAAATTTAATTCTATAACACATCAAAATGGATATAAATGATCATAAAAATATAATAAATTAAATAATTTTAGTAGTGGTTCTGAAATAGATATATAATTATTCTAACCTAATTATCTAAGATATTAAGTGAAACTAGAGAACACATTCAGACATAATTTAAGGGGATTCTTAAACATTACTCTTTTTCTTTGGGATATCCCTTTTTCATGATATCATTGGTATGAATACTTATATACTATTTGTTAAATATAATTTCATTATTGTTATATTTTGATTTTAGGGATTCACATTTTTTGTACATGATTTTATAAAAAATACACATATTTTTTAAATGAACATACCTTTCCAAAATACATCTTTGACTCCTCCTAATTTGTTTCTTCTACACTGATGATTTATTATTCTGATACAAAATATGTTTTACCCTATTTAGTTTTTTGAACCCCATGTTTTTTCATAAAATATTCATTGAATAAATTCATATGAAACACATTTCTTTATATGGGTTAATTCATAACTATTATAGTAATACGTTCTGTGTGGTATGAATGAATAATTAAACATTATGATGTGATGAGAGAGCCTGGAATTATATAACCCTATAATAAATTGTTAAATATGATGTATATCATGAGATAATGATTAATGTGCTTAAACATGAATGTAGATTTGTTCATAATAGTGATGTTGTGAATCATTACATATGTCATGCATGAACATGATGATGGCCTTGTTCATAACTATGTGAGGTATTTGGCCACAGTGACATGACCATCCATTTTTATGCCTAGTAATATTCCTTTCATTTATACATTATTCACCTCACTATATTACATATGATCTTACTATTATGTAATGATGATGATTATTCTTCTCAATTATTTTATATTGATTTATGTCCCTTATTTATCCCCTAACATGTCTTTTACCTCACCCATTTATTTTATTACTATCCTCCAATTACTACACGTAATAAGGAAAATATGAGTATTAGAAGGATAATGAATAAGAATTTAAATTAAATTAGATGTTTTGTTATCGTTATTTTTTGTATGGTCATAATTTTATCAGGATCATAAATATTTGGATCCTATATTTGTAACACATTTATGTTTTTTATCAGAAAAATGTTATAATAGTCGTGTCTGGAAAAGTATGATATCAGTAGCTTGAATTAGAGCACATATTAGTTAATTTTAGAATTAGTATTAGATAAATTTAGTAGAAACCCTTAATACATGTATAATTATATTTGTATATCCAAGAAGATTTGTTTTATAATATAATATACATGGGGTCCCATATGATATACATTTACTGTTAAATACATAAAATAATAAATTATTAATTCTTTGTTGAATTGATTTTTGTAAAAAATGTCTCTATTTTTGAAAAAGTTTGGAACCAATAGAAATGAGGCAAAAACAAATTGAATGAAAATAAAACAATTTTTCTAATATTATCCCCAATTCCATGGGAGATGGAGTAAAAATAATATGTTTATTCTTACCAATTTTTCTCTAGATATGAAAAATAACATTAACCATATAGAACATCAGCCTTAACCCATGAAGGAGACACCATCTATTGAGTCCATTATGTGAAAATGACTACTAATGATCAGTTGATCATCCAATCCATTAATCATAGAATAGTATGCCAAATTAAAGTAGAAGATGTTTTATTTTATTCACTTATCATAGAAGAAGAATGTTATTCAGGAAATTTACTGTTTAGATAGGGAGACCATTAAATGGTGGTCAATGATTACAAACAGCAAGAGTATGGATAAAAGGAATATATGGAGTTGAAATACATTATGAAAAAAAAATTTAAAAAGTATTTCTCTCAATCACTTCAAATAGATATAATGCAAAAATAAAATTAATGATGAAAAATGATATTGAACCTATCACTATAAACGAGGAAGACATCTCAAGTAATTCATGATATGCAGAAGGTTTTGTTTTTAATAATGATACGGAAATATATAAAATATTCTATGGTTTAGAACAAGGTCGTTGAATTTATACGGATATATGAGACTCTTAGAGTTATAAATATGTTGATCGATGTTCTCTCAAAGTAGATATAGAGTATATAGATTGGATTAATGGTTATAGAGATTGAAATAGAGTAATTTATTTTTATTTTTGTGGATCAAATCAAAAATGGAGTAATGAGGTTACAACTAACCACACGTCAAAAATGATTTATGATGAATATTGGTAATTATATTAAAGGGATATGTAAATTCTTTAAGGGAGAGATAAAATAAAAATAATCTCAATAATTCCAAAGAGGCATGAAGAATCTAGACAATAAGATGGAGAGACATTATACACCTCATAATAAACAACCCATGGTTCAATTCATCAACTACTGGGAGCAAGGGTACTAGTCAAACCAATGCACTAATCCATGGGTCATTGAGGGTAATCTGTTTCAGAAACCCCATAATCCAAAGGATTAGGTGAAATATTTTTCTATCACTACTATTGATGTTGACTGTGAAAATGAAGTCTTATGAGGGCTAATTCATATTAAATCTAGAATGATAATTTTATTTTTTGATTCTGGTTCTTAAAATTAATTTCTATCCATCATGTTTTCTAAAACTATGGATTCAATTCCCTGATACCTAATGTATATATATCAGTAAAACCCCTTATTGTGCAAAAATTATAACCTAAGAGTTGTATTCATATTCTATTATAATTTATGGGACGATTATTCCAATTAATCTTTTAATCCTTCCCTAGTAAAATTTTATGTCATAATAGTAGTGGATTGGATATCATTATATGGAGCACATATCCACTATCTAGAAAATTATATCTTTTTAAATTTAAAACCATCCCACACTCATCTATATATTCTATAAAGATCATAAATCACCAATGGAAAACATTTAATGGTATGGGAGCTGTCAAACTATGAATAAGAATACATTTCCTCAATTGATTAGTCAAAAGAAGATATCAGCCTGGTAGAAATTCAAATTTATAGGGAATTAAATGATGTATTTCTACAACAGTTACCCAAAAATCCAATAGATCATGAGATAGAGTTCTAAACTAACAATATACACTGAGCCACTCTTATAAAAAAATCACCATATAGGGTGTCCCCAGACCAACTGGAAGAGTTAATGATATATCTTCAGGTGAATATAGAAAAATGGATCCTAATCCCTAGTAAATTACATTAGGGTTCACTAATTCTCTTTCAATGTAAAATTAAGGATCAATGCGGTTGTATAATGATTTATGGGAGCTTAATGAAATCCCAATGATGTTTAACTATCATCATTAAATGATTGATAACATGGTTTATTAAATACAAGATTCTCAATACTTCTACAAGGTGGATCTTAATTCTAGATATAATCATTTAAATGTGAACAAAGAAGATATTTAGAATTCCCATTTTGTTCAAGGTATGAGCCCTGTGTGTTCCTAGTGATTCCCTTCAGTCTTTCCAGTTCCCATATAATAATCATGGATTTGAGGAACAGGTTCATTAGAAACTACCTTAATATTTTTATGGTCATTTTTATTAATGATATTATCATTTACTCCAACATAAAGAAGGTACATTAGGAACATATTGGGATTGGGATTTTGAAATTTTGTAATGATTAATTTTATGAAAAAATCAATACTTGTGACTTATGGAATACAAAAATCAAATTCTGAGGGCATGTTATCAGAACAACGGGAATTTTTTTAGACCATTCTAAAATAATGGTCATTGAGGAATGGAACAGAAAAAATAGTGTCATGGAAATATATAGGATTTTTGTCTTAGAAGGTTACCACATATGTTTTATGAGAACATTTTCACTATTTTCTTGCATATCAATGTTTATAAAACTGAATAGAGAAAATAATGTCTTAATGAAAGAATTTGAGGAGAGATTCAAGGAGATCAAGATGTTTTTAAAAACTATTCCTATACTCACACTACCAACAAGTGGAATTTTTTTTAATAAATAATTATTATTCAAATAAATTTTGTGGTTATTTACTCATGAATATTGATAATGTGATTCCATATACCTCATAGTAGTTGAAGATCCCTGAGCAAAAATACACATCACATCATTTGTATTCTGAATATGTGATTTTTCTCTGATGATATTGTACATGTAACTCTATGGTGAAATGTGTGAAATATATAATGATCCCATGATTATAAACATTATATTACTAGAGAAGGAGATCAGAATGCATCAAAAAAAAATATTTTGATATAATCATGGAAAATTGTTGATCTAGTAATTACTATGTGGGAAAGCTGAACAAGGTAGCTAATTATCATTGATGAAATGAACCTCCTACCTTATCCGTGATGTGAATTTGGAAACACCATATCTTCTTGGATATATTATACTTGGATTATGAAGCCACCATGGTTGATAATAAATTATAATTTTCTCAAATTATTTCCCAATAATCTATCAAAAAATGATCAAAGAGGCCCAAAGGGTTGATCGGGGGCTTCAAAAAAAGGCAAAGTAGTAAAGGAAGAGAATCTACATGAGTTACAAAATGATGGGGCTGTGGTATCTGATTTCGAACTATATTTGAGTATCTTTTTCCCCTAATAATAAGAATGATCCACTAGATAATGCACAATGTTCATATTTCTTTATCCATCACAAAAGTACCAAGATGTTTCTTGATCTTTGAGAGATATTGTGGTTGGAGAACATGAAAAAGTTGAATGCAGAGTATAAATTTTGATGTTTAGTATGACATCTAGTCAAATAATAGTGACATATGTCACAAGAGATGATTCATCTATTACATATACCCACATGGAAATTGGATAATTTCACTTTGTACTTTTTCATCAATATCCCATATATATACAAAAAAACAATGTGATATGGGTTTTGGTGGATCAACTCACAATGACTTCCTACATCATTACTATTCTGGAAGATTTCAATTTTGATTAAATTTCTGTGATTTATGTATAGGATTTGGTGAGGTTATATGGGGATCCAAATTCGATCATATATGATCTTCATACAAGGATCACATAAAAATTCTATATAACTATCATACATTATTTGAGTAATAAATTTAATTTTATTATGACCTATCACCCTCGCACTGATGTGAAATATGAATGGAATATTAAGATGCTTGAGGTCATTATATGAAAATGGTCAATGAAATTCAACAGTTGATAGGTTCATTATCTCCCATTAGTTGAGTTTTCATAAAATAATAATTTCCACTCGAGTATTCATATGGGTCCATGTGAACAATTTTATGGTAAGCTATGTATAACTCTATTGTTGGACCATGTTGGTGAATAAAAGCTAATTTTATATGATCTTGTTCAAGAGAAGATAGAGAAGGTTCAATCTAAAAAACAACACAAAAATATGCTCAATGTTCGAAAAAATAGATAGGCTAAAAACCATCATCAATAATTTTTTATTTTGATGTTAGAGACAATGTTTTACATTTAATATCACCATGTAAGAGAGTCATGAAATTATAGATTAATGGGAATCTCATGCCATGGTATATTGGCCCCATTGTGATCCTTTATCATGTAGGATCATTGGACTATTGTACTTATCTTCCAAGAAAAAAGGATCATGTTCATGAGGTTTTATATGTCTCTCTCATAAGAATGTACATACGTTGACCCTCATATATACTAAATTTAGAGGTTGTATAACTGTAGAACAACTAATCTTATGGGGAGAATGAAAAATAGACATTTGATCCTAGATACAAATTTCTATGCAACAAGATGAATCACCTTGTCAAATAGTTGATGGGGAACCATAAGTATAAAGACGTGACATTGGAACTATAAGAAAAGATGAAGGAGAAATACACTCATTTTTTTGACCATAGTAAGTTAGAAAACATATATGGTGAAATTTCTTAAGGGGTAATAATGTAACAACACATAATATTATAAATAGAGTTATGATTCTTATTATTATTTCACAAAACAAGTAAATCACATAGTAAAACATAAAAAACTAATATGATCATAAATGAAGACTGATACATTATACTTCAGGAAAAAAAACATAATGTCAAATAATACAATGGGATAATAAATAAACACTAAGATAATCAAAATTGGAAAATTTGGATATCCTTGATATAATTGAATGACCACACTCACATACAATTTTGTATAAATAAAACATAATTTTAACAATATAAATTATATTTTAAAGATGAATATATATTTATATATATATAACAAATAGATTAATTAAAAGTATATGATGATTGAAAGAAATATGAGGACTTAATAATAATTAAGGATCCTATACTATTGGAATAATAATTTTGAACATTGGAATAATAACCTAACCATTGGAATATTAATTTGAGAGTAATGAATATTAACATCACCCAAGAAATTATAAATTAAATTTAGCTGCTTTTATAAATTAAAATATGTTAAATTATATCATTCTATATGTTAATAAGTGTTTGAAAATTGATAAAGTAAGTGTTTATATTTATGGGAAACATTAAAAGGTATTTAAAATTTACTAAATAATAAAATTATTGAAATGAATTTTTTTCATAAATTAAATTGTTGATTTATTATTTTTTGTTATAACTATAATAAAATTTCATTAAACGTTAATTAATTCTTCAATGGTTCATAAAATCAATTAAAATATTAAATTTAGTATTTTCAAATTTTTTTAAAAAATACAATTTCACATATTTAGGACATTATTTTCATAAAATGGTTTTAATGTTGGATATATACACCTTAAAAAATTTAGGTTGGATTTATGGGATTTTTCTAAAATTGTATGTATTTTGTTGAATTGTAAAATAGAGTAATTTTCGGTATACAAGACTCTAAGTAAAATACATCAATATTTTAGTCCCACATTATGTACTAACATATTAGACCAACACAGATGAATTATTTACTTTATATAGTCTAAATAATCAACAATATTGATATACTTGAAAAATAATAAGAATCTAATGTATATTGTAATAAAAAATACCAATGTCTTCTATATATAAAAACCACTCATCATGACCCCATATCATAATACCTTTTTATGCTTAGGAGATTGGTAATATTATTCCTAATTTTATTCCAAAGTATCTTACCGATATCCAAGTTCTGTTGGAATTAAAAAAAATACCAAACTCGAGTTCCTTATAGAGGTTCTCAAGGTCTCGAAAATCAACAAGTAAAATTATCCATCTTTCACTTTTAGTTTATTAATTTTCTTATCCACTCTTCAGAATCAATATAAAAAGTTACCTAAAATGTATATTATATTATATAAACAATATTTTTATTTTTTTAATTGAATATCCACCATAAAATTTCTTCTCTCGTACTTTTATTCTAAAAACAAAAACACCATCCTTACTATTTGGATTTATCGCCTTCATGGATATTGAGTTTTATTTTTACATTACCTCATTAATGTGCTCAAATAAAACCATTTCAATGGTTAAATAAGATTAGAATATAAATATTATTTCTTTTTTCATGTTTTTTAACTAATATATAAGAACAATATCATATAAAAATAAACTAGTTCATGACGATCAAAATACCACAAAACATAAATAGATCATTATTAAATGAATCATCACCATACAAGAAAACCAAATTATATATAGAACCATTTAAACATATTTAAGACAATTAATCCCATATAATTTCAATTCAATAAAATTAATCTCATTTGAAAAAGTATATCCATCATTGTATATAAGTGATCCGATCATAAAATCATGAAAACAAATGCTCCCTAAAGAACTTTATTTAAGTATATAACTCATATAAATGGGCATAAATGAACAAAAAAATGATAATAAATTATATACTATTTCAATATTTTCTAACATAAGTAATTAATGAATCTAATTTGATTATCGTGGATATTTAGTGCATATTCATAACTCATTTAGATAAAGGTAATGCGATTTTTGACACCAACTAATTTTCTTTTGGTTATCAATCCTTAACGAAATATTGTTTAAGAATACTCCTATAATGTTCATTAAATATAACTTCATTATTATTCCATTTTATTTTTATGGATATACATGATTTTTACATTATTTTATGAAAATAATATTATTTTACAAAAGAAATATTCATTCCATTATTGAATATTGACTCTTATGGATTTGTGTATTATTCTACAAGGAATGATTATTATTATACCAAATATTATTATAAATTTTTATTTTGTAATACAAATTATATTCATGATATCATGATTGATTAAATTCTAATGAAATCTATTTCTTCAAGGGTAAATTCAAGACTATTATTATTAAATGTTTTGTTGGATTCATGATGATTAAAATATTATGATGTTAAAGGTGGGCCTAATATTATATATCCCTCCAATTACTTTGGTATTGGGATGCATCTCATGATATAATTTAAAATATGAATGAGTATGATGCTTTCTATGATCAAAATAATGATTTAATCATTATTTACCTATGTTATGCAAGTAAATAATGATAGATTTGTTGAAAATTCTGTGTTTTATTTGAATTCTATGAAATCTCATTTTTATGCATTTAAAAATTTACAAGTATTTATCTACTATTCCCCTCATGATGTTTGTGATGATACTATGATTATTCGTTGATGATGATGATGATGAAATCTAATGTTATACTAATTCATGGAACTTATTTATCCTCCTTCCATGCTTTTAGATTACACTATTCATTGAAGTATATTATCCTATGACTAAATGTTCAAAGTTTAATTGGATATTTAGAAGCATAACGAGGAAATTTTCCAATAAATGATTATGTTTTGTTATGTATAAGTAATGTATGGTAAAAAATTTTCAATGATTTAAATCCTACAGATCCTAGATTTATAATACTTATATGTTTTTTATCATAAAAATGATGTAATAGTCTTGTAAGAAAATGATGGGTAATAAATGATATATTTTTTGATACACTGGATATTTGATATCAACTTTATTACTATTCACACAAAAATTGAATTATTTCATAAAATTACCATAAAAAATACTTGTTCCCAATTTCGACATAATGATTTTAAAAAATTATATACATTTCATGAAAATATATTTATAATATAGGTAATTATAAATTATTATATAAGAAATATCATTGTTTTAAATTATTTTAAAATACAGTTTATTAAAAATGTTCTCACCTTTTCTTTGGGTTTTTTGAAAAAATAATTTCTTGAATTGTGTATTTTATATTTACAAATATTAATCATGATATGTATTATGTTGAGTAAAAATTACTATTACAAATTCTGGGTTACTACTACTATGGACCTGGTTTGTGTTTCAACAGTCTAATTAATTTTCCCACATTCACTTAAACTCATATAAAGACCACCCTAATCTTTCATAAAATAATCAAATGAATTCCTCTTAATGTAGTATATTTTCATTTAACATAATTCTGATTTGATTATTAATATATTGTTTCTTTCATATGGTATCAACATTAGAGAAGATGATTCTACTAAATTTGGTTTATCCATAGATTCCCATTTTAGCTTTTCTATTTTATATTCTTCCCAGTTGTAATGTTTGGAATTTTGATATGTTTAATTACAGATTAATGTAACAATATTTACATATAATGTTTTTTTGGTTTCAATATATTTCATATCTGAATAATATTATATAATATAATGTACACACATTAATTAAGAAACAGATGTTACAGATAAACTCGAAATTGTTATCTTCTTCCCCCGTTTATAATTTTATTACCTGATATTTCAACTCATATTCTAAGATTAGAAAAGATGATGGTACTTTTTATTATTATTTAATCTAGATATGATGTATCCCCTTCCTATTTATTATTCTTCCACAACACTTTAACAATGTGAGTTGTATTGTTATATAGAATATTATCTCTATAGTACATGATCTCCATCTAATGCACATCAGATAAGTTTTCATTTTATAGTTGTACCACATATAGATTCATAACAATTCTGGGGTTCGGTATGTACATACATAATAAATATATATGGAAGAAATCATGAATTTGAGCCAAATTTGGTTGAACTAAAAGATGACAGGCCATTTCTCACATGTGATCATGTTTCTAAAAGGGTCCAATGTACATTCGGTTATGCTTCCATTTCAATCCAACTGACATGAGAATCATCTATAGAGATATTTGGGGAAACATTTTCCCTCAAACATAAAACACTTTTTCATTAAAACTTTGTTAGAATAGATCTTCTACTTACTCTATATAGCTTTATATACTGTTGGATGTTGTGAACCATCTTTGATATCTCTTCCACATGGAAAGGTATTAGTAGAATTCATTCCCCAATTTCATCCAAACAAGTTGATGTCATACATCGATTCCCATATGCATCATTATCTAAATCCATTTGAATATTCGAGTGGAATCTATATTAATATGAGAACATAACTATTGTGAGATGTTGATCCCATACCGTTGATTTCCATTGAGAAGGATCTTAGCATTTCCTAAATAGCTAAATAGTCTTTTCACATTGTTCATCAGTTTGGGGGTGATAGGTTCTACTGACATACTATTTAGTACAAAATCCTAATTGAAGATTTATCTAGAATATATATGTAATCCTTGAACCACAATCAAAGATGATTGAATGCGGAACCACATGAAACCTCACCACATTATTCACATATATAATGCAATGCTCAAAAAGGGAAAATATTATTAAATATCAATGATGTGGTATGTTAAGGTGAATTTATCCACCACAACCCATATCACATTATTTCCTTTGGATGTCATTGGTAGACTAGTGATAATGTCGAAAGTTATATTTTTCAATTTTCATGTGCATATATGAACTTTTTTTGAAGGTGGAAACATGAATTTGTCTCCCATTCATGCCTGAAAGGAATATATTAAAAAATAATGTAAAATAGCAATCACGAGGTGTAAAGGTCGTACACCAGTAGGGAAAATATAGGGATAAATAGAGATAAGTAAAAAAGCACAAATACTCTAAATAGAGGTAGTAGTACCTTCATTTTTTCAAGGTATGAATATCCTCAAAAGTCCAGCCAACAAAAATTTCAGATCAGGATGGTAGATCCAAAATTCAATTCCCTATGCACATCCTAGACAACTTCTTAGCAAGGCAGATCCACAACTGAACAACTAGTGCAATGATCAAGCAGAAAAGTTTCAGAATCACGCAGATCTACAAAAACAGAGCTAGAACTGGACTACTTAATTTGGTTCTATGTAAACAGGATCTAGCCAGATAGACTCCAGATAGAGAAGAAGAAATTCACAATTTCTAGATAATAAAAAGCAAGATCATCTCAAAAATATTTCCAAAGATCAGACTAGAAAAAGACAGTAAACATCTCCCATAATCAAGGTCTTCAAGCTTCCACCCGACCAATAAGAAGAGTTAGGGAGTTTTTTGACACTCCTTCCTCATTCTTTCATTGAATATATCTAACTTGATGTATAAGTAAGTATCCTTTTAAATCACTCCTCTTATAAAATATTAATAAATGATTTTATCTCAAAGCATCTCCGTAGATTTAGGGTCTTCACAAAAGGGCACATTATGTGAATTTTCCCCTTTAGCATGTTGTTGGGACTCTACATGCTGAGTTGTGTTAGTGGTAGAGAATTCCTATATTGAGATGTTCAATGAATGTGAGACTATGTTTCATTCAAGTCCAGAGTAGTCATTGCATTTCCTCATTTTTTTGGGGTTAGGGGTGATAAACCCATCGACATCAACTATTGGTTATTTCCCCTTATTGGACATTGCTCGCAAATAATATTCCTCAATATGAGTAGTTTTATCTTATTTCTCATGAGGTGAATCACTATTTTCAGATGGTTCACATCCTTAATTTTCATCCTCCTAAGTATCATCTTGTATTTGCACTGTCGGCACATCCTCAAGAGGTGGGGGTGAACTGTAATGGTTATTTGATTCCACATTCAGAGGTGAAACCTCCTTGGGGGAGGATGTGCATACATAAAATTATTGTACCAAAACATTATAATTGTATCACTCTACATTAACTTCATGATGAACCATGGACTGTTATATATACTCTAAAATAACCTTATTCATGTTTTCCAACTAGAATTACTCTGAAAGATCATGATATAATGATTCTTCCAAGATTGACAGAGAAAGGTGATATATGTACATGATCTAATAGCTCATTATTTAACTTAGGTAATGATTCCACAAAAATCATCATTATAACTTAAAACACACCATAATCACTATTTTTGAACTCAAATAGCTTCCATTACATTATTTTATGACCATATTTTGTAGCTTCATGTCATTCCATTATTCCTCCTTTATCTTATATCGTATGAATGGTGTGGAAATCATTTTGGAATGGTATTATTTATTCCCTTCCATATTGATTTCATGATACATAATTTTTATATCCTTGAAAATATGGTTTCTCTAAATCAACATTATTAATAGAATAACTGGTCCTTTTCCCTTAAGAGCCTCAGTTACCCTATTCGCATTTCTCGAATGGTAGGTAACAAAGTAATAGTGGACCTTTATATGCTCAAAATATCCACTTTGACACATGTTGAGAACCATATGTGTGAATATATACTTTAGGATCATATTAGCAGTATATAAACCTCACATCTCACCATATATATAGTGCTGCAAAATAATTATATTGATGATCAAAACTATTATCTCTAAATCATGTGTTGAATAGTTTTTCCGATGGATCATCAATAGTTGTGAGGAATGTGCAACCACTTAATCTTTTTTACATGAGTAAAAATACAAAGAAATTATTCAATGCATCACTATATATCAAAAAAATATATATTATTATTGGTAGTGTGAGTATATTTGTAGTTATTAGAATATTTTTTACCACTTTAATACATTCCCCAAACACTTCAGTCTAGATATACTTTACCCCATTCTACGTAAGCATAGTTTTTGCAATAGACAATTATGATAAATTTATTAAAACAATAGTCATTTTTATATAATCTATGAAAATGATTCTTTTCTGTAAGACTTGTTACGTTGAAATATTTATATGAAATATATTTTTTTATTTCTTTTGTTACACAAAACACCACCTTCCCTTACATTACCCGCAACATAGAGATTCAATGAAACAATATTTTTTATAGTAATTATTTATCAAAGAAAATTATACCCTAGACAATTGAATAGAGGGTATAAACATGATAAACTAAATAACTAAATTAGGTTTCATACATTTATATATATATATTTCTTTTACCTATTATTTATTAATGTATGAGGAACTTTTAAAATAATGAAATGAATTTTTTTCAGAAAAACTATTTAAATATTTACAAGGGTGTTTTAAAATAATTTATAAATAAATAACTATTATTGAATTCTATTAATGAAATATATATATATAGTAAATGGAATTGAATTTTTATGATTCATAATATATGTTTTCAGGACATGATATAAGAACAAATCCAGTTTCACGTATAAATGATGTATTTCTCAAAGATGGGAATTTTGCTACCTTTTAATGACACATTTTTTCAAAATCTAGTTTTTGAATCATTAATAGATATATTTTGAAAAAAGAAACAAATTATTTTGATATAAAATAAAAAAATTTACTTCAGGAGAACATTTAATATTTTTCGGAGAAGTTTCATGTTTTCATGAATAGTAAAAACACTAATTTTTATTGAGAACATTATTTTCCTTTAAATAATTTTCATGTTAAATTATGTTTTATATTAGTATAAAATTTTTATTAGTTAATTTTAAATTAATATAATCCTATTATTATCTTTTAGAAAAAATTATACATGAAATTATTAAAAATTAAATTTATGCTTTATTAGGGGATTCTTCCAAAAAAACTATTTTTCATGGAGACTTACCAATATTATTCAAAATTAAATTATTAAACTTATATGTTATTAATGTATTAAAATTGATTCAAAATATGGATTTATATTTTAATTTTTTTTAAATATGTCACTTTTTAAATTTTAGCTAATATGAATTGTATCCTTGTTAATTTTTTTATCATGGAAAACGATAAAATGGATAATTGTAGTTAAAAAATAATAATATAGAATAAAAAAAATTTCTAACATAATAAACAAATTTAATGGATTATGATACTTTTACCATAACATATAATTATCTAAATTATGTTTTTAATGGACAAATTTCCAAGAAAATGACTTATATAATATTTAAATCAATGAAAATATTAAAATGTCACTTCATTTTTCTCGAATATCTCTTATGTGTCCACATTCGAAACAAATTAGAGTATGAATGGATATAAATTATTATATTGATCTTTATTTATTAAATTTTATGATATTAATTTTTTTATAACTTTTATATATGAAATAATAACCTTTCATGCCTATGAAACACTAATGTAATTCTTGTACAGAAAGATTAAAATAAATAAAAATGATGATTATTAAAATTATAAATACCATTTAAAGACCAAAACACTTAACTAAATCTTATTCGTTGAGTATATATATTCCATAATCATTCACGGTTTTAATTAATGACCATTTTTAGCTACATGAATATGATTATATCCATTATAGTATTTAATTTATTATAAAGTAAAACATGTCACACTCTTATTTTGAATAAGTATATTATTTATAATATGATGTTAAAAGTTGATAATCTCAAATATAAATACTATTTATAAACATAAAATATTTATCTATCTTATTTAAATTTTTTTATATTTATAAATTATTTAATTACTTCAAATAATTATATAATAAATAAGGAGTAATTTTTTTCGTAATGGAAAAAATCATTCAAATGTTATTAGAAATATAAAAATAAATATAATTTGATATAATCAAGGTTTCCCACAAATTTTATATGTGGATATTTTATATAATTGTTGTATTACTGTATTTTTTGAAAGTTATATTTCCTTTTGGATTTTCTTAATGTCACTGTAGTGAATAGTTTTAAAATTGAAAATAATGATATTTTATAAAGATAATAATTTATTATATGATGTCAAAATCATAAAAATATTTAAAAAATAACACATTTATAATGATATGATTAAAAAAAATTAAATTTACAAATCAATAAATATTAAAACAATTTATGTAAAAAATATACAATTTTTTGATATTAAATATTCGTTAGTGTGGTTAAAATATAAATGTGTTTACTAAGGGATAAACAAATGATAAGTTTAACCGCAAAACCAATGAATGTATACTATATAGTGAGTGATGATATTAAAAACCAAAATATATTATATTGAAATAAAATTTTATTGTGAGATATTTGGAATGGGATTTAATTTTTTATAAATTAATATTTTTTGAAATTTCAAAAGTCCTCCTTACCTCAATTATAAATTGGAACTTCCTCCATCAATTCTTCACATCACATTGAGCCTTCTAGCTCAACAAAAATCTACCAAACTATATTATGTGCTTCCATATAAACATTTTAAAAGTTATTTACATCCCAAATAGTCAAACTATATATTTCATTATAGGAGTACAAAAGGATATGTTTCAACAAAGTGGTAATCACTCTACCAGTTCACTCTTTTTTTCTACTCTTATTTACCTCCTCAAAATATATTTTTTATATCATAAAATAAAAATTCAAAATCTAATATATTATACAATATTATTATTATTATGAACACACCAATATACATTGCTTTTCTGAGTGAACAATAAATGATAGTATGGCACGTGCGTACGTATAGCTTAACATCTCCAACTAACCATACTGTTCATTTTTTATCACAATTATTTATGAGTTGAAATAATGATGGTTTTAATGTTTATATATTTTATTTATTATATAATTATACTTATTTATGATAATATTATATCTACCATTTTTCCACTTAATATTTTGGGTGATTATAACATTGTTTGTGTGTCTGAATGGCTTACCATCTCCACGATGCAAAATGTTTCATTTTTCATCTACATATTACATAGATGGTGATAAGGATGAATGTGTTTTGAATATATATGATATATATATATATAAATAAACTAAAAATGATTATGGATGGAAATTATATCACATTTTTTAATATGACAAGAAATTAAAAACAACATTCATTCGTAGGTACGACCTACTATCTCAATGATCAGTATATTTTATTTTTTACTTAAAATTTTTTGATCATACATGAATAAATATATAATTAACAAATATATAAAATTTATATCATGTTTATCATCTATAGATGATGAAATAATGATCTATGTATGAGTATCAATGTTAACAATTCCAAACATGTTAGAAAAACAAAGTTGTTATTACTCGAAACCAAAATTTTCAATTAAATTGTTAATAAAAGAGTAATATAAAGACATATGTAAATAATATGTGGTATAAAATATATGAATATGTTTCTTAATTATTTTTATATTAAAAATAAATTTATTATATAGAATTTTTCAACATATATGATAGATGTTAACACATATGGTAAAGGGATTTTTAGTCTCACTTTTATTTCTATGATAGGTATGTCATATTCGCCAACAATTTATTTTATGTATTGTAATCTATTTATAAATTTTGTATCAATTTTCCTTCTTTGGGACACATTTTATTGTACACCAATATTATTTTCCATGACATATATAATACCATTTGATATATTTTATCATGAGTCCCACTCTATTCATGATATTATAAGTTTTGGGTAATCTTATACTCTCTTCGGTCAGAAATCTATGTTCCTTCAACCCTATGATTTATTAAAATGTTATAAAACAGTTTTAAATGATACTTTATGAATTTTAAATTAATATAATTTCCAATATGTTTATAATAGTTTTAAACTATTAATGTATATGTTTTCACGATTGTTTTCAATAAAATTATATCGAAAAATGTCTTCTGATTTAAAAATATTTTTTCAAACGGAAAGGATATTTACCTCAAGAACTATTTAATGTGATCTTTCAAAATATATTTCTATCTAGTAAATCATATTTTGATGTTAATTATTTTTTATTGGTGATATTATTCAATAAAACCATTCATATTATTTATCCTAATGGTTAATGTTTATGATGGATTGGAACTTATGAATTTTGTTACTTTTCCATGAGTTATGTTATGTATTAGTGTTTATGAAAGTCGTTTATTTTAATGGGTGCTTATATGATTTATTTTATTGTGGAATACATATGTATGATTTTCATTATGTGATAGGTGGGACCTATATCCCCCTCAAATTCATTGGGTAAATATTTATATCTCATGCAATAATGATGAGAAATAAGTCGAAATGCTTTATCTGTTGTATGGTTATGGGGAAACATGATCCCTCATAAGTAAAGGACTGAGATAAGGGATGGTGGTGTGTCATGACTATTTTTTTAGTCCAAATGATGTTCCCTGATTAGTTTTGGAAATTCACCTTGGGTTATAGAAAATTGTATAATATGAATATGTGGCAACCATAATTTGATTTCTTACACTTACGTTATGATTTCCGGGATTGTGCTCTAGATTACCTTATGATTCATGACATATGAACTATCATTATTTGTTCTATGACCTATGTAGATAATTCCGGATATAAATGTTATGATATTCTATTGTTTATTCATGTTCTTATACCCTTACGTACATGATTATTCTTACATTTATCACATATTATCCTTTATTGAGTGTCTGATCTCATATATTTCATTTGTTTTTTTTCTTGATGTTTTGAAGAATGGTTTTATATAGGGGTACTAAATGGAAAAGTCTAAATATTGGTTATAATGGTATAGTTTTGTAATAATCGTGAATGATATGGGATTAAATTAAATGTGTCATATTTTAATGAAGGTGTAATACTTTAGACATTTTATAAATGATTTTTAAATAGTTATGTATTCTTCAAATCTGATATGTGTTTCCCACACTATGATTTCTAGTTCTTTTCAATGGAGGCAATGAGAAGGAATTGGGTTTACAATAAATGAGGAAAACAATCTAATGATGTTTAGTAAAAATGGATAATCACTAGAGTGAAGGATGTTGTTATCAGGCTTAATCTATTTGATAGAAAATTATTAACAATGTGTACCAAAAACAAATTTCAGACTCACCTAGGTTGAGAAGGAAATATTTTTCTAATAATTCTTTTAATGGATACCACATAAGAACAAATATTCAGTTTCATCTGAATAAAGAATGCAGAAAACCCCACAAATGACCATATTTGATAAATAATAAGAAGCTGTAACAATGATATAAAGGGAAAAAATGAAAGTTATGGTTAATGAAAATGATGGGAATATTATCCTCCCCAATGTTTTATCAATATATTAATTCATTAAATTTGGAAATATTGGGCATTATGGAAAAAAATATCAAGAGTGGAAAAATCAAGAAGATAGTTTGATAGGTGCAATAAGTAATGGTTATATTGGCGATGACGAATAGACTATGAATGATAAAATAGATGAAAATTTTGGTAAATAATAAATTTATGAAGATTAGTTAATGGTTTAAGAAGATGGTGGAATGATTTCATGTTTATTTGTTTGAAATCAATAATATTGTTGTAGAACTACATTTATGAAACATTTGTGTCTTAGTTGATAAGGATTTGAGAGCATAGTTATAATGGTATTGGTAACCATGAATAGTTATTGAGGTGGTAAGACGATGATTTCAGGATAATGAAACAAAGATATTATTTTAATGTGATAAATTAATGGGATAGAATTTATGTCCTTAGAACAGATCACAAGGTGGTTTATGATATTATGGAATGAGTTTAGTGAATTTTTCATTTATGAAATTAGGAAAGAATAAATTTTTGAAATAATTATTGTTTTCACTAAGTTTTTAGGATAATTTATGTTATTATAAAGCTTCAAAAGAATAAATTACAATGGTGTTCACAAGATTCCTATCTAAAAAATAAATGGGGACCTTATGATGTATTAGGGACTAATGTTTTGTTGATTTTGAGATTCAGTGATTCACTTTCTAATATTTTGGAATTTCAAATTTCAAAAGGTTTATAACGTCAATAATTTATTGGTCACTAACCGTCCCCCATGGAATGTGATTTAACACAATCATTCTCGCAATCCATAGGCTAGGGTATGGTAACTAGCACCGAGTAGTCATAAGAAAAAAGAGAAGTAATTTTGCTTTAAACATGTAATCATGCACAAATATCAATCTGTGGAAATTAAACACAATGTAAACCACAATTGTCATTGAGACAACTGCTGAGAGTACAATACAAAATGAAACTAAATAGGGGCTGGAATACAAGACTCAAACCACAAGGGAAATTTCCACTACCACAATCCATCCACTCGAGATCCCACCTAAAGGGAAGGTGAAGTTTAGATTTCTGTATCTGTAGAGGTATTCTCATCCATTATGGCTCACTGTGAAACACCTAGTCCCTGACCACCAAGGTCGCCATCGAAGCATTGATCACATGCAATGGACATGACACCTACAGGTGAAGCCCATACAACGGTGAGTAACACAATACTTAGTAGTGAAACCATACAAAAATGGTTAGGCCACAAAGAAAGAAAATAAAGTAAGACAACAATACAAATACATCTCAAAACATGTATAACATAACATATTGAATGTATGATTTTTAGTCGTAATGAAGAATCATCATGTACTATTTATGTACTCATCAATGATGAGCCACTAAGGTCTACTAGACTACAAGAAAAATCAGTTCTTCTCGGTTGTTGGACCACTGAGGACTTCTCGGATGTTGGATCACTATGGTATGCTAGTCAGTCAGACCAATGCAGTTCTCTCATCTTCTGTACAACTAAGGTCCGCTCAACTTCTAGACAACTATGGTCTACTTGTATGATGGATCACTGAGGTCCAATCGTCTGTTGGACCACTGAGGTATACTCGTTTGCTGGATGACTATGGTCCGCTTTTCTGCATGACCACTGAGGTCTGCTCATCTAGCCGATCACTGTGTTCTGCTCGTCTGCTAGACTATTGAAGTCTGCTCATCTGTGGGACCATTGAGGTCCGCTCATCTACAGGACCACTAAGGTCCACTCACCCACCTAACCAGTAAGGTCTGATTATCTTTTGAACAACTGAAGTCAGCTTGTTTGCAGGACCACTAAGGTAGGATCTTCATATCCTTAATGTCACAACCGACTATAGGATTCCTTCTCTCCAGCGCGCTTGATTCTGGGAGAATCTACTCTAAAATCCATCAGTCGTATTCTTATACAATGAGTACTCACATAGAGTATACCCCAAAGCCAGCCTCATCACAAGGGTCCCAATTTTGTAGATAATGTGTCAGTCCGACAGCCGGTCTGATAGATATTTGCAGTTTTGTAAAAATCGGGGTCGGTTGCATCTGAGCCCTGACCTACATGGTCGGACCATCCTGGCCAACTTGGTTTGGGGGCCCCACATCACGTGAGCCAGTTCGGCCAACCTGGCCTGAACCATTTGGGTATGGGCCAACCCGGTCCAATATGGCCTAGTGGCTAGGCCCAGTTGGCCTTGCCGGACCCAACCCATATTGGCTGTGGGTCTAGCCATCTGGGTCGCCCAGTGACCCAGTTCCCATCTAGTATGGTCTGACCTACACATCTAGAAAAAATTACTATTACCACTTTCTAAAACTATGTAAATAGGCTCCAATACCATGTCCATATTTTATTTCCTTGGTTTTGGCCAACCATGGATGCTATCATCGTGGTAGTAGGGTCTAACCTATTTCCATGTTTAAGCCATGGCTATGGCCTCAGTAAACTGTGGAAATAGAATAAAACAAAATTTTTGTTGTTTGATTTCGATCCATTCACCTCCCCTTTGTGAATCAGTGGTCTTCTCCACTAAACCACGGAATGATTTGTGTGTGCATATATTATGATATATATATATATATATATATATTAATATATCCCATGGGAATAACATCAAAATCATGGTAGTAAGTCTTCTCAACAAAGTTATCGTGAAAATGTTTTTTCTGTTGAAGCATGAGAACCCTATAACCATAGTTTTTGATAGTCGTGGCTATAGAACTTCCAAAAAATTGGCCAATAGCCATGGTTTTGAGAACTGTGGCTATTGTCATTGCATATAGCCACAGTTTTGAAAACATTGGCCATAGGCCACAATAAAGTAGCCTACAACCATAGTTCTAAAACCATTGCAATATTCCAATGAACCGCGGTGATGACCACATATAGCCATGGTTTTAAAACCATTGTTATAGGTCTATGGTAGTAGTCAATTTTTAATGTTGCGCTAGGCAGACCAGTTTTGACTAGTTGTGCTCCCCACCGACTCAGTTTATTTTTCCTCTCTATACTGCATTACCAGGCTAGCATTGATCCATCCTAGACACCACATGGCCGACTGAGGCCAACCGTTTCCCCTCTGCAGGTGGTCTACACTAGATTGTGAGGAAGTGCATGTCGCAGACAACCCCACGGTCCTCATCCCTTTAAGTGTCACCAAACCAATGCCTCCCTCCCATACCACAACTGACCTCACTGGCTACGGCCTCCCCACCTTGGTGTGCCCCCTGCCGTCAGCCTTTGTGTTGGCAGCTCCTTCTTCCACTACGGCTTAGTTGCTGCATCCTTGTGTCGTGGGCCTATGCACCATTGACTGTTGCACCTAAATGAATTGGAAAAATACAATATTAATAATTTGTAATGGAATAAAAATAAAAGTACATAGAAAGAATGACCCGTTCATTATTCATATTGAACTAGATTAATTATTGTTAGCAGGATCATGAAGAAAGAAAAAAGGCAGAATAATCACTAAGATAGATATCCCTACTATCCTACATCATTAAAAATCCTGCATAAACAATCAATCATTGGGACAACTTGTTCATTAGTTAACCCACATTATTTATTTAAAGGAGTGAATGGTGAAAATCATTTCAAGAAAATCCTCAAACCCCTTTCTAGGAATAGGAGGTCGGTCAAGGAATACTTCCCATCACTATCCGTCAATCTCATGTTTTTATTCTCTCTCCAAGGATATCATTACATCTTTTCAATTCACCGATTTTATTCATTGGAGAGGTTTCAATCAAAGGTTCAATGTTATTTTCAAGAGATAAATATGATCTCCAATTCATGTTATCCCATTAAATGGGGAAAAATCATATCATTTCAATTACGTTGATTCGCCGTGATTATGTTGTTTCATTCATGAAACATCATTTCTATTACATTAGGTTGTAGCATCGTTACATAGTTTCATTAATGGAATGAAACTATCGGCTAATCACTGAATTGCAACGAAATTTTTCTGAATAAAATATACTTTTTATGTTTTTTATATTATTCTTTAAAACGTCAGGAAAGTAATTTTTTCCCTTGACCTATGCCGGTCAAGGTTTTTCCTTGATAAAGTATAAAATATCATTATGAACTCAACCGTGGCCACATATTTTTTATCTGAATTAATTTTTTAGAGTTATAATGATTCTGAAATAAAATAATTGTTTATTGGAATTATTTTGTCTAATGTTATGTCTCAAAAACTAACATTCACATTCAGCCCACTCCAGCTGATGATGGTATCCGACAAAGGGAAGTAGACTATCATGAACTCAATGGTAATCTTGGATTTCCAATCTGAGTTAAATTTTATGGATTATAAGGATTTGAAAATATTATAATCTTTATCCAATTATTTTATTTATAGAAAAAACTACTCTCTACTACTGGCCCATACTGGCCAATACTGGACAATTCAAAGGGAAATTATACCATCATGAGCTCAATGGTGATCTCAAATTTTCAATTTGATTCCCTATTTGTGAGATTTAAGTATATGAAAAATAAAATAATTTTATTTAATTATTTTATTTACTATTATTCCATTTTCAAATTTTCTCACTAATGGCCTACCCCAACTAATCTTATGTCACAACTAGGGTAAAACATTCATCCTGAACGCATCAGTGACTTCAGATTTCGGCTCCGTGTACCCATTTAAGAGTTATTACTCATTTTCACAAATACTACTCACGCATGCTATTTAAAACATAACATTTTTTGATGGACCATTCTGGGCACACCAGGCCTTGGAATCTCACGCCATCTCAACACCTAGTCTAAGAAAAATCAAATATAATTTAAAATAAATTATATGGAATTTTGAGACATTTTATTACCCCCATCATTAGGGATTTATGTCCTTGTAAGACAAAACAATGGATAATAAAAAAATGGGGTGTACTGAGCTTGAATATGAGCCTCATGATACCACATGCTATCCTAGATATTTTTATGCTACTGACGAACACACACCAGAGGAATTGATCATCCACAATGTATCCTCTCCCATCGATCCTCTATCTCCTCCGGGTACTCCGTGAAATTTTCCCATCATCAAATCTACTAAATTCACATGCATCCTTTGTCCCCTGTTAAGCTCTTCCCCTTACTTATTATGAAGCGGGTTGACTCAGTTATTCGATCAACAATCTCCCATACGCCCTTATGTCTCCTGGATGTTTGTTGTAAACCCATCACTAAGTCTATCTATATTTCATCCTACATATACTATGGTAACCATAATATTTTGTGTCAAACATTCTTGAACCAGGTTCCCAAAATTCACTTATTGACAAGTAAGACATCTGGAGACAAACTCTACCACTACCTTCTTCATCCCTGTCCAACAGTAATAACATCAAGTGTCCTAGTAAATCGTCACCACACCTAGATGTACTACCAGATAAGTTTTATGGAACTCCCTCAACACCTACTCCCCCAACTCCACTATACTACAATGTGCCCTATGAAAAGGTGGACGAGATCTCCACCTGTGGAATATCAATTAGGGGCATGCCCTTTGGAAATTAGTGCACGTGTAGTCTCAAAGATGGTATCCTTGAGTTGAACCTCCCAGACTCAATGTTAGAGTGTAGGGGAAACTAACATCAACTGAGGTAAAATTGAATCCTCTCCTTCCATGAAGGATATTTGAAGCAAGACCAACTACTCTGAGGCCTCATTCAGTAGCTGTCAACTCCACATCCAGCTGAGAGCATCTTCCACCACGTTCCCCTTCCCATAAGAATACCCTATGTCCATGTCAGGGTCCTGGAGGAACAATGGCCCATGACATTGTCTCAGATTTAGGGCCTTCATAGAAAAGATATACTTGAGGCTCTTGTGGTCAGAGTAGAAGATGAATTTTTTCCCATAATGTAGTGTCACCACATCTTTAGAGGGAAAACAATTGTAGCCAAATCAATTTCATGAGTCACATAGTTCTTCTAATGTGATATCAAATATTGTGAACCATACTAAATATCTCTTTTCCCATGCATCAGGACACTACAATGACTCCTTCATGATACATCACAAAACACCACGTAGTTGTTGCCCTCCTCTGTCAGCTTCAAGATAAGAGAACTTTTCATGTTTTTCCTAAAATGTTGAAAGCTCTGATGGTATCTTTCGGTACACACAAAGGTTTTTACATTCATCCTCAATAATTTCATGGGTTCTACCACTATAGAGATGTCAGGTAAAAAACCATCAATAGTACCCATCCAACAGAAGGAAACTTCTCACCACAGTAAAGCTCTCGTGTGGATCCAAAGAATGAACCACCTCGATCATCACGACATGTCCTAGAATGTGGACCTTTTATATCTAGAACACTCACTTAGATAAATTTCTATAAACCTAGTGATTTCAAAGTTTGCCTAGAAACATCCTCTGTTGTATATTTTTCTCCTCCTCAGTTGCTGAATACACTAAGATGTCATCAACAAAGACCACTAAAAACTAGTATATGTACAGCTGTAGAATCTTATTCATGAGTCCCATGAACACATGTGGGGTGTCCGTCACACCAAAAAGATTAAATAAGTACTCATAGTGGATATAGTGACATCTAAAACAATCTTCTAGGTGTCTCCATCTCGTACTCAAATCCAGTGATAGACTGAACTTAGTTCTATCTTTGAGAACCATCTCGCTCGCATTAACGGATCAAAGAAGTCATCCATCCTAGGTATGTGATACATGTTCTTCCTGGTCACCAAGATCACATTCCAAATTTCGACGCATAACCTCATGAATTCATCTTCCTTCTGGGAAAACAACATTGGGGCTACCATATGGTCAAACGCTGGGCCTTATGAAACCATTCCTCAATAAGAATTCCTAATATACCCATAGCTCTTTCAGCTATGGTGGAGACATATGAAAAACATGTGTAGATATCAGTTCCATCCCGAGGAATAGATCAAGGAATATGTATACCTCTCTTTTATGAGTTATTCCTAAATCATTATTTGGAAATACATCCTCGTACTGGTCCACCGCTATAGGGAACTGAAAACTCAAAACACCCACTACAACACGGGTTCGGATGGCCGCATGATGCTACCCCCTTCCACTATCCTCCAGCTACTTAATCCCACTATGCAGAACATTTGGGTGGTGGATATAACATACCTAAATGTATACCACATACTAATACTCTCCCTGTCCACTTTTCATTTCTTCCAACCCGATGATTAATCTGTTTCGGTTATTTTCGTTGTCTAAGTGGCCCATCTACTGTTTCACTATCTGTACAACAGGCTATACAATCTCAAACAAGATGATCTCTGCCATCTCTTTGAAATAATTACCTCATTCATGTCCATATGGAGTCATCCTATGAGCCTTGAACTCTAGATCCCCTATATTTGGACCTCCCCTCGGAATGTCTCACTAGTCCAAGTCTCTAAAACAGACATCGTCTACCTTATTTTCCACTACTTCCACCCATTGGCTATATCTTCTTAGCCAAAGTAATTTCAACCACATAAATTCTCTCTAACACCCTAGCATAGGCAAGAATGCACAGAGTAATAATTCTAACATGGATTCCCCTAAACACATTTCACACGGAGGTCTTTGTCATTAATCAGAAGTCGTATCTTATTCATCGAGTACATATAATGGTTGGTACATCTCTATTAATGCTAATCTACCAACATGTCATCCTTATGATGTTGTAGAATATATTGGGAACACATAGCCCATAGATATTATTGGAAGAGACCCTTATATGATAATTATTTTCAATATCTACCCAATGATAAATCACCTAATCGTAATATCATGTAATCTAAACACCGATATTGCGCTCTTGAGCCAAATATAAGGCTCACTTCTTTTACCATCTTATGATATATTGGTGACATGAATAGATGAAAGACTTGGTCACCACCTAAATCTAGTCTTTATTAGTCTATGTGTCTCACTCGACTCAAAACAAGAGGGGTCTCTATCAATAAAACTCATTTAAGGTACTGATCATACATGAATCCATTACCAGTAGCACTAGCAGAAAGTCCTGACCAATGGGAAGAGGTAATGATAGGACACTTTTTGAAGGTTACATATCAGGAAATAGTCCTTATACTGAAGTCTCATCACTACATGGACAATCCTCATGGTCACGCACTAGAATCCTTCTTTTCTGTCTTTGTGAAAGCATCTCGAAAGAGATCAATATGAATCCCGATTAATAGATAATACCTACTGAGCTAACTCTGACTCAGATACGTCAGGAGAATAAAATTCAAAGACACATGAAACCAGTATTGTCAGGTACTGAGTCTGAAAGAATAATTTAGGGTCCTATTGTATGGATATGTCATTCACCGCATCTAAAATGTACTCTCTTTCCTAAAAACCTAACATGAAACACATAACACTATTTTCCCTAAAAAAACATTAGACTCTTAGTTATTATGGAAGAACCTACCACACTCGAATAACACTATTTCATGACCTGTACCCCATGTCATGTGGCATGACTACCCCAATAACACATTCCAGAGGCCAATGACTAGCGACTAGAACCGAGTAGGTATATACCATAAAGGGAAGGAATTTTCCTTTAAACCTGTACACATGGACAAATCTTAAACTGGATAATGTAAAAACAATGTAAACCCAAACTGTCACTGAGACGACTACTGAGAGTAAAGTAAAAACTGAAATTATAAAGGGGCCAGAATACAAGCCCAAAACAAAAAAGGAATTTTCAATGGCTACAATCCATCTTATTGTGACCCCACCTGAAGGGAAGGTGAAGGGTTGTTTTTTGTAGCCATATATGTATTCCCGTTTGTCCTATCTCAATAAGATCTACCTAGTATTGGACCACCATGGTCTCCATTGAATATTCAATCACCTACAAGAGATATGAAATGTGCCGGTGAAGCTCATGCAGGGGGGAGTAAGACGATATTATGTAGGGACCCCAAAACACAAAGAAAAGACCAAAAATAAAGATCAAACAAAAATTACAGAATGAAAAGAAATATCATTCTTAGTATAACTCAAAGTATAAAAATTAGTATTTTCAGTGGTAATGATGAATCATATAGTACTATTGTGGGACTCATCCCTAAGGATACACTCAGTCATGATCAACTATTGGGACACTATGGTATACTCAGCCAATGGACCACTGAGGTCCCCTCTTCTACTAGATCTCTGAAGCCCGCTTGACTGGTGGCCCAATATGGTTTGCTTGGCTGCTAGACCATTGAGGTCTGCTAGTCTGGTGGAACATGATTTCCACTCGTCTGGGGGACCACTGAGGTCCGCTCATCTATGGGACCACTCATGTTCACTCATCTACTGGACCACTAAGGTCCACTCAACAGCTGGACCACTAAGGTTCACTCCTCTTCTAGACCATTTAGGTCTGCTCGTCCGATGGTCCACATAGGTCAACTTGTCTTTTGGACTCACGAAGTCTGCTCGTTTACCGGACCACTGAAGTCCGCTCATCATATCATTCATGTCACAACCAGCCTTATGATTTCTTCTCTATATCACACTTGTTTTTCATGAGAATCTACACCTCAAGACTTCATTATTTTATTGACTACAGAAAAAACACAAATAGTTTATTCCTAAAGGACCTCCTTGTTGCAAGGGTTCCATCATCTTTGATGGTGTGTCAATCAGACTCCCTGTTTGAATGATATTGGTGTTTTAGTATACAGGTGTGCGTTGCATCTAGTCCCAGTACAACTTGGTCCGGCCGACCAAACCAGCATGAATTAGGGGTCCCCATTGACCTAACCTATGTTCAAATTTCTCAAACCAACTAGTTTAGGTCTGAAATGACCCGGTCCGGCTTGGCCTAGTGGCTAGGCCCATTGGGCCTTGGTGGACCCGGCTTGGTTTTTCCGTGGGTCTAGCCCGCTGGGTCACCCTTTGACCTTGTTTACATCTAGTCTCGATTGACATAGTCGGTCCAATTTTTTCCAGAAAGGTTGTCTAGGGGCCTGGTTTTCCAACTGTTAGGTTCTGAGTTGGTTGGACGGTTCTCCTCTATCTTGGACCGCCTAAAATCCCGGTTTATTTCACCACCTAGGCCCACATCTGTGTGGCGGATTGAATCCATCCCGGAGGCCACACATGCATCTTGTTCATGCAGTCACATGGCCAGTTATGGACGACCTTCTCCCCTCCACATGTGGTCTACATTTGACTGTGTTCTAGTGGACATCGCAGGTAGCTTCCCTTAACATGGCGCCAGAACGGCGGTGCACTCAGGCACCACCACGACCCTCACTGGCCGCGTCCTCCACCACCTCAGCATGCCTCCGGGGCATTCCGACTACCACCTACCGTCAGCCTTGGTGTTGGAGGATCATGTTGCTATCGTTCCCTTTTGCCAAAGACACAACCTTCTGTCATGACCTCTCACTGATGTCGAGTCCCTTCTCGCGTAACTCAGTGTGTTGATGTGCTATAGACCATTTCTCCATGAAGAATGGGAGGAACGCTAGAAAAATAATTGGTTATAGATTCGGAAAACATGAACACCCAATAAATTATCCAGTTCTTTGTTTTTGTTGATTTGGATGTGTTCATGTTACCAGGATCACAAAGAACCAAAATAAGGTGGAATTTTAACTTATATAGTTATCCCTTATATCCAGCATCATTATCCATCCCACATGAATGATTGATCTGTGGGTTATCATATTCAAGTGTTAACTCGCATTCGCCGTTTGAATGAAATAATGAGGAAATGAAATTCACATAGAAAACCATCAAACCCCTACCTGGGAAAATGACATTGGTCTAGGAAGATTTCTCATCATCATCCTTTGATCTATGGATCTGATTCTTTATCTAAGGTTATTGTTTCTACTTTATGATTCACCGATGTTATCGGTTGGCGAGGTTTACTTCAGAGGTTCAGAGTGATTTGTAGGATCCAAATCTGTTCACAAATTCATATTATCCTATTAAATGGGGGAAAACAAGTTGTATCATTTCTGTAACATTGATTCATCACTATTACACTATTTAATTTATGAAACAACATTTCTATTACTTGGTGTTGCACCGTCGTTATATGGTTTCATTTATAGAATGAAATAGTAGGCTTGTCACTGCTTTGCAGTGAGACAGTTTCAAATAAAAAGAATTTTTTTTATTTAATTTTTCCTTAATATGTAAAAAATTTATCTTTTTCCCTTTACCTGTATCAGTCGATGGAATGCCACTCATAAAGATAACATCTCATTAAAAACCCAACGGTGATATCATATTTTTAATTAGAGTTACCATTTATGTACTATGAGGATTTGAAAATAAAATTATTTTTTTAATTATTTTATTTATAGTTACGTCTAAGAAACCAAAATTTATAGTCAGCCCGCACTAGCTGATGTTATGATATGCCAAAAGGAATAACACACCCACATTCTCAATGGTACTCTCAGATGTCCAATTTGAGTCACCCTTTATGAGTTATAAGTATATGACAAAAAAATAATCCTTATTTGATTATTTTATTTATGGCCAAAAACTACATTCCAATTTTGGTCAGAATCAGCCAATGTTAGGCTATACGAAAGGAAATTAGACCCCCATGAGATCAAAAGTGGTCTTATATTTTCAATCCGAGTAAGTATTCTAGAATTAGAAAAATTTTAAAATAAAATAATTTTATTTAATTATTTTATTTATGGTAATTCAATTATCGGGTTTTCTCACATAAGGCCCGCACTGACTGAACATATGTTTCTCCTAGGTAAACATGCCATCCTAAATGAAATGGTTCCCTCAAATTTTCAATCCATGAAATCGTTAAGGAGTTATTGCGCATTATTAGGAAAACCATTCACGCGTGCTATATAAAACTTATCATTTTTCGATATTAATGTATTTTCTCATCATATTAATATTTATACATAATGGATAACATTTGATAACCATTTTTTCAGATAAAGACCAATTTAATGACTTATAATTCTATTTATGGGTCTCATGATATATTAATATTTTAGGAATTTAAAAATCACCTTCATTTCATGGAATAATAGATTTAGTGGAAAATTTATCAGTGTAAAACAATGAGTGTGGTTTCCAGATATCAGATAAATATATATTCTAATTAATTTTTTTAATGTTTTGAAAAAATTATCTTGGAATAAATTTTTTCTTCTTATAATCATTTTTTATGAAATTAATGGCAATTTGCAATCATTTTTGTATTTTGTATTTATGATCATTATCTTTTTCTCACCATGTTCCCTATCACACTCCATTTATACATTATAGGTATATTTCTATTTAATGTCAAAATTTTCAACTTCCAAATTTGATGGACTATTTGGAATTCTAGTTATGGATTGCGTTGGATTACTATTTTGTTTCCAACTTTACCATTTTTTAGGAAAACAATTTAGTATTCTTATTTATGATATGGGTATCAATGAAAGAAAATTTCAAATAGTTTATCATAGATAACCCAAATGAATATCAATAGAGATATTCATTATAAGGTGATAGAATGTATCAATACAATATTTTTATGATATAGAAATGTTTTGATGTCATGTTATAAACAGATCACCGTCTTAATTTTAATAACACACAACATTTAGTTTCAACGAAAAAACAGTTTATTGTTGTACGTATTTTATCAGGAAACATAAAATATAACTGTTAGAATAGAGGGTATGAATAGTATTAATGGAATTATATAATTAATTTTAACAAATTTATAGAGTATTTTTTGACCGATTAATTATAATTGAATGTAAAACTTTTTTAATGATAAATAAATGGAAATGTTTTTCTTAAAAACTATTCAACTGTTCACATGTGTACTTTATAAAAATAAATAAACAAATAACACTTGTTGGATATAATTAATTTTATATATAATACAATATATTAATTATAATTATTAACAAAAATATTTAGTTTTTCATAGACATGAAAGATAGAAAAATTCAATATTACACATAATTGATGTATTTTTCATTAAAAGAAGTATTTTCATCATTTGATGGAGAACTTGTAAAACTATAGTTTTGAATATTTTATAGCCTATATTTTACAAATTAAACTTTTTCATTGAAATATATATATCGAAATGTTATTTGGGTGAACTTTATGTATGTTTTCTGAGGTGTTCTTGTTTTTGATATGTTTTGAAAATAATATTTTTATATAAAATATATTTTCTTTTATAGAATTAGTATGTTGAAATTATGTTATAAGTTAATATAATATTTTAATTAGTTCATTTAAATATTAAAATAATCAATTATTAATATTTATAATTGATTTTATAATTTAATTTTTTATTAAAATAATTTAAATTCTAAAAGAGAATTTTTCTAAAAATTTATTTTTTCTTGGAATTTTAATAATATTATTTTAAATTAAATTATTCAAATTCAATATTTCTAATTTAGAAAAAAATGATAATAATTTGAGATTCATATTTTTCAATTTGTTTGAACATGTAGTTTCTAAAATTTTGTCCAACATGAATTGTAACCTTTGTAAATTTTGTGATTATGGAAAAAGGTAAAATTGTCAATCTATGGTAAAAATAAATTAATAATTTTTTAAAATGAATCAATCACATTAAAAAAATTATTGGATGAATATAAATATAAATTTAAAAATAATGATCAAAATAATGTTATTTAATGGACAGTTGTCCATGAAAATGTCTTATATAATATTTTAATTGATGACAATCACATAATGTTATTTTCTTTGTCTTAGATATATATTATGCGTTTAATTTGGGAAAATATTAGTGTATGAATGAATATAGAGAATTATATTGTAATATATTTATTTATTTTTATGATATTAATTTAATTATAGTGAATATATATGGAATAATAACCATTAATACAAATTCAACACTAATGCATTGCATGTGGAAACAGAGAGAAAGTCAAAAAATGATTATATATAAAAATATATGTACCATTAATGTATAAAAGCGTGTAAATATATCTTATTGTTTGTGAATACCCTCACCACAATCATCCATGGTTCTAATTAAAGACAATTTGGATACACTAGAATATTACAATGATCATTATTGTATTTAATTTATTGAATAGTCAAACATTTCAAACTCTTATTTTCAATAAGTAAAATATTTTTAATATTTGGATAAAAGATAGATAATGTAGACTATAAATATTAGATATAAAAATAAAATAATTTCTCAATTATTATTGTTTAATTATAAATTTTAGAGATTATAAAATTATCTAAAAATTGTAACATTATGTTGATGCAATAATTATTCGCCTAATAAAAAAAATCATATAAATGAAGTCAAAAATATTAAAAAATAATTAATTTGACTTACTTAATGTTACAAAATAATTTTATTAGTGAATATGACATATTTTTAGTGAATTTATTTACTTTTTCGAATTATTCTTATAATTTTTATTTTCTTAATGTCAATGTAATAAAGAGTGTAAAAATTGAAATTTAGAGAATATTTATGAACATAATATTTTAATGAATTATCTACCAAATATGAAAATATTTTTAAAAATAATTTTAGTTATTATAGGTTCTAAAATTTGATAAATTGACTACTTAGGCAAAATTTACCCCCTATAAATAAAAAATTTAAAATTTTTCACATTAGAAAATGGTTACCATAGACAAAAATCAAATGGGTTAACTAATGGGTAATCACACTGATAATGCTTTAAATAACTCGATAACTGAACTAAAATATATTTTTTAATGCTATTAAAACCCTATATTATATTTTATTTAAATAAATAGACATTTGAGTCATTAATACTGATGTTGAATTTATTATAATTTAATATTTTGAGAAATTCTAAAGTGCCCCTTACCAAAACTAAAAAAGGCACCTCCTCCTTCACATATTCACATCACATTGTTCCTTCTATCTCAACTAACCTCAGAAAAATTAATTTCTAAACATCCATATCAATTTCTTAGAGGATTTTATCTTCCCAAAATACCAACTGCAGATTCATTTTAAAAAGATCTAATGGTGCTATTTTGAAAAAGATGTAATCTGTATAACCAATCAGTATCTTTTTTTATTTATATATACCTCCTCTAAATCGAGGGATACAATTAATTTTCCATTAACATATATTTTTAGTGGCACTTATGAAGTGTTTAATGTTTATAGAAACAATTTCTGTAATAATTATTCTTCTAGAATTGTAATATAATATATAACTTTTTAACACATATTCTTATGACAAATTATAATGTCGCTCAGGCGTACATATGGCTTACTATCTCCACACTGTGTTGTGATTGATTTTTCAACTGTATTTGACATGAATGGTCATAATGATTAATTATATGAATAAATATGATATATATAATAATATTATCCTTTAATTATAATATTTTTTATAAATTTTGTTTATTTTTATGATATGAAAACGAAATTAGCATTCCTGTTTATGTACAGCTTTCCGCCTCCATGAACGGTGTAAATTATTTTCAATGTCTAAATTTTTTGAATGTTAATGAATAATTGTATATAATATTTATATTATGATTCTAAATTTTTATATTTTTAAATTATGATATTTGTAATAGGGCCAAGGATAACAAGTCAAAACACATATGAAAAACAAAGCTGTAATTTTCGGGAACATAACATTAATATGAAAATTTAAATAAGAGAGTTATATAACATCGTAATTATAGAATATATGGAAAATAGATATGAATAATTTTATATTATATATATATAGAAAACTTTTATAAATTAAAAATGATGATTTAACATATACAAAGGAAGCCAAGTCTTTATGTTCGGGGATTTCTAATCTCATATTTATTTTTAAAAGACATATTTCATATTCACAAAATTTTTGGGTTGTATTTAATTAAAATTAATGTATAATATGATAATTATACTTAAATTAATTGGTATTTAAATATCCATTATATTTAATATCTTTAATGGTTTCTATAGTTAAAATATTACCAAACCATGATGGAAATTTTTCCTCAATTTTCTATTTTTTTTTAATTTTAGGTTATGAACCTAAATTATATTATGATATGTATATAATAAAAATGAATTTTCTAATCATTAATCTCATTATTTTAATTATTTAATAATTTTCATGAAATTTTATCCGCTCTTCAGTTGAAAATCAAATGTTCCATAAAAAATATTAACATTTATTAAAATATTTTCAAATGAAAATTTATTCCTTTCTAATAAAAATAATTGGAAATAGTTTTAAATATTTTTAAAATTTATTGTATATATTTTCAAGGTTATTTTCATTGTAATGGTTCTTCTAATTATTCTATGATCTAAAAGTCATTTTTTTAAATGGAAAGTATAATTTTTTCTAGAATTATTTCGAGTGATCATTCAGAATTATTTTTCATCTAAGACAATGTTATTTGATGTTATGTATGATTAAATGTGGATATGATCCAATTATACCATTATTATTATTTATCTGAATGTTTTATGTTTATGATGGATTGGTACTTGTGAAATTTGTTTCTCTTCCATGAGTTAAGTTATGATGATGTGTTCACTATACTCATTTATTTTAATGGGTTATGATATGATTTATATTATTATCGATCACAAATTTATCAATTTCATTGTTGGATGTGTGGGACCAGTATCTCACGCTAATTCATTGGTTGAATATTCATATATCATGAGTTGGTGATTTGAAATAAGTCAAAGGGATTGAACCACTATGAGATGATGGGGAAACACGATCTCTTACTAGGAGTGGACTATTACAAGGGATAGTGGAGTTCCCTGAAGGTGTAGTGACTATAATGTTCCTTGATAAGTTTTAGATATGATCCATGACATATAAAGAATGATATTTCATTTTTTTCTTCCCCAATTCCATGCCTGATAACTATTTTATGATTTTAGGGATTATTCTGTATATTCCATTATGATACATATCTTTTGAATGACCATTATTTATTCCATGACTAATGTATATAATCATTTATACACATAGATGATTTTATAATGTTATTATCATGTTATAAAACACTTATACTAATGATTATAATTATGTATATCCATTTTTTACCCTTACTGAGAATCGGATCTCAACTTCTTCTAATGTTTTCACTTCTCAATTTTATGAACAACAGTTTTAGTTAGTGGTACTAAAGGGGAAGATATTTTTTGGGAAATTTAAGGTCTTTCATCAGACTATAATTTTCTATTCCTTGTTTACATGTGGAATAAACAAATAAGGTATTCAGGCGTATGTTTTGGAATTATGAAAAAATAATGCAGTATCCACATATGAAATATTGGATCGTTATAACACTAATGGTTATATTCCATTCCTCAATTTTCATATTATTTTAAGGGTCCATTGAAATAGCCTAACTTATGATCGCATACCCCGATGAATGAAAATTGGTGCACCCAAAATTCACACATTATAAATAATGAACATATTTTATCCTTTCTTAGTGATAGAAACATAATCTCTAGAATTTCAAAATCTTCCTCCTTAATCTTTGATTGAATTATAATATTATTAATGAACGTTGTCGCAAATTTTTCAAGGTAGAATCTAAAGACTATCTATTAATCAAATCTAGGAATATTCAGATGGAATTTGTTAGTATTAAGGGAATCAATATGAACTCATACATCCCATGCCTTGTATGGGGATAAATCATCAAAATATTTTATTTTTTCAGAATTATTTAGTGATATCAAGAATGAAAATCCACATTTGAGATGTTCTTAAATCCTCATATTTTATCAAAAATTCATCAATTCATGGAAGACGGTTAGTTTTTTTTATAGTGGTCCTTTTGAGCTGTAGGTAATCGATACAAAACAACATTAATCTATTGATATTGTTGAAAATGACCACTGGAACAAACTATAGTGATTGACTTGGGAATAAAAACCCTTTGAAAAAATTATATTATACATGCTTCTTTAACTCCTCTAATTCGATTCGAGATATCCTTTAGGGGATTTTCTAGAATGGATTTTTTTTATGGATGATCTCTATTGATAACTCTACCTCATGACTTGGTGAATTATGGGTAAGTATTTAGAAAAATAATTTAGTGAATTTAATAAGAATTGGATTTTACACTAGGTTGATACCATTTTTAACTTAATCATTTGTTAAAGGAATGAAAAATTGCAGGTTATCAACACCTACTACATTGACCGATTTCCAATTGATATACAAGATATTTGTAACAATTATAGAGGTTCAATTGATGTTTGGGAATTTGAAAATAGATTTTATTATTATAATTGTGTATGTGTTTTATATATAAAATGAGAGAAAATCCACAAGTATTATTGCATCAAATTTAACTAAATGTATTTTTTACAATATTCACATGAGAGATATTTCCACAGACCCGTATGGGATACGAGTCCATCATTTGGGTTGCGATGAATTCACCACTAGGTGTTTTGACTGATATCAATACTTCAAGGTACCAGAGATTTATTTAAAAATTGTTGGAAAACCTGAAGGATGTAAATGAATAAGTAGAACTAGAATCGAATAAATTTTTTTCCTTTCTTAATTGAATTTAATGTGTATATTATACAACATTATTTTCACTATCCAATTTAGAGTTATTTTTCGAATAATAATTTTTTTTTCTCATTTTCCTTTAGTTTCTGCTACCATTGATTACCCTTGAGGAATCATGATTTAGTGTGACTTCTTTCATAGTTTCCATGCTACATTTATTTTATGATTTTAACCATGGGGGTCAATTAAGAGGTTCCTTCCTTTACTCATTCATGTTGGTCATCTTCTATATGTCTCTTTGACATTCATGAGCTTATTTTCCTTCTCCCCTACACATGAAGCATTTATATATCCCTCTGAGACAATTCAAATGATTTTTCTACCCACATTACCAACATATTGGTTGTTCGATCCACATTCCACTTTATTCATTTTACCCTCCAAACTGAATGTCAATTGTCATCATCTTACCTCAAAACCCATTATACCATTCTCTATACTCTATATATATATTGACAACATATTAGAAAACAACTTCATAAGTCCCAAATTCTAAGATTATTATATCCTTTAGAAGGTGTAGTTTTAAACCACTAAAAAATATATATATTCTGATATCACGAATAAAAAAACATGAGGGGTATCATACAGTCCTTGTGAGGTTTTTATCATAGTACAAGACAAAGTCTCATTATTTTTTTCATAAACATTATGAGTTCTATCTCAATCATTGTCTAATGATTTCCTAGGAAATACATGGTAAGAAGTGTTTTTATCAATTCTTCGCTCTCCATTGTTTCATTTTTTTCCTTTATATTGGTTTTCGTTATCAATACCCACCATTGATTGACCCATATATATATATGATGCATGTCTAGAATCACCTTCCCCTTATCAGAATTATGCATCGCAAAAAATATCTTCTCTAGTGTTTTAACACTAAGATCCATGACATGAGGATAATAAGTTCCACTAAACATTAGTGGTCATGGACACATACAAGACTCAATGTTTATTTTCTTCTTCATTGATGTGGATATAAATTCTATGTTTTTATACCTATTTATCATTGAATGTTATTTATATATAATAATCAAAATAATGATTTCAACACCACCTCCCATAGCATTGGGGATTTCATTTAGTAAATCATTGCATTGCCCCTCTCATGGGTTTTTTGCTTGGATTATCCGGGTTCCAAACTGTTTTTTTTACATATAATCATTGATCAAAATATAAGACAATGGAGGTGGAATAATTTATATTTTTTACTTAATTAATAGAAAAGGAACTCTAGGATGTTTTACCTATAAATTGACTTATACTTATGATTTTTACTCTTGTTTTCTAATCATATTTTCCATATTAACTAAACTGTTGTTTGATACCAACATTATTGACTAGAATTTTCATTAAATAGATATTACCTCATTTTTAATATATAAAATCTAACAGTTATTCAAATATAAGATCAATAGTTTTTTTTGTCTGGGAAATATTAGGCTCATACGTAACATTTAAATAATAAAAAATAATCAATATTTAATTCAAAATTCTATACCTTAATCGTGTCCATAATTTAATCCTTAGTATAAGTAGTCACCAAAGAATATACATAAAATAAATGGGTGAGAAAAAATCCATGTATGATGATGAATAAGGGACACTATTAAAAATATCATGGGTGACCATAATCATAATATTCATATCATATGAATTGGATAATCATCAATATTAGAAGAGAAATATGTGATAAATTTATGGAATGTGAAAACTCCTAAAAATTAAAAAATTATCATATTAGTTAAAAACCACACATAGTTATCAACAAAACAAGCCTCTTTTTCCAACATAACATTTGTTATTAATAATTACAACTTCCATTTTAATGTATCTATCACCATTAAAATACATAATTCACATTATATCATGAGATACATTATATAAAACAATGCATTAGATATCTATATAATTTTAGGCCCACAAATCACTTCAAAATACCTATATAATCATAAATTCCACATAGATCATATAGAAATAGAATCCATGAATTACCACATTAAGAGTAATGTTATAGAGACCCTAGACATTTACATATTACATTACATGATTTTAATCATAAATATACGTCAGAATACTTTCCATGGATCATGAAGTCTAGTGTCTTTGAAAACTATGTACATGAAACATAAAACCCGGGGATAAAAAAACAAATTTATTTAATCTCCATAATATTCTCCTAGATTCTATTGGGATCAAACATCTACATATATTATCCTATGGAAACAAATGAACCAAGGTATATGCAAAAAAGGCTAGTTAGGGAATGAACATAAGAATAAATCTTAAGAACATGAGTTGGGAGGCACAAAATAATGATATATAAAGTATGGAACATAAGGAATCATAACATATAAACATGGGATCATATAATCACTTTATCATAAAAAAATTTACGAAACATAAAACATGACTTAGTATGAGTCAAGGCTAACCTCCAAGATCGTTTCACATAGTAGCACAAGCCAAGGCTAACTGCCAATACCATTTCACTTAACATCTCATGAGACTTATCATTACCCAATTCATTTGAGCGCATTCTGGGTGCACCCATATCAAAATATTCTGTAATATTCATGCCACAAAAATAATCATGAATAATTAATCATACATAAACATAATGGGACCCATGGATAGAATTGGGTACCACAATCATGACATACAACATAACCAGTGGGTGTATTATGAAAGTGTAAATGAATGAAAGGGATTAGAACATACATGGAAGTCCATAAGGTAAAATGGAAATATAACTTTGTAATTTTTTTCAATCATAAGTGACAATATATATGAAAATTATTTATGAATCTTTAGAACTAAATCATTTTTGTGCAGTTTTAAAGGGAAATACTATAGAGCCTTTAAAATATAAAAGGGACAATTAATTTATACAATTCCAGAAGTGAACTAGAAATGTTTCAAAAATATAAGGACTGATTTAGTAAACACAATGGTGTATTAGAACAAAATATTGAGTTCCCATGAAATCAGGTAAGAATTCAGGATGTTCACTTATAATTGGATTGCTTATCGAGAAGAATTAAGGAGGGAATCACATAAAAACATGTATATCCCTGAAAGAGAATGAGCTATTGATCTTGAAACAATATTTCAGAGCATATAAATATAATTTTTATGTTGTTCATAAAAATAAAATAAACATTTTTGTGGGTAAAATAATGATAGAGAAACACAATGTAATAATGGTTGTTCGGGAAGAATCCCTTACCTTATGTTTGATGGTCTTCTTCACTTAATATTAATGAACTGAATAATAAAATAAAGTTCATTAATTAATAATTCTAGAACCTATTATATATTAACATTATTTATAAAAACTTTTTTGATATCATTTATATCTTTTTTAGGGGTTAGGAGGTTCAATTTCATTGTTTGTGTCTGTTTGTTTACTTGGTTCTAATGATCTGTTCACTTATATTTGTGTTTGAAGAATCATGTAAAATGGGGATTATTTTATAGAATTATAATTATATTTTATTATTGAAAATATATGAGGTTAAATTATTATATATTCCATTTTGTTACTTGGAATGAAGATGAATCTTTATATAAATTATTTAATAATAATAGTTTGGATTAATTGGCGTTTTTTTGACCACAAGAAACATGTTTTGTTTTATAAGACACACTTTTCTATACTAAAATATTACAGAACCATAGATGATAAATAATACATATATTATGTTCTGGTGAAACCATGAAAATGGTTTCATGACCAAAATTGATGCCAATAACTTAAATTCAAAACCCATCATCCTTGAATGTGGTTAATTAGCAGATCTCGGATTGTATTTACATTTTAATATATATAAAAAAATTAAAGGAGGTATGATGAAAAATTATTCAATTATCATGGAAAAAACAAGTACATGTAAGGTAATTGAGTCATCGATGAATTATGATAAAAGGATATGTGGAATGAAAATTAAAGGAGATAACTTAACAGTGAAAGAATGGTATAGAGATCGCTTTTGAAATTTCTCCAGCCTAATGGAGTAAATTAAAATTTTATAGAACAAATTGATGAATGAAAATTGTATCCCATCATATGGACATAAAAATTACAATAATAGTGATACATAATATCAAACCCCAAAAAACAATAATGGAAATTCAAATATATAACATTAAAGAAGTGTTGACAAAAAAAGGAGGGTGAAAGGTTCCATTACCTTGTAGAGTAGCTCCTAAAACATGAACTTTGGGACATTGGGGGCTTGAGGACACATTGGGAGGGATAATAGGGTGGTAAAACCACCACAGAATCAATGAGGTTGGATTTTCAATGATTGAAAAAGAATGGATGAGTGGGTATTTAATGTAAAAGTCAGATACTTTTTTATTAATTTACAAAGACACCTCATTAGTGGTTTTTGTAAACCCATGGGCATTCCCATTGTATTTTACCATTATATTAGTCATTTGGGACACCTAATATCTTATCTCACTATACAGAATATATCCAGAATATTTTATTAATTATTACATCATTATGATGTCATCATATATACAGAAAACTCAAAAATGTATTTTTACTATTCAATAAAAATTCATGTATTTTAGAAAAATCCCAAAAATTTACCCAAACCATTTTTCAACATGTAAAATTAAAAATTGAACTCCATTTTTTCAAGATATCTTTCTGAATATTTTTAATTTAATTTTCAAATAAAAAAACAATTTATTCAAGAAAAGAAACATTAAAACTATACCTCGTTTTATAACACATCGAAAAATTAATCAAGGTCCAATAATATTATCTTATAACCTAAAAAAATAAAGTAAAATTTTATTATTAAATTTTATGAAAATGAATTTCCATTTTAAATTATTAAATTAAAAATAAAACTGTAAATAAAATACTTATGACATATAAAAATACCCATTCTTATACTGTGATCATTTTTTCATTTTTAAGATTTCAGAATTGTATTTGTACATTTATGTGTGATGTTTCTATATTTTTGGCCAATTACTATTCAATAATATTCATAAGTGTATTCTAATATTCATTAGGTTATATTAAAATTCATCAAAAATTATTCTTGTCTTATCAAACTCCAAATAACTTACTGATCACAATTCTAGAATGCCGTTATCAAAATTAAAACCACACAAGTCATAAACTTCTGTTTAAAGGTCAAATAGTATATAGTAGTTCATTATGTTATGACTCAATGTTATTATATGACATAGTTATAAGAATGGATTCTATTGAAAACTGTGGGATGTTACATAATTCCTCCATTATGAAATTCCACCCTCGAAATTCCAGTTTACCTTTGAAGCCAAAAACAGGTGCATGTAATTTTTCTTTATTTCATACTCTGGTTCCCATGTTTCTGCTTGGTACCTAGGGTTCTGACATAGTACCTTAACCAGGTGAGTAATCTTGTTACATAGAACATTATCTCTATGATCCATGATCATCACCGGCCTATCCTCACTAAAAATATCATTCCTTAACTGTACAGCCTCTGAAGAGAGTACATGTGAAGAGTTTGGAATGTACCTCTATAAAAGGGATACACGAAAGACATCGTGTAATTCAGATAAGGTAGGTGGATGTTCACTTCGATAAGTCTCAGCTCTAACTCTAACAGGGATATCAAAAAGGCCGTTGTACCTGGGGAATATCTTTAGTTTCATTCCAAACCTCATGGCCTTCTTCCATAGAGATATGGATAGACAGACCATCTCTACAACCTTGAATTCAAGGTCTCACTAATGATTGTCTTCATAACTCATTTGTCAACTTTGGGATTCCTTGATATGATGATGAATGATTTTCACCTTTTCCACCATTTCATCGACAATTTAATGTTGTATCAGCTTACACTGACCGATATCATCCCAACACACCTGTGTTTCTCAACTTTCCCCATAAAGGTATTCATATGGTTCCATTCGGATGCTTGAGTGGAAACAGTTGTTGTAGGAGAATTATACCAATGTAAGTTGTTGTTCCCATCCTCCTTTGAATTTCATATAATGTGATCTCAAAATATCTTCCATCATTTGAGTAGTTTTCTCAATTTGGCCATCATTTTGAGGATGATAGGCAGTACAGAATTCAGTTCATTACATAGAGCATGTTCAATACTTTTCTAGAAATTCGATGTGAATCTCATATCAAAATCAGATACAAATAGATAGTGGTAATCCATGAAACCTCACCACTTCTTTGATATATATCTGTTCAATTTGATCTAATGAGAATTCCTCTTCAAATTTGATAAAGTGAGTTGTCTTCCTATAACGATCCACAATGACCCATATAGCATTGTCTCATCTTGATGACTTTGGAAGTCTAGTGAAAAAGTCCATGGTGATGATCTCCAGCATCTATTTTGGTATGGGTAGTAGTTTAATCATCCCCTTATACATCTATCATTCAGCCTTCACTTATTGAAATACCAGACTCATTTATGTATATTCAGCAATCTCCATTTTCATATTGTCCCAGTAAATGATCTCTCGAAGATCTCGATACATCATTGTACTCCCTGGGTGGGTAGAGAAGGTTGAGTTATCTGCGTCATTCAGAATAGCCTTACATATCACTGGATGAGATGGTACACATAATTGTGACCCAAATCTTACAACTACTTCCTCATCAATCTTGAACTCATAGAATTTTCCACTTCTGATACCTTCCACTTTTTCATATGTTCCATATTATTTCTTTAATCATTCATTATTTTCACCATGAGGGATGGTTGAGCAATAATTTGAGAAATTATTTATGATTTTCCTCCCTTAATTATTCCCATTTCCATCCTCTACAAATCCAATAATATCTGATAATCATCAATTTTTATCATTGATAAAGATGCAAGATCTTTTCTACTATGAGATTCAACCACCTTATTTTCTTTTCCTGGATGGTAGTGGATTGAGTATTCATATCCCTTGATGAGCTCTATCCATATTTACTGGTTCATATTGTTCTCTTTTTGTGGGAATATATATTATAGACTTTGGTGATCAGTATATACCACAAACTTCTTCCCATAGAGATAATGCCACCATATTTTCAACATAATGATCATAGCTGCCAACTCCAAATCATTTGTTGGTTAGTTTTTTTTCCTGTATTTTCAACTGCCTTTAGGTTCAAGCTATAACTTTATCATTTCTCATCAGCACACAGCCTAATCTTTTCTAATAAGCATCACTATACACCACAATAGTTCTCTACTTACTGGGAGTGTAAGTAATGGCACAATGATTAGACTAATTTTAAACTCCCTAAAACAGTATTCACATTATTGAGTCCAAAAAAACTTTTATCCCTTCCATGTCAGCTTGGTCATTAGGATTACAATCATGAAATGTTCTTCACATATCATTGATAATACCTAGCTAGACCTAGAATGCTATCAATATCTGTTAGAGAAGTTGGCCTTGGCCACTCTTCAATTTCCATTATCTTGGAAGGGTCCACAAGATATCCCATTACACTTCTAGAAAATGGTGTTTTCCCAACACTTGTATACCAATAGTTTGAATAAACGATTGGTATACATAATTTTTCCCCACGATTTCTTCAAACTGTTGGGATAATGGGATGAGAACATTCTTTTCCCAACGGTTTGCTCAAACCATTGGGAAAATCTCTATACCATGGGTTTTTAAAAACCATTGGTAAATACACTCTTTCCCAATGGTTTTAACAAACTATTGGGAAAGATTACCTCAAATAGCATCACATCCAAAATCACTCTGTGCGATTGCATCCATAAACATAATCGCTCATGACGCTCTCTCTTCACCCCAAGGTATCACTCGAAGCTCTCTCTACAATCAATCAGGTAATTATTTTTTTCTACACTTCAATTCAGTAAGTGAAATGTAGGTAATCTGTAGCACCCCGAGATTTTATGAAAAATATTCTTTTAATTTCATTAATGTCTTTTGTTTTATGCTACACCAAGATTACCTTGCGCTATACGCAACACCATATTATCATGCAGTATACGCAACACTATTCTTGGATCGTGTTACACACAATTTTGTTAATAGTTATTCTACACAACATTGAGTATATATATATGAATATTCAATGTATAAATGAAATATGGTTGGATTATTTTATATGAAACACGAAGGATTCTTGCACAGCAAGCAACCCTGACTTGGCTTGCATTACACGCAATCACGACCTTCCTCGATTGGGTATGTTGTACGCAATATAGATTTTTACTAAACAACGATATATTATTATATTATTATTATTAAATAGCCATTATGAATATTATTAACTAAATTTTGAATATTATAACATTATTATTCATCTTACACATTTTCTAAAACATGGTATAAGAACAAAATAAATTTTTCGGGTAAAATAAGTATTTTTAAAAAAATGCAGTTTTGCCGCCTTTTGATGGCACGCCCACTTTAAATCTAGTTTTTGACATGTTTATAAGTTAAATTTGAAAAAATAAAATTCTTCTATGGAATCATGACATAAAAATTTATTTTGGATAAATTTTTCATATTATTCTGGTAACTTTCATATTTTGATGAATAGTAAAAACACGCTATATTTTAATTAAAAACATCTTTTTTCATCACAATAATTTATATGGTTAAATTATAATATTGAATGGTTTTAAAGTTTAAATAGAATATATTTTTACCATTTAATATAATGTATGTCATCATCATTGATTCTAACTTGAATTCGTAGGATAAATCAATTCAATCTTTTGCAATGTTTTAAAGAAAAACCCATTTTCTTTCGACAACGGGATTAATTTTAATTTAATTTCTGAAACTTTTGTGTATTGAATTTGGAAAAATGGATTCCATATTTGGAATCAGTTTATCCAAATTATGTTAATAAGCTACTTTTTACTTTTGGGAATTTTGAATAGTAACTATGGTAAATTTTATTTACCATTGTTAAAGGTAAATCGGGTAATTAAGGGTAAATATAATATTATAAAATTACCCTAACACATGTCAAAATCCTATTAGATGACTAAAAGTCGACCCATATCACCTAAGCGTCGAATTATATTCATTTAATGGACTTTTTTCCATGAAAATAATTTAATTATTATTAAAACCAAAGAATGTGACAACATGTCACTTTCTTAACTCTTATAAGTATAATAATTTTAATTTAGTGATAAAATTCATGAAACTTCAAACATGAATAGTCTCCAGAAATCTAATACAATTATCTACATCATAGGAATTTATTTAGAATTTTTAAGGATTAAATAATTATTACACAAAGAGGATGCAGTAATTGTCTTATTAATGAAATATTGACATAATTGATGTTATAAATCCCCAAATAAATGTAATTTAAGACTTTTTATGAATTAAAATAATTTTATAAGTTAATATAACATGTTAGTATTGATTTAATTAACTTTTTTCTAACTATTCATTATGTTATGATTTTCACAAAAATCAATTACTAAATAGTGTCAAAATTGACATAAAATAGTTTTTAAAACAAATAATATATTACTAATTTTTATTTTGTTACTAAAAATCTATGGTCCAGCCAAATGACTTAGATAAGGTTATATATATTAATAATAAACAACTTGGGGTTCGTTTGGCTTCTTATAGTTAGTTTATTAACCTTATAGTATAAGAACACAAGAAGACACGATAAAAGTAAAATTATTTAACTTAATGTTAAATATAAATTATAAGGTTAAAATAGAAACCTAAATTTGTCTAAATTCTATTGGATGATATTATTTCGACCCATAAACACATTAGCTTCGAAATAAATCAATTTGGAGCTATTTAAAAACGAATTTGACTTTATAATAAAATAATAGTTTTAGTTTTCCAAAGGTACCCCTCTCCTCCCTTATAAAAGGGCACCCCCTCCCTCTCTTCCTCACACCAATTTGAGACTTAAAACTCGGACAACACTGGCCAAATTCTCTTCTCCACTTCCCTAGAAACATCCTAGAGGTTCTGGTCTTCCTCAAAGACCAATTTTAGTGCCCTAAAAGGAGATCTCAAAGAGGCGCTTCAAAGAAGAGGTAATGTCCGTTACCGATTCTTTCAACTTTATTTATTCTTCCACTTCTTCTTCTTAGGTTGTTTCATTATGAAGTAATAAAATCAGTGTCCCTCATATACATATATGTTATTATAAGTATGAAACAACCCTATTTCACCATCAATCCATCCCACGGAAAACTAAATCACTGTGCATGCGTACGTAAGGAATACCATCTCCACGCCGTGGTGAAATATATTTTCCACCACCACCTTACTTGGATGGGTATAATGGTGTAAATAATAACTATATATGATTATTTTAAAGTGATATTGATTCTGAAATAGTATACATGCACTCCAATATAGTCCAATGATCATGAGAACGATATCATCGCTCGTGCGTACGTACGGACTACCGTCTCCACGACGTGATGAGATTCATTCTCCACTTTAACCATTCATGAATGATTATAAAGTATATATAATAATTAATCATGAAATATATGACATAATAATGATACTTTATTTTTGTGTATATATATGCATGTCATCTACTTAATTCCATTCAACTCAATAAGGAAACGAAAACAGCGTTCATGCGTACGTACGGCCTACCGTCTCCATGAATGGTGTATTTCATTCCATTTACTGATTTATTATATATATATATATGTATATTATAAATATATATTATATATAAATCAATTTTTATATTCTGGAATAATGTAATCATGATCTAAGTAATCATATGAATAATTACAAGTCAAAACACGGACGACAAATGAATCAATTTTACCCAAAACGCTCTTTAACATGGAATTTACAAAAGAACGGGTAATATAAAGTCATAAGTGAACCATATATGATATCATAACAATGAGTATGATTCTGGAATAAGTCAATGACATTAGTTAAATCATTATACAGGAGGTTCGGACACTTACAAAGCAAACCGGACCTAAGGTAAGGGAAATATCACAGTCTCATTTTTATCCGAGATTGTTTATACTTTGGCATTTACTGAGGTGTATTTTATCATCCACATCCATGTTTCCTCAATATGTAAAATTATTTCCATCCACCTACAATTGTCTAAATCCAATTTTACCATTAGGTGAGTTTTTAGTAAAGGATATGAAAGGAATCTTTTGTCGTTTTTCATACGAGGTACTTTTTGACTTTTCTGAAAAAAGTACGAAGAATGTTTTTTTAACTTATACAGCATGGATGGATTGTTAAAACATTATTTCCAAGAAGCTTCCTTTACAAGTTTTCAAGTTTATTTTTAATCAACTTCTTTTATTTTAAAATTGTATGACATGTTAAGAAAATAAAATGTTTTTGATGTAGAAAGGATATTTTCCTCAAGAATGGAGTTCAAGCTTTTTATCAAAATTATTTTCCATCTAAGATAATATAGGGTTCTTTTTCTATCCCTATTATTACATTGATTTTATTATGTTGTGATGGAATTGCTTGTATGAATTCCTTTATCTTATATAAATTGTTTTATGATGTCATGTTGTTTAAGAATCCCATTTTTATTACATGGGTTATGCAATGATGTATGATTTATGATTTTGTGGCACACATATGAATGGTATCATTATGATATGGGTGGGACTTATATCTCCCTCCAATTCATTGGGTAAAGATTTTATATCTCATGAGATAGACATGGCTGGAACGGTGGGTTAAACCGGTTCAGTGAAATAGGACTGAAACAAGGAGTGAACTCGGTTCAGAAATGGACTTTGTCTGCTAAGTTAGTCTTGGAATTGTGTCCTGACTAATAAGAAATGATTCTCTATGATTATGTGTGTATTCAAAAAAGATTCATGTATTAATTTATGACTATTGTGATTACTTTTCGCTTCCAGGATTTATCACATGTTATGAAATTTTGATCTCTTTTGCAGGGTATGATTTCCAAAATGTTATGTTCTTATGAATATGATGTGATTGATATTTCTTTTGTTTAACTTTACTGAGCATTTGAGCTCACCCTTTTATGTTTTCTTTTCCCCGAGATATAAAGAGAGGATTTAGTTAACAAAAAGGAAGATCTTTGTTGGAGATGTTGAAGTTCTTTCACCATGATTAGAAGATTATGTTCCGAGTTTCCAAAGACACTAAACTATTACGGTCCTTGTGTGTGTGTTTTTGTTATGTAATAAGTATTCCGAAAAAGTAATGTAATGTCCTTGTACGTCAGGCTTCGGGTCTCTACAGATGGTATCATAGGAAAGGTTTAGTTAACCTTTGGAAACTATGATGTGAGAACTTTAGTGATATCCTTAGAGATATTTCTAAAATATGTCTAGGGATTTTCCTAAGGGTAAGTATACGTATAGGTTATAGTACTAGAATTACTATAACGATCATAGAATTAAACCTAAGATGTTATATATTGAAGGTACTCCCCCTTTATTATGTTGTTTTCCCTAGCATGATTTTTTCCTCTCACACTATTCTCTTTGGGTTTTAGACGATGGCTGGAACCCAAAAGAACCGTGTTGATCAATGTAATGGACAATTCAATGATTGTCCTCTTGAATAAACAAATATTATGGGAGATGGAGTGAAAAACCTTATTGCTATACTTACACAAGCTATGAATCATTCTGGACTTCCAAATGAGCAGAGAAGGGAACAAGATTCTATTGAGTCCTTCATGAGGCAACGTCCACCTTCTCTCAGTGGGTCTTCTGATCCACTTGTTGATGAACAATGGATCAGTACCATTGAAAAGATATTTTCAGTCCTTCAATTTTCTGAACATGATAAAGTCATCTTAGCAGTATATCATTTAGAAGGTGAAGCTGATCAATGGTGGAATCTTATCAAGAATACGAGGAAAATAGATTAAATTGAGTCCATGGAATGGGACGAGTTCAAGAACTTATTTTTCAATAAGTACTTCCCTCGTATTATTCAAACAAACATGGAGAAGGATTTTCTTTAACTAAAGCGAAATGATGATGAATTTGTTGGTATATACGAATCGAATTTTACAAGGCATGCAAGGTATGAATCTGGATTTATCATCCAATCTGAAAGTAAAGTTTATCGATTCTTCAATGTCTTAAAACCAAATCTTCGAAGGGCATTAGCTATAAGATACTTCATTAGCTATAAAGATATAGTGCGTTGTGCTATCAAGGTAGAAATGGAAGTTGGTGTTACTTATCCATCTCAAAGTTTTGACAAGAAACGAAAGATGGAGTTCAAGGAGAAATATCAGAATAATGGTGAAAAGAATATGAATGTTTCCTTATGCTCAAAGTGTGGAAAGAAGCATGGTGGAGATTGTCTTAAAGGGACAAGTAAATGTTTCAAATGTGGAAAGGAAGGTCATTGGGCATTTGAATGCCGCAATGATGGGAAGAAGATGCCTAATGATGCAAAAAAAGGAAGGGATACACATAATGAACCTATTACACTTCAATGCTTCAAGTGCAAGGAAATGAGGCATTATGCTAATAAATGCCCTAATCCAAGGGTTAGTGATGATCGACATGAGCAACCACTTAAGGCAAAGGACAAAGGGATGTCACATGCGATCACCATTGGCGATGTTGAATATGAAAACGATGTGGTGTAATGATTAAGTGTTTATGTAATGGGATTCCAGAATAATGTTGTATATAGTATTGTGGAATATTGGAATATTTATTTTTTTGTCTATTATGGTTTTCAATAATTTTATGGCATCGGTAACCATGAAAAGTGAAGGAAATATTTTTGGAATGAAGATGATATGCACATAATGAAGGGATAAAGAGAATCTAATATGTTTTATAGTATTCATGAGCTCATGATTGATATAAGGACTAAGTGATATCATGGTTTGAGGATATAGAATTTTGAGGATTTTGGTATGTGGAAAGTGTTAACTTTTAACTGCATTCATGTTTTCACTAAGGTTTAATGGGTATTCATTGTTCAAGAGAATACATGATTAAGGTATTCACATGTTTTTAATTTGACCAACAAGATATATCTTATGATATATGGGGGATAAATGATGGAATTCACGTGATCATTTTCATTATACTATGAGCTTGGACCGAAGTATTTTAGATAAGCATAATGTTTGGAATGGATTATGTTGGACATAAGTTAGTATTGTTTAAGGATAAAACATTTTTTTTTGATATTGTTGATGGGATGTTATAGTAATATAGCTTTAGAAAAAGGACAACCTGCAGGACGGGCGACAGCCCATCGCGTCGGACAAGGCTGTGGGAATCGAACCCACAACCGAAGTGCGACTGGCCTTTATCGCCTACCACTGGCCTACAGGAAGTCCCTGTTTAGTAGAAACTTGTTTTATTATATTAAGCAGTATGATATATGAAGTATAAGTCCATTTTAGGAACCATATATGATTAATCACACTATCGATTGACTTATGTATTTTTTGATAACTTTTCTAACCTTTTGTTTGAGACAGATGGAATGACCCATCATTCTATCACATGATCTGCTAACACATCACGAATGACATATTCAACTTCATTTCATTAAAAGATGAAGTGGAAATTGTCCAAGTAACGACAAACGGTGAGACTATACCAAAATCACAAAAGTATTTCTTCTAATTCCAATTTCATCAACTTTAGGGAAATGATCTTGAAAACCAAAAATTTTGTCCTAGTGCTCTTATATCTGATGAATCAGATGGTACCTTAGATCGTCACAAATTTATGGCTTTGTGATTGTTGGCTTTTCCATAGCCATGTTCTCTACCACTCTCCATCAGAACATGATGGTTAGATTTCTATTACATATCTATATTTTCACCTATGTCGAAACCCAGTGATTAGTTTATTAGGGTAACCATTACATTTCATACTTTAGTTATTAAAGGCATGTTTTGGTATTCATTTTTACGATGTCGGTTTCTATTAAACAAACTTTCGAGTAGTAAACCATTTATAACCCCATCGGATTTCGAGGGTGAAATTCATTTTAAGGGGGGTAGAATGTAACACCCCGAGATTTTATGAAAAATGTTCTTTTAATTTCAGTAATGTCTTGTGTTTTATGCTACACCAAGATTACCTTGCGCTATATGCAACACCGTATTAGCTTGCAGTATACGTAACACTATTCTTGGATCATGTTACACACAATTTTGATAATAGTTATTCTACGCAACAATGAGTATATATATGAATATTCAATGTATAAATGAAATATGGTTGGATTATGTTATAGGAAACAACGAAGGATTCTTTCACAGCACGCAACCTTGACTTGGCTTGCATTACACGCAATCGTGACCTTCCTCGATTGCGTGTGTTGTACGCAATACCGGGTTTTACTAAACAACGATATATTATTATAATATTATTATGAACTAGCCGTTATGAATAGTATTAACTAAATTTTGAATCCTATAACATTATTATTCATCTTACACATTTTCTAAAACATGGTATAACAACAAAATAAAATTTTCAAGTAAAATAAGTATTTTTCAAAAAATGCCGTTTTCCGCCTTTTGATGGCGCACCCACTTTAAATATAGTTTTTGACATGTTTATAAGTTAAATTTGGCAAAATAAAATTCTTATTTGGAATCATGAAATAAAAAATTACTTTGGATACATTTTTCATATTATTTAGGTAACTTTCATATTTTGATGAATAGTAAAAACAAGATATATTTTAATTAAAAACAACTTTTTTCATCACAATATTTTATATGGTTAAATTATAATAGTGAATGGTTTTAAGGTATAAATAGTATATATTTTTACCATTTAATATAATTTATGTCATTATCATTGATTCTACTTTGAATTCGTAGGATAAATCAATTCAATCTTTTGCAATGTTTTAAAGAAAAAACCGTTTTTTTCGACAACGGGATTTATTTAAAATTAATTTCTGCAACTTTTTTGTATTTAATTTGAAAAAATGGATTCCATATTTGGAATCAGTTGATCCAAATTATATTAATAAGCTACTTTTTATTTTTGGGAATTATGAATAGTAACTACGGTAAATTTTATTTACCATAGTTAAAGGTAAATCCGGGAATTAAGGGTAAATATAATATTATAAAATTACACTAACACATGTCAAAATCTTATTGGATGACTAAAAGTAGAACCATATCACCTAAGGGTCGAATTAGATTCATTTAATGGACTTTTTTCAATGAAAATAATTTAATTATTATTAAAACCAAAGAATGTGACAACATGTCACTTTCTTAACTCTTATAAGTATAATAATTTTAATTTAGTGATACACATCATGAAACTTCAACCATGAATAGTCTCCAGAAAGATAATACAAATATATACATCATAGGAATTTATCTAGAATTTTTAGGGATTAAATAATTTTGACACAGAGATGATGCAGTAATTGTCTTATTAATGAAATATTGACATAATTGATGTTATAAATACCCAAATAAATGTAATTTAAGACTTTTTATGAATTAAAATAATTTTCTAAATAAATATTACATGTTATTATTGATTTAATTAACTTTTTTCGAACTAATCATTCTGTTATGAGTTTCACAAAAATCAATTACTAAATAGTGTCAAAATTGACATAAAATAGTTTTTAAAACAAATATTATATTAGTAATTGTTATTTTATTCCTAAAAATCTATGGTTCGGCCAAATGACTTAGTTAAGGTTATATATATTAATAATAAACAACTTGGGGTTCGTTTGGCTTCTTATAGTAATTTTATTAACCTTATAGTATAAGAACACAAGAAGACACGGTAAAAGTAAAATTATTAAACTTAATGATAAATCTAAATGATAAGGTTAAAATAGGAACCTAAACTTGTATAAATTCTATTGTATGAGAGGATTTCGACCCATACACACCTTAGATTTGAAATAAATTAATATAGAACTATTTAAAACCGAATTTGACTTTATAATAAAATAATAGTTTTTGTTATTCCAAAGGTACCCATCTCCTCCCTTATAAAAGGGCACCCCCTCCCTCTCTACCTCACACCACATTGAGACTTCATGCTCGGACAACCCCTGCCAAATTCTCTTATCCACTTCCTTAGAAATATCCTAGAGGTTTTGGTCTTCCTCAAAGACCAATTTTAGTGCCCAAAAAGGAGATCTCAAAGAGGCGCTTCAAAGAAGAGGTAATGTCCGTTACCGATTCTTTCAACTTAATTTCTTCTTCCACTTCTTCATCTTAGTTTGTTTCATTATGAAGTAATAAAATCAGTATCTCTCATATACTGATATGTTATTATAAGTATGAAACAACCATATTTCACCATCTATCCATCCTACGGAAAACGGAATCACCGCGCATGTGTACGTACGGAATACCATCTCCACGCCGTGGTGAAATCAATTTTCCACCACCACCTTACTTGGATGGGTATAATGGTGTAAATAATAACTATATATGATTATTTTAAAGTGATATTGATTCTGTAATAGTATACATACACTCCAATACAGTCCCACGATCATGAGAACGATATCATTGCTCGTGCATACGTACGGACTACCGTCTCCACGACGCGATGAGATTCATTCTCCACTTTAACCATTCATGAATGATTATAAAGTATATATAATAATTAATCATGAAATATATGACATAATAATGATACTTTATTTATGTGTATATATATGTATGTCATCTACTTAATTTCATTCAATTCAATAAGGAAACGAAAACAGCGTTCATGTGTACGTACGACCTACCGTATCCATGAACAGTGTATTTTTTTCCATTTACTGATTTATTATATATATGTATATTATGAATATATATTATATATAAATCATTTTTTATATTCTGGAATTAAGTAATCATGATCTAAGTAATCATATGAATAATTACAAGTCAAAACACGGACGACAAGTGAAACAATTTTACCCAAAACGCTCTTTAACATGGAATTTACAAAAGAACGGGTAATATAAAGTCATAAGTGAACCATATATGATATCATAACAATGAGTATGATTCTGGAATAAGTCAATGAAATTATTTAAATCATTATACATGAGCTTCGGGCACTTACAAAGCAAATCGTACCTAAGGTAAGGGAAATATCACAATCTCATTTTTATCCGAGATTGTTTATACTTTGGCATTTACTGAGGTGTATTTTATCAGCCACATCCATGTTTCCTCATTATGTAATATTATTTCCATCCACCTACAATTGTTTAAATCCAATTTTACCCTTCGGTGAGTTTTTAGTAAAGGATATGAAAGGAATCTTTTGTCGTTTTTCGTACGAGGTACTTTTTGACTTTTCCGAAAAAACTACGAAGAATGTTTTTTTAACTAATAAGGCATGAATGGATTGTTAAAACATTATTTCGAAGAAGCTTCCTTTACAAGTTTTCAAGTTTATTTTTAATCAACTTCTTTTATTTTAAAATTGTATGACATTTTAAGAAAGGAAAATGTTTTTGAAGTAGAAAGGATATTTTCCTCAAGAATGGAGTTCAAGCTTTTTATCAAAATTATTTTCCATCTAAGAAAATATAGGGTTCTGTTTCTATCCCTATTATTAAATTGATTTGATTACGTTGTGATGGAATTGTTTGTATGAATTCCTTTATCTTATATGAATTGTTTTATGATGTCATGTTGTTTAAGAATCCCATTTTTATTACATCGGTTATGCAATGATGTATGATTTATGATTTTGTAGCACACATATGAATAGTATCATTATGAGATGGGTGGGAACTATATCTCCCTCCAATGAATTGGATAATGATTTTATATCTCATGAGATAGACATGGCTGGAACGGCTGGTTAAACCAGTTCATTGAAATATGACTGAAATGAGGAGTGAACTCGGTTCAAAAATGGAATTTGTCCGCTAAGATAGTCTTGAAAATGTGTCATGAATAATAAGAAATGATTCCCTATGATTATGTGTGTATGCCAAAAAGCTTCATGTTTTATGTTATGAATATTGTGATTACATTTCACTACCATGATTTATCCCATGTTATGAAATTTTGATCTCTTTTGCAGGGTTGGATTTCCAAAATGATTTGTTCTTATGAATATGATGTAATTGATATTTCTTTTGTTTACCCTTACTTAGAATTTGAGCTCAAGATTTTATGTTTTCTTTTCCCCAGGATATAAAGAAAGGTTTTAGGTAAAAAAAGGAAGATCTTTATTGGAGATGTTGAAGATCTTTCACCATGATTAGAAGATTACGTTCTGAGTTTCCAAAGACACTAAACTATTACGGTCTTTGTGCATGTGTTTTTGTTATGTAATAAGTATTCTGCAAAAGTAATGTAATGTCCTTGTACTTCAAGCTTCAGGTCTCTACAGCATCTATATTTTTGTTATCTATTTTTATTATGCCTAAATGATATCCTTATGGTCTTCTTCATCCTGTATTTTTATTTCTCCTATCATGTTGCCTTTCCACAAGACCCTTCTTCATGAGCTAATCATGAGAGTGAGGTTTTATATTATTTAATCTAATGGGGGCCTTGGGTATAAGTTCCTTCTAGTGGGAATCAATTCCATTTGTACATTAATGCATTCTAGTGTGCCATGTGGATAGTGAAAACCCATTTGAGGTGTTGAATAATTGTGGTTCTGTTTTCTGTGGGTTATGTTATCTCAATTATGAGAGGTATTGATAGTATAATGAATCTATTTTTATGACGGATTTCATGTACAGTGTAGTTGAAAAATTATTCATTTATTTCATTTATAATGTGATAAAGTGTTTCTTTTATTTCTATTATTTATCTTGATGTCACTATTGATAGATGTAAGATGTTGTCTTAATGTGGTTCTGCTTTGGTAATCTTTTTTAGTGACCCCTCTTCATAAGAAGATATATGGTGACATCATTAGTTTTTTATTCATGTAGTACATTTAATGTGTTTTAAAGAGATAATGGTATGATTTACTCTTTGGGGTTATATTATTTAGTGAGTTGGGTATGTTGGAAATTGTTATGTGAGTTCCTTGTGGCATATGGGGTATGGTTACAACCTAGAGGGGTGTTATGCGGGGACGTGGATGAGGGTGGCTTGTGAGATTTTCCATTTATAGAATATATCCTATGGGATAGTGTATGAAATTATGATATTTTTGAGTTATAAGGTATTCCTTCGGTGGTATGGTATTGTCAAAATGGATAAGAAAATTGAGGATGATTTTCTTACACAAATTTCACTTAGGAGGGGGTGTGGGCTGTCCAGGGTGGGAGGGGAGTTGTCCACCCCCACCCCCCTTGGACAACCCCCTAGACACTACCCAACCCACTGGACAACAACCACCCGCAGGACACCCCCACCCCCTAGGACATCACCATGGACACCACCACACACCCTTGGACAGCCCCCACCACCCTAGATAGCCCCCCTAGATACCACCCCACACCACCCCTGGAGGGCCCCGCCCCTGGTAAACCCCCACTAGGCTCCACCCAAACCCCTAAAAGACCTCCCACCCCCTAGATATCCCCTCCAGCCACCCCCCTACCATGGACCCCCCCCCCCCCGGACAACCCCATCCCCATGGACAACCCCCACCCCAAATACCACCCCACCCCCTGGACACCCCCACCGCCTTGGAAAACCCACCCAAGACACCACCCCACCACCTAGATAGCCCTAAAAACCCCTTGGACAGCCCCCTAGACACCACCCCACCCCCTTCGACAAACCCCACCCCTTTCATCTTGTTATAAGGATATCCTTCTATTCAAAAACGTTTCCTATTTATTTCATTATCTAGAAATATCACTTTAATTATTCCTTAAATATATTTTTGATTAAACTTTAATCTTATTGAATTTATTATGATGAAATTACTTATAACTATTCTCTTTATAGAATGGATATAAGTTGGATGTTTGAAACTGATCAGATCTCAAGCATTTTTCTAAACAATTTGGAGATCTTTTAAGATTTTTCATTTCACAATGAATCAGATAGTGGTCGCATACACTTCCCATGTTCCAATTATGTTGGTAGAACATGGTTATGCTGTGTAGAATTCAACAACCACATAACCAAATGTTGTTTTCAAGCAAACTACTATGTGTGGTATCAGAATGGGGAGAAACTGAAATCTCAAATTGCTGATGATCAAAATGAATGGAAAGGACTAGAGAATTTTTTAGATGACATGTTTCCATTTATTCGCCATCATGAAAAAGAATGGATTTTGACTCAAGAAGACATAGATATGAGGACATATGATTCATCTAATAAAAATTATGATACTGTCAGGGTGAAAAAATTGAATGATACTGCCACGACTCCAGTATTCGACAATGAAATAAAATAAAAAAGATGGAATTTTTAATCTAATTGTTTCTTGCGAAAACTATGTATGGGATTTATAATATAATAATTGATTAGATTCATACATTCTTGAAGGATTTACTTCTAGATAAAGCTGATATACCCTCAGAACACTATATTTCATGGAAGTTAGTTGATGAAACACCATCCTGTGGTCCACAGAAATTAATGTGTCACTTTCCATTGATCCCCAGACTCTAGAATCTTTTTATGTCTGATGAAATATCAATAAAAATGATATGTCATGATACTGAGAGAAATAATAATAATGATAAGTTGTTTCACCCATCAGATGGATTTTCAAGGCATAGATTTGATGGTCGATATAATGATTTTGCAGCTGACATGCGTAATGTGAGGTTGGGTCTTTCATGCGATGGTTTTAATCCATTTGGGAAGATGCTTACTCCGTACAACATGTGGCTGGTTTTTATAAAAAAATTTAATTTTCCCTCATGGTTGTGTATGAAAAAACCATTCACCTTCATGAGTATACTCATAACTTGCCTTTCTGATCCTGACATTGATATTGATGTATAAATGAAACCATTAATAAAAGAGTTGAATCATTTTTGGGATTTGGTGTGCACACATACGATGCTTATTAGAAATACATATTTTAGATGCATGATGAGCTTATGTGGACGATCAATGATTTATCGGCTTATGTAAAGATGTCTAGATAGATCACGAAGGGAAAACAATGATGTCCTGTTTGAATGAAGAATACATGATACAGAAGACTAAAACATTGTTGTAGTTTTAGTTTTATGGGACATCGACGATTCTTTCCAATGGACCATCCATATAGAAATAATATTCGAATATTAGATAATACCATAGAAATAGATAATCCACCTCAGTGTATTTCTAGAACTGATGTGACCAATGAATTGAAAGATATTAGTTTTTTATTCAGAAAGAGTCAAATGAAATCTGGAAAGAGAAAGAATGTTTCCACTGAAACCTATTACAATTGGAGGAAGAGGAGTATCTTTTTTGATTTTCCTTATTGGTACACCAATTTGATAAATCGTTGCTTATATGTAATTCATGTTGAAAATAATATATGTAAAATTTTTCTTTCGATACTTCTATATGTTAAGGGAAAGGTAAAGGATGATTTACGGTCTCGGTGTGACTTAGTGGATTGGGGAATTAGAATAGAATTGCATCCTTTCTGTATCAGTGAAAATAAATGGCATGTTTCATGTTCTTTTTATTTGATGAAACCTATGAAAATAAAAATTCAAGAATTATTAGATATTATTACAGTTCTTTATGGCTATTCTAGCAACATAACTAAACGGGTCAACAGAAAATAATTGAATTTAAAATCATTGAAGACTGGGAATTATCACGTTCATTTGAATGAGTTGATTCCAATAGAAATCTGTCATCCTTTGTCTAATAATGTAAGGGTGAATATTATTTGGTTGTTCCATTTGTTTAGATATCGTTGTGCTAAGATGTTTTCCAAGTCCTTCTTGCAAAAAAAATTTGACAGATGCCCCATTAATTTTGTGTGAGTTTGAAAAAATATGTCCTCCATCATTTTTCACATTAATGATGCATCTTTTTGGCCATATTTCCACTTAAATATTTGTCGGACAACCTATTTCTTTTCATTGTGTGTTTCCAACTAAAATAAATATGTACACATTAATGTCTTATGTCTGAAATAATTATCACCCCGAGGGTTCAATCTTGAACGGTTACATGGTTCGTGAATTTATGGATTTCTACTCAATGTATTTTTCTGATCTTACAACAAGAATGAACAGACTAATGAAAAATGAAGAAGAATAGTATGAGAAAATGGAACCAAGTTTTCCATCACTTCCTAAAACATGAGAAGTTCTTGGATCATATACATTGAAAACATTAAGCCTTGAAGATCAGGAGATGAAACGTCACAATGTTTTGTTCAACTGTGATTTTTTCGATGACAACAACAGATAACTAAATTGAATATGTATATATTACATTTATATCTGTTAATATATTCATAATTTTTATATAATGGGAAGATAAATCAATGATAAATAGAAATCATCTTTCGTTATTATTGAGAAGGAGGGAGACTTTTCATAGTAAAGGGTTTTCTTCTTGGTTAAAATTGATGGTAAATATATTACTCTTTAAAATAATTAAATCAATATTTAATAAAGTTTAATGTTCATTTATATTGAAAGTATTTAGTTTTCCTATTTACTTTGTCTCTAAGGAAATAAGAGAATTGTATTTTGGTCCTAATACCTTGGTTCGTGACTGTAAATCAATTGTTATCAATGGGTACAAATTTATAGTCACTAAACGAGAAAATAACATGAGAACAGAACATGAGGGCATTATGGCTACTTCCACAACAGATTTTTATGCATGTGAATCAGATAGTAGACCACGATTTGAAAATGTGGTTTATTATGGAGTCGTTAAAAAAATATTGTATTATTACTCTCATGGATCAGTCATGATGATGAAATGTCGTTGGTTTGATTCAATGATGAGATATGGAAAATTTATTTATGATTATGGATTTCAAGAAATTAATATGACATGTACTCTTGCTACCGAAGAACCATATGTATTGGCATCAATGGATAAATAAGTTTTTTTGTCAAAGACCATATTTGACCTGAATTTGGTGTCATTTTTAAAGTAATTCCAAGACATATTTTTGATGATGGTGATAATGGAATTGACATTATCCCTATTACCATTGGAACCAATCCATTTATTTTTTTTGATGACTCTAATAGCTTAAATGTCCGAGTTGATTGTAAACATGATGTTGTGGTGGAAAATATATAGAATCACCCATCCATTTTCTCAAATATTTTGGTTTAACTCAAGCTGGGTTGTTAAAGTTGGAACTATTTAAATTGATTTAATGTTGATTACAAAGGTGTTTTATTTGATTTGACCATTATGGGAATTTTCAATGATTATTGGTAGGAATATTAATTTGAATTGCATTTAGTAATTTGGAATTGAACTACATTTAAACCTAAGAAACCAACATTTATAACTTGGTGAACATTTCAATGCGTCAACAGTGATTCATATAAAATTTTTATGACTCTAATACCTCTCATTAACATTTTACTAGGTAATGAACAAGATGGTTTGTATTCTTTTGAAAAATATGTATTGAAACCTGCATCATCTACCTGAGCTAAAAAAATTAATTTTTCCATAATATTGACAACTGATTCACCACTTATGAATCAAGTAGAATCAATGTTCAATGATTTTAATAGACTTATGACACTTATTAAAGAATCATCCTACTAAAAATTAAATTTCTTTATCAGATCTTGTATGATTTTCTGACTACATTATATAATTGTTAAAACACACCTAAAACAATGGTTAGTTAGATTATCCCTGAATCCCCTTATTCCCACTCATATATTTTGTTTTTTTGGATACACTTTAGTTATCCTTCTCTATTTACTTCCATATTTGCTTTCAAATGCAGGAAAATAAAAAAAAATTGAATAGAGGAGACGAAAACAGATTATGGACAACAGTCGTCGCAAGGCTGAGCTGGGCATTCCACAACTAGTGCCTGCAGTGAGTATTTTATTTCAAATATATTTATTTAATTAATATATAATTTCATGTGATTAATTTTTTAATTTTTTATAGGATCCATCTATTAGGAAACAATTATTTGATGAGAAACCTAGTAGTGGTCCCAGTACTCATGGTGTTCATGCGAGGAGGAGTTTTATGGGAGCTAGACGATCTGGTTAGCGTACCAGATTATACCATACCCCTCCCACTGACATACCATACATCCCACATTCTGATACCATTGTGTCGTTAGGGACACATGAGATATTTATCCCTCCCATTTTCACCACCCTTTACATATGAGCCTCCTCCACCATCTGTACCATATTCGGTGATGATTCCCACTCCCCATACAACATTTTCCAGCCATCCCTATCATCTTCTTTTACTTATGCTCCCTCCTATTTGGGATTTTATATTCCATCTTCTTCAACTACTGCTTCGCAAGAGTCTGTCCTTATGGAGAATACATTGGGACCCACTCCATCTATATAGGGTGTTCCTTCAGTTTCTGTGGATCTAGCGGTGCCCATTGATCAGACTACCGCAGGTATACTTATACTACCCTAACAAATTGTTACACTATTATTTATTTTCATTATAACATGTCTTGATAAAAAAAATTCATAAGAGATACATCCACTGATAGGAGGAAGGTGTGGGGGAGTACATGCATGTGTTCGGTGTGGAACCACGGAACGATGTTCATTATGGACTATAATGAAGATAGTAAGATGATTGAAAAATATGGGCAGTAATGTCTATGTTTTTTGGCAATGCTTTCCAAATACTATGACATCATTCAAGTCATCCCACTCTCTTGGAGAAAGCTTCCAAATGTAGTCATGGATAAAGCCAGGGTAATGATATGGGTAAAAAACTCTATTATATATAATGTAATATAATATATTTGTATTTATATTAATTAATATTTTGGTGTTAGCTCTGGTTTAATTTCCCCAATGGTGAGGGTGCACAACCACCACGTCTAAAGGATTTAGGCGAGCTTTGGAAAGAATATAAGCATTAGATGTATGCTGGCTGGAATGCGAGAGTGAGAATAGAGTTATAGGTGGTCCCTATCATGGATGATTGTCTGTTACAACAGTACCGACAGATGATTACTCATTGGACTACTAGCCAATTTATGGTATTAGTCAAATTAGAGATATTTAAATGAAAATATTCATGTTTTTCATTAATACTAATTATTGAATTTTATTTAGGATGCATCTGGATGAAATAAAAGAAACATTAATGCTATGAAATATATCCACACGTTGGGATGTAATAATATGCCAGATCATCAGAGACAGCAGGTATGACAGTTTATATTTTTTCTTTACGACTTTCATTTTTTTTTGATTCCTACATAATTTATTAGATAGATAATGTTGTTATATAATTTTAGTTATGAAATTACAATGTTTTTTTGGTATCCTATTATTAATTATGGTTTTCTAAATTCAATTTCATTGTATAGGCATAAATTAAAAATAGATGAATGTGTTCCTCGAGCAAAACGGTTTTCCACTAGTAGAAAAAAGAATGAAGGAAGGGTGGTTAATGAACCGAATCAGCTACAGATTATAAGTACTACATTGTAGATTTAAAATTTTCCTCTATATTATTTAACTTAAAAATCTATTTGAATTTTAAACACGCTGCTTTAGAGGCCCTTTATGACCATGAACCTAACAATTTTGGGCCAAACGATCACTTACATCAAGTGTTGGGATATGAGAACCCTGGTAAAGTATGCTGCCGACCTTGGATGAGTATAGTTTGGATGAGGTATTGGCCCTCCTAAGGTATGATTTGTAGTTCCACCGAGTTGAAACAGGTTATTGTACATATAGAACAAGCTGAAAAATGGGCCATAGAGATGGTAAAACAGTCTGCTTGGGTAGACACTGCATTTATGAAACTGATGAATGTTTTATGTCTAATGCTTCAACCAGATTCCAACACTGCTTGTGATGAATATATGTCATCGATGTCTTCTATATATAATTCACCAATTGGTAGTTCTAGTGGTGGTCAAGACAATGGTGAGTAGGAGGATGAGGTATAGGTGGAGGCGGGCAAGGAGGAGGCCAAGGCGAGGGAGTATGGAGAGGATAAGGTCGTGGTAGAGGAGGAGGGCGATGAGGAGGCTGAAGCTGAGTACGAGGGTGAGGAGGAGGGTGGGGATGATGATGGGGATGACGTTGAGGATTACATTGAGGGTGACAGTGATGATGATGGTGGTGATGGTGATGAGGGACGAATTATTCCATTACATTTTTTATTGATATTACTGACTTTTGATGTATATTGATTTTTTATGCCTAAATATATGTGTGATTAGGTAGGTCACATTATATTTTTTATCTATTTTAATGAAATTGTAAATATTTAGTGGAATTTAGAAAATTGATGGTCTGTTTAGAAGTTAATGTATTAAAATTATTTTTTTAACCTTGAATGAATTTTCTTAGAAAATATGTAAATAACATCCCATGTGTCGGGGATAGACCCTGGACAGCCCCCCGAACAGCCCCCCATACAGCCCCCACCCTCCTCCCTGGACCCCAGACAACCCCCTCCCCCCAGGATAGCCCTCCACCCTCCTCCCTGGTCCCCAGACAGCTCCCCCTTCTCCCTGGACCCTGGACACCCCCCCCCCCGGACAGCCCCCACCCTCCTCTGAGGACCCCGGAAAGCCCCTCAGATAGCCCACACCCTCCAACCTGGACCTTAGACAGCCCCCAGACATCCCCCCAGACATCCGACCATATATCCCCCTCCCAACCTGCTCTATAGACCCCAGACATCCCCCCGGACATCACCCCCACACTCCACCCTAGACCCCAGAAAACCCCCCTCCTCCCTAGACACTGGACACCCCCACCCTCCTTCTTGAACCCCAAACATCCCCTAGATAGTCCAACAGATAGCCCCCCATACTCTCTCCCTGTCATCCCCCCACCATCCTCCCAAGACCCCATACAGCCCCCCGAAGAGGCCCCCACTCTTCTCCCTGAACCTTGGAGAGCCCACCCACCCTCCTCCCTAGACCCCGGACAACCCTCGACCTGAAATCCCAACATTAGGGGAGCAGTGATTCTGCATATATAAAACATCATGAAAATTAATGAAAGGCTAATGACTACCTACCTTGATTCTGGAGACAATGACACTCGTAATTTGGCCTCTTGGATCCCAATATAAGCTCTCTTTAAAATGGACACCCTTTTAAGTAAAAACAACTTGCATACAGAAAACTGACCAAACGTATTTGGATTATGTTGATACTTTTGAACAAGGATTCATGGGTCATTTTTTTTATGTACGAGTCTTACTTGCCTCAATCCTAGACACATTTTCGATGATACCACTCAAAGTGTCTCACTTTTATTTGAAATGGAAAACATTATATGTGAAAACAAAAACGGTCATACGAAAAACATAACAAACGCATTTTTATTCTATTGATACTTTTGGACAAGGATAAATGGGTCATAAGTGACATGTACATGTCAAACCCTCTTCAATCCGAGGCACGGTGTGGCTGGTATCACCCAAAATTTGTTTCTTTTTTTTAATATTGACACCCTAGTAAGTAAATAAAATGGCATACAGAAAACTGAACAAACATATTGGGACTGTGTTGATACTTTATCACAAGGATGAATGGGTGATTTTTGACATGTACGAGTAAGCCCTGCCTCAATCCGTGGCACGGTGAGGCCGGTACCACTCAAAGTGTCTCACTTTTATTTGAAATGGACAACGTTTTATGTGAAATAAACTACTGGAATATAAAGACCAACTAAATGCATTTGGATTCTGTTGATAAATTATAAAAAGGATACATGGGTCGTTTGTGAGGTGTAAAAGTCAAACCCTCCTCCATCAGAGGCATGGTGAGTCTGGTATCACCCAAAGTGTATTTCTTTTGTTTAAAATGGACCCCATTTTAAGTAAAAAACAACTGGCAAACATAAAACTAACCAAACACATTCAGATTCTATTGATACTTTTGGAATATGATCCATGGGTAATTTGTGACATGTTCGAGTCAACATAGCATCAATTCGGGGCACTGTGTGGTCGGTACCACTCAAATTGCCTCACTTTTTTTTTAAATGAACAAGATTTTATGTGAAAACAACAACTCGCATACGGAAAAATGACCAATACTTTTCTAATTGTATTAATACTTTAGTAAAATGATCCATGAATCATTTGTGATGTGTACGAGTCAACCCCGCCTCAATATGAGGAATAGTGTGGCTGGTATCACTCAATGTGTCTCTCTTTTGTTTAAAATGGACATTGTTTTAAGTAAAAACAACTGACAAATTAAAAACTGAACAAACATATTCTGATTGTATTGATACTTTAGGAAGAGGATCCATTGGCCATTTTTGACGTGTATGAGTCAAATATGCCTTAATGTGAGGCACAGTTTGGCTGGCACCACTCAAATTATATCACTTTTATTTGAAATGGACATGATTTTATGTGAAAAAAACCACTTGCATATAGAAAACTGACCAAACACATTCAGATTCTATTTATACTTTAGGAAAACTATCCATTGTTCATTTGTGATGTGTATGAGTCAACCCCACCATAATATAAGGCATGGAATGTCCAGTACCACACAAACTGTCTCACTTGTATTTCAACTGGACATGATTTTAAGTGAAAACAACAAATTTCATACGAAAAACCGACCAAACGCTTTCTGATTGTATTGATATTTCAGGACAACGATCCATGTGTCATTTTTGATGTGTGCGTGTAAACCTCGCCTCAATATGAGGCATGGTGTGGCTGATATCACTCAAAGTGACTCTATTTTGTTTAAAATGGACATTGTTTTATATAAAAACAGTATACATTCGGAAAACTGACAATAAATATTCTGATTGTTTTCATACTTTACCACAAGGATATATAGGTTATCTGTGAAATTTATGAGTCAACCCTATCCCAATTTGAGGCATAGTGTGGCTAGTACCACTCAAAGTGTCTCACTTTTAGTTTAAATATACAACATTATAATTGAAAACAATAAATGGCATACAGAAAACCGACCAAACACATTCATATTCTGTTGATACTTTATAGAAACGATCCATGGGTCATTTGTGATGTGTACGACTCAACCCCGCCTCAATCTGATGCGTGGTGTGGCCAATACCACTCAAACTATCTCACTTTTATTTGAAATGGATGGTATTTTACGTTAAAACAACAAATTGCAGGCGGAAAACCGACAAAAAGTATTCAGATTGTGTTGATACATTTTCACAAGGATCCATGGTCTAGAATCACACAATCAACTTCTCATGTGAGAAACTCCTACCCCTATTCTTAAACACATGACATTTAATACGCCAATACCATCCTCAAACAGTGGGATCTAAGAAAAAACAAAAGTCCCTTTGGGAACCCAATAACAAAGACATAATTGAATATTCATACCCACTACAAAAATGGGGATTCATCTCACATCACAACTAGGGGACCAAATTACAAATAGCCACATACCCATTTATTCCAATTTAAATGTCTATGAAAAACATGTAGGATATTATGGTAACCCATATCATATGTCTATATTGTCCAATGTTTCCCACTAACACATCAGGAACCATTTATACAAGGATACATAGTCATTATAGGAATATAAACATCCCATGTGCTTCCTATAACATATCCTTTTTCTAAGAACATGACCACTTCCATTTTATATCTTAGGGGTATCATGATACTTGTCCACTCAAACCAAGTTTTTCTGTTGGTTTTAAGATAGTCAAACCAAGACCACGTGTAAACATCCCATATGATTCCTATAACGTGTAGGCTTTTTCTATTGTGTGTATTGGTGTGGTGGTTTGAGTGAGGAGTGAATACTAAATGTTGTATACTGTTATGGGTGTTATTTATTTTCAATTCTAAATTTCATAATTCTAGATGTATTAGATTATGGCTATATTGGAAATGAATTCTAAATTTTGTATACCGTTATGTGTATTGGATTCTGGATGTATTGGATTTTAAATTTTTTTCTTATTGGTGATATGGGTGGTATTTCTTTTCAATTCTCAATGTATTGGATTGTGGATGTATTAGATTATGGATTTTTCTCTTCTGTTGTGGTTTGAGCGAGGAATGATTTTTAAATATCTAAATTTCTGAATTTTGGATGAAATTTAAACATCCCATGTAGGCTTTTAGATTTTGGCTATATGTGTTCTTGCAGGACATGGATAGTTCTAGGTTCGAGGTGGCATTTGGCTGCTGTGGAGTTGCAACATATGTATACCAACGTTTTTCAAAACCATTGGTATAGACTTTTGATATATATTATACCAATGGTTTTTTATAACTATTGGTATAAAATTATACCAATGGTTGAAAACCATTGGTATAACCTTTGGATGTATATTTTACACTATATAAAAATGGTTCTAAACTGTTTGTATAAGGGTAACATATACCAATGGTTTGTGAAACCACTGGTATATCTCTTATTTTAACACACATACCAATGGTTTACAAGAACCGTTGGTATAAGTCTATACCCATGGATTACATGGCCATAGTTTGGGAAACTATTGGTATATAATATACCAAGGGTCTTGCATCCATTACCAATGGTTCCGGACCATTGGAAAAGGGTTAAATTCGAGTAGTGTTACAAGTGTTAACATGCCCCAATAATGATACTTTTTTCATCTAGAACTCACATTTACTATAAATTGAATATAACTTCTCCCTTTGCAAGGTCATTATCATAGTTTCAAATTCTCCTCATGTTCCTCCTTTCTCTTAGAGTATATCAGAATATGATCAATAAAAACTACCAATTTTTTTTTGAGATAATCTCTAATGAATCTATTAATTAAATCCATGAAAATTGATGGAGCATTAGTGAGTCCAAAAGGCATGAATATGAACTCGTAGTGTCCATACCTCGTTCTAATAGCAGTCTTGGGAATATCTTCCTTCCTCACCTTAAATTAGTGATATCCCAACTAAAGGTCCACCTTAGAGAAATACCTGGACCCACGATACTGATTGAACATGTAATCTATCCGTGGAATGGAATACATGTTCTTTATCGTGATTTCATTGAGCTCACGATAATCAATGTAGAGTCACATTGATCCATCCTTCTTCTTGATGAAGAGTTCTGGTGCACCCCACAGTGAAGGACTTGGGCATATAAAACCATTCTATATATTTTCTTGTAAAAGTTTCTTCAGCTATTCCTGCTCTATGGTGGCCATTTTGTAAGGTTTTTTTGAGATAGGTAGTAATCTGGGGATAAGTTCAATTGAGAACTCAACCTATCGATCAGGAGGAAGACCAAGAAACTCTTCAAGGAATACATCCATGTAATCCCTGTTCATGGGCATGTCTTCAATAATTATTCTATCTCTTTTCTCAATCAATTAAGACAGATATTCATTGTCATATGCAAAAAATGTCCAAAAATAATTTGATTATTCTAAAAGAGATTCATCTTCATGCTTAATCTTATCAGGAATTAGAGGATGCTATGGGATGTGATGATTGTACTCCATTTCCTAAAAGTTGATGTTGGATTTGTATAAATATATCCAATCCATGCACATGATATCATCAAACTCCACATAATGAATTTTGAAAATATTTTCTATGAGGTTTAGTCCATAAATGTTAATCGTTGAGGAGCTGTAACCATGGATGCAATAGTTTCCTCATTCGCTATTCTCACATTTATCATTTCCTCCAAATTTTGAGGTGGTGGTAGAATAGTTGTACTACACATGAAATATATGAATGAATGCATCAAAAGAGAATCAAATAGTAAGTTCTCTATCCTAGAATGAATAACTATCATACCTATCACCACATCTTTATTCAGTTTCACCTTAGTAGTAATGATAGCATAATCCATTACTTGTTTCTATAGAGGTTGTTAATGATTTTCAAAAACAACCCATGGATTTGGGAAAATTTTTGCATTATTCATATGCTCTTTATAGCTGTAACACTGCACCACTGGCTGAGCATTGATCGGAGGATTCTTTGCTTCTTCATGTTAGCTGTATTTTTCATGTCACTTCGACAGTTTTTAGCCAGATGACCAAACATTCCACATTTGAAGCAATTCTTGGTTTGCTTTAAATAGTTCCTAGGATGCTTCTTCCCACAACATTTACAAGGGGGATATTCCGGATTCTTCACATCATGGTATTTTTATGTCGAACCACCAAAGTTTTTCTCCATTTTTTGCTTCTTATAACTGGTCCCACAAGACCACATAGAGTCTCCAATCTCAATTCCAACCTTGAGGGCACAACATTCAATCTCCTCATAACTATTAAAGTCTCGAATCACCAACGCTTTTCATCGACACTACATTAGACTGGTAAAGAAGCGATCCACCTTACTTTCGGTGTTCATGAAAAAACTAGAAGCGTACCTTGCAAGCCATTTAATGATTGCTTCATATGTCCCGAAGGACTCATATTTGTTATGATTGAGTCTAATGACCTCTTTTTACACCTTGAGACGGGGGGTTTAAAGAAAATATTTATTTATAAACATCATCTTCAATTCCTCCCAATCAATGAAATCAATTTACTCTTAGTAAATTATATTTGTTATCATTTTCCACCACTAATCAGCTTCCCCATCAATATGATAGACCTATAGTACAACTTTCTCTTCTTCTGAGAACTATAGGACATAGAATATCATTTCAATTCAGTTAATCCCCTATTTTTTGAGGAAGGGATCAGAGGATCCACTAATTATGGGATACCTTTTCCCATGATAAGTTATACAGAAACATTCTCTCTTCATGGAGGAGGTGGTCATTCCACATGATTCATGTTATTATTCATAACTTGAGACAGCTAAGAAAGTACTATCATAATGTTTTGAGAACCTGTTTCCATCATATCAGGCATATCATTTGGAAATTCTTCACATTCCCATTCACATTGATTGTTGGAACATGTCATTTTATTTCCTTCAACTAATGAAGAAAAATAACGAACAGTTAATGGCTTGAATACTTATTTATTAAACACAAAAAGGAGACTTTTGAACATAAAAGGATAATCTATTATAAGATTAGTATATCCTAACTTATCATTCCCTATGATTCAATATAGTTTATGCTAATCTATTTATTATCTTATATTCTTATGGGTTTTTCGATTAAAAATGGTTTGTACTAAGCTCATGAATTACCAAGGAATATCCACTGGGAGTGTCAATACCAAGAGTGCATCAAGGCCTATTTTTGTGTACCAGGATACCCCGGGAGAAACCCAAAACTCTATGTCTGAGTTTTCACTCCTCGGTACATCTGTTCTAGATCCACCTCTACATGTTTGTATCCAGACAGGGATGTATTTTCTTGATAAACCACTCACTCTATACTTACCAACATTTAGGGATGTTTTATTATTCATTGTCTCATCCTTAAGGTTCATACTAAAGTGCCCTTTTCCTAATATTCAAAAATAACTAGACCATCCTCTTATTCTAACTATAGAGACCCTATGCTTTTACATATTGGATTATATGATTTTATGTGTAAATATAAATCAGGGTAAAATCCATGGATCGTGGAGTCTAGTGTATTTGAAAACATGGTACATAAAACATAAAACATGGTGCTAAAAAACATCTTTCTTTTATCTCCATAATGAGTTCCTAACTTCCATTGGGCTCATACATCAACATAGGATATCCTGTGGAAACACATGAACAAAGGGATGAGCTAAAAACCTTAAAAGGGAATGAACATTAAAATAAAGCTTAAGCGCATGAGTTAGGAGGCAAGACATAATGATACAAAAATAATGGAACATATGGAATCATAACATATAAACATGGGATAATATAATCATGTAATCGTATAAATGTGGGAGAAATATAATACCTGACATTAGTACGAGTCAAGGATAACCTCCATGATCATTTCACATAGTAGCACAAGACAAGGCTAACCACCAAGACCATTGCACAAGACAACTCATGAGACATAAATTTACCAAATGCATTGGAGTGTTATTTGGGCGCACCCATCTCATAATTTTTCAGAATATTCTTTACACATAAATAATCATTCATAATCAACCATACGTAAACATAATGGTACCAATAAAAAAAATTGGGTACCACAATCATGACATAAAGCATAACCAATGGGCGTATCATGAATATTTCCATGAAAGAATGGGATTATTAGAGACATATAAATTCATAAGGTAAAATGGGAATATAACATGGTAAGTAATTTCAAATATATGTGAAAATATATAAGAAATGTTTGAATTAAACCTCTTGTCCTAAAGTCAATACGATGGATCCCATAATTGCATGCTGGATGAAGGTGAATGTGGATGGAGCAGCATCGGGTGCGCCTAGTCCCTTAGGTTGTGGTGGTGTCTTCCACACTTACCGAGGTTTTGTCAATGTTTCTTCCATTACATTGGTCAATGTACAACAATTGGGGGTGAGTTTTGGGCCATGATTAAATCAATCATGTATGCAACTCATTAAGGATGGCGACACCTTTGGATGGAATCTGACTCCACCACAGTAGTGCCCATTCTCAAATCTCAATCCAGATATATTCCATGGAAAATCCTCCCTTTCTAGATTGAATTCCTTTATATGATTGAGCACATTCATAGTGAGGTCACTCATGTTTTCAGAGAGGCCAAATAGGTTGTGGATTCTCTGTCAAAGAGGGCTGTTTTGGAGGCATCATCAGGATAGTCTTTTGTTACTTCTAATTTTGGCTCTTATCTTATTGACTTAGATGCGCATGGTGTTTCTTATTCCCATTTGTGTAAACACCCTGCTCTGCCGCTCTCTTTGGTTCTTTAATAAATTTGTTTTAGGGTCGGGCTTGCTCCAATCCTGAACATGTTCGCAGTAAAAAAGGGAAAACTAATTTAAAAAAAACAGAAGTTAATCTTAAAGATTTACACAACAAAAGGGTTGATTTTGTAAATACAATGGTGTCTTAGAACAAAAGATTGAGTGAACATGAAATATGTTAATAATTCTGTATGTTCCCTTAAAATTGAATTTCTTATCAGGAATAATAAAGAAGGGAAACACATAAAAACACGTATATCCCCAAAAATGAATGAGGGATGGATCTTGAAACATGAGTTTAAAGAATATAAACATACTCTAGAAGTTGTTCATAAAAAGAAAAGAAAAATTCTTTTTGGTAAAAGAGAGATAGATCAACTCGAAGGAATAAAGGTGGTTCAGGTAGAATCCATTAACTTAAGTCCAATGGTGTTATCCACTTGATATTAATGACCTGAATAATCAAATTATGTTCATTAATTAATAATTTACGAGATTATTCTATATTAAACTAATTTAGTAAAACGTTTTTGAGTTCATTCATAAACATTTTATTAGTTACTAGGTTCGATTTCATTGTTTGTGGTCGTTTGTTTCCTTGGTTCTAATGATTAGTTCACTTATATTCATGTTTGAATGGTCTGGTAAAATTGGGTTGATTTTCCAAAATTGATGTTATATTTTATTAGTGAGAATCTTGTAGGTTACATGATTGTAAATTAAATTTTTTTACTAGGAATAAGGATGAATCATTATATAAATTATTCAATGATAAATATTTGGGTTAATTGGAGGGTTTTGATCACAAGGAACATGTTTGTTTTTATATATCAACACCTTGTGTACAAAAAGGATTCCATAACCATAGATGAGACATAACAAATAAATTTAGTTCTGGTTTATCCATGAAAAATTATTTCATGAACATAATTTAAAAAAATAAAATAAATTTAAAACCTATAGTCCTTAAATTTGGTAAATTAGAACATCTCGGATGTTATTTTTATTTTAGTATATATGAAAAAAAGTAAAGGAGAGATGATTAAGGATTATTCATTTATCGATACAAAAACCTATTACATTTAAGGTGCTGGAGTCATCACAAAATTTTTATAAAAGCATATGAGGAAACCAAATGAAACGATATTAACATGAAAATGAAAGAAAAGTTTATAGATTTCTTCTGAAAATTCGGCATCGTAACGACGTCACTTAATATTTTACAGAATTAATTAATATGTGAAAATGGTATCCCATCATCTGGAAATCAAATGGATAGTATGTGTGATACATAATATCATACCCCAACAAATGAGAAAACAAATTCAAAGAGAGAACATAAAAGAACTAATACCAAAAAGAAGAGGGTGAATGGTTCCCTTACTGTGTAGAGTAGCTCCTAAAACGGGAAGGATGGGACTTTGGGGACTTGAGGAAACAATGGTAGGGATACTATAATGGTAAAAAACTAGAGAATATCGGAGTATAGTTTTTTAATGATATAAAAATAATGGATGTGTGGGTATTTTTAGTAGAAAAAGAGAATGTTTTATTAATTTTAAAAGACACCTCATTATTGGTTTTTTTAAAACCATGGGCTTGCCCGAGGTATTTTCTCATGGTATTAGACACATTGGACTCCTAATATCTTATTTTTTAGTTCGAAAGTTGACCATAATTTTTTATTAATTATTACATCATTATGATGTCATCAAATATACGGAAAACTCAAAACTGTATTTTTACTATTCAAAAAAATTCATGTATTTTAGAAATAACCCAAATATTTTCACTAATCATTTTTCAAAATTTAGAATTAAACAATGATCTCCATTTTTTGAAAATATTTTTCTATATATTATGAAATTAAGTTTTAAATAAATACATAATTTATTCAAAAAAATCAACATTAAAATTATAAATCGTTTAATAACACCATGAGAAATTAATCAAGGTCCCATTAAATTATCTTATAACAATAATACAATAAAGTAAAATTTTATGATTAAATTTTTTTAAAATTTATTTCCATTTTCAATTATTAAATTAAATATTAAATATTGAATAAAATATGTTTGACCTACAAAAATTCTAATTCTTATACTTTGATCATTTTTGACATTTATGATGTCAAATTTATATCTGTGCATTCATGGGTGAAGATTCTCGTTTTTTGGACAATTAATATTCATTAATATTTACAATTGTATCCTAATATTCATAAAGGTATGTTAATATTCATAAAAAATTATTTTTTTCATTTGAAACTCCAAATAACATACTAATCCAAATTATAGATGACTGTTTATCGAAAATAAGAACACAAAAGTGAAAAAAGAATGTTAAAAGGACACATAGTACTTAGTAGTTTATTATGTGGTGACTCCATGCTATTATACGAAATAACATTAAGAAGGGATGCAATTGAAAATATTGGGTTGTTACAAATTGGTTTCCTAAGGATTTCAAAAATCATGATTTTAAGAATAAACTACGGGTTATAAAATGAAAAGGTGAAAATTTTATTAGGGATAAGAATCATAATTATTTATTGGAGAATAATCGACTCAAGAGGAATGAAATATGTACTTGTGAAAGGATATTTGTTTTGGGAAATGGTTTTATTACTCATTATATCATGTATGAAACAAGTATATCCCGGAAAATAAAAGGGAAGGAAACAAAATGTTATTTAGGGAACATAATAGGAGTATTCTTACCTAATATTATGTGAATTATGGAAAACCTATAGAAATTTTATTGTGTTGGAGAATCCCCTTACCTTAAATACTTCTTTATTATCTTGATTTTTTAACTCTGGAATAATAAGCATAAATTTATAAAAAATTGATCCAGAATCCATTTATTATATATTTTACAATTATATTTTAGTAATAGTAATTTTATTAAGTTTATAAATTTCATTTGTTATAGGGTAGTATTTTTGATAAAATGTTTCACATAAATATTTCTCATTTTCCTCGATTTTTCTATTTTGTTAAATGTAATTTATAAATTATTATAATTAATTCCAAATGCATAAATTACTTTTAATTACATATTTATATATTATATATTATTCAAAATATTATTCTATTAACTTGATTCTAATAATTTATTAGGAAATTTATTTAGGTGTGGTTAACCAACCATTGAAAAAAATTATCGAATGAGCGGGAAAATGGAATTTTACAATTTATATATACAGTAAATATGATACTTAAAGTAGGTTAAAATCATTAATATAATATTAAATAATTTCATAATTATTTATATAAGGTTTTTTGTAATATGGGTTGATAAAAAAAGATATATATGATAAATAAGAAATAAAACAACAAGAGATGATCGAAAAATTCTTAATCCTTAGTGAACTTCTCTTACACACCCCCACAAATCACCTATTGTTTTTCTAGGATCAAAATATGATATAGATTCTTAATATAGAAGAGGGGGTGAATTTTATACTTCAAAAAATTATTTGGAACTTTTAAAGATGTTATAAAACTTCCTATTATTTAAAAATGTTAAACAAGGTAAATTCACCAGACCTATGTGTTCTACAAACTTGTTAGATTCCAGAAATATGGTACCATAAATGAATCTTCAGAAAAATTTTCAAGGACAATGATTCTACCTTAAAGTTTATAGAATTTTTCTAATCAGATTATACAACTATATGAAAGTATAAGATAGTTATTATTTATTTATTAATCAAAATGTAGTGGAAAATAAACATGAAAAAATAAAAGTAAAAAGTGTATAATATTATTACATAAAGTGTAGGGTATCCAAAATCTGTTAAAAAAGGTCCCTTGATTCATACATTCAATAATGTATGTCATACACACACCAAGGTAATCCCTCAAAAGGAATATTAATGTCTTTCTTGATATCTCGAAAAGCCCTCGATCTTCAAGGTAGTCGGCACCTCAGTCTTCCTTATCAAGGAAGTCCTCCAACATTAAGGTAGTCGGCACCACTATCTTCCAATCCATTGAAGCCCTATATTTTACATAGCAAAAATCAGAGTCACTCGATGTAACCTATGCAAGATGTTCAGTATGGAAAAAGCATGAGATTTTTTCCCTCTAGAAATCACTTCAGCAGAATACAATCTCTATAGTCATAGAATAATGAAGAGATCATTAAAATGAGTTCCTATTTATAATCACATCTCCAAAAGTCAGCTTCCTCCTCCAACTATCATATTTTTCCAAGAATTTCAGAGGGATATTTACATGTTTTACTTAGAAAATGGTTTTTTAGAAAATGTATGCACGACATCAATTTATAACTATAACAAAAGTATGAAAAATATGGTTACTCAACTAAATATATTATTGGTTTAAGGAAAAATAAAGTTTAGATTCTATGAGGAAAACTTCTTGAGTCTATATTACATGGATATTTAGATTCTGTGTTTCAAAGAATTAGGAATCATAATTCTATAGACAAAAAATTCTAAATTCTGAGGAATTAAGAGTATGAATTATAAGGAATTAAGAACCGGAATTATGAAGAATTTGGAGTCTGAATTATATAGAATTAAGAGTCTTAATTCTATGGAATTCAGATCCAGAATTCTGAGGAATTCAGAGTTTAAATTCTTGAGGAATTTGGAGACTAAATTTCAGAGAATTCATAGTCTGAATTTCTGAGTATTTAGAGCCTGAATTTCCGAGAAGTCAGAGAGTGAATTTTAGAGAATTCCGAATCTGGATATCAGAGAAATCAATGTCTGAATTTCTGAGAATTCAAAATCATAATTTCATAGAATTTGGAGATTGAATTTCATAAACTAAAAATTGAATAATCTATATCTAAGTATTTATAGGATTCCAAGGATTTAGATATGAAACCAATTTTTACACTTTATAAATAAAAATATTGAGAAACTAAATTATGAACAATGAAAGCAAAGGTAAGGAGAAAATTTTAGTTGGGAAGGAAAAGTTTCCTTATAAAATTTTTTTAGGGAAATAAAATTTTCCTTGAGAGAGAGTGTTTGTGATTTTCAAAACATAAAGGAATGAATAATTCATATGGAATCATTATTGACTCAACAATATCCCCCTTTTTGGAAATCACTAACATCCTTAATAAAAAGAATCCAAGGACTTTGAAATTATATGAACTTGAAATATAAAAAATACCTCCCTTTACATATGGATGATAATGAATACGAATAACTCCCCATTAGGATTTGGAATCACTAAGGATTGTTTACTTGATTTCATGAATGAGATATTTAATTTTATTTTATTCAAAAATCATCATTGATAAGAAGATTCATCTCGATGAACTCCCCCTTACATAGAGAAATATCTTCTTTACATTGAATTCTTTTTATAAATCCTTTCTCCAACTTTGTGATTTTAAAAAATTAATAGTGGGAATGAAAAAATTGGGACCTGAAACATTTGTACTAAACAACAAAAAATATGGAGAATAATTAAATTTTAATTAATATTGAAAGTAATAGTGAAAAGAGGGAAATACAACAAAATATCGGATTGAAATGAAATTATCCCTCTTTCTCTTTCGACATTATCTTCTTCATAATAGTTTTTAGCTTCTTTATCTCTTTTTTATCCCCTTCTACTCACTTTAGAAACTGATCTTGATCTTCACTTTTCTTCCCCGAGGCTTTAATTTTCTCTTCCTGAGCCTTAAGAATGCATGCTTGAGATTTCAAGAGTTCTTATTTTTTAACAAGATTCTCATTAATCTCCATTATATGATCTCTTTCGCCTTTCAATTCATGGCCACAGAGTTAAGCTTTCCATTCAGATCCTTAACTTCTTGCTTCTGAGTAGTCTGTTCTGGGAGTAACATTTCCTTAAAACTAATTCTATGATCATTGGTATTTTCCTCTTAGGTATCAAATGTATCCTTGACATTTTCAATAAATTCATCGAAGATCCTCATTTCCTCAATTTTCTTCTTTGACCATCTTTTCATAATCTTGCACGATCTCTTATGTGCTTTATAACCAATGAGTAATGTCTTGAAATCTTACTCTAGTGCAACAAACTTTTCCATCACCATTCAAACTGAATCTAACTTCTAATTTATCATAGGTTAAAGCATCTGGCATCTTTAATTTATTCTTGGAAATAAAGGTATAGCCCCAACCGACTTATTCAATGACTGAACAACAAAATCATGTATATGGGAAGATAATTCTGAATCTGAATGTTTGGTTGGTAAGGATTCTTTTTCTATATCCTCAATATTCCTTTTTGTTGAAGCACAAACAACTTTATCATTTACCACAGATTTACTAGGTATATATACTACCACCTGCTTTCCCTTGTCAGCTCTTCAAATGATGTCTTCTTCTTTGGGAGATTCATGCTCACTATCAGATAGTTGAACAATCTTATCTTCCATAACATTAGTTTTTTCTTCATCAGTAAGTAGATCTTCCATATGAATGAAAACATGATTACTACTTTCATCATCTGTTGGCTTATTCACTTCTTGTTCACCCTTCTCATCTTTTCGTGGGGTTGCAATTTTTGTGGATTCTACTTGGGAAGTCAAGATTGATAGTTTTCAATATGGAATTTCATTCCCATGGTAATCCTCTACTTCCGTTATGATATCATTAGATTCATTCCCTTATACTTCCCCCTACTCTTCTTCTTCTTCTATTTCTTCCTCCAATTCCTGAGCAATTTCTTTTTCTTGAAGTGATTCTGTAATCACCACTCTCTTCCCCAGAGTATCAGACAAATATTCTATCAAAAAATATTATGGTATTGAAATTTGTTCAGAGGCTCTTTCAGCAGCCTTGATAAGATATTGAACGACATCAGCTTCCGACAATTTCTTTCTTTTGTTCTTTTCTTTATCATCCTTTTAAAGATTCCCATCAGCTTTTCCTTTCAATTATTTTTCTTCAACAAGGTCCAAGCCAAAAATATGCTCCCCAACCTTCCAGTTTATTTATCTTCTCTCTATTTAACCACAACATCATCAGGATAAGATTTTTTTCTTCTTTGTCTTTGGAGGTGTTAACTGAGTTTGCATGGACACAAGTTTTTTTGTTTTCTCTTTAGGCTCCTTATCCCTTTTCATCCTTCCACCTCTGATAGAAATTTCTGCCACTTCTGTATACTTTGTCAACACTTATACTTTTTTTTCAGAAAGATCATAAAATTCTTCCAATTCACTAGAAAAACCCATTTTTATTCTCCCTAGGGTGTCATCACTCGGCAATATAACTTTTTAATTTTTTAGCTTGGAGATGCATGGTATTTTGAATTACTAAAGTCAAAGAATAGTAATCACTGAATGAATGGCCAAATATATAAAAATATAATACTTCAAATTTCCATTATTGATATTCCAAATCATTATGAAGATATACTTAACCAAGTATGAATCCCATAGATTCACCAAGAAATCCAAAACATAGATTTCACTCTTTTTTAATGTAACATTATCCCCTTTCCTTGGAATTATAAATCCTTGAACCCACAATTCAAGAATTGTCTAATTTGTAGAAAGAGGAATGATATTCAGATTCTTCACTCCTTTAAAGACAAGAAATTCTATTGATTTCACCTTACTAAAAGATCATGATTCATCGGGTAGCTTGTGAGTAAAAAACTCTGCATCCCCTTCATAAGGAATACCAATCAGACTCGCATCCTTTCTATACAAAAAAGAGTAGGTCTTTACATAACACTTGAATGAAAATTTCTCTTTCTCATTTTCATTGAACAAACAAACTATTTCCTAAAACTCCACCAACAATTCTAGATTCATCGGATCCTGGGCCTTCGAATTTGAAATACAAATACTATCCTAACTATTCAGCTTTATAATTTTAGAAAAAATAGAATCATACTTGTTGAGGAATTTCTGATCAACTATCCTCTCTCAGTATATCTACTATTCAGAGATTTCCTTAACAGTTTACATTTCTTTCTATGGAGAAGCTTCATCAGAAATCCAAAACTCAGGAATCGTTTGATGATTTGGAATGGTATTCAAATACAAAGGCATAGATTCAACACAAAAAATATTGAAAAACCCGATGTAGTAGAACCATCAGGGGGCTTTATATAGGCGATTTAGGAGACTGTTCATCTTCCATGGTTGATCCAATGGTTGTAAAATTTCTAACCACATCTGACGATCGACATGATAACCGAAGAAGGAATTTGATAGGTCCTGATATTTTGAGGTTTTTTAATGATAAAAACAAACATATTTAAGAAAAATAAATCCAAAAAGGTTTTTAAATAAGATAAAATATGATTACAAAAACATAAGAAAGAAAAAATACCATCTGGATTTTGAGGAAGATTATTCTTAATAGTGAAAAAAATTATTGAATAACTTTTGATTCCAAAAATTTTGAATTCAAAAATTTTAGAATACAAAAATTATGACTACGATAAAAAAATTAGACTACAGAAAAATTTTCATTACAAAAAATTTTGACTACGGATAAATTTGATGACAAAAAACATTGACTATGGTAAAATTTTATTACGAAATATTTTGACAATGGTGAAATTTTATTATGAAAATTTTGGACATAGGAAAAAATGATTATGAAAAAATTTGACTATAGAAAAATATTATTATGAAAAATATTGACTACGGAATAATTTGATGACAAAAAATTTAACTAATAATAAAATGTACTCTCCCTATGAAAAAGATTTTCTTACTATGAGAATATTGGTTTCAACAAGTATTTAATATGGAATATTACCTTACGATTATAATTCCTATCTTATGTTTATAGTATTAATGTTTATCAGAGGGTAATGATTTTGTGAAAATATCTGCAAGTTGATCTTGCGTTATGATAAATTAATGAATGATATATTCTTTTTGTGTGTGATCTATAAGAATGTGATGCCATATATCTATGTGTTTCTTCCATGTGTGATGTGCATGATTTCTACATAGGTAAACGGAACTAGTATTATCACCGAATATTTGTGTTTTGGTAAAACTCATACCATATTCTGTGAGAGTGTGTTGCATACACAATACATGAGCACAACAAATTTCAGCTGTTACATATTCAGCTTTAGTAGGGGAAAGTGATACTGAGTGTTTCTTTTTGAATGACCAAGAATCTAATGAATCTCCTAAGAAATTACATGTTCTGGATGTTCTTTTCCTATCCATTCTATATCTACCAAATTCATCATCTGAAAAACATTTAAAAACAAAAACATTTCCAGAAATATAAAAGAGTCCTAGATCCATGGTTCACTTTATGTATCGAAAAATCCTTTTCACTGCCATTAAATGAGATTCCGTAGTATTGAATTGATACCTTATACATATGCATACTAAAATCATTAGGTCTGGATGACTATCTATCAAGTAAGTTAGACTTCCTATCATACCTCTAAAAGATGTATGATCTACATGTTTCCCAGCTTCATCATGATCAATTGAATTTGATGTACCAATGGGAGTAATTATTCCCTTAGTGTTGTCAGATCCATAAATTTTAAGAAAATGTTTATAATACATATGTTGGGATATATATATATTACTTCTAGTTTTTGAGAAATTTGAAAACCAAGGAAAATTGTTAACTCACCCATCATAGTCATTTCAAACTCAGATTTTATTATATCTGCAAAGGAATTTGTTAAAGACAGTTGAGTTGAACCTAATGTAATGTCATCAACATAAATTTGAACAATGAAAACATTTGTTTATATTTATTTATAAAATGTTTTGGATCAAAATTTCCCATAACATAATTTTTCTAAAGAAAAAACCCTATAAGTCTATCATACCGGCCTCTAGGGTCTTGTTCATGTCTATAAGAAGCTTTGGTAAGATTAAAAACAAGTTCAGTATGTTTTGTATCATAAAAAATAGGAGGTTGTTCATCAAAAACATCATATTTAACATAAACATTGTGTAAATAACATTCAATATCCATTTAAAAAATATTGATGTTAAAGACTGCTAAAGGCACGTAGAATACGAATAGATTCATGTCTGGGTACAGAAGCATTGGTTTCTTCAATGTTTATTCCTTCATATTGATTATCCCCTTTAGCAACCAATCTAACTTTATTTCTTACTATGATTCCATTTCCATCACACTTTTTTCAAAAGACCCATTTTACTCCAATTACAGATGTTTCTTTAGGTCATTCCACCAAGGTCCATAATTTATTCATTCCGAATTAATTTAGCTCATCCTGCATAGATTTTATCTAGTCATCATCACCTAAATACTCTTCAGTGCTTTTTGGTTCTAATTGGGAATGGAATGCAAGATTTTTTACTTCATTTAATAAGGAACTTCTAGTCATTACAGGTTGATTTACATCACTAATGATACTATTACTAGGATGATTATTAATAAATAAATGATTTGGGTTTTGTAAAACTTGTTCATCAACGTATGGTATGAAGTATTTTTGGGCAAATGCTTCAGAAACATTTTCCTGAACTTACTCATTATTAGAAGTATCTTCTTTAAAGGTTTGATAATTTTTTTATAACACATATGAAGATGTAGGTTGAGGATGTTTAAAATTAAAAGGATCAGTTTCAATGAATTTTACATGAACTTTTTCTTCAACTATTGAAGTATTTTTATTGAAAAATATATAAGCCATAGAAGTTGTAGAGTAGACTAATAATATTCTTTCATCATATTTTTGTGCGAAAATGTGTAGATTATATTTATTATTCAGAATGAATACCTTGAAACTTAAAACCCTAAAGTAGGAAAGTCCACATTTTCTACCATTCTATAACTCATTAAGAGCTTTATTTAGAAAAAGTCTAATAAAAATACTATTTATAGTATAACAAGTAGTACTTTCATCTTCAGCCCAAAAATGTCTGGCTACCGAATATTAACTCAACATGGTTCTTGTTATCTCTTGAATAATTCTATTTCTTCATTAAAAAAAAACCATTTTGTTGAGGGGTTCATGGTGATGAGAAGTTATGAGTAATTTCTTTTCTACTACAAAATTTTTTAAAATCAGAACTTTGAAATTCTCATCATTATCACTATGTACAGTTATCAATTAATGGTTTTTCCCATTTTTATCTTGGGATCTAATGATTTTGAAATAAGAAAAAGCATCAGATTTATTTGCTAGAAAATAGACCCATGAAAATATAGTGTAATTATTAACTAAGAGAAATACATAATATTTTCCTCTGATGCTTCCAGTTTGTGTTGGACCAAAAAGATACATTTGCACCAACTATAATGCATCAATGGTTGAGACTTCACCGACTAATTTAAAACATTATTTATGTTTCTTTCAATAGTGATAATGATATCAAGCTTTTGAAGCATAAAATATTTTCTCTGGTAGATCCTTAGCTTATCTTTTCTTAGAGAGTTTTCATAGGTTTCTAAGTTTATAGTTTCTTAATATTCTATGATATAACCATGAATGATATTCCATTCCACTAAGACAAGGTAGATCTTGACTCCTAAAGTCTAATATGTTTAATGTGTAAACATTCTCTTTCCTATGGGCAGAAAGAATAAATTATTCCATGTAATTGTGTACTAAACACTTATCATTTTTTAAATTCACAAGGTAACCTTAATCACATAACTCACTTATGAAAATAAGGTTGTTCCTAAGACCCATAAAAAATAAAACATTTGAAATCAATGTTTTTCTAAAAATAACAATGATACCAATTCCAATACTTTCTCCTAGAGAATTAACTCTGAAAGTAAATTTTCTTCTCTTCATATTGGTAATATTTTCAAAGAATTTTTTGTTACCAGTCATGTGCTTGGAATATCCACTATCTATGTACCATTTATTATTGTTGTTACTATCATTACATTCCTGAATATAAGTGTTAGAATTTTAGAACTCAAGCTTTCTTGGATCCAAAAACTTCTGAAATAAATATATTAGGAATCCACATTTTCATTGAAAATAAACATTATGAAAACCTAAACACTGAGTTTTAATTATGGAATGATTTTTTTCCTAATGCCCACCACATAGACAATTTGTGCAGAATGGAGAATTTTGAGGAACAAAATAATTGTTATTAAACAAATGTTTTGAATGAGTATAACTGAATCTAGAATTATTCCGTAGAGAATGTATTTGGGAATACATATTATCAATGTTTTCCTTACCTCAATTAAATTTTCACAAATACATACTCACGGAAAATATTTCTAACTTCAGCCTAAGAACAATTTTTTTATCCTAAAAAACATTAGTTTTAGCACTAGAGTTAGTCTCGAAAACATTTTTATTAGAAATATTATTGTCTAGATCCTTACATAGTTTTTATTTCTTGGAATTAACATCCTCAAGGGTTTTTGAAATACTTTCAAATTCATAATTTTATTAATCAACATCTTTAGAAAGATCTGATACATCCTTATTAATAATAGAAATAGAAGAATGTTCCTAATCAAACTTTTTCATGGAATTTGAATTTTCATTATCAAGGAGCATAGAAAACCTAGAAAATTCTTTAGAAGTAGGTAAAGTATTATCTTCATCAGAAGAATGTTATTCAACTGAATATTCATAGTATTTACTATCACTAAAATGAGTGTTCAATGATACATTGGTTACCTATTCCGCATTGTGTACCACGACCATTAAACAATGATTTTCAATAGGTAGCATGTAAAGTAAAAAATGATTCTTCTGGACAAGAGATTCATACTCTGCGGATTCAACAGAAGGGTCTCCACCACTAGCACTCCAGGTTTTATTAGATTTAAAAGCTTTTTTAGATTTAGAATTGTAGTACTTATTTCTATTTCTCTCATAATGATTTTACTTCCTATCCTTTACCTTAAGAATAGGAAAATATGGCCTTATATGACCTGCTCTTTTGAATTCATAACAAGTTACTTCAAAGTCATTCTTATCCATTATTTCATTCTTCTTATATTTATAATGAACGTATTTATTCCCCACAATCGTGTAAATACTTTGATTGAGATTAGCTAGTTCATTCGTCGAATGATCACTTTCACTGGTTTCAGATGAAACGGTGACATTCTTAGATTTAGATCTTGTAACTCTATCAAGAGTCTTGGATTTCATATGACTTAATGTAGTTGTAAAAGAAACAATTCCATTTCCACTCTTCTTCTTAATATTGTTAGCCTCTCTCTTTATTCTGGTTTCATGTAGAAGTAGGGTTCCAAATATCTCATCAAAATAAATCTGAGTATCTTTACTATTTTCATATATTTCTGTCTTTTTGTGTTCCCATTCATTTGGCATGATGTCTATAATCTTGTCTACAAGAGCATCATCATCCAAACCATTCTCACATGTTGATTGTAAGCTAGTGAAAATTGTCACGAATAACTGTTGTACCATACATATTGGTTCTCTATAAGGAATTACGAAACCATGATACTCAACTCTCAGAATTTCTCTTATAATTTCGAAAACATTGGAAGTTATAATGTTAGTTACATCAAGGATCTTCCAAATAAAATTTTAATCTTTCCAAGAAAAAATCTGGCTATATATATTCCTGGTCATGGAACAGAACAAAGTATTTTGTACCTTGTAGTTTAGTTGATATTCTAACTTTTCGTGATTAGTAAAAGATTGGACATCATTATCAAGAATCTTGTAATATCTAGTAAGAATAAAAAAGTTGTCTACAACAGTATTAATAACAAAATCCCTCATACGATCTCTTCAATATTCATAACCATTCCCATCATATATAGGTTGTTTAGTATGATTAATATTTTCAATCAAACCAACAATCATTACTTCCATCACAAAGAAAATATATTTCTAAAGAATCTATTTAGTAATAAAAGTTTACAAAAAAGTACAAAGATATCCTTAGCAAGTAAAATATAGAACAATGAAAGCTTGATCAAGAAAACATATCTACAAATACAAGTATTTTAGAGACCTCCTCTGATACAAATTGTAGGATCGAAATATGTTTTAGATGTTCAATATACATGAGGGGGGTGAATTGTATACATTGAAAATTCCCTTGGAACTATTAAAGATGGTATTAAAAATTTTATTGTTTAACATTGTTAAATAAGGTAAATTCACAAGACCTCTTAGTTATAAAAACTTGAAAAATTGTAGAAATATGGTTCTAAAAATGAATCTTAAAAAAGTTTACAAGGACAATGATTCTACCTTAAAGCTTATAGAATCTTATTAATTAGAGTATAAAAGTATAATAATGTATAAAGTAATAATAATTTCCTTATTGATCAAAATTCAGTGGAAACTAATCTTGAAACAATACAAGTAACAATTATAGAATCTTTTAACTTAATGATTAGGGTATCCAACAACCTGGGATAAAGGCCCCTTTATTTATACTTTCACGAAAGTCTTAATTATCCACACCAAGGAACTCCTTCGATAGGAATATTGGCGTCTTTATTTCTATCACCACAAGCCCTCAAACTTCAAGGTAATCGACACCTCTGTCATCTTTATCAAATAAGTACTCGAACTTTAAGGTATTCGAAACCTATGTCTTCGTATCCTCGAAATCCCTCAATTATGCACAACAACAATCAGAGTTTCACGTTGCAATCTGTAAAAGATGTTCAGTATGCACAAAGAATGAGAGTCTCTCTCTATATAAAACACTTCAGCAGCCTTTAAAAACAAAATTTGTAGAATAGTAATGATCTCATTCAAATGAGCTCCTATTTATTGTCACATCTCCAAAAGTCAGCTTCCTCCTCCAGTGGTCATATTTGTACTTGAATTTCAGAGGGACCTGTACATGTGTCACTCAAACAACTGTTAGTTAGAAACAGAAAGCACGACATCATTTTATAACCATATCATAAGTACGTAAAATATGGTTGCTTTACAAATATATTTTTCATTATCTAAGGATAAATAATGTTCAGAGTCAAAGATAAAAACATTCACAGTCTATATTACATAGATATACATATTTGGTTTTTCAAGGAGTTCAGAATAAGAATTCTCTAGGCATCAGAGTCAAAATTCTGAGGAATTTGGAGTATGAATTATAAGGAATTTAGAGTTAGAATTTTAAGGAATTCGGAACCTAAATTATAAGGAATTTGGAGTTGAAATTATAAGGAAATTTGATTCTGAATTCTAAGGAATTAGGAACCATAATTTTGTGGAATTCAGAGTTTGAATTCTAAGGAATTCGGAGTCCGAATTTTCAAAACTTCAGAGTCCGAATTTCACAGAATTTGGAGTCTAAAATTTTGAGAATTCATAGCATAAATTTAAGAGAATTATGAGCTTGAATATTAGAGAATTCGGTGTCTGAATTTCAGAGAATTAAGAATATGAAATTCAATCAATCAGGATTTTGAATTATAGAACCTAAAAATAGAATACTCTATATCTAAGTATTTATAGGATTCTACGGTTTTGGATTTGTAACCAATTTTTACACTTTTGAAATAAAAAGAGTTAGAAACTAAATCATGAACAATGAAAAAAAGGAATGTATAAAATTTCCTTGGGGAAGGAATGTTTCCTTATAAAAAAATTCCGGGAATTTTTTTTTGAGATAGAGTGTTTGTGATTTTCAAAACATAATGTAATGGAAAATTCATAAGGAAACCTTATTGACTCAACAGTTTGGAGTTGGTTTTATCCAAACGATATCTATGTATTATAAGGGACAACATTGGAAGTACTTTTTATATGATTACATTTGTTATGATATTTATGAGTTGTTTTCAAAAGGTAGGGGGAGGGGTTATTTATACTTGAGGAGAGTGGTATTTTTAGAATAAAATATCGAATAAAAAATTTTATCAAATGGAAAACAAGTAGTAGTATATTTTTAAAAATATAAGGAATATATAAATATAATATCATGTGTTTATTAAATTAAATTTCCTATATTATTCAAATTAAAAATTTCATTAAGGAGGAATGTGGAAAAGAAGAGAAAATTTTATTTTAATGAAGGACTTATGACATTAGGATGTGAAATGTTTTTTTAGGATTAGGAATTAGGTTTATTTGATTTTATTGAATCATATATGATGTTAAATATATCATGGATAATACCCAAGTTATATAAGGTATTATTTCATTATTACTTCATGAATGATATAATTTATGAGAAATCGGTTATGGGAAAAACTATATTTTTACTATTCAAATGAAAATTGAACTATTTAAAAAAAGTGTAAAAAATATACCTTACTGAATTTAGATTTTATGATTCCATAAATTATATTAATTTTATGAAAATAATTCATAAATTATTTAATATTAATTTAAAATAAAAAATATATTCTTTTTACGAAATACATTAATATTTATTTATTAAAAATGTGTTTTCTTTATTTGTGTTTTAATAAATGTTATATTTGTTAAATAGAGATATTTATTATTATATAAAGTAAAAATGATAAATATTATATATAGGTAAAATTACTAGTCCAATGGTATGGTTAAAATTGCAAATTGTTAAATTAAAAATCCTAATGGTCAAGTTACTATTTCAACCTTCGGTTTAATATTCCAATGTTTACTTTATCTCCTATAAATACCACTTCATTCATTCTCTCAATATTCTATTCAATTTTAATCATTGTTATATATTTAAATTATCTAAAATGTTTATTGGTTTTCTAATACATTGTTCCTTTTTTGTAGTTTTGGAAGTGTAGGTGATGGTTCTAGTAGATTGGGGTGATTCATATTTCCCCCTTATTATTTTCTACTGTATATTTTTGTTAAGAAGTAATGATTTGAATTTTAATTTTTATTATTTCTGATTAATTTAATATGTATTTGGTAATAATTTCTTTTTGGATTCTCTATATTTTTAATGTGATTAAAATTATATAATATAAAACAAAACAAATTTATTGAAAAAACAAATATTTCAAATAAACACTGGGTCATTAAAATTGACGTGTTTACTCAGTAAAGAATAATATACATGTCGAAAAATTTTAATGATCATTAAATATTGATTCTAATATAGCTTTCATCATTCATCCATTGTCTGAAATCATCCTTCTTCTTTAATGGACGATAACACTAGGAAAACATGATGATACACTTTATTGATCCCTAAATTTATCAATATACAACTTGAAGACTCAAATTTGGATTTATTATATCATAAATTTTAGATCAGTATTCATATAATGTATAACATTTTAAATAATCTTGAAATAAAATATTTATCATTTGATATCCAATGTGGTTGGTTGACACACCTTGATCACCCATAAGTGGCCTTGATAATTTTTTTTATTTTATAGAATTCCAAAGGCTTTATTTGTTTCCTATAGAACATAATCACACAATTATAATTTTCTCATTTACATATTCTATTGATGTTATAGTTTCCTTAATCCTTCAAAAATTCTCATTACATTGAAACAATAATGTACATGGGGAGAGTTTTAATTTTGAAATAACCTCATGAATAAGAATGAGGATAACCTTGATGAACCAAACCTTATGTTCCTACCTGGTTACAATCTTATGATGAGGTTATAATTTGTATGACACCACTTGTACATTCATTAAGCAATAGGAAGGAATTAGTGTTTCTTGTCATGTTTGGAATGAGTTTCAATTCCACGTGATAATAATCATTGACATGGTTCAATTTTTTATTGACCTTTTTTATCATGGAAAAATCAGTAAAACCAATTTGGAATTCATCATGATTCATCCCTTAAACATAAACTGAGAATTAATTTTATTTATTTATCCTTTGTGAGTCCTAATTTAGGTGAACACCCACTAATCTAAAATCAGGTGTAGTTTCTTTCTTCATATACTAAATGGTTATTTATTTCATTCCAAGTTAAATATATTTAGAATATCATTATTAGTACTTTTTAAGCCTTTCCATGAGCCCCATCACTATTTTCATTTAGTGCCAAAAAATGATTTTTAGCATCAAAACGATTATATGTGAGATATATATATTTCTATTGTTCATTAGAAATAATTATTTCAATATGACAATTTTGGATCCTCACATTCTATAATTTCATTCCATATGTTAGGAAAAATTCTTATAAATAATTTTCAATTAATTTTTTTCTCATTCATTATTTGTGGTGCTGTTGAAGAAAATTTTATTCCACATTTTAGACCCATGGATTTTAGATGAATAGTTATAGAGTGTCCAACAACTATATAATACCATTAAATTTAGCTACAATGTTTATTTATTCATATGTTCTAGATTTAAAGATAGTCTTTTATTTGTCCAAAATTTTCATAATTGAGTAATTTTTGTCTCCACTTCATGTGGCTTCCATGTGAGTGATCTATTTTTAATATTTGAGGATTTGAAAGTCATTAAATGTTAAATATTGTTTTCATTATTATCCATTAGTTGATAATCCATACTATTTTATGATTTTTATACTATCATTTCTGGATTTTAGTCCCCTATTAAGGATATGTTTTTATATGTATAATGTTTTATATAAACTTATTATCAATAGAACATTTTTTGTCTACAATATATGAATTTTCTTCAAGTAATATATTTTACCCTTCACCTTTTCACAAATTAAAATTATATCTTCATTCATATAATCATATAATTTCAATATATATTTATTTTCTATAACAAAATCTTTAATTAATGGATTATTTACTCAGTGACATATCTCTTCTTGATCCATCTTTTCCTACATAGATGGTATGACATATTAATTACAAAGATAACATTCTCTAGATTGATAATGATATATTATTTTAACATTTACCATTTAATCTCCAACAGATTCATACTTTTTTGGGGAATATAAGTTTTTATTTTTATTTTTTTCTCTAAAATGAGGAGGTAAATATTTTTTTCTTCAAAAGGTTAAATACCTTAAAGGTGGGGGGATTGGGATGAATAAGAATATGAATGATTAAAATGCATATACCTTTTTGATTTTAATAATTTTTTTCAACTAAAGAAAACTATCTTCTATTTTATTCATGAAAAAATATACGAAATCAAATGAAAATATGTTCGTCAAAAAAATGTATAGGCTTCACCCTAACCATGTTAATTAAACAAAAATTAATAGTTAATCGTATAATTTATTAAAATAAATAAATCAAAATACAATTACAATCTTTAGATTGAATACTCTATCCCAGTTTTTTTGCAACTATCTACTCTTTGAAAGTTAAATTATCTCTATGATTAACTGAATGAACTGCTCATGCATTAGATTCATCCTTCATTATAAATCAACTCCGTTTTGAATAACATTTATATGTTTATTACATGATGTTCTTTTATCATTTTTGATATTAAATCCTATTTACTATATAATATTTACTTTATGAAAATCAATTCATGAAGAATGTTTTTTCATGAACATCTACTCAATTAACTAATCTCACAAAACCTTATTCACAACAAACATCATGGGTGTCACAATATTTGACAAGAATTTAGTGGGTAAAATATAAATTTTGATTTACTCATCCCCATATCTCTCACAATGATAGATTTAATGATATACCAATATGTAGCACGTACATGATCTTTTTTCACATCATATATCATATATGGACCAAAAATTTAGATAATTTTCTCTATGTACTATCCTTAAGATCATACTCGGTCATACGATGAACTCATAATAATATGATGTTTCTTAAAAAATCATATTAACGTCAACATACATTACACTAAAACTTGATTATTACTTTATAGTAAACTCCATTTATGAACCTATGATAAAATTTATCACACTTGTTAATAATGTGATTAGGGGGTCCATATATAAAAAAAGAATACTGAAATATATAAAATTCATGATTTTAATATTCATCCCTTCCTTAAGAGTTTATTCGAATACACCTTTCTTTCTAAGAGCTAATCAGTGAGCAACATGTTTCATTATCTATGAAATATCACTATCATATAAATTACAACTAGATATACAATCCCAAAAACCTCATTCTTCGAGTTCTAGTTTTGAACTCTCTTTTTAGTACTTCCTACTGCAAAACATACCCACAGTCACATTCTTTCTAATAGGTTTTGTGAAATTATTGGATACCAAAATAGAAATTTGAATAGATAAAATGTATAGAATATCCATTTTCTATTCTTAGCTCAAACTCATATTAATTATTTTCAAAAAATAGTGACCATATATTTGGGAGACATTAGGAAAAATTATCAATAATGATTCACACTATCTATAAATGCTCACATAGAAACTTTTTCAATCTACATTTTAAAAAATATAATGACATATGAAAAATCAAATTACTACCATCATGATGTATTCTTAAAAAAATCTCTATATATTGTTTTCTTAAAAGCATCAAAACCACTATAATATTAAAATTCATAAAAAATTGTGTGTAATTATCATAAACCATAATTAACATAATAAAACATATAATAATATCCATTGTCATATTCAAAACATACTAGAATCTAACATGTACAAATATAATCTTTAGAAAAAAGAGCAACAAAAAAATTTCAGTAATGCATCACTTCAATTGTGATAGTACCCATTGAATATTTCTTAATACTAAATGTGGAATCAGCCCAAATGGTTTTTATATTACAATACCAAATGAATTGGGTAATTAATTCAAATAGTTACACATGTATTATCCTATAATAAGTCCACTTATTCAATAAAACAAGGTGAATAATATTCATCTCAAACCCAAAAACATCTGCTCATGATATGTATTTAATTACTGAATGATACAACATATCCATGATTAGAAACACACAAAAAATCATTTCTTCAATTGATCGAACCCGTAAATGTTCTCCTAGATACCAGTTGATGTTGTAAATTGATACCCAATATTACATAGTGTGTATATCAATAGAATACCACTTCTGTTACCACACACTATAAAAGGAGTTCATTATATCACATAATGAATAATTTCAGGGTTTTTATTAAATGACCAATAAACATCAATATTTATATGATTTAATGCTCCCGGAGAATCCTTTCTCCCCATGTTTTGACATATAATACTCTCATTATTCACTAAATTACTCTGCAATATATCAGGTTCAAGAAATCACTTCCTTATTTATAAAATATAACACCCCTTTGTAAAAAACCCTAAAGGTCACTACTAACTATCTTTCAATAAGAAAAAATAATTATTATTACTTTGGGAAATCATTAACATGCCATAGTCATTGGGATTCTATATCCAAATTTATAATGTGTAGGGATTTAGTTAGACTACGGGTGCCAAATTTTGTCATTAAAATTCTTATTTTAGTAATGTTTTTTTCAGGACATTTCTTACTTGATTTTCTGTTGATTTATACTCTTTATTTACTTATCCATACCCCAATATCTATCTTATAAAATGATAATTTATTTCAATTTTTTAATCCTTTATTTATGGTAATAATTTTTTGTAATATTCATAGCACCTGATTTATTAGAATCTTTTCCAATCAGAGTCTTCACATTACATATCATGAATTAAAGGTACATCTTCAACCCTAACAACCCCATAAAATGATGAGTAACCACAATATAATTTTTCCTTTAAAATTCTCAAATAAATTCATTCTAGTTTCTTTTTATGATATGTAATGAACAATACTCATAGGTAAAATGGACCACAAGATTTTTAATTCCATTCATATACTAAAAATTCTATATCCATGTTTATATATCGTAGTAAATCATGCTACGGTAGTTCACTATATAAAAAACATAAATCCGCATTGATATTGAGATAATATTTCATTATTTTATATTCAATAAATTGTATTTATTCAGGATTAATTTCACATTGGGCATCCTAAAATGTGGAAATAACTATGTTTTATCATTTTTAAAAAAATAATTGGTGGATCCAAATGATCTAACTATATTATATTACATTCACTATCATTCCTTCATCATTTTTTGAAAACTTCATAAAAGTATCAACCATAGTTTGCATCACTATGCAATCATATATTGTAAAATTGTACATAATAATTACAATATATATGTACTGTGATATGAATATTCCAGGCATTAGTTGTATCACCATTTCAAGAGAGAAAAATGTCAACATGCATATCATTGACATTTCTAAATCACACTATGATAACATTGAAATTATTTGCTAATATCCATTTTCAATCCATTAAATATTATGTTATACATATACATAATCACCAAAATCCATGGATCAAGTTATTATTAACATATTTATCGCAAAAAAACCCTACATACCTAAAACAAATATTTATTAGATATTTACTCAATATCAAATACTATGTTTTTAGTGCTAGGAATATCTTATAAAAAACATTCTTCACCTAGCACACTTTTCCATCATATCGAGAGAAAAAAAATCAATCATTATATTTAATATTAACCTCTTCATTCAGATATATATTTATAAATTTGTACATGATATCCATCTAAAATTTTGTGAGATTTAATTGCATTATCCTATTCAGGAATAGATTATTTTTCTCTAACCCTATCATATGGTAAAATTTAAGATGTATATCCATTACATCAATTTAAGAGAATCCATTATACACCCGTTTTAAATTTTTTGAATCGGATTTATATATTATTTTAGTTTTTTGAAATCAATTTTGTAATGATACCATTATTAATTTTTTCTTTGAATCAATAACCCATTTTTGATTCATCTAATTTATTTAAATCTCTCCATTAATCACTTATTCCCAATTTTTATGTGTTGAAAATTATTCACAACATTTGTTATCAACCTAATAGAATGAAAAAAAATTATATAGGGGATTATTTATCCACACGTTCTCAAGATTATCTAATAGCCAGTGGTATTTTTATCTGCAATATTATCCATGTGATTCAACTTCTAAAGAGTTGTAGGTTTAACAACTATATTATAACCAGTTTCATATTCTCAATATATAAGTGTTTATCAATTAATCCTTATCCACCATAATATACTTTCTATATTTCTAATTTATTTTCTCATTTTCCAATATTGTTACATAATTTCATTGAGCAACCATTAATAGTCATTTTTATGTAATAAATATTCTTTTCCCTTTCATTATTATCTATAAAAAATTACATAACCAGTAGGAGCCCAAAACATCCTATTATTATTATTTCTTAGAATGAAAACCATAGTTAGGATCATTGAAAAGTACATAAGAATATGATTCATTCAATAATATAAATCATATAGACGTTTATTATCCTATACAGATAAATTATTTATTATATATTTAGACCAAATTCAAAATGAAATCTCCCAAAAATTCATTTTATAGTTCTTTATTCATACAAATAATTCTTTATAAATTTTTGATAATCTATTTTATCCTTCATACCAAACAAATTTGGTGAATATTTCTTACTATTAACAATTAATTATTTATTAAATAATCTATTATATAATCTTCCACCATGATGTTGGTAAAGTATATGCCATTATCAGTTTGAAATATTAGATTTTTCTTCCCATTTATCATTTTTCCCCCCTCATATTTTAGGTTTTATTACTGAACATATTATATTGGTATGTGATTACCATAATATATTCCATAATATTTTAATATTCAATGAAAAAATATAATATATCATAACATTAATATCACATTCTTACATAAGTCCAAACAAATCAATGTGAACAAGTAAAATAAATCTTGGTTTATTTCCCTCTTTTAATTTTTTTTGACATTACAGTCAAATTCCTTTTTTGAAACCCAATAAATTGTATAAATATCACATAAAATTTTAGTGAGATATATATATCCATCTCTTTTATTTTGATCCTCCATATACAGTTGACTAAAAATTCTATGTCTATAACTGATAATCGATTTCTGTTTTCCTTGAATAGAGAGCCCTCATCTTCTTCACCATTAAAAAAAGTAGAGAATACCCTTCATTCAGTTATACATAGAAAAATACATTCTAATTTCACTTGTTCATATTGGCTTTATATGTAATCTAAATGGAATTTCTTAAGTATCCATATTATCTAACTGTTGGAAAAAAAATTAGATATTTTAGGACTATGAAATCTACACGTCCTATATCTTTTCCACCAAATTGATATTTTCTAGAACCAATAATATTTAAGAATTCATCATTTACAAACACAATGAAACCTTTTTTACATTCATGATTCACTTAAGATGATAATTATTTCTCATTATGTTAGAAGTGCACTTCCACTCAAGGATCCATATATTAATATGATTTTATGCCTTTCGTGAAATATCTATGAATTCATTGTTCTTCATTTTTTCTTTTGGATCCAAATATTCTTCATCCCACATAATGATTCTTTTGGCCTTCCATATTCCTAATAATTTTATGTCCTAACTCCATCTTATAGTGATGAAAATAAATTTGGGATTTAATTTCTTGCCCAATAATTTTCTAAAATGTTTTGTTCAACCACATTGGAATATTTTTGAAAAACTTCTATAATTTTATTAATATAAATAAAATATGATATATCAAAATACCCTATAATATAAAGTATTTTATTCAAAATATCCCTTGTAATATTTAACTTTTCTCAACTACTATTTTTGATATTATACCCTGTGATATAATTATTCACCAGAAAAAACATTTTTAGAATGTCAATTCATTCCACTATAAAAACACCTAATAAGAGATGTGTTTGTTTTGTCATTAAAAAATAACATGTTGTACCTATCTAGCTATGTGTATTTTTATTCTAATTCAAAACTAAATCAACCACAAACATCAATGCAAGTTTCTATGGTATTCTTTTAACCATCACATATTTTGGTTTTCAAGCAAGGCTCGTTCCAGCTTACTCATTTTGATTAATATTTTTTCTTGTCCAAAATATATGTTTCCAATATTTCTTGACCAATACCCCTCTTTAAATTTTTATTATTACGCGTATGATTTGATTTCATGATTTTATTCTATGAGTTATGAATATCTCTTGACCATCAATAATTTATTATAGTACGAAAGATTATTCCACAATCTATTTTTCATTTTTGACGTCATTTTTTATTGTATTATTCAAAAAATCAATAACCAAGGTATGTTCTTAAACCATACAATTTTTCAAAATGTACTTGACAATGTTTTTTTGGATTTTCATTTGTGAACTTATCAATTTATTTCATCATCATATACTTCTCTTTTTGATACTTCATATAGTATTTTGAGTCATGGGAAACCCTAATAAATTTCTTCATTATAAGTATCTATAAAATATTATCATCATGAAATTCATATATTTATACATGGATATAGACCCTTTGTTTCACTTCATAGTCTTCATCAGCACGGTATTCCCATGTATATGATCATCCAAAATCCATTAGAATATCTAATCTATAGGCTCTGTAGTCATCAATTTCTTCTTCCTTAATTAATTAAATATTTATTTTCTACTAAATGTTTATTTTTATTTTGAAGGATGATACATGATATACATATATATAATTTCACATTGGATTAATGTATCATAAGGGGAACTATATCATCATTCTAATATTTTTAAAACATCTTGGTACACTTTTCATTAATTTTTGTTACCCTTCCACATAAATATCTTATCAATGCAATTCCCCATATAAAATTTCCTTCCTCTTGTAATATATTTTATGGAATTAATCACATAAACTTTTAAACATATATTTATTCCATATCAACCTCCAATTTATAGATTCTACATGGCATTGAATTCCCCCTCACTTGAATTCTCCTGTTTTAGAAACTCATTATCTACATTGTTATCTAATTATCAATGTGAGTACTATACGAACTATCTAATGTGAGGTGTTTTAGGAAATTTATCATTAGTATAGAGACTTATGGTTTGATATGGAGTTGAAATATTCTAAGGATATACATGATATTCTTCACATTATCAGGGGTTTCGTTGAGTCGATTCATTTCCTTTATAATAACAATCACGCAATAAAAAAATGCATGCAAATATTCATTCAGATTCATCCTAATGTACACTTAATTATTCCAGAAAACCAACTAATTATCTTTGCATAAATTTATAGTTAATTATAATACTATTATCGTATTTCTGTACATAACTATGTATTATTTACAAGGCATCTATTTCATGTATATTTTGTTGAAAAAATACACCCTTAAAGAAATTGATTCATATGACATCTGTATGTAGTTCTCTTCAGTGCATGTTTAAAAACTCCCCTTTATCAATACCAACCATTATCCAATGTAGAAATGTTTTTCTACAAATTCATCTAATAAGATCACAGGTAGTTCTACAAATGATTCATCTATAGATTAAAGTATCAGAATTCAATGATCATATGTCCAGTGTGGTTGAACGATAACTGCGTTTCTATAGTGAGAGATTTATTGAATTTAATATTTTTCAATAACACCAATTTTTATAAGAACATGGACAAATTTTCTAAGGGTAGTTGGGGTAACAAATTTAGGATAGATTAAAAAAAGTAACACTTTATTACATCCTTTATTATTTAATAAAAAATATCATCTCTTTTTATACCAAAAATATTGAAAATTAATTGATCACATGGAAGATATAATTAATTTACATTGTTTACACTATATAGGATAGTCTACGGGGTATAATGTGGTAATGATGTAATATAAAGAAATAAATAATTTTTACTATTGTATGAATGTTCCTAATGGAATCAATATTCCTCCTAGATTACTACCATTCACTCTTTAAAATATTACTAAATTCTCTATAAAAGTGAATACCCCACTTATGAAGAAGTTTCATCAATTATTCTAAATCAAAATAGTATTTAGTGACACCTATGGAAGGGTTTCCAGAATCTATTTTTCTATTTTAAATTGAAATAAAAATTACCATATAATATTTTATAGATGTAAAATCCCTTCAAGGGATACTCTTCATCATTCTCTTGACCTCTATTCCATAAAATCATGGATAATTTATAATCATGCAATTTTTATGAAGTTAAACGCTCACTACACAATAATTCGGTGGAACCTCTCGCATGAAATTCTCCCATACATACTTCATGTGTTAAAAAATTTACTGATTGATGACCATGAACTACTCAAACAATCTTCGTAATATAAATAATTCAGATATGGAATAACTATGTAGGAGTTATTCTCCATATACTAACATCATGAAATTTACTATCATACATTAAACATAGGGATCTTGGTACGCTACTTGTAAAGATCCATTATTCTTCCCATTATATTTTCTATAAAATAACCCTTGGCATTGGGAAAACAACAATGATGGTTTTCTTAGACAATTTTATTCTCTTCATAATATTATTATTAAAGATTCAAATATATGAAAACAATTCTTATAAACACACTAATAAAAAATTTATAGTCCACCGCTCTACCGAGTGCTTCATTATGTATTATCTCTTCATGAAACTTCATCAACACACACCATAGATCATGTTTCACATAGAACCATCATCTTATAATTGTGAATTTTCTACATAGAATAGTGAACCTCATTCACTAACTACAAAATTGGATTCACCACATGGATTCTCTTTCCACATGAATCATCTATATTCTCACACCCACTAAGATGATTCCCAAACATCAAGATGCCTATTATTTGAAATCCTATTTTAACCTTTTAGAAAAGCTCACATTTCAATATTCAACTAAATCATTCAACATTCTGAAATCCAAAAAACACTAAAATGAAATCAAGATGTATCTTTACCACTGTTTTTAAAAAATTATATTATATTTCCACCTTGATTTTATATTTTTCTATTTTAGCATTAATTTTTATATCTCATGTTCTTATATTTTTATATAAGGTAGTTTACTGGATAGAAACTATGGAACAACAAATTCGAGAACTCGATTAAATCCATAGAATGTCCAAAAGTTAATTCTTAATCCCTATGGGCTATCAATTAGATCATGGGTATTATTAAAAAAATGAGGAATAGTTTCAACAAAAGTTTTATTAAAATAATTAATTATTTAAACTCTAAAATTATTGATTACAATTGATCATGTACATAGGGGAAAACGAAGGTTTTATTTCCATAATAGAACCCATAGAATAAACTGGTACATGTCACTTGTTGAGTTTTCTGTGGATAAATCATAATTTCTAATTCACCAGATCTATTTCATTTTGTATTATTTATTATTTAATTAAAATAAATATATTTTTTCGAATTTTGTGATTGGTATGAATAATTTGATCGAAAACATCAACTAAGATTCAAATCCAAAATAGAATAAATTATATTTAAAATTAATGTATTAGTCCTTTGTGGTAGGTCTCGTAATCTCGTTCATTATTAATTTTTATTTAAAAATTCATCCCCCTTAACAAAGATTGACAGTCACTACCATGAGTGGGATTTTTAGAATTCCTAGGAAACCTACAATACACATAAAATTATACCTCCTCTTGAAAGAGATTATGAATGAATTTCGGATCCATTTCATGGTGGATGTTATTTTTACCCATGAATGTCTCTTGGTGAAATTTGGTAGTATCATAGAATGATCATACATGTTACATCGCGAGACAAGTAGTCATTCTCCATTTTTCCATTCTTCTGTATTTTCATCCATTGATTTACATATCCAATGCTTTTTAAAGTTTATAAATTTTATTTATTATTTTAATCACGAATTTTAAGTATAGTGAATTATATTTCAAAACAATAATTTATTTTCAATCATTGGGATCTATTATTGACATATCCTTTATCATCTGTCATCTATTGAGTTATTAAATCATTGACATTAAGGTCCCTTCTATTGAATAATGATATCATATAAAAGTGAAAATATATTAAATAATTGTAGATCTCGTTAATTAATGTGAAAAAATAAATTAATTATTTTAAAATATACAATAAAAAAAATTTGTATGTCAATGAAACTACTATATATTATATTCCTTTTTCCGATATAAAAAAGGAAAAAAATGTAGAGAAACCAATTAATGTATAATGATGCCTAACTAAATAGAAAATATATTAATTTATTTTGCTGTAAAATTTTACAAATAAAGGAGGATTTTATCATATAATATTTAAAATATTCAAAATAACACCCTAGTTGATAGAACTGATATAAGATCATTCCAAAATATTTATCATTTCTTAACTGCTACCATCTATCTTCATGTGACATTTTGGTCACTATACACATCATATATCATGCACTAAAAAACCATCATGAACATAATCAATGAAAAAATAATGGCCAAAGAACCTAAAAGGATAAAGTAAGGTTTGTATACACATATTTTTTTATGCAGGGTGTGAGAAAAATGTTTCTAGCATGATCTTTCCAAAGTGTTTTCAAAAATACTTTCAATGGAAAATTTATTCATACTAATTTAAATCAAATTTAAAAACAAGGTTTTTACTCGTAACAAAAATAAAATATAAATTAATCTATTTTTGTGTAAAATGTATAATAGGTATCATTTTATCTTTAAATATAATATTTTTTAAAGAAAATTTTGAGATATTTTTTATAAATTTTCAAACATTTATGATACAATTTATACATCCTTTAAAAATTCGACCATCAATTCCATTAATAAAACCCCTTTTTAATAAATAAAAACCAAATCACATGAAATGATCCACACAAATTCATGATGAAACATCACTATATTGAAATTAAAATAACATACACAAATGTTTTCCATATAATTTGGTAAATATTAGTGATGCAAAGAATGAAAGTTAGATATACCCAGAAAAGTGTCCACTAATATCATTACAGTCACAATAGGTTCTAATGTCATATAGTCCTATAGTTTAAAAAACTATTGGAACTACTACTAAAAATTTCCACATCCTATACCACACAAGATTTCAAAAAAGGTTACACCAGCCTCACCGAGAAACACCCATACTTGCTAAGTAAAATATCAAAACTAGGGACACACTAGAAGCATCAATACATTATATTGTATTGATAAATATAAACTCTATCCTAGCGACGGGTTCCCATTAAAGGGAAAAGATTATAAATGATATGATAATGAATCACATCAATAATAAATTTAAAAAACTAATCACACCTCTAACTATCTCATAAGGAGAAACCCCACTTTCATTATTCAAAATTCAAATGATTCTATTTATACCTCTTAGGATGACAACCCAAAATCAATTATAAAAAATTAATGGTATTTAATGGATTTCACATAGCCCAGAAGCATGAATCCAATTTAATATTTCTAACGAATCATTCTTGAAAAAATATTAAATGTGAAAAAACATCATTAATATCAATTTCATGACCAAAAAGAGTTCACGTTCTTTATAAATTATGAATTATCTAAACAAATATTAAAATATTTGTACATAAATTATAATTATAAAATATCTTCAAAAATAAAAAATACCAAATAATTTTTATTCCATGTAAAATGTTAATTAATAAAATTTAAAACATTCATGATAACAATCAAATATAAAAATAAATAATCAAAAAATGAACTTAAAAACAACATTCTTGTAATAAAATGACCATTAGAGTAATTTTCTAAAACAACATTATATTTCGGAGTAAAAACATTTACAAAATGTTTATAAGGTCACTAATAAATGTCATCTAATTTATTTATTTTATTATTTAAATATATAATTTTATGAATTAGTTTTGAAATAATGTGGATGGTCTCTAAAAATTATATAAAAAAAACACAATGAAAATAAAACATTAATCATATAAGAAACATGTACATGATATTGTGGTGTGTCATTTTAATTTTGATGGAATATTACTGAAATAATGAAATTTAAATAAAGGATGATGAATGTAGGGAGGAATTTTTCAATAGAAAACAACATGTTAAGAGTAGGGGATGATTATATTTCATACTGTAAAATATGGTTTTCTTTAATCTCAAGGGATTTCAAACCTAATATGAAAAATCCATGATATCATAATAAAAATTTATCAATGGTGTTAGTGATCGATGGGATGAGTTTAAATGTTTATCAACCACTAAAATTTAGTAAGCTATATTGGGGTGTATTAGGTTTCATTAAGAAAAAATTTTCATTCGATATTAGTGAATAATATCGCAATAGAATTATGATTCAAATATAAAGTAATTATCTTACAATAATAACTATATTATTTCAACTTATGAATCTATTATAAAAGAATATTTGAAACGAAAAAATACATGAAATAATGAAAAATATTATAAAATAAAGAGATGGAGAAGTGAAGTTTTCTATGTCGATCCATCACCCTTCACCAATATTTATTCCCTATAATATTATGGTGTATCCTTTTTTACTTCTTCACCCCTTCAGTAAATGTGTGTTTAGGAATTATCCTTAAATGATGAGGTTATTTCATTTCATTTCCTAAATTTTTACAATAACAACCATTGAATTTTCTCATTTCTATAACCCCAGAGATGAATCACCAATCTCCATGTGGAACTATCAATTTTGATTATCTCATTAAGTAATTTGTGGAAATTTTCTTCTAAAGATATCACGGTCTCAATGCAATTTTTTAATTTCCCAAAATTCCTGGAAAATAGTCAATTTTTTTTTTGTGTTCTTATTTTCGAAATAGTATGTTTTTATAAATTTATTATCTATATTAAATTTATTTTTCATCGGATTTTAAATGATTAAATCTATTATTTTATCTATTATCCTCTAGGAATCAAAAAAATTGTATAATTACATTATTATAGTAGGTGAAATAATTCCATGAAATGTATTTATCCATGATATCCTTCAATGAACTAGTTTTAACTATTTATATTAACTAAACCTCACTAGGAAAATCAGACACTAACAGTTACAATTTCAACTTACTTTTTGATTGACGTTTCTTATTTTTCCTCAATAATAAAATAATTTATTTTTTTATTCTTATAAAAAATTATGGAAAAACATCGATCACCAAATGTGAAAAATAAATATCCCACATATCCTAGAGCATAGGAAATTTGGGTTCTCTATTCATCATTATCATACGGACCTTAAATAGGGTAGAAACCAATGAATAAATATACATAATATTGAATTAAAATTTTTGGTTGGTTAAAATTTTTTGTATCTTCCTTATTTAAATTTTCAAGGGTTCATACATGGTTCCCTTGAGATTACCAAAAATTTTTGAGTAATAATTAGTATAATTCATCATATGCTTGAGGGTCCATTTTTTGTAAATATTATTTAAAATTTGTGATTTTTTTAATCATTTTTAAAACAATTATGTTTTTATTCAGGATCATTGTTCTTCAATAACTTTTAGAGATTTTATTTCATGTGGATCAATTTACTTCATTTAGATTACCATGATGTGGGTTAGTATGTATACATTGAAGGGTGGTCTCCCATTGATAGATGATTCTAAATTGATCTTATTTTTGAGACATGTTTGAACATCGATCATCAGACATAGCTTTTTACTAATATCATAGAGGCTCCCCACCACATTGACCTCAATTGAGGTTAAAATATTTATAAAATTTTGATTAATGTCTAATGGTCCATCTAGAATTTATAATCCAAAATTAAAATTGTATACAATCTTGATTCAATAAAATATTGGCCTTATGAAGTCTTACAATACAATAGACACATAATTTTATTATAATACGGATCAAATTTTTTGGCACATCATGTGAAATAGAAATTAGGAAATTCATATGTATCCATAATGTCTAATGTAAATTTCTACAAGTAATATATGAAATTAAATTGTGTCGCATAAAAATAGAAATGTTTTATTATATGAGTTACAATATTATATATATATATATATATGAAATTAAAATATTTTTCATAGAAAATAAATGATCCAATCAGATCATGGTTCGTAATGAATCTCAATGTTTCGATGAATCTGAGAAAAATATTCTTTTTTTGGAAAAATACACCTTATAATAAAATCATAGAATTTTGAATATTTAAATACTAAACTATAAAGTAATAAGTATTTATTTGATAATATATCTCACTAATAATTCCATGAAAATTATGCATGACCATAATTCTTATGTGAAAAATTAACGAAATAATTATTTAATAAATTTACCACAAATAGGTACTATATAATCATGTTGTTGAATGTGAAAATATTACAATTTATGTTTCACTAAAATTAAATAATTCTTCATTAATCACATTTTTATGTAATAAAATAGATTATTTTCCATATTATATGTTGATAAAATATAAAATAAATTTTGCATCGCAAGCTGTAGTAAGTCCCCATGAATGGTAGAATCTTAAAATGAATGTATATGAAAAATAGAATAAATAGACAAAAATACCCCGAATTAGAGCCACATTTATACTATAAACACTACAAAAAACCCTCAATGTTCATGAGAGCAAGATATAATTTAGGCATTTTGAAAAAGGATGAAGGAGAAGAAAAATACAAGTGTATTTTATGGGATTACATGAAATAATATGACTGAAATAAATAAAATAGAGTATAAAATTTACAATTAATTGAGGGACCAATATATCTTACACACACCATCTCCTAGTGAAATTGATATAAGGAAAAAATTCAGAAATTTCTATTTTAAATAAAAAATTGAAATTTTATAAATTCAAAATTTTCTAAAACTATGTAGATTTAAAATTCTGGCCACGCAAATTCGTAAAACCAGAGCTGACCATGTGTTGTCCAATATATATTTACATTGAGTCAAAACTTTTGGCCAAAAGGTTGGGTTAATTATACAGCAACCATGTGAGTGCCTCTTACATTTCTTGTGGTCTTTTAATGGATGGTTTCATAGATTATCCTAGCCATTCTAAAATAGGATGCAAAATTCTTAAACTAATATACATTGAGAATTAAGATAAAAATTTTATGACCCATTCTCTCGGGCCCATGCCAGGAATAACCCCATTCTCGCATTCCATAGCCCAGAGGATGGCGGCTAGCACCAAAGGCATATTCCCAAAAACAGGGAAGACATTGTTTTTATAACTTGTAAACACATGCAACCAAGCGCACAACCGGATAAGAATGCAAATGAACTGTATAACAAAAGAGTAAGTACAACAAGAAAAAAAGGGCATGAGTGTAAGACCAATTTGAAAGTACAAGTAAAAATGAAATACAGTACAACTAAAGAAAGATAAAGATAGTTAGTGATTCATCCTCCGAGGTTCCTACCTATAGGATAGGTATAGATCTCCTACTCAGCACTCCCCGTCCATCCTCACCTCTGTGTACTGACACACCATATGGTCCACATCCGAGCACCGTCCAGTCCCGGTACTCTAAACATTGATCAGCGATGTCTGTCATCTACATCCAACTGAATAAGGTGCGGGCATAGATCATGCAGGGGTGAGTATAACAGTACTTAGTAGGGACCTCAATACCCTCAAGGTCTCACCAAAATCCACCAAGGATAAAACACAAACTATGAAATAAACATATAGCCCTACATAGATATATGCCCATACATACACATGAGTTATCAAGTAAGCCATCTCAATCATGAGGAAACACAGAGGTACAAACTCAGCTCACACCGGGTATATCATTAGGTACTATAGAAGAGTTGATTAAGTGTAACAACTAAATCATCATACTCTATTAAGTGGCTCTGTTTCAAACCCACACAGGATCTCTAGGAGCTGACCCACACAGGATCGTTGGAGCTAACCCACAGAGGATCGCTTGGATCTGACCCACATAGGATCGCTAGAGGTGACCCACACAGGATCTCTAGGAGCTGACCCACAATGGATCCCTGGAGTTGACCCACACAGGATCGCTAGCAGCTGACCCACAAAGGATCGTTACAGCTGACCCGCAAGGGATAGCTAGGAGCACTCTTCCCGTCACAAACAGCTACTTGGTTTCCACACTAGGATTGATTGTATCTTGGAGATTCATCTCCCCAAGTCACTGATTGATTCTCCAACTGCTCTGATGTCCCTTGGAGAAGTATCTCAAAGGACCACCACACCAAAGGGGTCTTGTAACACCCCAGGTAAATAAAGAATATGAAATTTTCACATTTATCCATATTTGTGAATAAAATATTAATATTACTTTAAAGGGGACGCTATGCTCGATGGCATACCCAATACGCAACAATGAGTTTCTTGGAAATCTTACATTGCACTCTAATAATAAAATAATATTATTTTAAATGGTAGTTAACGCCTAGTCGTTGTAATGGCGGGAATGAACAGAACTAACTAAAAAATGATTATATATGTTTGTCAAATATTTTTACTCTTTACAATAAATGTTAGGGGATTAAAAATGCGAATTAATCCAATTTTAAGCGTAAACATTCTAATATTCTTTAAAAGGTCGATTAACCGCCTTTTGATGGAGAACCTCTTTTAAATCCAATTTTTGACAATTTTAGGTGTTATATTTTACAAAATTAAATTCTTCTTTAGAATCGGGACATTAAAATTTACTTTGTGTAAATTTTTGGTATTTTTCCGATAAAGTTCCTTTTTTTTAATGAATAGTAAAAAATGTTGTATTTTAATTAAAAACCTCTTTTTAATATAATTTATTTATATGATTAGATTATCTTTTTAATTGGTTTTAAAGTTAAATTAGAATATATTTTTACCATTTAATCCAATAGTGGTTGTTGGAATTAATTTCACTTTGAAATTGGACTTAAACTAGTGTCAATCTTTTGATATATATTGTTTCATAAAAACACGCTATTTGTCATGACAGTGGGAATTAATTATTAAATTCATTAATGGAACATATATGATTTGAATTTTTTTAAATAGAAATAATTTTTTAATTCGGAATATCATATATATCTTAGGGTGGAGTTTTGGTATTTTTCTGAAAAACTTCAATTTTTGATGAATAGTGAAACCACTAAGTGGTACTTAAAAAACTGATTTTTCGTTTAAATGAATCATTACCACTTATGTGTTTTGAATTTCAAAAATCCAACATACATAGTTGTCAATATTAAGTAAAATGTGGTTCAATGGGATTAAAATAATTTTTTGGCCAATAGTAACTTTTAGGTTTTTAATCGCGATTAAAGGTCATTAGTGTAATTTAAGGTAAAAATAATGTTTTAATAATATGAAATGACCTATACACATGTACTACACTTATTGTATGTGTCATGGAAGACCAAAAAACCCATGGGTCAATCTTGGGGACCCCATGGAGCCCCTTTGGAAGGAAAATGACATTAATATCTTTTTATATAATATAAAAGTAAAAATGACACAAACATGAGTTGTTTTACTAAAACAAATTTTAAATGGGATTATACAAGTCATATATTTTACTATAAATATTCATTGGAAATCTAAAATGATTTTATACATCAAAGTATTTTTTTTTATAATTTTTAGACATTATGTAAATAAAATTATTCATGACACCATGATGATGCAGCGATTACCACATTATTTAACGATTTAAATAAAATGAAAATATAATGTAATATATAAGACCTAAACTTGTCAAAACCCTAATGTATGGGTGGATTTAGAACCCTTATCTCCTTATCCTAGAAATATATAAATTTGGGACCTTTTTTATCCGAAAATCATTTTATAACAAATTATCTTTTCTTAACATTCCAAGAGTGCCCCTCCTCTCCTCTTATAAAAGGCCCCCACCTCTACCACCATACCCACACTTCCAAAGCCTTTGGCTCGGCCAACCCCTGCCCATTTTGTCTCTCCACATCCCTCTCTTACTCCTAGAAGCCTCTCTTTGGGAATAAGTCTTCCCAAGGAATCCTTTGAGCTCAAATCAAAAAGAGTTACGTGATTTAAAGGTAGTGTCTTCTCTTGTGTTCTTATGTTTTATTTTGATTCTCCGACCCCCTAAAATATTTTTATTATTTTCTTTTGTAACAGAAACAGTATCTTCAATATACTAGTATTTTTTTATGTGAAGGATTCGAGCTAAACTTACACACACCTTCATCTAATGGTTAAATAATATACTGTTTCTGTGGTTGGCTATTTTCTGCCTCACGAAAAGATGATTGTTCAATATTATTTTAACACCTTTAAAGGTGGCCATTATGATGTCACTGTATTTTATATATGATATATATGGTATTTATGTATACTATATGCTTCTGTATTTTATATTTAAAACATTCCTTTATTCTTTTCATGTTTTTCAAATGCGATAATTTCATACGAGGAAGTGTGGACTACCGCCCCCTCAAGTGATGTGACTCGTTAATGCAATACATAGAATGTATAAAAAATGAAATTAATGAACATATGTGACATATATAACATATATATTATAATGGAATTATAATATATATATATATCTCATTTATTTTTAATTCCATTAATATGACAAAAAAATGAAACTAGCGTTCAAGCGTACGTACGGCCAACCGTCTCCATCAACATCGCTTTTCATTTTTTATCTCCAAATGTTATGGAATAGTATATATTGAATATTTACTGGATATATATGATATTTTACTAATTAATACTATTATGTAAATTATTTACTTATAACTAAATGGGCAATCATTTTCAAACAAGTTCATTTTTTTTACTCATGTACCAATCATCGGCAAAAAAACATCTGATATGAACTAATATTATTAAGCAATTATTATAAAATTATAATATGTGATATGAACTGAATAATAATATTTAATGGAGGTCCTTAAGAAATTATAAATTGACCAATGTTTATTATTCAGTAATATAAATAAACGAACAAGACAAGTCGGACTTGAGGTAAGGCAACCTACCCCTCTCTTTCTTTTTAAGTACACTCTTTTATGTCGTTCCTTTTAAGGTCATATTTCTTATGATTGGGATGTTATTTTATATTAATCATTCTGTACTTTTTATGTACATATAATGATAGACCCTATTTTCTCTCATCAATCCATTTTGGAATTTTTGAGTGGCGCCGTTAGGCTGCTGAATTTTCGTAAGAGATCCAACCTCTCTCTTTCTTTTTAAGTACTCTCCTTTATGTCACTTATTTTAAGCTCCTCTTTTTTATTTTGTGGGATGTTATTTTATATTCCTATTTCTGTAAATTTTATTTTAATATGGTGAGAGACCCTATTTTGATCTCATCAATCCATTTTTGGATGTTTTAAGTGGCGTCGTTAGGCTGCCGAGTTTTCATAAGGGATTTTTCATCTCACTTTTATTCCCGTGATATTTATGCTCCATTTTCCACCATTTTTCTTTGAGTGGTATATGTACTGCCCATTATTTTACTCTCTTTGTAATATACATTCGTTTATGAGTATTTACATCAATGTTGTATTGTCCTTCTTTTTTGGGGTGTATGTTTCGAAAGATACCCAAGTCGGTAAGGGAACTTTTCACCCTCCTCCTTTTAAAAGACGTATTTTGTTGGGCCTTTTAATTTACATATTTTAATGTGGAATATGTTCTTCTATATCATTATTGTTGTAAATTTTATGCCCAAGTGATGAGATGCCCTTTTTATCTCTCATCAACTAATTTTATGAAGTTTGAAGTGACGTCGTTAGGCTGTCGAATTTTTGCAATGGAACATCTTAACCCAATTTTGATTCTTTGGGATAAACTTGTACTCCTTGAATATGTCGTTCTATGAATATGTGTGAATGACCTCTTATTTTTTTACACTTAATATCCACTTATATTTGGTGTATTCAATTGTCACACATAATTGTGTAATTGATTTATCCTTAATCCAAGGATACCGTCTTTGTATGGGACTTCGTCTCATTCTCCTTTCATTGAGGCATATTTTGTTTTATGCACAACCTTTTTTTATACGTTGTATAAACCCCTTTGACTTTTACATTTATCCAAAAGGAATCTTTTTTTATAAGAAGCATTTTAATAAACGACAAAAGGGAATGTTTTTTTCATACGTATGCGGCGACAACGACTTCTCTGCCGCCGTGACCATTATTTGAGTTTCGGCTTCCTCTACAAGCCATACATTTTTTTAAAAGAAAAATAAATACCCTATTTTACTTTTCATTTATTTTGGTATTGAAAATGGTTTTCATAATGTTTTTATATCAATGTTTTGTATTGATATCTTGTGATTGAAAAGTGGAAATGTTATGTTTCCTTTATGCATGTTTTATGTGATACGATTATGTTATGGTTCTTGAGAATTATTATGAAGACGGGTGGTTTTGTGATAAACTAAGGGCGGGTGAGCCCGATATAGCTCTCCAATGCATTGGGTAATGAAAAGGAGTTAAACATTAAGGTTTCTCCGAAGAGATTTAGGGAATATACTGTGATGGGTATTCCAAACGTACCCAAGAGGGTTACTCCCTACGTAAGATTGTTATGAATGCCTCAAGTTACCTTTTTGCCTTATGATTTATATGATTTATTCATGATTTGATGAGGTATGTTAAAATGATTATGTTTTATGAGTAAAGTATGATTTCATACATGTGATAATGTTTTATTTTCATACTTTTATATCCCTTACTGAGCTTTTTATGCTCATCCCATGTTTTTGAAATGTTTTTCACATGTCAAGGGAAAGGTGCATGATATGATGATAGTGTCAAGGATGTGTCAAGAAAGAAACCATGTTTTATTATAAATATGTTTCCGTTGATGGGGAAAACCAATAGTATATTTTACTGTAACCACTTTTTTTAAATGTGGGATGTAATGCATGTTTTATGATCTAATTATCTAAAACTATAAACCTGAAAAGATCCTCAATTTGTAATCTTGCAGTAACTCAAGATTAAGTAATGTTCAAGGATGGGGCCTTATAGTTGGTATCAGAGGTTGTTTTAGACATCTTTAGGGATTAAGAGTTTTTGTTAGACATATGATTAGTCCTTATATCTATTATTTCTGTTAAATCCTTATTTTATACCTTTTTTTTAGGTCAAGTAAAGTTGGTTACGGTTGGAAGGAGGAGGATCTCAAACGACATTCCTATCTCTTCTTGATGACATGCTGACAATAATTATTGCAAAGTCATGTTTGGATGATTGTGAAAGATTTTCTAGCATACTAATCACTTCCAAGTAGTTGTTTGAGATATAAAACACCTCCACTATACCTCATTATCATCGTGGGTCATGAGTTTTATTTAGGAAAATACTATTTTCACAATATTATCATATTTTTAGGAAAGGTAAATATTATCAAGGTATTTTCAAATATTTTACCCTTGCACAAACTATTTATACTTGCTTTTAAAATATAGTCTCTCAGCACATACTTATGGTATTTTAAAAGTACCAATAATAGAAAGTTTAAACTCAAATTATGTCCGACTATTTTATAGAAATCTTGTTTTATCAGATGTTTTGGAATTATATGCCATACATGATTATTTTCCAAAACTGTTTTCCTGTGAACACCCATATGACCCATGTTGTACAAGGTGTATTTGGATGGAGGAAGAAAATAATTTTGAAGGATCTATAAATCATTTTTGTAATTCATGAGACTTCTACCTACGTGAACAAGATGATGATGAAACCAAGTGGACTCCATGATCAAGGTATGCCGTTATCCATTTTGGGAATCGTTTTATTTTATGGTGGAGAAATAAGGCTTCAAGAATTAAGAAGTTGAGATCGTAATGAATTTTGATGAAAATGATATGTATAAGGAAACTATTGAGGTTAAAACATGTTAGGGTTATTTTTGTAGTTTTATAAAAAGGACAACACGCAGACCGTGTGACAACCCATAGCGTCGGACAAAGCTGCGGGAATCAAACCCTCAACCAAAGTGCGACTGGTATTTATCACATACCACTGGATTACGTGAAGTCCCTGGTTAGTATGAATTATTCTTTTTAGTTAGATGATTTTATGAATTTAGTGTAAGTATATTTTGGGTTATCTATGGAAATTATTAACCTATCATGGAGGATATGTGATTAGGTCAATTACTTTTCAATATGAGACTTTAAGAGAAACTGATGTTATTTGGAGATAAGTATTAATTTGTACCTTATAAGACTATGTGATTAAATCTTTCAAATATTTGGGTTTCAATCTTAGTTTGGTTTACTTTGAATAATTTTATGGACAAATTGTTTATTGAATGGTCTTTGTTGAACTTTGGGTATTGTTTGACAAATTTAAGAGATTAAGAAAATATTTTTTATCCGTTTTGGGTATTATCTGATCTCATACTAACCTTTTAGGATTTAGTTTTGGTTAAGGTCTAAATAAATGGGAAGTATATAGTTCTCTTTTGTGGAATTAGGTGATTCTCTAGTAGTTTATTATAGCTCTCTTAATGTAAACATGTCTTCCTAAATACTCATCATTTGGAGAAAGTACAATTTTGTGTAAGAAATCTTGTAAAATTTGAAAGTCAACATGACAAGTAAGTATGTTTCCTTAAGATCAAAAATAAATTACTCAATGAAAATTAACCTAAAACAAAAATGTTGCCTATTAAATTTTCCTACGGGGGAATCGAATACCGTTTAACCCACCACAAGTATGTGATTTTATTATGGTTAACTTTCTCCTAAACATGTTTTCTATCACTCTCCCTCAGAACATAACCCTTTGTTTTTTCCTCCATATCCATGTTTTTATTCATGGAATCCTATTATGGGTTAACTCGGGTGACCTTTGTACTTCTCTTTCTTTATTTTAAAGTGATTGCTTTACTGACTCTTGTTTCGATTTGAGATTTTCAATGAAGTTTCCAAGCCCAATTTTAAAATTGGGAGGACGCAATTCCCAAAAGGGGGGAAGGATGTAACACCCTAGGTAAATAAAGAATATGAAATTTTCACATTTATCCATATTTGTGAATAAAATATTAATATTACTTTAAAGGGGATTCTATGATCGATGGAGTACCCAATAAGCAATAATGAGTTTCTTGGAAATCTTACGTTGCACTCAAATAATAAAATAATATTATTTTAAATGGTAGTTAATGTCTAGCTATTGTAATGGCGAGAATGAAGAGAAATAACTACAAATTGATTATATATGTTTGTCAAATATTTTTACTCTTTACAAAAAATGTTAGGGGATTAAAAATGAAAATGAATCCAATTTTAAGCGTAAACATTCTAATATTCTTTAAAAGGTCGATTAACCGCCTTTTGATGGAGAACCACTTTTAAATCCACATTTTGACAATTTTAAGTGTTATATTTGAAAAAATAAAATTCTTCTTTAGAATCGGGACATCAAAATTTACTTTTTGTAAATTTTTGGTCTTTTTCCGATAAAGTTCATTTTTTAATGAATAGTGAAAATGTTGTATTTTAATTCAAAACCTCTTTTCAATCTAATTTATTTATATGATTACATTATCTTTTTAATTGGTTTTAAATTGAAATTAGAATATATTTTTACCATTTAATCCAATAGTGGATGTTGGAATTAATTTCACTTTGAAATTGGACTTAAACTAATGTCAATCTTTTGATATATATTGTTTCATAAAAACACGCTATTTGTCATGACAGCGGGAATTAATGATTAAATTAATTTATATAACATATATAATTTAAATGAAACTTTACCACTTATGTTTTTTTAATTTCAAAAATCCAACATACATGGTTTTCATTAGTAAGTAAAATTTGGTTCAATGTGATTAATATAATTTTTTTGGTGAATAGTAACTTTTATGTTTTTAATCGCGATTAGAAGTAATTAGTGTAATTTAAGGTAAAAATAAGGTTTTAATAATATGAAATGACCTAGACACATGTCCATCCTATATTGTATATGTCATGGCCGACCACGACGACCCATGGGTCGATCTTGGGGACCCCATGGAGCCACATTGGAAGGAAAATGACATTCATATCTTTTTATTTAATGTAAAAGTAAAAATGACACAAACATGAGTTGTTTTACTAAAAAAAAATTTAAATGGGGTTATACAAGCCATATTTTTGACTATAAATAGTAATTGGAAAGATAAATAGATTTCCTACATCATATTATTTTTTTTTAATTTTTATACAATAATTAAATTAAATTATTTATGACATCATGATGATGCAACGATTGCCACATTATTTAACGATTTAAATAAAATGAAAATATAATGTAAAATATAAGATCTACACTTGTCAAAAACCTATTGGATGGGTGTATTTTGAACTCCTATCACCTGATCCTAGAAATTTATATTTGTGGGACCTTTTTTATCCGACAATCATTTTATGACAAAGTATCTTTTCTTAACATTCGAAGAGTGCCCCTCCTCTCCTCTTATAAAAGGCCCCCACCTCTACCAGCTTACCCACAATTCCAAAGACTTTGGCTCGGCCAAACCCTGCCCATTTTGTCTCTACACATTCCTATCTTACTCTTATAAGCCTCACATTGGGTAGAAGTCTTCCCAAGGAAGCCTTTGATCTCAAATCAAAAAGAGTTACCTGATTTAAAGGTTGTGTCTTCTCTTGTGTTCTTATGTTTTATTTTGCTTCTCCAACCCCATAAACTCTTTTTATTCTTTTCGTTTGTAACAACACCAGTATATTAAATATACTAGGATGTTGTTATGTGACGTATTTGAGGTACACTTACACACAACTTCGTCTAATGGTTAAAGAACAAACTATTTCTGTGGTTGGCGATTTTTTGCCTCACAAAACGATGATTGTTCAATATTATTTTAACACCTTTAAAGGTGGCCATTATGATGTCACTGTATTGTATATATGATATATATGGTATTTATGTTTACTATATGGTTCTGTATTTTATATTTAAAACATTCCTTTATTCTTTTCATGTTGTGAAAATGCAATAATTTCATATGAGGATGTGTGGACTACCGCCCCCTCATGTGATGTGACTCGTTAATGCAATACATGGAATGTATAAAGAATAAAATTAATGAACATATGTGACCTATATAACATATATATTATAATTGAATTATAATATATATATATATATATATTATAATGGAATTATAATATATATATATATATCTCTCTCTCGATTATTTTTAATTCCATTAATATGACAAAAAAATGAAAGTAGCGTTCATGCGTACGTACGACCTACTGTCTCCATGAACAGTGCTTTTCATTTTTTATCTCCAAATGTTATGGAATAGTATAACTTGAATATTTACTGGATATATATGATATTATAATCATTAATACTATTCTGTAAATGATTTACTTATAACTACATGGGCAATCATTTTCAAACAAGTTCATTTTTTTACTCATGTACCAAACATCAGCAAAAAACATCTGATATGAACTAACATTATTAAAAAATTATTATAACATTATAATATGTGATATTAACTGAATAAAAATCTTTAATGGAGGTCCTTAATAAATTATAAATTGACCAAAGTTTATTATTCAGGATTATAAATAAACGAACAAGACAAGTCCGACTTGAGGTAAGGGATCCTACCCCCTCCCTTTCTTTTTAAGTACACTCTTTTATGTCGTTCCTTTTAAGATCATATTTCTTATGATTGGGATGTTATTTTATATTACTCTTACTTTACTTTTTATGTTCATATAATGAGAGACCCTATTTTCTCTCAGCAATCCATTTTGGAAGTTTTGAGTGGCGCTGTTAGGCTGTCGAATTTTCGTAAGAGATCCAACCTCTCTCTTTCTTTTTAAGTACTCTCCTTTATGTCACATCATTTAATCTCCTCTTTTTTATGTTATGGGATGTTATTTTATATTAATCTTGCTTTAAATTTTAATTTAATATGTTGAGATACACTATTTTGATCTCATCAATCCATTTTTGGATATTTTAAGTGGCGTCGTTAGGCTGCCGAGTTTTCTTAAGGGATTTTTCATCTCACTTTTATTCCAGTGAGATTTATGCTACATTTTCCACCATTTCCATTGAGTGGTATATGTACTTCCCATTATTTTAAGCTCTGTGTAATATACTTTCGTTTATGATTATTTACATCAATGTTGTATTCTCCTTCTTTCATGGGGTGTATGTTTCGAAAGATTCCCATGTCGGTAAGGGAACTTTTCACCCTCCTCTTTTTAAAAGACTTATTTTGTTGGGTCTTTTAATTTAAATATTGTAATGGTGGGATATGTTATTTTATATCCTTATTGTTGTAAATTTTATGTCCAAGTGATGAGATACTCTTTTTATCTCTCATCAACTCATTTTCTGAAGTTTGAAGTGACGCCATTAGGCTGTCGAATTTTTGCAAGGGATCTTCTTAACCCAATTTTGATTCTTTGGGATAAACTTATACTCCATGAATATTTCATTCTATGAATATGTGTTAATGACCTCTGATAGTTTTACACTTAATATCCACTTATATTTGGTGTATTCGTTTGTCACACATAATTATGTAATTGATTTATCCTTAATCCAAGGATACCGTCTTTGTATGGGACTTCGTCTCAATATCCTTTCCGTGAGGCATATTTTGTTTTATACACAACCTTCTTTTATACGGTGTATAAACCCCTTTTACTTTTACATTTATCCAAAAGGAATCTTTTTTTATACGAAGAGTTTTACTAAATGACAAAAGGGAATGTTTTTGTCGTACGTATGCGGTGACAACGACTTCTCCGCCGCCGTGACCATTATTTCAGTTTCGGCTTCCTCTACAAGCCATACATTTTTTTAATGAAAAATAAATACCCTGTTTTACTTTTCTTTTATTTTGGTATTGAAAATGGTTTTCATAATGTTTTTATATCAATGTGTTGTATTGATATCTTGTGATTGAAAAGTGGAGATGTTATGTTTCCTTTATGCATGTTTTATGTGATACGATTATGTTATGGTTCTTGGGAATTATTATGAAGACAGGTGGTTCTGTGATAAACTAAGGGCAGGTGAGCCCGATATAGCTCTCCAATGCATTGGGTAACGTGAAGGAGTTAAATATTAAGGTTTCTCCAAAGAGATTTAGGGAATATATTATGATGGGTATTCCAAATGTAACCAAGAGGGTTACTCCCTATGTAAGAAAGTTATGAATGCCTCAAGTTACCTTTATGCCTTATGATTTCTATGATTTATTCATGATTTGATGAGGTATGTTAAAATTCTTATGTTTTATGAGTAAGGTATGATTTCATACATGGGCTAATGTTTTATTTTTGTACTTATATATCCCTTACTGAGAATTTTATGCTCATCCTAAGTTTTTAATATTTTTTTCACAGGTCAGGGGAAAGGTGCATGATATGATGATAGTGTCAAGGATTTTTTAAGAAAGAAACCATGTTTTATTATAAATATGTTTCAGTTTATGGGGAAAAACTAATACACTCTTTTATTGTAACCACTTTGTTTAAATATGGGATGTAATGCATGTTTTATGATCTAATTATCTAAAACTCTAAACCCGAAAAGATCCCCAATCTGTAATCTTGTAGTAACTCAATATTAAGTAATGTTCAAGGCCGGGGCCTTATAGGTCTCAACACAACAAACGAATTTCATATCAAACTCCCAGGCTGTGAGTTATTAGTCTTTTAGTCCTCAGGTCCCGGTTAGATTCATGTTCGATCCAACCTTACCATACCGCAACTCCATCCAAAACACATGGGGTAAACCTAAATGGATTGTTTTGCTCCATGATTTTCAACACCGCTGACGGTTCACCAAATGGATTTCTGGAGCCAAAGTTATGGCCAAAAGACCATAAATGTGTCATAGTGGGCTTGGGTCCCGCTCGACCTTGTCGAACTGACACAGCCCAACTTCATTTGGGTCAACCCAGTCCGACCCGCTGGGTCATGCCCGGCTCATGGTGCGGCCAGGCCCACTGGGCGTTCCGATAGGCCATGGGTGCCACGAGGGGTTACAGAGGTACCCGGAGTGGCTCGACCATGAGGGGGTGTCACGAGGGCATCTCGGTCGTGAGTGGTGTGCAGCGAGTGAAGCTCGACCGCGGGGCGTCTCGGAAAGGTCGGTGTGGAGGGCCGCAGGCTGTGCGGCTGGGGATGATGGCGGGGGATTGACCTGGACGGCGGTGGGGACTCAGCCCTAGTGGCGGCGGCGGCTTGGAAAACTGAGGCGGTGGTATGGAGGATGGCGGGGGAGACTCGGCCCAGTCGGCGGTGGCGACTCGGCAAACTGCGACTACCACACAGCCCAATCAGCTGTGGCCGCTCGGCGGATGACGATGGCTGCTCGACCTAGTCGGCGGCGGATGCTCGACGGACGGATATGGCGGCTCGGCAGATGGGGGTAGCCATGGGCAGCGCGGAGGGGTTGCGGGTGGCGAATCCTCAAGCCGCGGTGGTTGTGGGTGAGACGGAGTGGCTCGGGCATGGGGTTGTCACAAGGGAATGGAGGTCGTGAGGATGCGCTGAATATGGGGCGACATCATTGCGCCATTTCCTTCATCGCGTTCAACAACACAAATCATCAAAAGATGTGTAGAGGGTTTGGGCCATGGTTTTTTGGTTTTTACCCTCTACTTTTGGGTGGTAGAATAAGGATCAACAAGATCATGAAGAAGAACATCAATCTATACATCCTTTTGCAACAATTTATTCCCAACCCCAAAATAGAAATCAAGGGAACAACATGGGAAAATTATTCATTCCCAAATGAACCCCTACCTTGATCGTATTGTTGACATCAACTAAGAGGGACTAAGGTGAAGTTTTAAATGTTCATCTTATCTTCCAAACACCTCCAATTCTAGGATCATGTGTCAGTTTGTCGTAGTCGAGGATTTTCCTCCTAGATGCGTGTCCAGAGGGAGAAGTCGAAGTCGGTATTCTTTGTCGGTGGAGCGTTCTTCGTGGAAGAAGTTCTTCGTTGGTGTTCTTCTTTGGAGATCTTTCTCCAACCAACAACTCTCCCTTCTTCCAATGAATTCTCTCAAAAGAAAATCTATCCGAAAATAAAAGGTGTTTCCCCATTTTTAATTGTTGGCACAATTTCAAATGTGATTAATTAATTACATAGTTTGGAATAATAAATGTATGCGTGTTGGAACAATTAATATAGAGGAATTCAAGAGGATCCTCCACATTAAAGAGGAATTTGAGAGGTTTCCTCCCCCCATTATGAGGGATTCAGGAGGTCCCCAACAAAAATATTTTAATTTCGGTTTTTTGTAGCGCGTCTGGTCCCCACCACTGAGCAATCAATTTGGAGGATAAAACTTTTATGGACCCACCTCCACAATATTCACATGGGTGCTTCGAATAAAAACAAAATATTTTCAAAATTTTATTTTTTTCTTATTCTTTCACGAAATACCAAAAAACTAACTTTCATCCTCGACCAACTGTCATCGAGCTGAAAGTATCCTTAAATGAATATCAGCATTACGAGTTAAACGGTGCCCTCAGATTTCAATTCCGAGCACCGATTTAAAAGATAGAAAAAACCCACTCGCACATCTAATGAATGTACCTGAACAAAAGTTCAGAAAATCATTTTGGGCCCTCCATCCTTCAGAATCACACTCCGTAAATTTTCATGGACTCATAAAATTTCCCTTTAATTATTAAAAAATTAGAGGAATGTTTTTGTCTTTAAATTCTCCCCAGCTCAGGGTTTTGAGTCCCTATAAGCCACAACTCAATCAAGGAAAACAATTGGGGTTACTGAGCATCAATCTGAGCCTCCAGCTCCCATGTTCTCTCATAGAGGTTCATGTGCTACTAGCGAACGCACACTAGAGGTATCGACCATCCACAAAGGACCTGATCCTATTGATCCTCAATGTCAACTAGAACCTCTGTAAAAGTCTCCCCACCGTTGACGTGCAACTCGCCATAGTCGATGATATGGGAAGGGTCTTGCACGTATCTTCTCAGCTGGGATACATGGAATACGTTGTGCACCTAGTGCAATTGAGGTGGAAGAGCTAAGTGATAAGCCACCCCGCTAAGTCTACTAAGGACCTGTAAGGGTTTGATGATTCTCACAGATAACTTGCCACCTCGGCCAAATCCCCGTAAACCTTTTGGGGGTGAGACCCATAGAATGATGTGGTTTCCATCCTTGAACTCCAGAGGTCTCCATATCCTTTTGACATAAGACTTATTCTTGCTTTGTGTAGTCTTCATCCACTCTTGGATGATTTTCACTTTCTTTGTGGTAGCTGTACCATATCTGGTCCCACTAATGCTGACTCCCCTTGGTCAGTCCAGTACAAAGGTGATCTGCAGGGTCATTTCTGTTGAATAATGATATCCTATAAAAAATTAAAATCTATTAAATAATAATAGATCTCATTAATTAATGTGTAAAAATAATTTAATTATTTTTAAATATACAATAAACATATTTCTATGTCAATGAAACTACTATGTATTATATTCTCTTTCCCTATGTAAAAAAGGATAAACAATTTAGAGAAACCAATCAATGTGTAATGATGCATAAATAAATAGAACATATATAAATTCTTTTCGATGAAAAACATTAAAAATGAAGGAAGATGTTATCAAATAATATTTGAAATATTCAAAATAACACCCTATTTGATAGAACTAATATATGATCATTCCAAAATATTAATCATTTCTAAACTGCTGCCATCCATATTAATGGGACATTTTGGTCACTATACACATCATATATCACACACTACAAAACTATAATGAACATAATCTATTAAAAGATAATGTCCAAGAACCTAAAAGGATGCAGTATGGTCTGTATACACATATTTCTATATGCAGGGTGTGAGAAAAATGTTTCTAGCGTGATATTTCCAAAGAGTTTGCAAAAATACATTCAATGGAAAATTAATTCTTTCTATTTTTAATTAAATTTAAAAAAAAGGTTTTTATGAGTAACAAAAAAAATCTATTTTATTTTTGTATAAAATTTATAAAATGTATCATTTTATTATTTAATAAAATATGTTTTTTAAGAGAATTTTGAGAAATTTTATATAAATTTTAATATGTTTATGATACAATTTTTACATCCTCTAAAGATTCGACCTTCAATTCCGTTAATAAAACCCCTTTTTAATAAATCATAACCAGTCTCATGAAATTATCCACACACGCATATGAGGACACATCACTATATTGAAATAAAAATAACCGACATAAAAGTTTACCATATAATTTAGTAAATATTAGTGATGCAATGAATAAAAGTTAGATATACCCATTATAGTTTCAACTAGTATCATTCGAGTCACAATAGGTGATAATCTTATATAGTTCTATAGATTAAAAAAACTATTGGAACTACTACTAAAAATTTCCACATCCTATACCACATAAGATTTTAGATTAGTTCACACTAACCTCATCGAGATACACCCATACTCACTGAGTAAAATAGAAGAACTATGGACACACTAGAAGCGTGAATAAATTCCATTGTATTAATAAATTTAAACTATATCATAGCCTAGGGTTTATATGAAATGGAAAATTATAAATGGGAAGATAATGAATAACATCAGAAACAAATTAAAAAAACCTAATCATGCCTCTAACTATCTCATAAGGAAAAACCCCCACTTCTATTATTCAAAATTCAAATGATTCAATATATACCCCATGTGATGACAACACAAAATCAATTATAAAAAATTAATGGTATTTAATGGATTTCACATAGCCTAAAAGCATGAAACCTAGTTAATATTTCAAACGATTCATTCTTGAAAACATATTAAATGTGAAAAACATCATTAATATCAATTTCATGACCCAAAAGGGTTCACATTCTTTATAAATTAAAAATATTAAAAAAATATTAAAATATTTGTACAAAAAATATAATTATAAAATATCTTGAAAAATAAAGAAACTACTAAATAATTTCTATTCCATGTAAAAAATTAATTAATACAATTTAAAAAATTCATGATAACAATCAAATATAAAAAACAATATTCAAAAATTAACTTAAAAAAATATGAATGATATAAAATGACCATTAAAGGAATTTTATAAAACAACACTCTCATTCTGAGTAAAACCATTTACAAAATTTGTATAAGGTCACTAATACATGTCATCTTATTTATTTATTTTATTATTTATATCTATAATTTTATGAAAAAGTTTTGAAACAATGTGGAAGGTCTCTATAAGTTATATAAACAAAAAAACCAATTATAATAGAACATTAATCATACATGAAACATGTACATGTTATTGTGGTGTGCCATTTTAATTGTGATGAAATATTACTAAAATAATAAAATTAAAATAAATAATGATGAATGTGGGGAGGAATTTTGTGATAGAAAACCACATGTTAAGAGTAGGGGAGGATTTTATTTCTTAATGTCAAATAAGGTTTTCTTTAATCTCAAGGGATTTCAAACCCGATATAAAAAATCTATGATATCATAACAAAAATATATCAATGGTGTTAGTGGTCGATGGGATGAGTTTAAATGTTTATCAACAACTAAAATTTAGAAATCTAGATAGGAGTGAATTAGGTTTCATTAAGACAATATTTTCATTTGATATTCGTGGATAATAACGCAATAGAATTATGATTAAAATATAAAGTAATGATACGACAATAATAAATATATTATTTCAACCTATGAATCTATTATAAAATAATATTTGATACAAAAAAAACATAAAATTAAGAGAAATATTATAAAATATAAAGAAGTATATGTGAAGTTTTCTATGTCGGTCCATCACCCTTCTCCAATATTTATTCCCTATAATATTGTGGTGTATAATTTTTTCCTTCTTCACACCTTCAGTAAATGTGTGTTTAGGAATTATCCTTAAATAATAAGGTTATTTCATTTAATTTCATGAATTTTTACAATAACTACCATTTAATCGTCTCATTTTCATAACCCTAGGGATGAATCATCAATCTTCATGTGGAACTATCAATTTTGATTGTCTCTAGAACTAATTTGTTGAAAATTTCCTCTAATGATATCACAGCCTTTATGTGATTTTTTAATTTCCCAAAATTCCCTGAAAATACTCAATTATTTTTGTGTTCTTATTTTTGTACTAGTAGGATTTTATAAATTTCTTAGCTATATTAAATTTAGTTTTATTCTCATTTTAATAGTTTAACTATATTGTTTTATCTATTATTCTCTTGGAATCAAAACAATAATTTAATTACATTTTTACAGTAGGTTAAATAATTGCACATAATGTATTTAGCCATGATATCATTCAATGAACTAGTTTTATCTATTTCTTTCAAATAAACCTAACTTGGAAAATCATACACAAACAGTTACATTTTCTACTCACTTTGTGATTGATGTTTCTTATTTTTCATCAATAATAAAAAAATTATTTTTTTATTCTTATAAAATATTTTGGGAAAACATAGATCACCAAATGTGAAAAATAATTCTCCCTCATATCCATAGAGCATAGGAAACTTGGGTTCCCTATCCATCATTATCATACATACCTTAAATAGTGGAGAACCCAATGAATAAATATACCTAATATTGAATTAACAAATTTGGTTGGTTTATATTTTTTGTAGCTTCCATATTTTAATTTTCACGGGTTTATACATAGTTCCCTTGATATTCCCAAACATGCTTCAGTGATAATTATTAAAATTAATCCTTTTATTTTAGGGTCTAGTTTTTGTTAATATTATTTTAAATTTCCAATTTATTTCATCATTGTTAAAAAAATGATGTTTTATTATTCAGGATTGGTGTTCTTAAATAACATTTAGATATTCTATTTCATATAGAGATAAATTTACTTCATTTATATTAACATGACTTGGGTTAGTAGTTATACATTTAAGGGTGTTCTCCCTTTGATAGATGCTTCTAAATTGATCTTATTTCTGAGACATGTTTGAAAAATGATCATCAGACATAGCTATTTACAAATATCATGGAGGCTCCCAACCACATTGACCTCAATTGAGATTTAAATATTTTTAAAATTTTGTTTAATGACTAATGGTCCATCAAGATATCATAAATCAAAACTGAAATTATTTAAAATATTTATTCAATAAAATATTTATCTTATGAACTCTTACAAGACATTAGATACATAATTGTTTTATAATGTTGAGAAAATTTTTTGGAACATCATGTCAAATAGAAATTAGGAAATTCAAATGTAACCAAAATGTCTAATGTAATTTGAAACAAGTAATATATGAAATGAAATTGTGTCACACAAAAATAGAAAATTTAAATGATATTAGTTATAATGTTATATATATATGTGTGAAATATTTTATATGAAATTAAAATATTAGTCATAGAAAACTAATTATCCAACCAAATCAAGGTTCGTAATGAATCTCAGTGTTTCGATGAATTTGACAAGAATATTATTTTATTTTGGAAAAATAAACCTTATAACAAAATCATGTAATTTTGAATATTGAAATACTAAACTATAAATTAATATTTATTTATTTGATATTATATGTCCCTGATAATTTCTTTAAAATTATGCATGAGCATAATTCTTATGTGAAAAATTAACCAAAGAATTATTTAATCAATTTATCATAAATAGATACTACAAAATCATGTTGTTTAATGTGAAAATATTTCAATTTATATTTCACTTAAAATAAATAATTCTTCATTAATCACATTTTTATGAAATAAAATAAATTATTTTCCATAGTATATGTTGATAAAATATAAAATAAATTCTGCATCACAAGTTGTAGTAAGTCACCATGAATGTTAGAATATTAAACGGGGAAGTATATGAAAAAAAGAATAAATAATAAAAAAACCCCAAATTAGAACGACATTCATACCATAAACTCTACAAAAAACCCCTATATGTTCATGGGAATAAGAGATAATTTAGGAAGATGGAAAAAAGGATGAAGGAAAAGAAAAATACAAGAGAATTTGATGGGATTACATGAAAAAATATGATTGAAATAAACAAAATACTTTATAAAATTTACAATTAAATGAAGTCCAAATATATCTTACAGACACCATCTCTTTTTGAAATGAATATTAGGAAAAAAATTGGGAATTTGGCATTTTAAATAAAAAAATGGAAATTTTATAAATACAAAATATTCTAAAACTATGTATATTTTAAATTCTAGCCACATAGAATGGTAAACCATGATCTTATCATGTGTCATCCAACATACATTTACATTGAGTCCAAAATTTTGGCCAAATTGTTGGGTCAATTTTACAGCAACCATGTGAGTGCCTCTAAAATTTCTTATGGGATTTTCATGGATGGTTTTCTATATTATCGCAGCCATTTATAAATTTCACACCAAATTATTAAACTAATTTACATTAAGAATTAAAATAAAATTGTCACGACCCGTTCCCCGGGACCTGTGTTGGGACTAACCCCAGGCCTGAAATTTATAGGCCAGGGGCTGGAGACTAGCACCAAAGGTGTATTCCCAATAACTAGGAAGAAATTTCCTTTATAAACTGTAAACACACAAAACCAAGCACAAAACAAAATATAAGAACACAAATCAACAGTATAGAAAAAGAGTAAGAAAAGTGAGAAAAAGGGGCCTGAATACAAGCCTAATTTGACAGTATAATTAAAAACGAAATACAGTACTACTGAAGAAAGAGAAAGACAACTATTGGGTCATCCTCTAAGTTTCCCACATAAATGGTGGGTATAGATCACCTCCTCAGCACTCCACGTCCATCCATCTCCTCTGCGTATCGACACGCCATATGGTCCACATCCGAGCACCATCCTGTCCTGGTACCCTGAACCACGATCAGCATTTTCCGTCATCTACATCAAACACAATAAGGTGCGGGCATAACCCATGATGGATTGAGTATAATGATACTCAGTAGGAACCATGAGACCCTTAAAGTCTCACCAAAATTCACCAAGGATAAACCACAAAGTATGAAATCAACAGATAAACCTACTTAGGTATATGTCCATACATACACATAAGTTATCATGTAATCCATCTCAATCATTAGGAAACACAAAGGTACAGACTCATATCACACCGGGTATATCATTATGTACTTTAGAAGAGATGATTAGATTTAACTACTAAATCATCTTACTTTGTTAAGAGGCTCTGCTGCTAACCCGCACAGGATCGCTAGAAGCTGACCCACATAGAATCGCTGGTGCTGACCAATAGGGGATCGCTAGGATCTGAACCACATCGGATCACTGGAGCTGACCCGCAGAGGATCGCTAGGAGCTGAACCACAAAGGATCATTTGAGCTGACCTACACATGATCACAAGGAGCTGACCCATATAGGTTCTCTGGAGATGCCCCGCACATGATAGCTTGGAGCACTCTTCCCATCATAGCCAGCTATTGGGTTTCTACACTAAGCATGATTGTGTCTGGGAGAGTCTGTACCCCAATCCACTGATTGATTCTCCAACTACCACGATGTCCAACAAAGAAGTATCTCAAAGGACCGAAACATTATAAGGGTCTCAATGTAACAGACAAAGCATCAATCAGATGTCTGTTCTGTGAGTTATTATCCTTTTAGTCCTGGGGCCCCGGATGGATTCGTGCTCGATCCAACCTTACCATACCCCAACTCAATCCAATACTGTATGGGGTATACTTAATGGGGCTGTTTCGCTCCATGATTTCCAGTTCCGCTTGCGGTTCAGCAAACTGATGTCTGGAGCCAGAGCTATGGCCAAAAGAGCGTAAATGGGTCATAGTGGGCTCGGGCCCTGTCTGAACCGGTCAGACCAACTTATCCTCACCCACTAGGTCATGCCTGACCCGTGGTGCGGCCGGGCCCGCTGGGTGGTCCGACAGGCCACGAGTGCCATGAGGTCCCATAGAGGGCTACAGAGCAGCTCAACAGTGATGGGGAGCCACGAGGGCGGCTCAGCCGCGATGGGTCCGTCGTGAGGGCAGCCCGGTTGCGGGGCGGCTCGGCTAGGGCAACGCGGAGGGCCATGGGTGATGCGGCCGGGGATGAAGGTGGGGGCACGACCTGGATGGTGGTGGTGGCTCAGCCCGGTCTGCGGCGGAGGCTCGACGGATGGAGGCGGTGGGTTGGTGGACGATGGGAGCGACTAGGACCAGTCGGCGGTGGCGGATCGGAGGATGGCGATGGTGCCTCAGACCGTTCAACAGTAGTGGCTCGGCTGACGGCGGTGGTGGTGCAGCAGACGTCGGTGGTCGCGTAGCCGAATCAGCAATGGTTTCTAGGCAGATGGCGGCGGCCGCTTGGCCCAGTTGTGGGAGGCGGCTCCACGGACGACGTCGGCGGCTCGGCGACCGGTGGAAACCATGGGCGGTGTGGCGGGGATGGGGCTGGCAGAGCTAAGAGGCGTGGTGTTTATGGGCGCCGCTGAGTAGCTTGACTGATGGGGTTTTGCGATGGCATGGAGGGCGCGAGGCCGCAGTAACCATTGGGTGGTGTCATTGCATCGTTTTATTCATCATGTTCAACACCACAAATCATCAAAAGATTTGCAGAGAAGTTGGGCCATGTTTGTTTGTTACATACCATCCCCGTTTGGGTGTTAGCATAAGGATCAAATTGAACATGAAGAAGAACATCATGATTTACATCATTCCGCAATGATTTATTCCCAAACCCGAAAAAGAAATCAAGAGAATAACATGGGAAAAGAATTCATTCACAAATGATCCCCTGATTTGATTGTATTGATGACGTCGACTAGGAGGGATGAAGGTGAAGTTGTCGACATTCATCTCATCCTCCACACACCTCCAATTCTGGGCTCGTGTCTCTATTCTTCGTAGTCGAAGACGTTCCTCCTGGAAGGGTGTCCCGAGGGAGAAGACGAAGTCGGTGTTCTTTGTCGGTGGAGCACTCTTCGTGGAAGAATATCTTCGTTGGTGTTCTTAATTAGAGAGCTTTCTCCCACCATGTGCTTTCCCCTTTTCCAATGAATGCTCTCAAAAGAAAATCCATCCCAAAATAAATGGTGTTTCCCCAATTTTAATTGTTGGCACAATTTCAAATTGTATTAACTAATTACATAGTTTAGCAATATAAAATTATGTTTTTTGGAACTATTAATGTGGAGGAGGTCAAGAGGCTCCACCACATTAAAGAGTGGGTTGAGAGGTTTCCTCCCCCCATAATGAGGGATTCGGGAATTCTCCACCACCATGATTTTAATTGGGTGTTTTCTTGCACGGGTTTTCCCCACCACTGAGCATTCAATTTGGAGGATAAAACTCTTATGGTCCCACCTCCACAATATTCACATGGGTTCTTCAAATAAAAATAAAATTTTTGCACAATTTTATTTTTATTCTATTATTTCACGAAATACCCAAAAACTATCATACACTCTCGACCAACTGTCGTCGAGGTGAAAGTCTCTTTAAGAGAATACCAGCACTGCAAGTTAAATGGTGCCCTTAGATTTCAATTCCGAGCACTGGTTTAAAATATAGAAAAAACTCTCTCTCACATTTACTAAACATACCCAAACAAAGGTTCATAAAATCCTTCAGGGCCCTCTGGACTTTGGAATCATGCACCGTAAATTTTATTGTACTTGTAAAATTCCCTTTTAATTATAATAAAATTACAGGAATTTCTGGGTCTTTACATTCTCCCCACCTCAGGGCTTTGCATCCCGATACACTACAACTCAAACTAGGAAAACAAGTGGGGGTACTGAGCACGAATCTGAGCCTCCCGCTCTGATGTGCTCTCCTAGATGTTCTCGTGCTCCTAGCGAACACACACTAGAGGTATCAAAATTTCACAAAGGACCTGATACTGTCAATCCTCAGTCTCTACTGGAACCTCTGTAAAATTTTCCCCATATTCGACGTCTATCTTGCCATAGTTTATGATGTGGGAAGGGTCAATCATGTATCTGCTCAGCTTGGATACATGGAATACATCATGCACCCGATTTAATTGAGGTGTAAGAGAAAAGCGGTAAGCCACCCTGCTGACACTACTGAAGACCAGGAAGGGTCCGATGAATCTCATAGATAAATTGCCGCCTTGGCCAAATCTCCATAAACCTTGTTTGGGTGAGACCCATTGAAATATGTGGTCTCAATCCTCGAACTCCAGAGGTCTCCATATCCTTTCGGCATAAGACTTCTTTCCTGCTCTGTGCAGTCTTCATCCACTCCTGGATGATCTGGATATTCTCTGTGGTAGTTGTACCATCTCTATTCCCACTAATGCTGAATCTCGTGGGTCAGTCCATCAAAAAGTTGATCTGCTGGGTTTCCCGTAAAATGCCTCAAAAGGATTCATCCCAATGTTGGAGTGATAGATGTTGATGTATGCAATATCCACCAAATACAAGTGATCCTCTCAACTACGACTGAAGTCGAGGGCACATGCACGTAGCATGTCTACGAGTGTCTGAATGGTCTGCTCTGTCTGGCCATCCGTCCGAGGATAGAATGTAGTGCTCAAACAAAACTGTGCTCTGAAAGCTTCCTCCTACCTCATCCATGTTCGGGATTTAAAATATGCATCATGATCAGAGAAAATAATCCAGGGTACTCCATGTAGCAGCAAAAGTTTCTACACATAGAGGTTTCCCAAGCTCTCTACTGTACCCTTATATCTGATCACTAGGTAGTCGGCCAACTTGGTGAGTCGGTAAACTATCACCCAAATCGAGTCATAGCCCTAGGATGTACGTGGATCTCCCATCACAAAGTCCATGGATATCCCATCCCACTTCCAATCTGTGACCTCTAAAAGATGATCCAAGCATGCTGGTACCTGACGCTCTGCCTCCACTTGCTGACAAGTGAGGCATTGGGAGAAAAACTCAGCCACTAATTTCATCATTCCTGGCCACTAGTGTTGTCATCAGAGGTCCTTGTACATCTTTTACACTCTGAGATGTACCGTTAAAGGTAATGTGTGGAACTCTCTCAACACTTCCTCCTGAAGTGACACTGGTAACATGGTACATCCTCCGAAGAAGATGATGTGCTCCCCACCATCATAAAATCCATCAAGAGCTTGTCATGTGGATATATGAGCACTTCGTGCCTCGCAGTTAGCACCTCCACACTGCACCTCCCTGACTCACTGAATAAGTGGGGGAGTGACTGTAAGAGACTGAAGGAAAGATGCTCTGTATCTATCTACAAGGGATATCTATAATGTATGCCCCTACTTCGTCACCTCACCTAGAATCTATATACCAGACCTCCTACTGAGTGCATCTGCAATAAAATTACCCTTACAAAAAGTATAGCCTATCTCGATGTCATAGTCTTGGAGGAACTCAATCCAACAACGATGTCTCGGGTTCTGGTCCTTCTGAGAGAAGATATACATGAGACTCATGTGATTAGAGTACATTGTAAAGCGTTCCCCCATCAGATAGTGTCTCCACATCTTTAAGGTGATGACCACTGCAGTAAACTCTAGGTCATGGGTAGAGATGTTCTACTCGTGTTGTCTCAGCTGTCGAAAACTATTTGCGATCACTGCTCGCTCCTACATTAGGACACATTCGTGTCCGGTCATTGATGCATCGTAGTAGAAAAGGTACCATATGTCATCCTCAGCAAGCACTAAGATTCAAGAACTAGTCAGCCTCTACCTAAGCTCTTGAAAACTCTGTTTTAATCTCTACAACCACACAATGGATTTCCCATTCTTCATCAACGCTGAATGTGGGGCTGAAACTCTAGAACAATCTGGCACAAATCTCTCTTAGTAACCATCCAAACTAAGGAAACTCCATACCTCTGTCACACTCCTTGGTGGATCCTCGGAATGTACTACCTCAATCATCACTAGATCCACTGGAACTCTCCCCTCTGATATGACATGTCCTAGAAAGTGAACCTTTCGGATACATATCAGGAACTTCGAAAGCTTTTCATAAACATGGTTCTCTTAGAGTGTGTCCAGTATTACCTAAAAATGATAGGAATGCTCCTTCTCAGTGGCCTAGTAGATCATAATGTCATCTATGAAGATTCCTACAAAGTGATCAAGTTATGGCTGAATGATCCTATTCATGAGTCCCATGAGCACTTCCAGAGCATTGGTCACACTGAGTGGCATAACCAAGAACTCATAATGGCCAAAAAAAATCTAAATTCCATCTTCTAGACATACTCATATAACACTCTGAGCTGGTGATAGCCTGAACTGAGGTCTATCTTCAATATCCACCGTGCTCCCTTTAGTTGATCAAAGAGGTCACCAATCCTCGGGAGTGTGTACTTGTTCTTCACAGTCACCTGGTTCAGGCGTTGATAGTCAACACTGAGTCTGAAGCTCCCATCTGAATTCTAGGAGAACAAAATTGGGGTTTCCCTAGGAGAAACACTAGGATGGACGAATCCATTCCCCTGCAATTCCTACATTAGTATCTACAGCTCACAATGCTCCACAAGAACTATCTGATATGTTGGTGTAGATATCAGTGTCATCTCAGGGTGCAAGTCAATGTAAAAGTCCACCTCTTTGTGAGGAGGTAGACCCAGAACATCATCCGAGAATAGATCTGCATACTGGTCTATCACTACATGATAACTAAGACTCTCCACATTTACCACTCTGAGGGTAAGACTAGCCAACTGATAATTAATTTGCTGCATCCTCCCCCGGGTATGTCCATCCTATGCTGCAAAGGCTCCCTTCTCGCCAGTGAAGGTAAACCTGGTCCCATTTGTGTGGGAACACAACACTTAGTGCCTAATACAGTAAATGTAAGAATGGAATATAGATAATCAATCTATACCCAAGATGGCGTCGTAAGGACTCGACGCTGCTACTAAAATATCACAGATGAATCTCTCACCTCCTAGACTATGCTCGAACTACCTGCACTAGTGCATAATCGTCGAATGTGCTCTGATAGAAGTCTCTAGCCGTAAGGATCGAACCAACAGCTCCATCAGAATCTCCGAGCTCCAAACGAGGGAGGTGTCAATAAAATAATGATTGGCACTTATGTCTATAAGTATTTCATCTTAGGTGGAGTAGGCATAGATAATACCCCGTATTATCTCTGGAGTGCCGTGATCATAAGCCTAATCTACTTGGAGCTGAGCTCTACCCTATCCATAGGCTCCCTGGAGTCAGGGTGTACCTCTTGGTGGTGGTGGCGGTAACATCTCAAATCTTTTCCCACCGCCAGCTACCCAACCAGCTCCTCTGCCACGTCTTCCTACTCCATGTAGACATCCTTGGTCGATCTTCTGTCTCTCCCTAGGCGGTCCTTCGACCGTCTGTTGATCATCCTTTTGGCGGGTCGGAAATTCACATGCCATGTGACTCTTCCCGCCACATGTGTAACACTGCCCACTCCTAGCATGTCTGTCTCTACCTTGGTTGCTCCACACAACCGACTCTGAATCTTTTGGGCGTCCATTTGTATGTATGGTCCCCTTGGACCTCTGTGACATCTGTCTGCTACTAGCTGTAGATTACTCTGCTATGTGAAGTCCGGTGGTGGGTCTCGCTTCTAGTGACTATTCATCAAGGGAGAATTCCACTAAGAGGGATCACTCTAACAACCATGCCTGCGTCAGGATGCTGAGTAAGATCATTGAAGCCGTGATCTCTTTCCTGAGACCCTTCTTGAAGGTATGTGCCTTAAAGAATGGGTCATGCACCATATTAGAAGAGTGGCATGAGAGGTTAGTGAACCATGCTGAGTAATGAGCTATAGTCATGTTGCCCTGCTGTAGATGAAGCATCAGTTGTATGTGCACTGCGCGAAGAGTAGCTGTGACAAATTCTGCCTGAAATAAACTCTCAAAGTCTTCCTTGATAAGTGTCATCTTTTTTTGAACGTGGAGCATCATGTTGCACCATCTTCCTACTTCTTCCTGTAGGAGGCTGGCAGAAAGGATCACCATTAGATCAGCTGGTGTCCCTACTAGTTGGAAGACTCTCACCACAACCTCCAACCAGTCCTCAAACGCATGTGGGTCTATCTGTTCCATGAACCTGGGTGGCCTTTGGTGATGGAACTCGTGAAATGCGCTCAAGCAGTGTGCACCCTCTATTTCTAGGGTTGGTGGAGTCAGTGGACCAATGGGTAATGGTACTGTTGGTGCCTCCGCTGGTGCCTCTAATGGAAAGAGGCCCTGCACCGAGGCCTCATCACTCGGTGGTCTGTCAATTCATACAACTCTCAGAACCCTAGTAGGTTGTCTTCGTGGAGGCATCCTAAAAAGAAACTAGGGTCCCACAATCAATAAGTTATACCTGGTGAGTTGACTCAAGAGATCACTAAGAAAACTCTAGAAAACACACTCGCAATAAGTGTTTTTTTGCACTAAGTCAGTAATCAGAAGTCAGTGCCCTGGTGTATGGATATGTCAACTACCGCACCAACACTGGATTTCTTAAACTGATAATCATTTTTCCTAGAATTAAAACTATTTACATTATAAAGAAAAATCAGAGTCCAATGTTCTTCATTAGAATTGACTCCTCTGATACCAATTTTTCATGACCTGTTCCTCGGGGGACGTTCTGTGAATAACCCCAATATCACCTTCCATAGTCAAGGGGCTGGTTACTAGAACCAAAGGAGTATTCCCAAAAATAGGGACGAGATTGCCTTTATAACCTGTAAACACATGCAGCAATGCACACTGCAAGATAAGAAACCAAGTCAACTTTATAACAAAATAGTATGTACTGTAATCCAAAGGGGGATATAATACATGACCAACTAGAAAGTACAAGTAAAATAGAAATACAATACAACTGAATAAAAATAAAGATATCTACTGGGTCATCCTCCGAGGTTTCTACCTGAAAGGAAGGTACAGATTGCCTCCTCAGCACTCAACATACATCCATATCCTCTGTGTACCAACACGCCATATGGTCCACCTCCAAGAACTGTCTAGTCATTGTACTCTCAACCTCGATCAACATTTTCCATCATCTGCATCCAACACAACAACGTGCGGGCATAGCCCGTGTAGGGGTGAGTATAATGATACTCAGTATGGACCCCGAGACCCCCAAGGTCTCACCAATATCAACTAAAGGTAAAATACAAAGTATTAAATCAATAGATAACCCTAGATAGTTATATACCCATACATAATCCTAAGTTAACAAGTAATCCATATCAATCATGAGGAAACACAGAGGAACAGACTCATCTCACACTAGGTATATCATTAGGTACAGTAGTATAGATGATTAGATGTAACTACTAAATAATCTTACTCTGTTAAGAGGCTATGCTGCTAACCCACACAAAATCACAAAGATCTAACCCACACAGGATCACTGGAGATGACCCACATAGGATTTCTAGGAGATGACACATAGAGGTTCGCCGGAGCTGACCCATATAGAATCACTTGGAGCTGACTCACACATGAACACTGGAGCTGACCCACATAGGATCTCTACGAGCTGACCCACGCCGGATCATTGTAGTGGACCTACATAGGATCCCAAAAATCTGACCCACACAGGATCTATTAGATCTATCCCACACAGGATCGTTGCAGCTGACCTGCACAGGATAGCTAGAAGCACTCTTCTCATCATAGACATCTAGTGGGATTCTGCACCAGGCTTGCTCGTCTCTGGTAGAGTCTTCTCCCCATTCCACTTATTGATTATCCAACTACAATAATGTCCCAGGAAGAACTATCTTAAAGGACAACCACATAATTGGGTTCATAACTAAATAGACAGTGCATCAATCGGATGCCCAATCTATCAGTTATTAACATTTTTATCTCGGTGGCCTGGTTGGATTTGTGCGTGATCTAACTTGACTATACCACAACTCAATCCCAACCATTAGTGGGGTATACATAAAAGGACTATTTCGCTCCATGATTTTCAATTCCACTGATGGTTCATCAAACAGATATCTGGAGCCAATGTTATGGCCAAAAGAGCGTAAATGGGTCGTAGTGGGCTCAGGTCTGGTCCGACCCGGTTGGGCCGAACTGGCCCGATCCGGCCTGGGCCGACCCGGTTTGGGTCTAACTGGCCTAACCCACTAGGTAAATCCCAACCAGAGGTGCAGCATGTCCTGGCCCGCTGGGTGGTCTAAGAGGCTACGAGGGCGGCTCAACCGCAAGGTGGCTCAGCTATGGTGGCTCGAAGGGCTATAGGCAGCACAGATGGGTATAGTGGCTGCAGCTCAGCGGAAGGAGGTGACAGCTCGTCGGACATCGGCAGCGGCTCAGCAGACGTTGGCGGTGGCTCGGCCCGGTCAGCGGTGGTGGCTCAACAGATGGCGGCGGCGGCTCGGCAGATGGCAGATACGGCACGACATATAGCGGCGGCGGCTCAGCAGATAGCGGTGGTTGTGGGTGGAGCAGCGGGGTCGTGGGTGGGGGATCGTCGAGGCGCAGTGGTCGTGGGTGCAATGGAGAAGCTCTACACCAGTGGTGTCGTGAGGCTTTTGTCGTGGCATCATTTCTCCGTTTCCTTCGTCTCATTCAACACCAAAAACCATTATAATATTTATAGAGGGTTCTGGCCTTGATTTTTTGTCTCGTACCCTCCACATTAGGGTGGTAGCAGATGGATCAACTAGAACTTGAAGAAGAACTTCATGCTTTACATCTATCTGTAATGATTTATTCCCAATCCCGAAATAGAAATCAAGGTAAGTACATGGAAAAATTATTCATTCACAAATGATCCCCTACCTTGATTGCATTATTGATGTTGATGAGGATGGAATAATGTGATGTTCTCAACATTCGTTTCTTCCACCACACACCTGCAATTCCGGGCTCATGCGTCGGTTCGTCATAGTCGATGAGGTTCCTCCTGGAAGTGTGTCCAGAGGGAGATGTCAAATTCGGCATTCTTCTTCGGTGGAGCATTATTCGTGGAATAAGTTCTTCGTTGGAATTCTTCATTCGAGAGCATTCTACGTCCAAGATCTCTCCCCTTTGCCAATAAATGCTATCAAAAGAAAAGCCAACCCAAAAAAAAGGTGTTTCCCCAATTGTAATTATTGGCACAATTTCAAATTGGGTAAATTAATTACATAGGTTGCTATGATAAAATAATGTGTGTTGGCATAATTAATGTGGAGGAAGTCAATATGCACCTCCACATTAAAGAGGGAGTTGCGAGGTTCCCTCCCCCAATTATGAGGAATTCGGGTGGTCCCCACCAACAAGCTTTGAATTGGGGGTTTTGCTTGCTCGGGTGATCCCCATCACCGAGAATTAAATATGGAGGATAAAACTCCTGGGGTACCATCTCCACAATATTCACATGGGTCCTTCAAATAAAAATAAAAGTTTTTCACTATTTTATTTTTATTTTATTCTTTCATGAAAAACCCAAAAACTAATATTCACCCTCGACTAACTACCATTGAGGTGAATGTCTATGTAAGCGAATATCGGTGCTGTGAGTTCAACGGTGCCCTCAGATTTCAATTCCAAGAACTAGTTTTAAAGTTAGAAAAACCTTCTCGCACGTTTACTGAACGAACCTGAACAAATATTCAAAAATTCATTCCGGGCACACTGGACCATACAATCATGCACCGTAAATTTTCCCTGATTCGTAAAATTCCCATTTATTTAAAAAAAATTAAAGGAATTTCTGAGTCATTACAATAATTGACCTAAAACTAAAGATCAATATTTTAAATAAGTAAATATATAAACATAAAAAGTTAGATTTTGATAATTATTCCCACTATAAAAATTTCATTCCCTTTAAATTAATCTAATAAATTTAAGGTATAAGTCAGTAGAAATGATGACACGACAAAAAGGAGATGGTCTTACTTATAGTGACCAAACAATGGATCCAAAAATACAAAAATAAAACCTCTCATGAATCAAGAAGGAAAAATCCATGACCAACACAAAAATTTCCGGAACAAAAAATTACAACTCCTAAAAGATGTCATAAATAAGGTGTAGTCCCAACATCGGTCTCCACAATATTTACAACTCATTTATATTATTGTATATTAATGGATGAACTCATGAAAAAATGGTAATTCCACAAAATAAATTGATTGTTCAATGTTTGATTATCTATTTAAAATATGTAAGCATCTCAAAATGAATTTTGATCAAAAATTCAATCAAAAAAACCAATCCATATCATATAAAATATCATCCTTTGACATACCTCGTATAAGAATAATATTTTCAAGTAACATTTTTCATGATATCATGAGATAGAAACCCTAGGATAAAAACCAAAATTAGGTGTTATATAGTTATTGATGTAAATGTATAATAGTGGTGGGAAATTTATTTAAAAAAAATAAACATAAATATAAAAATATCAATTTAATATTTGGTAAAACACAATAATTGATGATAATAAGTACAAAATTCAAGAAAGTAATTATAAAAATAAAAATAAACATTAATTGCTCTTATAAATTTTGATTAGTTCAGTTCATATAGAATATAAGTCAACTATTTATTACCTTATATCTATATTCAATGACTGATATACACAATGACAAATAAATATTCTTTTTCGGTGAATAATCTACCCAGTATATTACCTGAGAAACTAGACCATTATAATATTTTCTACGATTATAAAGCACCCAGTCTATTATATTGATTGACTGAACCAATAAATGAATTTTAAAATGTACAAAAAATAACAAATGTTATACCCTTATTTAGTCATGTTGGAGTGACCAAAAAATTTCTTTTAAATGTAGGTATAATTATGTGTGACGTATAAAATATTGAAAATTTTATAAATTAAAAAAACTAAATAGAATATCAGAATATGTCGACAATGAAATATGACATGGTGTAGTTATCTATAGACCTTCTATAATTTTTTTCAAATAATTAAAAAATTGGAATCCATCCATTCTTCAGTAAATCTGCAGAGTGAAATTCTATAACATTGAATCTATTTTTTCTGATTTTTACATTTTTCATAAACCATAATTTATTCATAAAATTCTCAACTAATAGATTTGTTTAAAATTCGACAAACAAGGTCCAAATGGTATTTCCTATTCATTCCATCAATATCTAAAACCAATGGTTATAAATTGATACTAAAACATATTATTGTTTATTATGTTTTGAAATATCACAAAAAAATTCAATAATTAATTTTTGTGAATCATTTTCATATAAAACTAAATACATAAAATTGTTTTATTAGTACAAATGTTTAGTGTTACATCTCATAGATTCTATATTGATTAAAAGTATTTATAGAATAATTAATATAATTAAATATCTCTTATAAAACAAGCGGAATATTATAATACCATGAGAATTGTGAATATAATGCTCATTGGAATTTCAGGTTTTGAAATATACATATTTGTAAGAGAACATTCATGTATATATGTATAATTGTAACTATAACCAATTTAAAATTGTATGTAAATACTAATATAGTCTTCATAATGGTAAGATAAAAAAAATTTAAACTACTTAAGGGTAAAACTCAATTTATACAAGAAGAAAAAGGGTAGCATTGCATTCTGTGTAAAGGAAAACAATTATTTCCATAGTTCGCATCACAAAATGAATATATACTGACAATGAGTGTTAGTGAAGTCATGACTAAGTGTAACATCATATTTACATAGGTTAATAAATGGTATCTAGCAGCCACATGTAATGATATGTTCTTATTTATAATAGTTATGTGACAGAAAATAAAATATATAGAAAATTAGTTTGTTATAAGATTAAAAAAATTAATTATAATGAATGATAATAATAATATATAATAAATAATAACATAATAATTAAATTCAATAAAGTTATCATAATAGAAAATAACCCAAGTATGAAATAAATTTGGTAACACATGTAATAATATGTTGACCTTTAATTTTAGTGTAAATGACATAATACATGTGATTAAAATTAAATAAAATGATTATAAACTAATCTGAAATGTGTTAAAGTAATCAAAAAATATTTTTTACTTTAAAGGGAAAAAACATGTAGCATAATTTTATACAAATAACCATATATTAATTAAACTATCTAATTTAGAATGAATTTAATAAATAGAAGAATAATAAAAATAATATTCTTCAATAAAATCTAAGCATTAATTACCCCAAAAATAAACAATAATGAATATTTAAATAGGAAAAGGTTTTCAATTTATCCAGAAAAAATAAAACTCAAATATCTAATCTATCTCAAACCCTCAACAATAATAATCTCTTTAATCTTTGTAAATTTTAGAATAGCACAATTAATTTAAAATATCTATAACATTCTCCCACACATTGAAATTTATCATAAAAACTAAAAATATATTAACAATTTTATTCCCCATTTTTAAATTAGCTCCCACAACTCGTAAAAGAAATAATAATAATTATTGAAAAATGAAAAACATAGAATATAGAATATATAAAATAATACTTGGGATAAAAACATTAATCCAAATGATCATGTAATAAACTAATACTAGTGATTTTAAAACTCAATATAATTATGCTAAAAACAGTTAAACATGTATTACAAATGTTTGCAAAAAAATATTTTGTAAATAAAATATCACATTTATAATGAACCAATTAAACAAATTAGGTTTTAAGTTATAATTCATCAAGGAATTATAGAATTTATTTCCCATAAAAAAAATTAAATATCATTGAATAATATAATCATCAGAGGTTTTTTATATATCAGTACCATTAAACTCAATTTAGTAAATAATTTTGAACCCTGAACTCAAATAATTTCACCCTTTTTAAAATTGAAAAATAAATCATTTAATTCCAATACTCTTAAATATTATCCCCTTTTGAATTTTTTTTAAAAAATAACCAAAATTCATTTAATAAAATATTATCCATTTTGAAGTCTACATGAATTTTCAAAACTAAGAATACTTGCATATTGAAAACTGAATAATCATGAATAATATTCACACTATAATATATACACGTACTGAGAAAGGAATGAAACTAATTACTAATCTCGTATAAAGATACACAAAACATTGGAAAAAGTAGCTTAAATTAAAATATAGGATCAAAATTCTTTTGTAAAAACTCCCACAAAAAATTAATATATATAATTTTTTCCAAAACATATTGTCCAAAAATAAAATTGAACATGTACAGTAAATATATTTTTTTGATAAATTCAACATGTAAAAAAATTTACACAAAATAAAAACTCCCAAAAAAATTATGAAATTTTCAATAAAAATAAATATAATAATATAAAAAAATTTATGAATATATAAATCATGTATGAAACCTCTAAATTTATGTATCTCTTCAAAAAAATTAATAAATTTTAAATGGATTTTAAATGAATATAATTAACAAATTTATTGATGTACTAGTTCAAACATATATGTTGAATATTCTTAATATCACAAAAATATTTAATGTATTCCCAAAAAAACATATTTATAAAAAAAATGAAAAATTCATTCTATAAAAAACAAAAAATATTACATGTTATGGTAGACCAACTTGGTATCTACAAGATTTTAATATTATTCTTTTGGATTCCATGGTGTACAAGTGTTAGTCCACATTACAATAAAATATTACAATGAAAGACATACATTTTTTTCCCAAATGATTGAATATTATTTTGTGGGAAATATAAATAATTGTGTCCCCATGCTCCAAACCAAAAATAATTAACATTATAACCCTTTCTATTAGTTCTATTAACAAAAAAAATGTATTATAAAACTATAAATATTTTTATTCAAACTATAGTAGTTATCATCATATTTAGGTCTATTCACGGACATCTTATTTCCAAAATATTATTTTCTTTTAATAAAAGTATATAAGGATTCATTCAATAAAACTATAACCTTTGTAAGTCTGTTTTTATCTTTTAAAAAATTTAATGAAATATTCATACATTATTAGTTGAGGATAATGATAAATTCCTTAGTATGTTATTTTCATCATTTAGATGCTTGGATTCATTCTTGGAATTAAACATGTCTTCTAAATCCAAATTGAACAGCCTTCCTAGATCATAATCATTCTTAGGTAAAGAGTAATTGTTCCTTTTATTCTGACATATTGAATTCCCGTTTTCTTTTTGAAGACATTCCATCTCATTGTAATTAGAACATGAATGTGATTTTTTTAATAATTTTCTCATCAAAAAACCTTTTATTTTACTATATCAACATAACATATTTCCCATTAATCTTTTCAAACATGTCTCTATATTTCAAAAAACCATATTTTAATCCTTCATTATCATTTTGAAATTATTTATATAATGAACTTTAGGAGGGTATTTCATCATCATTACATGAATCTGAATAAGATTTAATTTCATAATAATACACTTTAGTAGTACATATATACTAGAATAATTAGTCAATTAAAATTATTAGAACATAAAAATATGTTTCCATCAAATAATTATTACATTTATTATTTTAACTTTTGGATTCTATAATGATTGAGTTCAACTCCTTGGTATAACTCCGACAAATATGAGGAGAATGCTTCAAATCCTTATTATATTGCTTCTCCTTCTAATCCTTATTTAATATATGAAATTAGGATTTGATGTGTCGTTTATTAAAATATTAATTGAATATTAATTGTGATTTTTTATATATTTAACTTAAATCCCATTCCTTTTGAATCCCCTTCTATATTTATTTGACATTTTGTACATTGATAATTACCAATAATTAGTAATAATTACCAATAATTAGTAATAATTAGCAATAATTAGTAATAATTACCAATAGTTAGTAATAATTAGTAATAATTACCAATAATTAGTAATAATTAGAAATAATTACCAATAATTACCACTAATTAGTAATAATTAGTATTAATTACCAATTATTAGTAATAATTAGAAATAATTATCAATAATTACCACTAATTAGTAATAATTAGTAACAATTACCAATAATTAGTAATAATTAGTAATAATTACCAATAATTACCAAAAATTAGTAATAATTAGTAATAATTACCAATAATTACCAATAATTAGTAATAATTAGCAATAATTAGTAATATTTAGTAATAATTAGTAATAATTAACAATAATTAACAACAATTACCAATAATTAGTAATAATTAACAATAATTAGTAATAATTACCAATAATTAGTAATAATTACCAATAATTAGTAATAATTACCAATAATTAGTAATAAATAGTAATAATTAGTAATTATTACCAATAATTAGTAATAATTATCAATAATTAGTAATAATTACCAATAATTAGTAATAATTACCAATAATTAGTAATAATTACCAATAATTAGGAATAATTAGTAATAATTAGTAATAATTACCAATAATTACCAATAATTACCAATAATTAGTAATAATTACCAATAATTAGTAATAATTACCAAAAATTAGAAATAATTACCAATAATTAGCAATAATTACCAATATTTTCCAATAATTACCAATATTTTCCAATAATTACCAATATTTTCCAATATTTACCAATATTTTCCAATATTTATCAATAGTTACCAATATTTACCAATATTTACCAATATTTACGGATATTTACCAATATTTACCAATAATTAAGAATAATTACCAAGAATTATGAATAATTACCAATAATTTTGAATAATTACCAATAATTTGGAATAATTACCAATAAATTGGAATAATTACCTATAATTTGGAATAATTACCAATAATTTGGAATAATTACCATTAATTTGGAATAATTACCAATAATTTGGAATAATTACCTTATTACATTATTTGTATATTTTATTATTAATATTAAAATAATATAATTTTCTATATTATATACAATTCTCTTTTCATCTGTGTTTTTTCTGTCTCCACATGTAATATTGGCATTCTTTTTCAAAATTATCAACCTACTCGCCAATAGGGAGGTGAAAGTGAATGCCAATATTACATGTGGAGAAAGAATGTTAAACACACAGATGAAAGGAGATTTATATATAATATAGAAAATAATATTATTATAATATTAATAATAAAATATACTAATAATGTAATAATGTTATTATAATATAATTAATATTTATGAAAAAATATATTATTATTATTAAAAAATAAAAAATCAATATAATATTAAAATTATCAATTTTAGTAACAGGTTTTGCTTTATTCTCAACATATTCAATCCTTTCTTGAGTTTTTTTTCTAACAAATTATTCAAAACCAGTAATGCTTTTATATATTATAGAAAAATATGGAACAAAGAGGTCGTCAACAGTCATTATTAGATGACCGCATATGGATAAATCAACGTAGAAATCCGAATGGTTCTGGTTTAAATCCAATATATATAGAGGGTGTGGAGACTTTTTTATCATTTGCGGCATCAAATCCAGAATTTGTTTTAGAAGGAAAAATAAAATGCCCTTGTAGAAAATGTGCATTGAGAACGTTTGACACGTTTGACAAAGTGGGGGGACATCTCTTGCGTTTTGGTTTTCAACCAGATTATGTTTTTTCGTATCAACACGGTGAATGCAGTTCCAGAGTAGGTGATACCAACTTGATTCCGGATCCATCCTGGTTTCAAGATTTAGTACATGATGTTGCAGGTTCATCTGTTCAACATACAGAAACTCCGGCTGATATAGATTCAAATCCTGAGTTGGCACCATCTGAATTTTATGAGTTGTTGAGGTCTGTTGAGGATGCATTATATCCTGGCTGCAAGATGAGCATATTAGAAGCAGTTGAAAAATTTATGGCTATCAAATCAGATAACGGAATTTCAAACACCTGTTTTGACCAGATATTTTCTTTTCTTAAAACACTGTTACCCGAAGGAAATGTTTTGCCTGCAAATTACTATGAGAGTAAGAGGCTGGTTCGAAATTTGGGACTTACTTGTCAGAAGATTCATGCATGTTCAAATGACTGTATTTTATATTCTGGGGAAAATGAGTCGTTGGATGGTTGTCCCACATGTGGGAAATTGAGATATAAAGAAGGGCAACATGGGAAGTCTGGTTTGATTCTTGTAAAACAGTTGAGATATTTTCTGCTTATATCCAGACATCAGCGTTTATTCATGTATAAGAATACAACGACAATAATGTCATGGCATAAAGCGAATATTTCAACCGATAAAAGCTTGAATCATCCAGTCGATGGTGATTCATGGAAAAATTTTGATAGAGTACATCCATCCATTGATTTAGAAGCTAGAAATGTTCGACTAGGCCTTTCCACTGATGGTTTCTGTCCGTTCGGATCTTATGGTAGTCAATATTCATGTTGGCCTGTTTTTTTAACTCCGTACAATTTACCTCCATGGATGTTGATGAAAGAGCCATATATCTTTTTGACTTTACTAATTCCAGGACATCTGAAGAAAAATATTGATGATTATTTGAAACCACTTATTGATGAATTAAGTTTATTGTGGAGTACTGGTGTCAGTACATATGATGTTGCTACGAAACAGAAATTCATACTAAGAGCAGCATTGATGTGGACAATTAGTGACTTCCCGTCTTATGGGATGTTATCTGGATAGATTACACAAGGTCAGAAATCATGTCCTTACTGTATGGGAGAGAACAAAGAATTTATGCTCATTCATGGAAAGAAACCTTTTTATTTTGACTATCATCACAGATTTCTTCCAGCTGATCATCCTTTTCACAGAAACAGATCTCATTCCCGAAAAGGAATAATTGAAAGGGATGGACCTCGAAAAATGCTATTAGGTTCTGAGTTAAAATCAGTTGTATTTTCATTACCTTCCATCACTTTTGGTCCCACAATAAAACAACAAAAAATTTCTGGTTTTGGGAAAGAACACAATTGGATTAAACGTAGCATATTTTGGGATTTTCCATATTGGTCTGATTTGTTGATCCACCACATGTTGGATGTCATGCATATTGAGAAGAACTGTTTTGATAATTTGTTTCATACAGTTTTGGATACGCTAGGAAAGAGTGAAGACAATGTAAATGCACATTTAGATCTTGCCCAAATTTGTAGGCATCTAGAACTGGAACTGTTTGAGAATTTCAGAACAGAAAGGTTACTGAAACCAAAAGTATCTTATACACTGTCTAAAGAAAACCGTTAATTATTTTGTCAGTGGATTGCATATTTGAGACTTCCAGATGGTTGTGCTTCCAATTTTGGTATATGTGTAAAGAATGGTCATATTACTGGATTAAAAAGTCATGATTGTCATGTTATAATGGAAAGACTTATACCCATTGGATTAAGAGGTCTGTTGAATTCTGTGATATGGGATTCCATAACAGACATGTCTCATTTTTTTCGGGAAATTTGTGTGGCTACAGCAGATTATGATGCTCTATGAAAACTTGAAGAAATGTTGTTGTAATTATATGTAAACTGGAAAAAATATTTCCGCTGTCTTTCTTCGACTCAATGGAACATTTGATGTTACATTTGCCATATGAAGCCAAATGTGGAGGTCCAGTATAGTTTCGATGGATATACCGATTTGAAAGATGCATGCAAAAATTGAAAAGAAAAGTATGTAACAAAGCATCTGTTGAAGGATCTATTGCAGAAGCTTATTTCCAAGAGGAAATATGTTTTTTCTGCTCTCATTATTTTGAATCTGAGTATCCTTCAAAACACAACTGAATGGGATGAAATGAGAGGAATATTGATGAAATCGACAATCAATTATCTGTTTTCAACCAGCCAGATCTTGGTTTTGGTGGATTTTATGAACGCTGGATTTCGGATGATGAACATCACAGAGCTTATACGTATGTTCTACTCAACTGTGAAGAGATGACATCAGTTGTACTGTAAGTGTTTGTATCACTTATTCTATCATTTATGTTACAGTAAATATCTTTGTTTTTTATAGGTTGTATGATAATCATATCAAGAAACAAATTCCACAAATTACAGCAACTGCTCTTGAAGAACGCCGACAGAAAAAATTATCTTAGTGGTTTCAAAAACTGGTAACATAAATTATTTATCTTTTATCAACTCATTCAATGTATAGTTTACTATATTGATAATTATTTCACAAATTTTCAGGTGTCTCGACATGATGATAAAATTGACAAACGGTTGTGTATATTGAGTAACCCACCTTCCAAACTTGTTAAAACATATAATGCATATGTGGTGAATGGATTTCGATTTCACACACATGCATATGGGGAATCAAAAAAAAACAATAAACAGTGGAGTTAGCTTGAGAGGATCTCATCATCGAGAAAATAAAGTTGACTTTTATGGCATACTTGATAAAATCATTGAACTCTGTTATCTTGGACAACATTACATAACCATGTTCAAATGTCAGTGGTTGGATACAGAGGGAGGCGTGCGTGTTCATCCGACTCATGGAATCATGGATATTAAATGTAAAAGTGTTCTCGTAGTAAATGAACCATTCTTATTGGCTCAACAGGCACATCAAGTTTATTATGAAAAGTACTGTGCTACATCAAGAGACTTGACTGATTGGTGGAGTGTAATAAAAATCAAAATTCAAGACAATCAGTTTAGTCAAAGTTAATGTGCTTTCACTGATGTGCAAAGAATTGAATTTTTTCAAGAGAGTACTCAAAATCAATCTTTTTTACAAAGAAACATGAGTGTCGATGACGACACCCCACATTTAAGAGTCGGTGATGACGATGATGTTAATGATGTCACATATGAATTTTAAATGGTAAGAGATGAAGCAACTGGAACTCGAATGGATATCGATGATGTTGAGGAGAAATATGAAGATGAAATTGACATATATGAAGATGATGATGAAGATGAACACTGATATAATTCTATGGTAGTTATATACAATCATAATATATATATATATATATATATAATAGTAATTATGAATTATTTGCTAACTACATTAACATTTTCTATTTCAGATGGACGATGACACATTTCGTGAGTTGGCGGATGCTGACCTGCCTTTCGATGCGGATGAGTTGCTGGAAGATGACCCTCAGCCTGTAGGCGCTCCAGGGAGTACGCGGAGGGGGCGCGGTATTGCACGATTGATGATTCTTGACCCCGTCCCCAAGCGACGTCCACGTCTTGGGTTTGATCCACGCACACGGAGGTGTGATAACCTATGGATTTGACTAAGATTTCATTAATCTATTCACATAATAAATGTTTATTATTTTTACAGTTTTCTGCATATAGCAGTCGGACAGGGCAGTGCTATTTTGCGCAGCTATTTCTCTCAGCCGTGGACCACATGGGAGCAGATTCCCATTGATGTGCAGCAGGCCATGTTCGGCAATTGGTTGGTACGTACGTAAATAAATAATTTTTATTTTGAAAATTATTTCATTTCAAACTTTATATTTTGATTTATTTGTAGGTTTTATGGTATCCGATCGAGGATACCATGCGTAACACCATCCACGAGGCATGGGAGGTGTCCATGCGTGATCGCTTTCGTCAGTTTTTGCACAATTTAAGAAAAGCTGCCATGAAGAAAGCAGGAGTGTCAGATTATGACGAGTCATGTAGAGCACACCGAACAGAGTACATTTCATCCCATGTATGGGATAGATTATGTGCACACTGGTTGAGTGGTGGATTTCAGAGGAGATCATCGGTGGGGAGGCAGAATCGGGGGAGACAGGAGGTGACTCATCGAGCTGGGAGTCGTTCTTTTAGTACTCATAGACAGCACCTGGTACGTACATTATTTATAAATATTTTATATAACTAGAAATATTAACAGTTTATTTTTTATTCTTATAGGCTGTCGAGCACCCCGATATTACGGAGTACGACGTATATCGGAGGATGTATAGTGATCCTGCTACTGGGGAGCTCAGAGATGATCGTCAGCATCACATCGTGGTCAGTATTATTTGTTTTCAAGTTTAAAAATTAACTGCATATAATATATTCACAATTTTAATTTTAAATTGAAACTACAGGAGTCATATGAGGCCGCAGCGTCACAGACCCGGCCTGAGAGTCAGTTTGCATCATCAGATCAGACCACTTCCTATCAGTTTGATGAGGCGGCATGGATGCAGGCCAACCAGTATGCCTTCGAGAAGGACCGGGTAATTGGTATCAGCTCTCGAGTGACTCCCGGAGATTATTATGGCAGTGCTGCGATGTCGGCGTCCAGCTCGAGTGGAGCTCGTGAATCTTCTTCTGCTACACAGTATGAGGATGAGTTGCGATCTCATACTGCACTGATAGAGATTCTCCGACAGGAGCAGGAGCAGATGCGTCAGCAGCATGATGAGGAGCGTCGATTCCAGCAGCAGCTGTACGAGGAGTAGACGAGTCGGTGGCAGCAGCGGCATCAGGAGCAGATGGAGTACATGCACCAACTCACTCATGCTTTAGGGATGGAGTTTCCTCCACCACCATATGTAGATCCCCCCCTCCCCCCCTCCTTCAGATTAGAGTTTGTTTTTATGTTATAAAATTTGTTAAATCAAAATATGATTTTTTTTCTATTCGTAGTTTCTGTCTCATTATAGAATATTAATAATATTATATTTTGAAATAATAATATTAATATGAATAATAATATTATTTATATTTTATAATATTAAATTGTATATATATATTAAAATTTTATAATATTATAATTTAATTATATTTTTTTGTAATATTTTAATTATTTTAATATTTGAATGTAAAATAATTCTATTATTTTTATATTAATTAAAATAACTTATTAATATTTTTTTATTTATGAATTATAATTCTAATATTATTATATTAATTAAATAATTTATTAATATTCTATTATTTTTTATTTTTGAATTATAATTCTATTATTATTATATTAATTAAAATAATTTATTAATAATTTATTATTTTTATTTATGAATTATAATTATATTATTATATTAATTAAAAAAATTTATTAATATTTTAATATTTTTTATTTTTAAATTATAATTGGATTATTATTATATTAATTAAAATAATTTATTAATAATTTATTTTTTTATTTTTTTATAGTATTTGCGACGGGATACTATACCCGTCGCAAATAGTATTATTATTATATTAATTAAAATAATTTATTAATAGTTTTTTTTAAATAGTTTTTGTGACGGGCCAGTCGCAAAAACTATTTGCGGTGGGCCCGTCGCAACAGGTATTTGCGACGGGCCCCCTCGTAATTACTATTTGAAAAGTTTTTACAAATATACGGAGTACTATTTGCGACGGGGAGAATCCCCGTCGCAAAAATCCATTTGCGACGGGATCCCGTCGCAAATGACCTGTCGCAAATACTTGTTTTTCTAGTATTGTTAAAGGATCCCACAATTGCATTAGAAGTTTTAGAATAAATATAATTCTTCTATTTAAATTCTACACCCTCGTTTTGTCTAAATATCCTCTCTCATTACTCTTCAACTCTAAATTATAGTACTGAGTGATCCATTATATTCATTCAATATATATTCTGTGAAACACATTTTTAATTTTATTAAAAAATTCATTGAGTTCCATATATTAGGTAATGAACATTTTTTTATCTCAATAAGTACAGAATTGTTTAGAGTCTCTTAAAAGAGAAAAAATGGGTTATATAACCATAGTAAATTTGTTGTACATTTCAATAATTTATCATTATCAGATATCCTGAATTATTCAAATTATACATTATTTTTTTCTAATTTAGTTCTATTAAACTTATCTGATCCTTCAGGAGTGACATCTAAGGTCCTCTAAATATCCTTATATATTTTTTCACAATTAAATATACATATATATGTTTTTTACATAGATAAAATTGATGTAATATCTTGACTTTATAATTTATCACTTACTTGGAAAACTCAATTATTGTGAGTCTATTCAAAAATTATTGAGACAATTTAAAAGGCTCAATAATAATAATCATATAATAAATACCAATATTTCTAAAAATTCCAATATATGATTATTTCAATATATATAATCACTTACATTGATGTGAGGTGGTCTAAGAAAATGTATGAATTCATTTTTTTATTTATATTGAAAATTAAAATGATATTTCAATATAATATTTGGTATACAAATATATTAGTACATTAAATATGATTAAATTATAATACAACCTATCTAATGTTTATTAATCCTTTAAGGTATCCCTATTATTGAGAGTAAAGTATCCTTTAAAGAATGTTTCCTGGTTTTATTTTTTTCCTAGAGTTATCATTGGAAATAAAGACTAGCAGGGTTAATGTACATTTTAATATTTTAAAGTTTATTTATAACAATGATAGATTAATATTAAATAAAACATAATAATAGAATAATGTGTGTTAAATTTTCTAATAATTAATAATTGGAATATAAAAATATGAAATTGAATACTGATATTTTTTAGTTTTTGGTTTAGAAGAGAAAATTCATATACTCTTCAATCGCCTCTGTATCAACAAGTGGATTGATTATTCATAAAATAAATAATGATGTCATGTGGTGGTGTAGACTCGACCAGGTATGTTATCAGACAGAACATACATTTCCTTTCATGTATTGGAATATGAAAACCCATTATATTCAAAGGATAAAAAAATATATAAATCCCATTAACAATAAAGAATGATTAACCTATGTGATTGAATATTTTTGACAAGTGACCATAATAATAAAATAAATATTGAGGGATGGTATATTAATGTTTAAACTATAAAATAAAGATTCTTCTACAAAATAATAAAACTAACTTGGCTATATATAGAGAGAGATAAATTATGTTTTTTTAGAGTACTGATATTCAATCATTATTTTATATATGAATAATAATGAAATATAAGGAAACTAGAAATTGATTAGGAAATCAACATAGATAAATAATATAACATTGTGCATGTTTTTTCTTTTTCTCACTATAATTGATTTTCCTCAATACGTATTTATATAATTTTTTTAAAAAATTGATTGGTTCCTTAATATTATGTGACCCATTTCAAGGTGGACCTTTTATTTCATAAACATATATCTAAAATAAAAAGATAGACAAATATATATGATATTACCATTTCTTATATTTTGATATATCACTTTCAATTTCAATAAATATTTCCCCTTCTTCATTCATATTTCAAAAAAAATACTAGATGTGTAGAAATATTTCTGACAGGTTCTACATCAGTAATAATTTTTAATATAATAATTTTTTATTTAATTTATTTTATCATGCATGAATAATATAATAATACCATAAAAATCCAAAAAATAGAGGAAAATTTAATTTTAGGTTTTATAATTATTATATTATTATGTATGCATGCATTTCACAATATAGAATTGAAATTATAAACATTAATAACTAGAAAATATAACTCATTCAAGCTTTATAAAGAAAATATTGACATTATATATACAACACAAGGATAAGAATAAAATTGGACATGATACATAATGGTGTCATAGCACACTTCATATTGGTAAATAATGAAATCCACATCTTGCTGAATGGTAAAAAAGAAATCTCAAAATCTTTCATAATGTTAATATTTAGTTAGGGTAACCACTTGGTTCAAAAGGTAAAATATTGGTAATTAGAATCTCTATGTAAAGGTGATTAATTATTTAATAATGGTAGATACATGTAAATAAAATAATTAGAAACTTAATATTTCAAATGATTTCAAAAATAATATTTATAAAAAATATTAATTAAAATAATTGTAAATGATAAAATATTAATGAAAACGAAAATTCTGAAGAATTATTATAGATAATAATAATTCATTCGTAAAACACATTAATTGTAACATGTAATAATACGTATTACTTTTAATAGAGTGTACATAAAATAATTCATATGATAGAAACATTAGACTAAATGATCAAATAGTAAACTAATAGATGGTATATTAATCACTCAATATATTTATGCTAAGAAAAAATTAAATCATGTAATAAAATTACAAATAAGATTTAAATTAATAATAAAAAATCATATTTATAATGAAAAAACTAATATGATCGATAGTAAAATATAGATTATTCTACAAATGTTAAAAATTTATTCCAATAATATAACTAAATAATAATTAATAATATAATGAGAGTACTTCTTCCACTACAAAAACTCAATTCACCTAATTTTCCAAAACAAATCCAGAATAATTAATACTATGTCACACCAAATGTATCAAAATAAATCTATCACAATCAGTTACTATATCCTCCAATAATTCAATTAGTTATAGTTATCGAGACACATTCCCAAGGGTTACCAATGTTGCATCCCTCTTTAATCCAACTTCATAATTGGAAAACAATTGACATGCACAAAATAATTTTGAAAAAAACTAAAATATATTAGGAAACCACAAAATACCATTCACGATCCATATAGTCAAAAAAAATATAAATCTCAAAATTTCTTTCATTTTTTCAACCTACAAAATTATCTCCCAAAAAACGAGATGCCTAGTAACCAAATGTACACATAAAAATTAATAATATAAAAATATATCTTAGATATCCAATGAATTTGAAACTAAAAACCAGTATAATAGAAGAAACATATACACTCGGAATATGATGTTAATAATGTCAGGGTTAACTACATTGTAATGAAAGATATTTCCTCCGATTCTAATTAATTATTTACCCTATTTAGCCAACTCTTTGAGCTGGGGCTAAAATAAACTGTACTTTTAACCCCATAGAACATATTGTTTAATATAAAACTAAACTAATTTATCATTAAACACAACTTTCAATATATTATCATCTTCAATATAAATGGAATCTAAAAACACTTCTTGATAAGTCGTAAGGAGGATTCAAATACAATGAACCTAATGTTTGGTAGAAGTCTTATTTCAAATAAATGATCTCTTAAATAATCATCATGGATGGTATTTAGAGAAAATAACATTATCTTTAGGAAATTATTGACACTATCCTTCCCAAATATCAATCCCTATTAATTTATCATGAAATAAATGGAATTATCATCAATAACTTACTCAGTATATTTCAATTGGATTAATTCTATCTGGGACAACTCCAATTAAATACATTTTTGATGAGGATATGGAAAAATTTTATACCACTACACACGGATTAGTCATATAAACAATATGAAAATGAAATTCATCATTGATGTTTTTGGGGTTTTAATTGAATTTATGATCCCTTCAGTTTCATATATCCATTAATTTTAATTAATTGGACCACAATGAACATAGAAATAATTTCAATTAATAATTAAAAACTATATAATGGGAATCAAATGATTGGAAGATTTAATATTTACAACATGGTTTTAAGTCACGGTGGAGTTTGTAAGCAGAGAATCCAATCATTATCAACTGGTGGATTCGATTCCTCGCAAAGGCAATGTGCACCATATGCTAGTGATCCTCTTGTCCCCTCAAATCTGTGGAAACTGGCCCAAATCCTAAGGGTTGGCCATCTTGGGCCTAGCTGGGGAAGTGGGACACGCAGGTGGGCAGGCCATCCCAATACCTCGTTACCCAACAACACGTTTACCAATGAGTTTGTACCCTAGTGGTTCGGGCTCCTTCTTGGCATCCAAAAGGCCCAGGATCAAATCTAGGCAAGGGAGATTCCCGAGTTCTATTGTAGGGTACTGTAGCAGCACTGTAAGGTCACTCTAGCAGCACTGTAGCAGCGGAAACTGTAGCAGCAGTAGCACTACAGCGGCGGGGGGATTGTAGCAGGGAATTGTAGCGGTGGCGGTACTGTAGCAGGTACTATAGATGCACGGGTACTGTAGCAGTACTGTTCACTGAGGGGTCCTTTGGGCCAAAAAATGGGCTTTCTAGCCCTGTATTCTGGCCACTTGGCCTTGGGCCTTCGGGCTATGTAATGGATCACCCTCTACCCTGTCTAAAAAATGTCATTTCTTTAATAATAAATTGAGGCTTTGGCCCCAACCTTTTAAAAAAATTCTTAATTTTTTTAAAAACTATAATGTAGTTATATTCAGAATAAATGTTGAAAAAAAATCAATTTACACATTGAAAATTAATTTAGGAAGTTAAAAGAAAATTATTATTCCATTAACTATTTTACAATATCATAAATAAGTTACTATTTAATTCATAACAACATAAATAAATTCCAAAAAAAATTCATTTAGAATTTTCCACATTAAAAACACATAACCCCTTATCGACCTATTACTTCAATTTTACAAATTCTACCCAAATTAAAAATCTAATTTTTATTATTACATTTCCCCCTAGAATATCAATACTCTCATTTTAAAAAATGAATTTATTTCCCATTCTAAAATAAATTAGAAACATATATCTTGAATTAAATTTAACTTTTAAAACTTTTTAGCACATTCTAAAAAAAACACCCATTCATATATAGTATTTTGTTTTAATAATTTTTCAGGTACCATTATTCCATCTAATCATGGTGAAATGGGATAGTCAATCATGCGTTTGAGTAGAAAACCACCTCCAGAAACAATAAATTTCATTTTAAAACATAATATTGGTTTGTTCAAATAATTATTTGATTAAAGATATATCATACCTTTTAATTTTGTAATAATTTGTAAAAAATTTATTAACATCATATATTAACATTATTTAACATGTTTAATCATTAAATCACATTATTTGTATGTCATTTTTACTGTTATAAGAGTGACTTTTTAATGTTTACATTGATGACGAAAAAAGAATTCTATATTCTAGTAACACCGTATGATAATAATTTAGCCATGATATATAATTGATCATAGAGTCATTATATTATTAGAATATTTTCATAATAATAAGACACATTTTCTTTGTAATGTAACCAAAAGGATCACCGCTTCAATTTTTCATCACAATACATAACCATAAAAAACATTAAATAGATTTAAAAATTATTAATTATTTTGAAACATCAACTCATGATAATATTCTGATATAAAAAAATGATATTGGGTGAAAAATGAATAGAACCATCTTCATGAAAAAAAAAGTTCAAAATGATTAAGATTTCCAACACCCAACTTTGAAAATAGATGATAACTAACTAACAAACATATATTGAAGATTTGTAAAAGAATTTTATAAATGGTTATATAAATGAATAAGGTTTAAAAATAGGTGATTAATAAATTTTTTTGATAAATAATGTGAAAGTATAATCGCATTAGTTGGAGTAACGATAAGGGGTTTTCGTGACTCAAATCCTTCCATAGGTTCATAATCACTTCTGTTTTTCTAAATTTTCTCATGTATTACCATCTCTAATGAATGATAATGCTATTTTTTTATGTAAAATAATTTTTTTGGTCAATAATTTTTCAAACCAATTTTTATTTCATGAGGGATCTATTGTTATGTGAAAATATAATTTTTATTAATAATAAAGTCTATATCATTTAAATGATTTTCCACTATATCCATGTTTTAACATCATTCTAATGTCATCCATTCTGTAGTGGAAACTAAAATTGCAATGTCTCTAATTAAATTTGAAATTTCTTTTTTTAAATGTTTTTTATAACAATTTAATGATATGGGTTTTTAATAATGCAATTTTTGAGATAATATAGATAATTATAACTTAAATAAATAAATATTCATCCCTTCTACCACACATTTTCAATATTTATTTAGTTTTTTTCAAGGTAACCTTACTATAATTTTTTTCAAATAATTTATTTGATATCACCTATTCATTTTTTAAAAAATTATATGTGAATCGAATGTCACTTGATTTTATGACAACACAAAGATACACATTATAATTGGAGTACCTATTTATCATTAATTTTCAAAATATTATTCTATAATAAGGTAATGAATCATAAATAACCCGATAATATCCTTTTAGAAGTTTTTATTTTTGGTATCAATTGAAAATGTTTTTTTCATTAAGTTATAACATTCAGAATAGTTGGGTAATCATTATTTTAGTTTGTCTTTTTTATGATATGGTGAATTATATGATTTTATGTGACACTCATATGTATGAATGATGATTGATGGTAACCTATGTAACATTCAAAAAATTTTGTTATCCAATTATATCTCATTATATAGTGATGGTTGAACAGAATTTGATTTTCCATAAAACTACAGGGTGCACATAAAAGAATTTGTTTTCCAAATTAATTAAAATACATATATGAAATTTATCAGAATTTGTTTCTATGATTATGTTTTTGAATATACATATTTTAAATGTGCATCATTTTCAAAATATTATAAATTTATATGATATTACATATTTTAATATTATTTAATTTTCTTATATATTGATTTCATTTCATTATATGTTTCTATGAATTTTTTTGGATGATCTGTCTTTATTATAATGCTCTTATATTTAGATACTTAATTATTTATCTAGTTTTCTAAATTATAATATAAATACATTCTATTTTATATTACTATTATACACATCTTTTCTTTCATATTTAAGATCAAAAGGTTATAAAAAGTTGATATGTTTCTCTTACTGGTCATTCTAGGTCATCTCTACTTATTTTCCTATTTACCAGGTTATAGAGATTATTTTTTTCATTTGAGATTTATATAAGTTGTTCTATAGGTGAATAGTTATGTATAAATGATCATAAATGTTGTAAAATAATATTTTCTTTTAACTTTTCTTTATTATACTAAATCACTTAGTCCTTGGTTTGTGTAATGGTTTTTTGAATGTATTAATTAAACCATGAAATCCATGTTTAATTTATGTATGAATATTTGTATCCGCCATATTTTTACAAATGGAATGGATTAACTATTTTTGGAAATAGGTATGAGAACAGTTTTGATAAATCTATCAATGGGAATATGTATTTTTTGAAAACATTATGTTTTAGTAAAGAAGAGATTGTGTGGTTTTCCTACCAATAACACCATATATAGAAATTGGTATGAGGATGCAACTATTACATTGATAAAGATAGGGGTAATATCCTAAATATTTCTTTATTTAATATTGAATAAATTTGCAACCTAATACATGATGATTTGTATTCATAATAGACATCAAGCTAGAACCTCATGTTTGATATGATTAGTTAAATTATAATTTTCATCATGAATCTTTTAAAAGGAATTGAATTGATAATAAACAAGTATAGCATAGTTTAACAATATGGTATCATAGATTGAAATTTTTTTGGGAATATATATAAATTCAATAAAACATTTTAATGGTTTTATGGTATACAACAATGATTATTGTTTATCACTGAATACTATTTTTTAGAGTGAATGGATAGATCATGAGGGAATTAAGTTAAGACATGTTGTGATGGGAAATACTTTTATTTTACTCCATATAAAAATATTGAATTTGGAGCTAGATGGTAAAATATAATGATTATGCCTAATCATTTTTCATGATATATTTTAACAAATATAATTATAAATGTGGTTCCTAACATATTAAATAATAAAAAAAGGACCATTATAGTTTCTTAGGTTGGACAAATGATAGAATAAAGAAATTATAATTTCATTTAATCCATGTAAGTGGGAATATGAACATAGGTTAATGTCTCAATGGAATGGGAATAATTTGTCAATGTGCGAAAGAAATGAATAGTGAAAAATATAGTAATGAATTCATTGAAATATATGTGGGGAACATGTATATTGTATGAATTCAATGATCAATTCTGATGGTTAACTCCCATCCAAATGATGGGTATATGATATTTCAATCACTAAAGCTGGTGATGATGGAATAAGCACACTTATCCTCCATATAAGAGTGCGGTCTTTCATGTTAGTTTTAATTAGAATGTGACCATTAAAAATGTTATTATTCTCACATTAGGGGGATTTTATGTGATATTGGGAATCAATAGATATCTTATTATATATCCCCTATAAATACAAATTTCACATTTGTTATTCTAAAGTAACCAATGATTCTATATCGATGTAAGAATGAAATTTATCATCAATGGAAACTAAATTTTCATGGGTATTAATTCCCATTGAAAATACGTTTTTATCTCAGATGACTAGAAGATACCGAACATTAAAGATATACTAATTATAATTTTTTTTACTCTCATTCTGGGAGTGATTCCTTGGTATATACTAAATCGTGATGTTATGTTTTCTATAGAACTTATATGTGTAGTTATTCAAATTTAAAAAAATCCTCCTAGAATAAACCCCATTTTTCATGGTGAATTAATTAAACAATTTCAAGAGAACTAGAAAAATTATTTTTATTCCAGAGTGATTTAATCTGTGGTGTACAAAAATTTTTTATTAATAATAGTTTGGGATAAATAGGAATTTTCATTCAGTATATTGAACTCAACAAGATTAGTATTATCAAAAAAATATTTTATTCCCTATAATGATGATTTATAATATCAACAACTAGAATCTCATTATTTTTCAATAATTAAACCTTTTAATATATTATATTAATTGAAGTTACAATGATAATATATATGAAATATATCATTCTACACCTAATATGGATACTATGAATTTATAGTGATTTTATTTGGGCCAAAAAATGATCCTTCCATCATTATGGATTCGATGAATAGCTTATTAGGAAATTAATTTGAAATTTTAATGTTATCCTTTATTAATGATATTCTTATATATTTTAAGATAAATGAAAAACTTGATGATCATTCTGAAATTTTGACAATGAAATTATAAGTAGAAAAAATATATTCCATGTTCATCATATGTAAATTTTAGTGTTAAATATTATCATTCTACACCCAGTTATCACTTGTTTGTGAATATATTTTCACGCATCCAAGAATGATTTTTTTGAAAAATAACCTAAAAAATATATGATTGATATCTGATGTTTTCATAGATTATCTGGATACTAAAATTGTATTTTGGGAAACATATCATGATTATAAAAAACAGTGTGTAACATGATGATTTTTATGTTACTCCAGAAAATGGAATGTATTGAAGTCATTAATGATATTGAGAAGATATGGGTAGAAACACCTATTATTTCATTATAATATTGTGGTGAAGGTATTATAATTTATATTAATTCATTTTTAAAAGGATTATGATGTTTCCTCACAAAAAATGAAAAAGTAATTTCTTAATCATATATCCAATTAAAAACTCATTTAAAATATTTACCTACACGGGATTTAGAATTAGAAGTGGGGAACATTGCATTAGAAATTTTGAGACCTTGAAAATATGGTGAGATTGTGATATATACACTAATAAAAGGTTAAAATTTACCTATAAACATATAATAAGTTAAACATTTTCCAAAATAGTTGGTTAGATTTTATAAAAAAATATGAGTACATAATACAATATCTCCCTAGAAAGAGAAAGAAAGGGGATAATGCTTTGTTTAGAAAATACCATGATAATCTATCCATAACTAGCATTGGATAACCCGCTTTATGGGTGAGCGGTAACCTCACAACTACTAGATTCAACCCAAACTACCAAATTCAAAATTCAAAAACAAGATGGAGATCCCAAATTTGAAATTCAAAATAACCACGTGCCATTTATCACTACCGAGACACCTCGAGGCACGAAACATCGAGCAGAGACCTCGAGCCACGCTCCGACAAATGAGTTGCACGTTGCCTCCACTAGCCGGAACCAAACCTCCATAACAACAGACCACCATCATCAAAGAACCAGACGCCCGCGGGATCCGCCTTCCGGAAATCAACAACGTCATCGTAAAGAAAACCATCGTCGCCGTCGTAATTGCCCTCCCGGAGACTCACGCCTCACGCCGTCACCGAGGGAAGAAATACCGCCTCACGCCGTCAAACCATCGAACCATCAATAAAAAACCATGTAATCCATTGCCAAAAAACACCGCCTCTCCGAATAAGAAAGAACCCAACAAAAATCTCCAGACCAAACACAAATCAGCAGCAAAAATCAATCCAGACGAAAAAGTCGACCAAAAAAACCCAACAAAAAGAAGAAAGCTTAACCCGGAAGAAGCACCAAACCCAAAAGATAAAGGATCCAATCAGAAGAGAAGACGCCAGCATCGGCGAAGAACACGAACCGATACCGCCACCAGACCCCCTCCAACACCATCCCAAGTTGGCCCAGATCCTGCATCGAACCCCACAAAGATGGAGTGGAGGACGATGGGTTGGCCACCAAGGTCAGTGGAGAAGGACAACGGACGCCACCACCGACGCCGACCCAAACCGCATGATGCACCAGAACACGGACCCAAAATGGAGGTCCGATGCGTAGGGTTAGGCGGAAAGAGGGGCGGTGCGCAGCGTACGATATCCACACTAGGAAGCAGCTTCGGACGAGAAGGGGGAAGGATAGAGTAAGAATAAGAGGAGAAGACAGAACCGGGAGGAGTGAGGATCGCCATCACCGTCGAACAGAACCGCAAACCCTAGGAGGAAGGGGAAGCAGAAGCTTCTAGAGCGCCGAGCGAGTGCGGAGGCATCCTCCGATCATAAACGAGTTGTGGGTAACGAGGTATTGGTGATTGCCACACCACGCTTATTCTGGGCCCCATTCACCACCTGCGCGCCGCTCGTCCCCAGCTAAATTCGAGAGTGGCGAGACTCGAACCTGCGTCAGTTCCGTTGCCAGGGAGTGGCCGCCTTACACGGTACCACTAAGCCAACCCCGGTCGGCCATAACTAGCATTTAATAAGTTATAATAGTAATGGATTTATAGTGGATTAATCTTGAATTCATAATGTTTGGAGATAAATCATGTATTACTCATGAAACTACTCAAACATACATTCACATGGTGATCGATGAAGACTATAAAAATGATGTAGAGTTTGAGAAAAAATAAATAAATATTATGTAGTCCAACATTTATAAAGATATGGTTTAATAGTTTTCCACCTTCGTTTGTGTCCCATCTATAGTGGAATTGAGAAAGGGATATTTTGGATGATATAGATAACACATCGGTCTGTATACATACCAAAGGCACAATTATGTGTAAATATATAATGTAATACTTCTATTTGTATTGTATGAAGAATTAAATCCTAGAGTATAAATCTCTAAGATTGGTATGTTATAATGTTAAGGGACAATGAGATTTTCCTAAATGTATTATTCAACCACTACCCATAATTGTATGTAAATGGAAATGGTTACCATGGAATTCACCCCCTAACTTTTAAAAAAAACTTGAGGGAAAAATTCTTTATGGGTTATAGTAGATCTCCAAAAAAATTATTGAATTTTGTTACAATAAAACAATATTCCTCCCATGAAATAATATCCAAGATATATATGAGGGAAGCAATACAGCTTCACTAAGTTACATTATTCATTTTATCTGAACTAGACATGAGACATGCCTCATGTTTTTGAAGATATCATCAAGAAACAATAGAATAAGATACAATAATTAATAAAACATATACTCATCAGATATATTTTTACTTGGACTGGAAAATATAAATTCTATAGCATTTGAAGAGATGTTTTTAATGTATTTTTATGGTTTTTTCGATAAACACCACACCTAAAATATTTCTAATATAAAAACTATTTCTATTATTTCATTTATATGTCCCCATATATGGCTCTAGATTGGAACAGATGTTGGACTCCAATAATTTAGAATTAATTATGTCATATGAAGTAAATTTCTCCTGATTTTTCAAATAAAATATGTATAATTTTAAATCTATTTAGTGGAATATGAAACAAAAGAAGTAATAAAACGAGTTATGTAGATATTATTTGATGAGATATAGAGTTTTATGTCAGTGATAAGTTTTTTATCAAAAAATATCCAGGGAAAAATATCTTTAGATTTTTGATGAAATGGAAGCTAATCCCACGATACATTGATAGAATTAATGTAGAAGATTATTACACAGCTCTCACTACTCAGATCATCCACGTTCATGATTTATTCCATGATTAATTTTTAAGGATGTGCATACAAGATCTATTACATTCACTTAACTCAGAAGTTGTGAAACTGGATGATGAACACCATAATGAATCACTACCCATATAGATCTTGGAACAAAGAGATAATTTGTTAGGGAACAAGAACACATATCTAGCCAATGTTCTATATATAAATTTTAAGTTTAAAGAATATAGAGGGAACCTAAGTATATATTTATACAATGTCATTGTAAGGACCCATGTATTTATAGAATAATACATTTTCATTTTTATTAATATTTATGAATAAGATAATAATTTTATGTTAAAGGGGACACTTTTTCCCATAGCGTACTGAACACGCAAGAATTGGTTTCTCTGAAATTTTATGTTGCACACAACATTGAGCTATAAAAAAATTAATTCATAAAATATTATCATTATTTTAAATGGTAGTTAACTCCTAGCCGTTGGAATGGGGGGAATAAATTTTATAAACTAAATATTGATATGTAGTTTAAATTTTTTAAAATAATGATTCATTAGATAAAAAATGTTTTATAAATGGATATAAAAATTTATTAAATATAAAGGATGTGTTTTTATAAAATTATATTTAATAATTGATTAATTGTGTTCAAAAAATAATATGACTCTTTATGAAACTTTATTTAATAAGAAATTTTATTTTATATATTAAATGAAATGTTTTAAATTCATCTTATATGTTTTCTTTCTATTAAATAAGAACAAATTTATTTTTTCGTATAAAATAATTATCTTTCTTAAAATGCAGTTTTACAACATTTTGATGGAGAACCCTTTTTAAAAATAGTTTTTTCACTTTAATATGTTCTATTTGAAAAAATATTATTTTTCCATAGAATCAGGATATCCATAATATCTTTCGAAAATTATTGTGGTAATTCTTTTGTTAATGTTCACTTATAAATAAATAGTAAAAAAATACCGCATTTTAAGTCAAAAATGACTTTTCAACTAATTTATTTATCTAGATGGATTTTAGATTTAATTGGTTTTAAAGTGAAATTGGATAAATGTTTTAAATTTTAATTCACTATTTTTCATTGGATATAATTTCACCTTTAAATTGGACATAAACTTATGTCAATCGTATAACATTATTTACTTCTTAAAAACCCTCTTTTTCGGTTTGGTTAATAGGAATTAATTTTAAATTTATTTCTTCCAATAAATTTTTTTTTTGGAAAATGGATCAAATTTTTTGGAATCATATGGACTAATTTCTTTAAATATGTTCCTTTTATTTTTTGATATTATGAATAATAGCTTTAGTAATTTTATATATACCACGGTTAAAGGGTAAATCTGGTAATGGTAAAAACAATATTATTAAAAAATTAAACTACCCTACCACATGGCGTAGTCCTATTTGATGAGATATTTCTGACCATGGGAATCCTTGGGTATATTTTTTAAGGCCATGGAGCCACTTGGGAATGACAATGACATATTATAATAATTAATTTAATGTAAAGAGAAATGTAATATAAACTTGTATATTATAACTAACAAAATATTTATATGGGGTTATATATGTGATATATTCAACAATAAATAGTAATTATAAAGATTAAAATATTTCTAACATCATTAGATATTATTTATTATTTTTATATATTTAATAAATGAATTTAATTATGGAAAAATTATGATTTAGTGATTGCTTCATTATTAAAAAATCCAAATAAATGATGTTATAAATATTATAATAAATTTAATTTGATTATGTTGATGGAATAAAAGATCTTCTTATATGATATTTACAAATTATCTTTGATTTAATGGATTTTGTAATAAGAAATCAAGTTTTTATGACATTAACAAAAATTGATTACTAAGAAGTTTGAAAATTGACATAAATGAGTTTAATAAAAAAACTAGTTAATGATATAATATTACTAGAAATATATGATTCATAATGTGGAAAATATAATGTTATTAATGAAATTAATGATCCACTTGTGTGTCTCTTGTCCTCTTATAGTAACAATAGTAACCCTATACTGTGAAAATACAAGAAGACATGGTAAGAAATAATGTTTTTAACTAAGGACTATAGTTAAAGGGTATAGTAAATTTTATGACCGAAACATGTCTAAAACCTATTGGTTAAGAGTATTTAGACCCATTATAATCTAATATTCGAAATATATCACATTATAATAAATAGAAATGGAAAATAATTTTTTAATAAATTAAAATTTTATGACATTCATAAAGTGCCCCTCCTCCCTCTTATAAAAGTCCACCACATCTACCCACTAACTCACACCAATCAAGCCTCTGGGTTCATCCAAATTCTACTAAAAAACTTCCAAGATCTCTCCATTCATTCTATAATCATTACCTTGGACATAATAAAATTAAACAAAGCCTTTTGTCTCAAATCAACAAAAGTTACCTGATTTTGAGGTAACATCTTCTCTCAAGTTCCTTTCTTTTATTTTTCTTCTCCACTCCCTACATATTTCAAAATATTTGATTAAATAAAAAAACAACATCTTAAATATAAAATATTTTTTATTATATGTATTTTAACTACACTTACACACACCTCCATCTAATGGAAACGAACATATTTTTTCTATGTACAACGAACTATTGCCTCACGAAACAATGATTGTTCAATTTCCTCCAACCACCTCCCATGGTGTCCATTATGATGGATATATATTTCAAAATTATATATATATATATATGTAATATTTTTATTTTATTTAATATTTTTTTATTTACATCATACCTTTATGCTTTCTATAATGTATAACTATGATAATTTCATTCGAGGAAGTACAGATTACCTTCCCCTCAAAGTGATTTGACTCGGTCATGCCATTCCTGGGATGTATACAGTTTGGAATTAATGAACATATTTAACATATATAACATAGATATTATAATGTAATTATAATATAATTAAATATCATTTAGTTTAAATTCAATTAATATGACAAAAATGAAAATAGCCTTCATACGTACGTACGACATACCACCTCCATGAATGGTGATTTTCATTTCATTTCTAGAAATGTTATGGACTATTATAAATACATATACACTAGATATATATTATATTTAAATCCTAAATATTATTCATGAGAAGATGTAATTTTTTACAACATGTACAATTTACATCAAAACAAGGTCATTTTCCACTCATGTACAGAATATCGACAAAATGATCGATATTAACATAAATAATTATGTAACTATTATAAAATTGTAATAAGTGATATAAAGGGAATACTAAAAATTTAAAGGGTTATAAAACAACTATAAATTAACTGAGGTTTATTATTTAGCAATAACAAAGAACATACATGATGATTTTGACTCAAGGTAATGGGATTCTTAAATCAATATCTATTCATTTAGTTAAATATCAACGTTATTGGTTTTACATGTTTCAATAATATGTGTGAATGTCCTATGATTTTTTTATACTTAATACACACTTATATTGGGTTTATATATAATTTTCACACAAAATTATGTCATTTATTTATCATTAATATGATGATATGATCTTCGTAAAACATTTCCTCTCAATTGATATTATATTATGATTTATTTGTTGTTCTCCAACGATTCACTTATATATAGTGTATACACTGCCCTTTGAAATATTATATCATGAATCACTTTATTATAATGATATTTTAATATTTTCTAATTTTGTTATTTAATTATTTATATTCAATTATTTTCTAATGTGGTAAGAGACTTTTGACTAAATTTTTTTTTAATGTTTTAAAGATTTATTCTTTAAAACATTCCCATTAATGACTATTTTTTCAAAGTGGTTTTGAGGATTAATTTACATGGGCATATATGTTTTAAAATTTTAATTATTTTAATTATTTTAAAATTTTCCAAGTTTTATGGGACACTTTGATTCAAATATTTAATAATTAAAGGTTTTAATTGGTTTTGAAAATGGATTGAATATTTCTATATCATGAATTTATTTATTATTATTTATGACTGAAAATGTTTATAATTTCAATCTTTTAAGAGTAATTATTATGTAATGGTACGTGGACATTTGAGATGTGGTTATGTGATAAACCAATTATGTGTAGTTCTGTGATATACCTAGGGTAGATGAGCCATCAAAATCTCTTCAATGCATTGGGTAATGTGGAAAAAGTAATCATTAAGGTATCTCCTAAGAGATTTTGGGAATATACTGTCATGAGTTTTAAAAACATAACCCTGAAGTTACTCCCTATATAGTTGTGAAATCTATAAAGTATGTATGTTTTGGATTCCATATGTTACCTTTATGATTTAATATTTCTATCAGTTATTAATGATTCTTATGATTTCATGAGGAATGATAATGATATTGTGTTTTATGACTAAAAAGTATGATTTCATTGATTTGTATGTATTCAGGGACTCATGTATTCTTTCCCTATTTTATATCCCTTCTAAATCTTTTTATGCCCATCCCATGTTTTTGGAAATTTTTTAATAGGGTATAATGAAGGGAAATAGAAAGGATAAATTCAATAATATTTATTTAACAAGTAAATTATCGTTGTTTTATTTGAGGAATTTTATTATTGTGAAAAAAATGGATAGAGAATAAGCGGTTGCTTTTTAATTTTTGAGATATAATTTAATAGATATGGCCTAATTATCTAAAACTTTATACTTGAAAAGATCCTCAATATGAATTCTTAACAAAACTCAAGATTATGAAATAATTTATAATAGGGACTTATAAAATCCCTCTATTGTTTTCTTCATGTAATAAAATTTTGAGGATTAAATTATTTTAATGGAGTAGAATATAGCGACATGAAATTTTAGACATTCTAAAACTGATGTTATGTTATATAATTTATGTTTCACTCTACACCTAATGATAATGAAAAATTTCATATTAATTGAAATTGTTTAACGGGTTTTTAATAAAGGCAATAATGGTAAACCATTAAATATATAGAAGGTAAATAAATAATTTTATAAAATATTGAAATGTTATGTTTCAATAATTTTTTCTTTATAATTTTTTTAAATTTAATTTTTTAAATTATAGAAATTAAATTTCATATTTTTTTAATTCCCCACATAAATGTTAATATATTATGTATTCTTATGTTTATTTTGAAAAGAAAACTTTTCCATATGAAAATAATTTTTTAAAGGAAAAAAAATTAGGTTTTTATCATTGTATAAGATTATCCCAGATGAAAATAATAATTCTAAGAAATAAAATATTTATTTAAGGACTAACATTATTCATTTTAATATATTATTTAAAATTATAATCCAATGTCCAATAATTTTTAAACTATATTAAAATGATACTTTAATAAGAAAAGATTTTTATTATCATCAACTAAATAATTATTAAGATAATGAAATGTGTTGTTTATTTTCTTTGAAATCCAAAAAAATAGATAAAAAATAATCAAATTATTTCATTAAAATTTTAATTCATGAAAATATAATATTATTTAAAAATCTGCCACTTAAAAGTATAGCATAAGATTAATTTTTACATGATTATGTTTTTTTTCTCAAATTAAAATTTCACACCTATTTAAATTTTAGGTGTAAAAAGTAATTAAAATTTTTTAATAAGATGTTTCAGATTTGGTAAATAGTTCGAACCATAATTTTTGTGACTTAATGTTAAATATTGTTGATAAAAAATTAATTACTAAGGTAAAACATGATTTGTGTTCAAGTTAAAAGTAAAAACAAGTGTAATCAATTATACCTTTCCTCGAAATGAATTTATGGGTGGATTTTTACCTTTTTTATACCAACATCCCTATTTTTTAACTTTTATTAATTGATTATAGAAATCAATGATTTTAATACATAGATATTACATTATTTAGATTCAAATTCATTATAATTCATAGACACGTTCTTGAGGATGACAATGTTTTAGTGATTTTAGAGACTATATGTAAAATATTATTCTTTATTGAATGATATTCATTATTTCCATAAAATTCCCTCCCATTTATTAATATTCATATACATACCCTTCATAATACCATTCATCATATCCTTGTGAATGGAATAATAATAAAGGGCGATCTTAGATGACCAAAAGGGGAAATAAGGAAAAATATATAGACATTTATCTATTACAAGTGAGTGAAAAAGTTAGAAAAAAAGTTGAAAACCATACCCTAAATATCAAAGATAAAAATCATGATTTATTATATAAATATTAAATGTTCATAAGAAATTAATTATAATAAAATAATGTTATATGATCTATGAGAGCACAAAACTAACATGATACATGGAATTTTTATATAGATATCATAATAGAAAATTATTTACATTATAGTAAATGCTCACTAATAAGTCTATTATAGTGGAATTGGTTCACTCCCAAAAATATAATATTTGACAAATACTCACTACGTATACCATCATAGTAGATAGAGTCCCATAATGAATCAGGTTCAATACCCATATCATTCAGGTCCATCTCATGAGATATAAATCAGTACCCAATGAATTCCATTGAAATATAGGTCCCAAGTTTAACAAAATGAAAATAAGAATTATGTGTGACACAATATCATAAAAATTTAATCAAAAAATATCTCATGAAGTTAAATGGGTTTTATGCACATATAAATTTATCAATTTTTTTAAATGAGATAGGTATAATAATCATTGCTTAATTTATCCATAGAATAAATCATTAAATTAAGAGGGATTCAAATGAATTTTGTCAGGGTGTAACCCAATGAAGAGGAATAGGATTCATTAACATTACTTCAACATAAAAATAAACAATTTATAGAAAAAATAAGAATGTTATACTTCGATCATATCGTTATTAAGGCATAGTTAAAAATCATATATGAAAATATATTTAGAAAAAAAATTTGGATTAATATGGGGAGTCGGCAGAATAGATAAATAATTAATGTTTTTTTATATACATTATTTTAAAATATTGAAAAAATAAACAGAAGAAAATGAATTTTAAACTTTCATTCTCATAAAATAATCAGATTAGAAAACAATTCACTAGTTTTTTGAGAGATAGTTTATAATATTTCAATATTAGATGCGTAAATATAAATAATCCAGATTAAATTTGAGATTATATTTTAAAAAACATTACATGCGGGTAAAACTAAATCTTAAAAACTAATGAAATAAAAAAAATAAATGAATTATAAAATATAATAAGAATTAACATACTCATGGTATTTTATTACAATGGGTCTATATACATGCCTCAAAAAATAATTTAGGTGAATAACATAACATATGTATCATTGAAGGGAAATTGAGAAAAACATTCACTAATGTTTTTTTATAATTTTGACAACACACATAATGAAATATACATCATAAAATTTATATGTAAATACCAATTATTTTTTGTTTAATAGTCCTAAAATATATTCATGAGAAATATATACACCACAATAAGATATAGGTTGTTAATATGGAATGTGTCTCACATATTCTAAGACATAAATCTCTTATCTAAAGTCTCAAATTTCTATATACTCATTCAAACCACATTAAAAATAAATATAATTTTATTTAATATATATTATAGATGTATACTTATAAATAATTACTTTTAAGGAAGCATTTACTGCAATTATTTTTTTGTTGTCCATGCATTTTTTTATTTATTTGTGGTAAAATTACATTGATCATGAAACACAATATTAATAATATTAATTATTAAATATATTCATTAAATATTAATTCATATAAATCCATAATATTTAGAGATATAAAATCAAATACAATTTTCATGGAAATATTTGGTCATATGTACGGATGAAGGCTGCGTCCATTTTCTCAAAAGATGTGAATAATGAAATAAAAACAATTTATTAGAATTAATAAATAATTTTTACATAATATATATCACATTTTTTTCATTAAAACAATCATTTTTACCATCCATGTAATGAATGTATTAATCACATCCCTTCACAAGGCGGTAGTCCACTGTAAACACGAGTGATGATATTATATTCCAAAGGAATGGATATTATGAATGTATATGTGGTATAATATTTATATATGTACAATAATATTTCAAATATCATATATATTAATTTATTAAATATTTTTATTCAACTATAACTATTTGTGATATAAAAAATAACATAGGTTTGTAAGGTGATTATGCATTGTAAACAAGAATAATACTTTTGTATCCCATTTGATTGAAGTGGATGTGGTTGTAGGTCATAACCTTAATATAAAAAATTATTAGTATATTGAAGATATTAGGTTTTTTATATAATACTATTATAAATATATATTTATGAAGGTAGATGATGAAATGAAATAAATCGCTCGGTTCGGTGTTTTACCTCTTCTTTTGTAAAACTCTATTGTTTTTTCCGGAATATTTACTTTGAAATATTTGTAACCAAAAAATTATTCTAAGCTGATATTAGTAATTAATTAATTAATTCATGTATGTATTTTATGAACCAATGATATTTGGATGTTTTAAAAAGATTAGATAGTTGGTGGAATTTTATACGCCATGTTAGTGACACACATATAATTTTTGACAAGAAAAATATATACCTATTATTTGACATGAAAATTTCTCTAAAATGGTCTATTATTAAACAAAAAAGATATAATAACTAAATAAATATATAAAATGTTTTTTATATGTTTTTATTATGTTTAGATATTATATTTTTCATTTAATCCCTGGTAAACCCATTATTGGAATAAATAATATAAATAATTTTATTATTTTTATATATTAATTATGCTCACTAATTAGTTTTACCATGTTATATAATATATATATATTTAACTAAAAATAATTAATATTTTTCCATATTATATTAATATAAATGACCAAATTTACTTATGATATGGTGAATTATATGATTTTATGTAACAATCATATGTATGAATGATTATGGATAGTATCTTATGTAACATTCAAATAATTTGGTTATCTATTTATATCTCATTATATAGTGATGGTTGAATAGAATTTGATTTTTCATGAAACTGCATGGTGCACATAAAAGGATTTGTTTTCCAAATTAATTGGAATAAATATATGGAATTTAGCATAATTGTTTTCTATGAATATGTTTTTGAATCTACAAATTTTAAATGTCCATAATTTTCAAAGTATTATAAATTTATATGATATTACATATTTTAATGTTATTTAATTTTCATATATATTGATTTCATTTCATTATATGTTTCTATGAATTTTTTTGATGACCAGTCTTTAGTATTATGCTCTTATATTTAATTCCTTAATGATTTATTTAGTTTTCTAAATTATAATATAAATACATTCTATTTTATATTACTATTATACATATCTTTTCCTTCATATTTGAGATCAAAAGGTTATGAAAAGTTGATATGTTTCTCTTACTGGTCATTCTAGGTCATCTCTACTTATTTTCCTATTTACCAGGTTATACAGATTATTTTTTTCATTTTTGATTTATATAAGTGGTTCTAGGGGTGAATGGTTATATAGAAATGACTATAAATGTTGTAAAATAATAATTTCTTTTAACATTTATTTATTATACTAAATCACTCAGTCCTTGGTTTGTGTAATGGTTTTTGGAATGTATTAATTAAACCATGAAATCAATGTTTAATTTATGTGTGATTATTTGGGTCAGCCCAATTTTTACAAATGGGATGGATTAACTATTTCTATAAATAGTTATGAGAACATTTTTGATAAATCTATCAATGTGCATATGTATTGTTTGAAAACATTATGTTTTAGTAAAGAAGAGATTGTATGGTTTTCCTACAAATAAAACCATATATGGAAATTGGTATGTGGATGAAAATATTACATTGATAAATCTAGGGGTGATATCCTAAATATTTTTTTATTTAACATTGAATAAATCTTCAACCTACTACATAATGATTTGGATTAATACTAAACATCAGGCCATAAACTCATGTTGGATATGATTAGTTAAATTATTATGTTTATCATGAATCTTTTAAAAGGAATTGAATTGATAATAAACAAGTATATCATAGTTTAACCATATGGTATCATAGATTGAAAATTTATTGGGAATATATAGAAATCCAGTAAGACATTTTAATGATTTTATGGTATAAAACAATGATTATTGTATATCACTGAATTCTATTTTTTAGAGAGAATGGATAGATCATGAGAGAATAAAGGTAAGACATATTGTGATGGGAAATACATTTATTTTAAACCTAATAAAAATTATGATTTTGGAGCTAGATGGTGAAACAGAATGATTATGCCTAATCATATTTCATGATATATTTTCAAAAATATAATTATAGATGAAGTTCCTAACATATTAAATAAGACAAAAAAGGATCATTATAGATGTTTAGGTTGGACTAATGTTTGAATAAATAAATTCCAATTTCATTTAATCCATGGAAGTGGGAATATGAACATAGGGTAATGTCTCAATGGAATGAGAATAATTTTTCAATGTGCGAAAGAAAATAATAGTGAAAACTCTAATAATGAATTCATTGAAATATATGTGGGGAATATGTGTATTATCTGAATTCAATGATCAATTATGATGGTTAACTACCATCCAAATGATGGTTATATGACATTTCAATCATTAAATATAGTGATGATGGATTAGGCACACTTATCCTCCATATAAGAGTTCGGTCTGTCATGTTAGTTTTAATTAGAATGCGACCATTAAAAATATTATTATTCTCACATTATGGGGATTTTATATGATATTGGGAATCAATAGCTATCTTGTTATATATCCCCTATAAATACAAATGTCACATTTTTTATTCTAAAATAACAAATGATTTTATATCGATGTAAGAATGAAATTTATCTTCAATGGAAACTAAATTATCATGGGTAATATTTCCCATTGAAAATATCTTTTCTTCTCAGATTACTAGAAGACACAGAACATTAAAGATATACTAATTATAAATGTTTTTTTACTCTCATCCCAGGAGTGTTTCCTAGGTTTACTCTAAATCATGATGTTGAGTTTTAAATAGAACTTATATCTGTAGTTATTCCAATTTCAAACAATCCTCCTAGAATAACCCCCATTTTACGTGGTGAATTAATTAAACAATTTCAAGAAAATTAGAAAAATTATTTTTATGCCAAAGTGCTTTAATCTGTGGTTACAAAGGATTTTTATGAAAAATAGTTAGGGATAAATAGGAATTTTTGTTTAGTATATTGAAATCAACAAGATCAGTATCATGAAAAAAATATAATATTCCCTATAATGATGATTTATAATATCCACAACTAGAATCTCATTATTTTTCAATAATTAATCCTTAAAATCTATTAAATTAATTGAGGTTACAGGGAGAATTTATATGAAATATATCATTCTACACCTAATATGGATTCTATGAATTTATAGTGATTTCATTTGGGCATAAAAATTATCCTTCCATCATTACGGATTTGATGCAAAGCTTATTAGGACATTAATTTGAAAATTTAATGTTAGCCTTTATTAATGATATTATTATATATTCTAAGATAATAGAAGAACATGATGATCATTCTGAAATTTTTACAATGAAATTATAAATAGAAAAACTATATTCCTTGTTCATTATATGTAAATTTTAGTTTTAATTATTGTCATTCTTCATCCAGTTATCACCTGTATGTGAATATATTTTAACACATCCAAGAATGATTTAATTAAAAAATAACCTACAAAAACATCTATGATTGATATATGATGTTTTCATTGATTATCTGGATACTAAAATTGTATTTTGGGAAACATATCATGATTATAAAAAGCAGTGTTTAACATGATGATTTTTATGTTACTCCAGAAAATGAAATGTATTGAAGTTGTTAATTATATTGAGAAGATATGGGTTGAAAAAACTATTATTTCAATATAATATTGTGGTGAAAGAAATATAGTTTATATTAATTCATTATTAAAATGATTATGATGTTTCCACATGAGAAATTAAAAGTAAATTTATTAATAATATATCCAATTAAACACTCATTAGATATATTTACCTACATGGGATTTAGAATTAGAAGTGGGGAAGTTTGCATTAGATGCTATGTGACCATGAAAATATGGTGAGATTGTGATATATACACTAATCAGAGGTTAAAATATACCTATAAACATAGAATGAGTTAAACATTTTCCAAAATAGTTGGTTATATTTAATAAAAAAATATGAATACTTAATACATTATCTCTGTAGAAAGAGAAAGAAAGAGGATAATGCTTAGAGTAGAAAATACCATGATACTCTATCCATAACTAGCATTGAATAAATAAAATAGTAATGGATTTATAGTGGATTAATCTTGAATTCATAATGGTTGGAGATATATCATATATTACTCATGAAAATACTCAACCATACATTCAAATAATGATCGATGAAGACTATAAAAATGATGCAGAGTTTCAGAAAGAATAAATAAATATTCTGTAGTTCAACATTTATAAAGATATGGTTTAATAGTTTTCCACATTTGTTTCTGTCCCATATTATAGTGGAACTAAGAAAGGGATATCTTGGATGATACAAATAACACATTGTTCTGTATACATACCAAAGGCACAATGATTTGTAAATATATAATGTAATACTTCTATTTCGATAGTATAAAGAGTTAAATCCTAGAGTATAAATCTCTAAGACTGGTATGATATAATGTTAAGGGATAATGGAATATTCGGAAACGTATTATTCAACCACTACCCATAATTGTATGGAAATGGAAATGGTTACCATGGACTTCACCACCTGACTCCTAAAAAAATCTTGAGGCAAAAATTCTTTATGGGTTATAGTAGATCTCCAAAAAAAATTATTGAAAATTATTACAATAAAAAAAATATTCCTCCCATGAATAAATTTCCAGGATATATATGAGGGAAGCGGTACAACTTCACTAAGTTACACTATTCATTTTATCTGAACTAGACATGAGACATACCTGATGTTTTTGTAGATATCATGAAGAAACAATATAATAAGATACAATAATTATGAAAACATATACTCATCAGATATATTTTTAGTAGGAGTGGGAAATATAAATTCTATAGCATTTGAACAGATTTTTTTAATGAATTTTTATGGTTTTTTAGAAAAACACCACACCTAGAATATTTTTCTAATATAAATACAATTTATATTATTTAATTTATATGTCCCCATATTTGGCTCCAGATTGGAACAGATGCAGGACTCTAATAATTTAAAATTAATTATGTCCTATGAAGTTAATTTCTCCTGAGCTTACAAATAAAATATGTATAATTTTAAATATATTTTGTAGAATATAAAAAATGTAATCAAATGAGTTCTGTAGATATTATTTGATGAGATATAGAGTTTTATAGTGGTGATAAGTTATTTATCAAAATATTTACAGGGAAAAATCTCCTTACATTTGTGATGAAATGGAAGCCAATCCCACGATACATTGATAGAATTAATGTAGAATATTTTTACATGGCTCTCACTCCTCATATCATCCACATTAATGATTTATTCCATGATTCATTTTTAAGGATGTACATACAAGATCTATTACATTCACTTAACTCGGAAGTTGTGAAACTTGATGATGAACACCATAATGAATCACAACCCATATATATCTTTGAACAATGAGATAATTTGTTGGGGAACAAGAACACAGATCCAACCAATGTTCTATATATAAATTACAAGTTTAAATAATCTAGGGGGAATCTATGTATATATTGATATAATTTCATTGTAAGGACCCATGTATATATAGAATAATACAATTTCATTTTTATTAATATTTATAAATAAGATAATAATTTTATGTTAAAGGGGATACTTTTTCCCATAGTGTACTGAACATGAAACAATTGGTTTCTCTGAAATTTTATGTTGCACACAACATTGAGTTAGATAAAAATATAATTCATAAAATATTATTAATATTTTAAATGGTAGTTAACTCATAGCCGTTGGAATGGGGGGAATGAATTTTATAAACTAAATATTGATATATAGTTTAAACATGTTAAATTAATGAATCACTGGATAACAAATGTTTTATAAATGGATATAAAAATTTATTAAATATGTAGGATGTGTTTTTATGAAATTATTTTTAATAATTTATTAATTGTGTTTAAAAAATAATATCACTTTTTATGGATCTTTATTTATTTAGAAATTTATTTTATATATTCAATGAAATGTTTTAAATTCATCTTATATGTTTTCTTTATATTAAATAAGAACAAATTTATTTTTTCGTATAAAAGAAGTATTTTTCTTAAAATTCAGTTTTACAATCTTTTGATGGAGAACCCTTTTTAAAAATTGTTTTTTCACTTTTATATGTTCTATTTGAAAAAATGAAATTTTTCCATAAAAGCGGGATATCAAAAATATCTTTGGAAATTAATTGTGGTAATTCTTTTGTTAAAGTTCACTTTTAAATGAATATTCAAAAAATACCGCATTTTAAGTCAAAATTGTCTTTTAAACAAATTTATTTATCTAGATAGATTTTAAATTTAATTTGTTTTAATGTGAAATTGGGTAATTGTTTTATAATTTAATTCACTAATTTTCATTGGATATAATTTCACCTTGAAATTGGACAAAAACTTATGTCAATCGTATAACATTATTTACTTCTTAAAAACCCACTTTTTCAGTTTGGTTAATAGGAATTAATTTTAAATTTATTTCCTCCAATAACGTGTTTTTATTTTTAAAAAATGGATCAAATATTTGGAATCATATGGTCTAATTTATTTAAATATTTTACTTTTATTTTTTGATATTATGAATAGTAACTTTAGTAATTTTTTATATTCCACGGTTAAAGGGTAAATCTGGTAATGGTAAAAACAATATTATAAAAATATTAAACTACCCTACCACATGTCATTATCCTATTTGAAGAGATATTTCTTACCATGGGCATCCTTGGGTATATTTTTGAAGGCCATGGAGCCACATGGGAATGATAATGACATGTTATAATAATTAATTAAATTTAAGGAGAAAAGTAATATAAACATGTATCTTCTAACAAACACAATATTTATATGGGGTTATTTATGTGATATATTCAACAATAAATAGTAATTATAAAGATTAAAATATTTCCAACATCATTGTATGTTATTTATAATTTTTATATATTAAATTAATTAATTTAATTAGGACACAATTATGATTTAGTGATTGCTTCATTATTAAAAGATTCAAATAAATGATGTTATAAATATTATAATAACTTTAATCTGATTATGTTGATGGAATGTCATGACCCCCTCCCACCAAAGATTCCCCCCTTGAGCTGTAAATGGTGAAAGGGAGATAATGACCCCCGAGTCCCGGCTCCAGTAGGCCCCAGAGTGGCGACTAGAACCAAGGGTATGAGTTTTCACAAATATGGGAGGCATTACCCTATTTTTATTATTTAAGATCGGGAAATAGGATGAGTCAAAAACAAAAATAAAAAGATAACAAGTAAATGGAAATAAACCCAAACCAATCCCACATGCATGTTTAAACAATTCTGAATCAAAGTACAGGTACATGAAATCTCAAAAGTAAAATATCAAAAGAAACAAGAGTTCAGATAAATGCAAAAACTCCAACTGTCCTGACTAGTAGGATTCTGCACGACCCTAGTAGTCCTCCTGGAAACCTGAAAGTAAACGTAGGGTGAGCATACAAGTATATTTAGTAGGGAAACCTAAATCCATCATGCACAAGTGGGGAGACATCCTATGTCCCATGAGAACAACAGAAGAAACCAAAACCTAGAAAGGAATTCAATCCACCCAACCTCACCAGCCACACTCACCAAAAACACAAAAAAACTAGAAGTAGTATATAAGAACAAGAGTATTGGGTACCCCGCACCATTTCCCACTAGCTAGCTGGTCTTCCTAACTGCGAACGTCCTGACGCTTCCACACTCTTCCCGCTCGCACACACCTGGGCCTCACAACCACACATCCCACCCGCACACACCTGGGCCTCACAACCACATATCCCGCCGGCACACACCTGGGCCTCACAACATCGTATCCCTCCCGCACACACCTGGGCCTCACAACCGCATATCCCACCCACACAGACCTAGGCTTCTTCTCGAAGATTCTTGGGAAATTGTAAATCTTCCTCAAGAGTCTTGGGCTAAAACCACCCCAATCGAAACCTACCTGAAGGGTCTTGGGTGTAAGGTCGCCTCAAGACATCAAAGCCTATGGAAGAACGAGTTGGAAGGATCTAGTAACTAAGGGGTAAACACCCTCTCCCAAGAAATGGGAGTGTTTGACACTAAGTTCTCAATGTGGGTGGGGTGCAACAAAAAACAAAGATATAGATATATATATGTATACAAAACACACAACCCAACCTATGGCTTCAAAACAGAGAACTGAGCACATGCCTCGGCACTGCTACAAAGAATCATGAATACAACAAACAACCCTAACCCCATTTAGGTTTTCATGTTTCAACATAATTATCTTATTAGTTCTTTAACTTCTAAGAAATTACCTATAACCAACCACGTCAATCGTTTGTAAAAAATATTCCTACCATCCATATATCAAGTTAAGAAAATACAAGAAACACAAAAAGTCCCTTCTTATTAAGAAACGAACTCCATTTATTATTATTCCCGATTTAATACCATGCCCCACCATTTATTAACTCTTACACTTTCATTTATTATTCACAACCCACTGTTTGTTCACATTTAAACCCAACCCTGCAGCCCTGCTGCCAACCACCATAACCACAAACACACCGAAACTCGTACATCATCAACCCTTGATACCATTTATTGCATCCCCACTACCCATCACCAACATATCATTCACACCAACCCACAACCATGACAACGGCAGCCCCACTTCTCACCCGATCCACAACAACCCAGAAAACACACCATTCACATAAAATAAACCCTAATCAGCACCCACATATTTATTATTTCAATTTTTTTCAACCGGGGTGATCTCACAAGGGATCCAGGTATTTAATAATCCAAATTTAAGTGATTAACCAATTTCCACATTCAACAATGTTTCCATCCATAAATGGTCTATAAAGAGAAGGCAGCATTTAATTGCGCATGAAAAGTCCCCCAACGACCGTGATTTTCAGTAGGCATAAGCCTATTCAATTCACAACATAATATCACAGGATATAAATAATGTAACTGCATTAAAAAACTTCCCATCCCCGTTATGTATTCAAGTTATTATATTTATTAAACTGGTTCAAATTTGTTTCACGTAAACAAGAGGACACCCACCCCGCATGTTTCACAATTTAGAGAGACGAAGGTAAGAGCCCTACCTCAACAGGTTCTGATCACAATGCTCCCTTAGATCAACTTTAGAAGACGTTCTTCAGCATCCATAGCTTCTTGGAAAAACCTGGAAAAACATCCTTGGGTGGAAGCTGGGAAGGAAAGGCCAAGGGGAAAGCAACAGATCCAAGCTCAGAACTTCTGCCTCGTCGTTACTATACCGTGGCCGCTGACGGATCGTAAATCGGAGCTCGGACGAAGAAGTTATAGAGGAAAGGATCCTTGGAGTCTCTTGGGAGAGCTTTTCTCGAAGGAGAGGGGAGTATATGAGTGCTTTGAAAATTATTGGAGGACCCATCCTTTTATTGGTGAGAAAAACTAAAGTACACAGCGTGTACTTTAAAGTACACTGCGTGTACACAACCATTTCAAACGGTCACCACGCAGCTTCTAACACAGCCTTCAATGCGGAACACGGTCGTTGACTGTTCAGCACACGGTTTGAGGGTAACTCATACGTAGGGAGGAACTACATGGTGTGTAGTATTGTATACATGGCGTGTACTCATTTATTTCACACGGAAAGGACACGGCTTCAATACGGCACATGACCGTTGACTGTTCAACACACGGTTTCAGGGTAATGCATACGCGGGGAGGAACTACACAGCATGTAGTATTGTCTAAATGGCGTGTACTCATTTATTTCACACGGCAAGGACATGGTTTCAACACAGGGTATACCTGGAAAGGTGGTACACGGCGTGTACTCACACTACACGGCGTGTAGTTACAAAATTATGAAAAGTGTGGGAAAAGTCCCTTCTATCCTCCAGAACACTTCATGACCCTCTTTTTGACAAAGGAAAGGGCCGAAGAGGTCCGAGCCATTACATCAGATACCTATTAAATCATTCTCATCCCTGGGAATTCAAAACCAACCCAGAGGAACCCAACAAGATACCTTTTAGGGCTCTAGTTATAACAGGAACCGAACCAACAACCCTAATCATAGGTGTTTGAAATTCCTTCTCCTATGTCAAGATATTATCCACTCTTGGTGGCACTAAATCACTTTAACAGGATTAATCGCATCCCCATTAATGCATCTTGAATAAGGATTGGGTCTTAACACAACCATATATTAGAATTTCCAGCTTACACTACCCCCCAATACTATGCAACCAACACACTTCCCGAACACATGGTTTGGTGAAATTCCTTCTCCCATGTCTAGATATTATCCACTTTAGGCGGTACTGACTCACCCACACAGGTTTAATCTCATCCGCATTAATTCATCTTGATTAAGGATCAGGTTTTTCCCTTCCCCACACATCCTGACATGTTACACACTTCCAGAGAACATGGAAAAAAATCCTCACAACTAACAAGACAAGCATTCCATATATCAACGTACAGAGTATAACATCAAAACAAAGCTCAGAAGAACAAGGAAAAAAACAAGTCAAAACAACTCCGGGTACTGAGCATGCATCTGGCCCTCCCTCTCCCAAATGCTCTCCTCGAGGCCACCATACCCCCACAACACACGAACCAAGGTGATGGTTTGTCCACGGAGCAACTTCTCTTTACGATCCCCGATTCTGACTCGTCGTTCTTTGAAGGTCGCATCGTCTCCCATATCCAATTCTCCCCAGTCGATAACTTGAGAGTCGCCGTGTAAGTACCGACGAAGCCAAGAGATGAGGAAGATGTCATGAACCTTATCCAACTGAGGTGGCAAGGCTAGTTGATATGCCACCTCGCTGACTCGCCTCAGCACCTCAAAAGGTCTGATGAAACTAGGGGAGAGCTTACTCCCTTTCCCAAACATCCATTACCCCTGTCGAGGGGAAACCTTCAAGAACACATGATCTCCCACATCGAACTCCAAGGGTCTCCTCTAATGATCATCATAAGACTTCTATCGGTCCTAAGCTGCTTTCATCCTCTCATGCACAAGCTGGACTTTCTTTGTGGTGCTCTATACTACCTATGGCCCAAGAACACCTGTCTCCCCAACCTCTGCCCAGAAAATGGGTGAACGACATGGTATTCCATACAAAGCCTCAAATGGTGCCATGCCAATATTAGAGTGGAAGTTGTTGTTGTGTGTGAACTCTACTGAAGGAAAGTGTCGCACCCATGATCCTCCGAAATCCAGAACGCATGCTCACAACATGTCCTCCAATGTAGGGATAGTCTGCTCTGTCTTCCCATCAGTCTGGGGGTGGAAAGAAGTGCTAAGGTGTAGCTGGGTGCCAAAAGAATACTGCAACCCCATACAAACTTATGAGGTAAACTGAGTATCCCGGTCTGAGATGATAGTCTTTGGAACTCCATGAAAATGCACCACCTTGTCTACGTACCTCTGTGCTAAGGTACTCACCAGGCCCGACTCCTTAACTGCTAAGAAGTGAGCCGATTTTGTCAGTCGATCCACCACTACCCAGATATCATCATAACCACCCTAATCTCTAGGTAGTCATGTGATGAAGTCCATCGAAATGTCATCTCACTTCTACTTGGGGAAATCAAAAGGATGCAACAAACCACTGGGATCATGGGGTTCAGCCATTACTTGCTGACACACTAGGCACTTAGCCACAAACTCTACCACTGCCCGTTTCACCCCAGGCCTCCAAAACTGTTCCCTCAAGCCTCGATACATTTTTGAAACTCCCAGATGCACCTCCAAGGCTGAGCTACGAAACTCACGGTGAACTCCCTCATGCATCGACTCTAGAACAAACAACTTTCCATGAAAAAGCATCTGATGTCGGTGGTCCACTGACCATGCTTCTGGAGCGTTTCCCTGATCGACACGATCTTGCATTACTTCCGCCTTGGAGTCCCCCCACTGAGACTCTTACACCCACTGCAAATAGGAGGATTTCACCATCATCTGAAACAAATAGCCTCTAACACCCTCTACCCTTGCATCCAAGTGCAAGGCAGACAACACTCCCATTGCTTTCCAAGAGTCAGCAGACTATAGAACTACTTCCTTATGCGACTTACTACTCAATGAATCAACCACAACGTTTCTCTTACCTTCAGTGTAAGAGATATCGAAGTCATAGTCTTGGAGAATCTCGACCCATCTCTGCTACCGTAAGCACAGGTCACGCTAGGAGAAGATATTATGTAAGCTCTTGTGATCTGAGAAGACCACAAAGTGCTCCCCAAAGAGGTAATCTCGCCACAACTTTAGTGCGAACACTACTGCTGCAAGCTCTATTTCATGGGTGGCATAGTTACGCTCGTAAGGGTGTAACTGCCTAGAACCATAACAGATCACACCCTTCTTCTGAATCAGTATGCACCACAAACCAAGGCCAGAAGAATCACAAAACACCTCATACAACATCCCTTCCTCTGGAAACCTGATTACTGGATCACTGACAAACTTCTCCTTCAGGTAGTCGAAAGCTTTATGGAACTGCTCGCACTATAGGAAGACCTGTTTCTTCCTAGTCAAAGATTTAAATGGAGCAGCTACTCGAGATAAGTCTTAAATGAACCTTCGATAATAACCTGCTAACCCTAGGAAACTATTAACTTCTGCCACACTCTTGGGTGCCACCCAAGAAACAATTGCCTCCACCTTCGACGGGTCCACTGACACTCCATGTTGAGACACTACGTGCCCAAGGAAGTGTACTTATTATGTCAATAACTTACACTTCGACAATTTCTCATAATGCTGGTGGCGTCGAAGGACTTACAAGACTGCCGTGAGATGCTCAACGTGCTCCGCCTCTGATCTTGAGTAGATCAGGATGTAATCGATAAACACAACGATGAAGCGGTCCATAAACTCTCAGAAGACAAAGTTCATAAGTCCAATGAACCCAGATGGTGCATTCATAACTCCAAACAGCATCACTACAAATTCAGAGTGCCCATACCTGCACCTGAAAGCCATCATTGAGATGTCATTGTCATTTAACCTCAGCTGATGATATCCAGATCGTAGATCAATCTTAGAAAACTAACATGCTCCCCAAAGTTGGTCGAAGAGATCATCTATTCTTGGAAGGGGGTAACGGTTCTTGACCGTTACCTAATTAAACCTTCGGTAGACTATGTATAGCCTGAGACCACCATCTGCCTTCTTCACAAACAAAACTAGAGAAACCCATGGCAACACACTTGGTCGAACAAACCCATTTTCCATCAGATCATCAATATGAATCCGCAACTCCCGCAACTCTGAAGGTGTCATCTGATAAGGGGCCATCGAAATCGGACGGGCACCGGGCTGTAAGTCTATCCCAAACTCAAAGTCACATCAGGGGGTAGAGTCACAACCTCCTTGGGAAAACATCGAGGAACTCCCCAACAACCTCTGGGACATCCATCATCTCTGTATCAGTTGAAATCACTAATAGCCCGCCTAACAAGGAAAGGAGAGACTTCACATGCCGACTTCATTCCTAATAGCTCCTCTCACCAAAAAAAGATATATGATGCCCATCCACATCAGGGAAAATGACTCTTCTTCGGAAGCAGTCGATAATGGCACTAATAGAAAACAACCAGTCGATTCCTAGGATGACATCGTATGGCTGCATCTGTAGCAAAAGAATGTCCCCACTAGATCGATGTGGTCCCAACATCAGTCCACATCCCAGGCACACACAAGATATGCTGGTCTAGCCTCTAACTGGTGTACTCAGCACCAGTGGTATGAAATGTCTCTCTACATCTAGTCCCAAGGCATGGGCTAGACCAGGTGCAACAAAGGAGTGTGAAGCTCCCGAATCGAACAAGGCAGAAACTAGACTGCTGAACAAACAAATCGTACCTCGCACCACCTCTGGTCCTGGCGGAGCTGCCAACTTTGATGTGTGGAACTGTCCGCATCCCACTCCTCTTCCTTTTTGTTGATGTCCAGGTGCCATAGTTGTACGTTAAACAAAGATCGCCTCAGCCCAAGTAGTAAGGAAATTTTCTCAAGCTTTCATTTTATCATTTTATTTAAATTTCTTTCCCAAAACACTCAAATCAAGTAAAACACAATCATGATGATGAATGTACCTTCTCTAGTGTCTCTACCCTACAATCAATGTAATATCACTTAGTCATTCGGTAGGCTCAGAGTCCTTGCATAGGATCATGGGGGCCCAAAATCTCGTGTCCTTGACAATCTTCCATGGCCTATGTCATGCACCCAGATCCGCCAACACTGTTTCCCTACCATCCCATGAAATCCTCACTGTGCCTAACTCCAAACTCCATCCTATCTCTCAACCTGGCCTCTGATACCATTCTGTCACAACCCCCTCCCACCAAAGATGCCCCTCCTGAGCTGGTAATGGTGAAATGGAGATAATGACCCCCAAGTCCCAGATCAAGTAGGCCCCGGAGTGGTGACTAGCACCAAGGGTATGAGTTTTCACAAATACGGGAGGCATTACCCTTTTTTATTATCTAAGATCGGGAAATAGGATGATTCAAACACCAAAAAAAAAAAGAGAACAAGTAAATGGAAATAAACACAACCCAATCCCACATTCTTGTTTAAACAATTCTGAATCAAAGTACAAGTACAAGAAAGATCAAAAGTACAATACCAAAAGAAACAAGAGTACAACAAACTGCAATAACTCTAACTTTCCATACTAGTAGGGTCCCGCACGACCCTGGTATTCCTCCTGGAAACCTGAAAATAAATATAGGGTGACCATACAAGTATACACAGTAGGGAAACCTAATGCTCTCGTGCACAAGTGGGGAGACATCCTAATGGCCCGTGAGAACAACAGAAGAAACCAAAACCTTTCAAGGAATTCTATCCACCCAACCTCACCAGCCACACTCACCAAAAACACAAAACAACAGGTAGTAGTATATAAGAACAAGAGAATTGGGTACTCCGCACCATTTCCCACTAGCTATCTGCTCTTCCTAACGACGAACGTCTGGATGATACCGCACTCCTCGCGCCCACATACACCTGGGCCTCACAACCACGCATCCCGCCCGCACACACCTAGGCCTCACAACTACGTATCCCGCCCACACACACCTAGGCATCACAACCATGTATCCCGCCCGCACACACCTGGGCCTCACAACTTTGTATCCCGCCCGCACACACATGGGGATAATCCTGAAGATTCATGGGAAACAGTAAATCTTCTCGAAGAGTCTTGGGCTAAAACCACCTCAATCGAAACCTACCCAAAGAGTCTTGGGTGTAAGGTTTCCTCAAGCCATCATAGCCTCTGGAAGAAGGAGCAATAAGGATATAGTAACTAAGGGGAAAACACCCTCTCTCATGAAATGTGAGTGTTCGGCACTAAGTGCTCAACATGGGTTGGGTGAGACAAAACAAAAATATACAGATATATATATATATGTATACAAAACACACAGCCCAACCAATGGCTTCAAAATAAAGAACTGAGCACATGCCTCGGCATTTCTACTACGAAGAATGCATACAACAAACAAACCCAATCCCATTTAGGTTTTCATGCTTCAACAGAAGTAGTTTATTAGTTCCTTAACTACTGGGAAATTATCCACAACCAACCACATCAATCGTTCGTAAAACATATCCCTGCCATTCACAAATCAAGTTAAGAAAACACAAGCAACACAACAAGTCCCTTATTATTAACCAACCAACCCCATTGATTATTATTCCTATTCCATTACCATGCCCCACCATTCATTAACTCTTACACTCTGATTTATTATTCACCACCCAATGTTCGTTCACATTCAAACCCATCCCTGCAGCCCCGCTGCCAACCACCATAACCACAAACACACTGAAACTCGTACATAATTAACCCTTGATACCATTTATCGCAGCCTGACTTCATATCACAAACATATCATTCACACCAACCCACAACCAAGCCAACCGTAGCCCCACAGCTCACCTGATCCAAAATAACCCACAAAACACCCCCTTCACATAATATAAACCCTATTCATCACCCACATGTTTATTATTTCGGTTTTCTTCAAATGGGGTGATCACACAAGGGTTCTAGGTATTTAATCATCCAACTTTATGTGATTAACCAATTTCCACATTCAACAAAGTTTCCATCCATAAACGGTCTAGAATGATAGGGAAGAATTTAATTTCCCAAGCAAAGGCCCCCAACGACCATGATTTTCAATAGGCATAAGACTATTTAATTCACAAAATAATATCATAGGATATAAATAACGTAACTGTGTTCACAAACTTCCCATCCCCGTTATATAAGCCAGTTATTATCTTTATTAAAATGGCTCAAATGTGTTTCATGTAAACAACAGGAAACCCACCCCGCATGATGCAAAATTTAGAGAGACGAAGGTAAGAGCCCTGCCTCAATACGTTCTGATCACAACGCTCCCTTGGATCAACATTAGAAGACGTTCGTCGGCGTCCATCACTTCATGGAAAAACCCGGAAAAGCCTCCTTGGGTGGAAGCCGGGAAGGAAAGGATGAGGGGAAAGCATCAGATCCAAGATCAGAAGTTCCACCTCTTCGTTACAATCCTGTGGCCACTGATGGATCGTAAATTGGAGCTCGGATGAAGAAGTTATGGAGGAAAGAATCCTTGGAGTCTCTTGGGAGAGCTCTGCTCAAAGGAGAGCGGAGGAGAGGAGTGCTTTGAAATGAGAATATGACCCCTCCTTTTATAGGCGAGAAAAACTAAAGTACAAGATGTGTACTTTATAGTACATGGCATGTACTCGGCCATTTCACACGGTCACCACGCGGCTTCCAACACGGTCTAGAATGCGGCACGCGACCATTGACTGGTCAACACATGGTTTGATGGTAACGCATATGAGGGAATGAACTACACGGCTTGTAGTATTGTCTACACGGAGTGTACTCATTTATTTCACATGGCAAGGACACGGCTTCAACACGGTACACGTCCATTGACTGGTCAACACACGGTTTGAGGGTAATGCATATGCGGGGAGGAACTACATGGAGTTTTGTATTGTCTACATGGCGTGTACTCATTTATTTCACACAGTAAGGACATGGCTTCAACACGGGGTATACATGGAAAGGTGGTACACGATGTGTACTCATACTACATGGCATTTAGTTACAAAATTCTGAAAAGTGTGGGAAAAGTCCCTTCTACCCTCCAGAACACTTCATGATCCTATTTTCAACAAAGTAAAGTGTCAGAGAGGTCCGAGCCATTACATGGAATAAAAGAACTTCATATATGATATTTACAAATTATCTTTGATTTAATGGATTTGGTTATAAGGAATCATTTTTTTATGACATTAACGAAAATTGATTACTAAGATGTTTCAAAAATGACATAAATGAGTTTAAAAAAAACTATTTTAGTTAATGATATAATCTTCCTCAAAATATATATGATTCATAATGTGACAAATATAATGTCAATAATGGAATTAATGATCCACTTGTGTGTCTCTTGTCATCTTATGCTAACAATAGTAACCATATACTCTGAAAATACAATAAGACATGGTAAGAATTATTGTTTTTAACTAAGGACTATTGCTAAAGGGAATAGTAAATTTTATGACCTAAACATGTCTAAAACCTATTGGTTGAGATTATTTAGACCCATTATCATATTATCTTCAAAATATATCACATTATAAATAGTAAAAAATGAAAATAATTTTGTAATAAATTAATATTTTATGACATTCCTAAAGTGCCCCTCCTCCCTCTTATAAAAGACCACCACATCTACCCACTCACTCACACCAATCAAGCCTCTGGGCTCGTCAAAATTCTACTAAAATAAAATCCAACATATCTCCATTCATTATAGAATTATTACCTTGGACATAATAAAATTAAACAAATCCTTTTGTCTAAAATCAGCTGAAGTTACATTATTTTGAGGTAACATCTTCACCCATGTTCCTTTCCTTTATATTTCTTCTCCACTCCCTACAAATTTCAAATATATTTAATTAAATAACAAAAAAATATCTTAATTATAATATATTTTTTATGACATGTATTTTAACTACACATACACAAACCTCCATCTAATGGATACGAACATACTGTTTCTATGTACAGCGAACTACTGCCTCACGAAACACTGATTGTTCAATTTCCTCCAACCACCTCTCATGGTGGCCATTATGAAGGATATATATTTAAAAATTATATATATATATATATAATATTTTTATTGTCTTTAATATTTTTTTTATTTACAGCATACCTTCATGCTTTCTATAATGTATAACTACGATAATTTTATTCGAGGAAGTGCAGATTACCGTCCCCTCAAAGTTATTTGACTCGGTCTTGCCATTCATGGGATGTATAAAGTTTCTAATTAATGAACATAGTTAACATATATAGCATAGATATTATAATGTAATTATAATATAATTAAATATCATTTAGTTTAAATTCTTTTAATTTGAAAAAAAAATGAAAATAGCATTCATACGTACGTATGAGATACCGCCTCCATGAATGGTGGTTTTCATTTCATATCTAGAAATGTTATAGACAATTATAAACACATAAAAACTAGATATATACTATATTTATACCCTGAATATCATTTCTGAGAGGATGTAATTTTTTACAACTTGAAAAATTTACATAAAAATAAGGTCATTTTCGACTCATGTACAGAATATCGACAAAATGACCGATATTAAATTAAATAATTTTGTAACTAATATAACATTGTAATAAGTGATATTAAGGGAATACTAAACATTGAAAGGGTTATAAAACAAGTATAAATTAACTAATATTTATTATTTAGGAAGAACAACGAACATATATGATGATTTTGACTCAAGGTAATGGGATTCTTAAATCAATGTATATTCATTTAGTTAGATATCAATGTTATTGGTTTTACATGTTTCAATAATATTTTTGAATGACGTATGATTGTTTTATACTGAATACACACTTATATTTGGTGTATATATAATTTTCACACAAAATTATGTCATTTATTTATCATTAATCTAAGGATATGATCTTCATAAAACATTTCCTCTAAATTCATATTCTATTGAGATTTATTTGTTGTTATCCACCAATTCACTTCTATATGGTGTATACACTCCCCATTAAAATAATATATCATGAGTAACTTTTTTATAATGATATTTTAATATTTTTTAATGTTGTTATTTAATTATTTATATTCAATTATTTTATAATGTGGTACGAGACTTTTGAACTAAAACATTTTTTAAATGTTTTAAATATTTATTCTTTAAAACATTCCCATTAATGTCTATTTTTTCAAAGTGGTTTTGATTATTAATTTAGATGGATATATATGTTTTAAAATTTTAATTCTTTAAATTATATTAAAATTTTCAATGTTTTATGGGATAGTTTGATTCAAATATTTATTAATTATAAGTTTTAAATGGTTTTGAAAATGGATTAAATATTTCTATATCATGAATTGATTTATTATTATTATTTACGACTGAAAATTTTGATAATATCAATCTTTTAGGTGTAATTATAATGTAATGGTACGTGGACATTTGAGATGTGGTTCTATGATAAACCAATTATGTGTGGTTCTGTGATAAACCTAGGGCAGATGAGCCAGTAAAATCTCTTTAATTCATTGGGTAATGTGGAAGAAGTAATCATTACGGTATCTATTAAGAGATTTAGGGTATATACTGTCATGATTTTTACAAACATAACCATGACGTTACTCCCTATATAACTGTGAAATCTATAAAGTAAGTATGTTTTGGATTCCACAAGTTACCTTTATGATTTAATATTTCTATCATTTATTAATGAATCTTATGATTTCATGAGGAATGACAATGAGATTGTGTTTTATGGCTAAAAATTATGATTTCATTGATTTATATGTATTCAGGGACTGATGCCTTCTTTCCTTATTTTATATCTCTTAAAAATCTTTTTATGCCCATCCCATGTTTTTGGAAATTTTTTTATTGGTTATAATGAAGGGTAAGAGAAAGTATAAATTCAATAAGATTTATTTAACAACCAAAATATACTTGTTTTTTGAGGAATTTTTTTATTGTGAAAGAAATGGATAGAGAGTAAGCATTTACTTTTTAATTTTTGAGATATAATTTAATAGATATGGACTAATTATCTAAAACTTTATACCCAAAAAGATCCTCAATGTGAATTATTAACATAACTCAAGATTATGAAATTATTTATAATAGGGACTTATAGTATCCCTCTATTGTTTTCTTCATGTCATAAAATTTTGAGGATTAAATTCATTTAATGGATTAGAATATAGCGACATGAAATTCTAGAAATTCTAAAACTGATGTTATGTTATATAATTTATGTTGCATTCTACACCTAATGATAATGAAAAATTTCATATTAATTGAATTTGTTTAATGGGTTTTTAATAAAGGAAATGATGGAAAACCATTAAATATATTGAAGGTAAATAAATAATTTTAAAAAATATTGAAATCTTAAGTTTCAATAATTTTTTCATTATAATTATTTTTTGAAATTTAATTTTGTAAATTTTTGAAATTAAATTTCATATTTTTTTAGTTCCACACATAAATATTAATATATTATGTATTATATTGTTTTTTTAAAGAATAATTTTCCATATGAAAATAAATTTTTTTCAAAGAAAAAAAATTTGTAGGTTTTTATCATTGTATAAGATTATCCTAGATGAAAAGAATAATTCCAAGAAATAAAATATTTATTTAAGGACTAATATTATTCATTTTAATATATTATTTAAAATTATAATCCAATTTCCAATAATTTTTAAACTAAATTAAAATGATACTTTAATAAGAAAATATTTTTATTATCGTCAACTAAATAATTATTTCAATAGTGAAATGTGTTTTTGAATTTCTTTGAAATCCATGAAAATAGATACAAAATAATAAAATTATTTCATAAAAATTTTCATTCATGAAAATTTATTCTTATTTAAAAATCTACCACTTAAAAGAATTTCTTAAGATAATTTTTAACATGATTATGTTTTCTTTTCTCAAATTAAAATTTCAAACCTATTTAAATTTTAGGTGTAAAATTTATTTTAAAATTTTAAATTAGATGATTCAGATTTGGTAAATAGTTTGAACCATAATTTTTGTTACGTAATGATAAATATTGAGGATAAAAAATTAATTACTAAGGTAAAACTGGATTTGTTTTCAAGTTAAAAGTAAAAAAAATAGTGAAATCAATTATACATTTCCTCGAAATGCATTTATGGGATGATTTTTACCTTAGATTATACCAACGTCCCTATTTTTTAACTTTTATTAATTGATTATAGAAACTAATTATTTTTATACATAGATATTACATTAGTTAGATTTAAATTCATTATAATTCATAGACACATTCTTGAGGATGATAATGTTTTAGTGAATTTGGACACTATATGTAAAATATTATTCTTTATTTAATGATATTAATTGTTTCCATAAAATTACCTCCCATTTATTAATAATCATATACATACCCTTCATAATACCATTCATCGTATCCTTGTGAATGGAATAATAATAAAGGGTGATCCTTGATGACCAAAATGGGGAAATAAGGAAAACAATGTGCACATTTATTTATTATATGTGAGTGAGAAATTTAAAAAAAGATGAAAACCAAACCCAAAATATCAAAGATAAAAATCATGATTTATTACATTAATATCGAATGTTCATAAGAAATTAATTATAATGAAATCAAGTTACATGATCTATGAGAGCACAAAACTAACATGATACATAGAATTTGGATATACATATCATAATAGAAAATTATTTACATTATAGTAAATTCTCACTAATAAGACTGTTATAGTGGAATTTGTTCACTCCCAAAAATATCATAGTAGTAAAATACTCACTACATATACCATCATAGTAGATAGAGTCCAATAATGAATCAGGTTAAATACCCATATCTGCCAGGTCTATCTCATGAGATATAAATCATTACCCAATGAATTCAATTGAAATATTGGTTCCATGTTTAACAAAATGAAAATAAGAATTATGTGTTACACAATATCAAAAAAATTTAATCAAAAATTATTACATGAAATTAAATGGGTTTTATGCACATATAAATATATCAAATTTTTTTAAAATGAGATAGGTATAATAATCATTGGTTAATTTAATCATAGAATAAATCATTAAATTAGGTGGGATTCAAAATAATTTTGTAAAGGTGTAACCCAATAAAGAGAAATAGGATTCATTAACATTAATTCAACATAAAAATAGACTATTTATAGAAAAAATAAGAATGGTATACTTGGATCATATCTTTATTAAGGCATAGTTAATAGTCATATATGAAAATATAATTAGAAAACAATATTTTTGATTAAAATGGTGATTCAAAAAAATAGATAAATAATCAATGTTTTTATATACATTATTTTCAAATATTGAAAAAATTAATAGAAGAAAATGAATTTAAAACATTCATTCTCATATAATAATCAGAGTAGAAAAAAATTCCCTAGTTTTTTTAGAGATATTTTATAATATTTTAACATTTGATGCGTAAATATAAACAATCCAGAATAAATTTAAGATTATATTTTAAAAAACATTACATTTGGGTAAAACTAATTCTTTAAAACTAATTAAATAATAAAATTACATGAATCATAAAATATAATAATAATTAATATATTCATGGTATTTTATTACAATGGGTCTATATACATGCATCAAAAAATAATTTAGGTGAATAACATAACATATGTATCATTGAAGGGAAATTGAGACAAAAATTCAATAATGATTTTTTATAATTTTAACCATACACCTAATGAAATATACATCATAAAATTTATATGTAAATACGAATTATTTTTTTAATTGTTCTAAAATATATTCATGAGAACTATATACACCACAATAAGATATAGGTTGTGAATATGGAATGTTTCTCACCAAAGTATAATTTTGAGAGATAAATATCTTATATAAAGTCTCAAATTCATATATACACATTCAAACCACATTAATAATAAATATAATTTTATTAAATATATATCATAGTTGTATAGTTATAAATAATTACTTTAAAAGATTCATTTCTTGCAATTACTTATTTTTTGTTCATGCATTTTTGTAATGTATTTATGGTAAAATGACATTTATCATGAAACACAATATTAATAATATTAATCATTACATATATTCATTAATTATTAATTCATATTAATCCATTATATTTAGAGATATAAAATTAAATACAATGTTCATGGAAAAATTTGGTCATACGTACGGATGAAGGCTATGTCAATTTTCTCAAAAGATGGGAGTAATGAAATAAAAACAATTTAGTATAATTAGTTAATAATTTTTACGTAATATATATCACATTTTTTCATTAAACCCATCATTTTTACCATCCATGTAATCAATGTATTAATCACATCCATTCACAAGGCGGTAGTCCACCGTACACATGAGTGGCGATATTATATTCCAAAGGAATGGATATTATGAATGTATATGAGGTATAATATTTATATATTTACAATAATATTGCAAATATCATATATATTAATTTATTAAATCTTTATATTCATCTATAACTATTTGTGATATAAAAAATAACACAGGTTTGTAAGGTGATTATGCATTGTAAACAGGAATAATACTTTTGTATCCCATTTGATTAAAGTGGAATGGTTGTAGGTCATAAATGTAATATAAAAAATTATTAGTATATTGAAGATATTAGGTTTTTTATATAATCATGTTATAAATATATATTTAAGATGGTAGATGATGAAATAAAATAAATCGCTTGGTTGGGTGTTTTACCCCTTCTTTTTGAAAATTCTATCGGTTTTTCCAGAATATTTACTTTTTCATATTTATAACCAAAAAATTATTCTATGCTAATATTAATAATTAATTAAGTAATATCTGTATGTATTATATGAACAAATGATATTTGGAAGTTTTTAAAAGATTATAGAGTTGGTGGAATTTTATAAGTCATGTCAGTGACACACATATAATTTTTGACAATAAAAATTTATACCTATTATTTGACATGAAAATTTCTCTAAAATGGTCTATTATTAAACAAAAATATATATAATGTCTAAATAAATAAATAAAATTTTTTATATGTTTTTCTTATTTTTATCTATTATATTTTTCGTTTAATCCCTAGTAAACCCATTATTGGAATAAAAAATATAAATATTTTTATTATTTTTAATATTAATTATGCTCATTAATTAGTTTTACCATGTTATATAATATATATATTTTTAACTACAAATAATTAATATTTTTCGAAATTATATTAATATAAGTGACCAAATTTACTAACAATATGGTGAATCCTATGATTTTATGTGACACTCAAATGTATGAATGATGATTGATGGTAACCTATGTAACATTCAAATAATTTGGTTATCTATTTATATCTCATTATATAGTGATGGTTGGACATAATGTTATTTTTCATGAAAATACCGGGGGAACATAAAAGGACTTGTTTTCGAAATTAATTGGAATACATATATGGAATTTATCATAATTTGTTTCAATGATTATGTTATTGAATCTACATATTTTAAATGTGCGTCATTTTCAAAATATTATAAATTTATATGATATTACATATTTTAATGTTATTTAATTTTCTTAAATATTGATTTCATTTCATTATATATTTCTATGAATTTTTTTGATGATCAATCTTTATTATTATGCTCTTATATTTATATCCTTAATGATATATCTAGTTTTCTAAATTATAATATAAATACATTCTATTTTATATTACTATTATACACATATTTTCCTTCATATTTGAGATCAAAAGGTTATTAAAAGTTAATATTTTTCTCTTACTAGTCATTCTAGGTCATCTCTACTTATTTTCTTATTTACTAGGTTATAAAGATGATTTTTTTTCATTTGAGATTTATATAAGTGGTTCTATAAGTGAATTGTTATGTTGAAATGATCATAAATGTTGTAAAATAATATTTTCTTTTACCTTTTCTTTATTATACTAAATCACTGAGTCCTTGGTTTGTGTAATGGTATTTGGAATGTATTAATTAAACCATGAAATCAATGTTTAATTTATGTATGATTATTTTGGTCAGCCCAATTTTTACAAATGGGATGGAATAACTATTTTTGGAAATAGTTATGAGAACATTTTTGATTAATCTATCCATGGGCATATGTATTGTTTTAAAACATTATGTTTTAGTAAAGAAGAGATTGTGTGGTTTTCCTACCAATAAAACCGTATATAGAAATTGGTATGTGGATGCAACTGTTACATTGATAAAACTAGGGGTAATATCCTAAATATTTCTTTATTTAACATTGAATAAATCTTCAATCTAATACATGATGATTTGGATTAATACTAAACATCAGGCCAAAAACTCATGTTGGATATGATTAGTTAAATTTTAATTTTCATCATGAATCACTTAAAAGGAATTGAATTGATAATAACCAAGTATAGCATAGTTTAACCATATGGTATCAAAGATTGAAATTTTTCTGGGAATATATAAAAATCCAATAAACATTTTAATGGTTTTATGTTATAAAAATGATTATTTTTTATCAATGAATACTATTTTTTAGAGCGAATAGATAGATCATGAGACAATAAAGTTAAGACATACTGTGATGGGAAATACATTAATTTTACTCCAGATAAAAATAATGATTTTTGAGATAGATGGTGATGCAGAATGATTATGCGTAATCATATTTCATGATATATTTTCAAAAATAAATTATAGATGATGTTCTAAACATATTACATAATAAAAAAAGAACCATTATAGATGTTTTGGTTAGACTAATGTTGGAATAACAAAATTCTAATTTCATTTAATCCAAGGAAGTGGGAATATGAACATTGGGTAATGTATCAATGGAATGAGAATAATTAGTCAATGTGCGAAAGAAAATAATAGTGAAAATATAATAATGAATTCATTTAAATATATGTGGGGAACATGTGTATTATCTGAATTCAATGATCAATTATGATGGTTAACTCCCATCCAAATGATGGGTATATGATATTTCAATCACTAAAGCTAGTGATGATGGAATAAGCACACTTCTCCTCTATATAGGAGTTCGGTATGTCATGTTAGTTTTAATTAGAATGAGACCATTAAAAATATTAGTATTCTCACATTAGGGGGATTTTATGTGATATTGGGAATCAATATCTGTCTTGTTATATATCCCCCATTAATACAAATGTCACTTTTGCTATTCTAAAATAACAAATGATTTTATATCGATGTAAGAATGAAATTTATCTTCAATAGAAACTAAATTTTCATGGGTATTAATTCCCATTGAAAATATCTTTTTATCTCATATGACAAGAAGACATTAAACATTAAATATATACTAATTTTAAATTTTATTTACTCTCATCTTGGGAGTGTTTTCTAGCTATACTCTAAATCATGATGTTGAGTTTTCAATAGAACTTATATGTATAGTTATTCCAATTTCAAATAATCCTCCTAGAATAACCCCCATTTTTCATGGTGAATTAATTAAAAAATCTCAAGAGAATTAGAAAAATTATTTTAATGCCAGAGTTCTTTAATCCATGGTGTACAAATGATATTTATCAAGAATTGTTAGGTAGAAATAGGAATTTTCATTGACTATATTGAACTTAACAAGATAAGTATCATGAAAAAAATAAAATTTTCCCATTGATGATGATTTATAATATCAACAACTAGAATCTCATTATTTTTCAATAATTAAACTTTTAAATATATTCAATTAATTGAGGCTACAGTGAGAAATTATATGAAATATATAATTTTACACCTAATACGGATACTATGAATTTATGGTGATTTTTTTTGGACTTAAAAATGATCATTCCATCCTTATGGATTCAATAAATAGCTTATTAGGACATTAATTTGAAAATTTAATGTTAGCCTTTATTAATGATATTATTATATATTCTAAGATAAATGAAGAACATGATGATCATTCTGAAATTTTGAAAATGAAATTATAAATAGAAAAATTATTTTACATCTTCATCATATGTCAATTTTTGTTTTAAATATTATCATTCTTCATCAATTTATCACATGTATGTGAATATATTTCAATACATCCAATAATGATTTCATTGAAAAATAACCTACAAAAACATCTATGATTGATATCTAATTTTTTCATTGATTATCTAGATACTATAATTGTATTTTAGGAAACATATCATGATTATAAAAAAATAGTGTTTAACATGATGATTTTTATGTTACTCTAAAAAATGGAATGTATTGAAGTCATTAATGATATTGAGAAGATATGGGTAGAAACACCTATTATTTCATTATAATGTTGTGGTGAAGGTATTATAATTTATATTAATTAATTATTAAATGTATTATGATGTCTTCTCATGAAAAATGAAAAGGTAATTTCTTAATCATCTATCCAATTAAAACTCATTCGAAATATTTACCTACACAGGATTTAGAATTAGAAGTGAGGAACTTTGCATTAGAAATTTTGAGACCTTTAAAATATGGTGATATTGTGATATATATACTAATAAAAGGTTACAATATACCTACAAACATAGAATGAGTTAAACATTTTCCAAAATAGTTGGTTAGATTTTATAAAAAAATGAATACTTAATACATTATCTCCTTCGAAAGAGAAAGAAAGAGGATAATGCTTTTTGTAGAAAATACCATGATACTCTATCCATAACTAGTATTGAAAAATTTATAATAGTAATGGATTTATAGTGGATTAATCTTGAATTCATAATGTTTGGAGATAAATCATATATTACTCATGAATCTACTCAACCATACATTCACATGATTATCGATGAAGACTATAAAAATGATGTAGAGTTTGAGAAAAAATAAATAAATTTTCTTGTAGTTCAACATTTATAAAGATATGGTTTCATAGTTTTCCACCTTCATTTTTGTCCCATCTATAGTGAAACTAAGAAAGGGATATTTTGGGTGATACAAATAACACATCAGTCTGTATACATACCAAAGGCACAATAATGTGTAAATATATAATGTAATACTTCTATTCCTATAGTATCAAGAGTTAAATCCTAGAGTATAAATCTCTAAGATTGGTATGTTATAATGTTAGGGGATAATGAAATTTTCCTAAACGTATTATTCAACCACTACCCATAATTGTATGGAAATGGAAATGTTTAGCATGGTCTTCACCCCCTTACTCCCAAAAAAATATGAGGCAAAAATTCTTTATGTGTTATAGTATATCTCCAAAAAAATTATTGAATTTTGTTATAATAAAACAATATTCCTCCCATGAAAAAATATCCAAGATATATATGAGGGAAGCGGTACAGCTTCACTACGTTACACTATTCATTTTAACAGAACTAGACATGAGACATACCTCGTGTTTTTGTAGATATCATCAAGAAACAATAGAAGAAGATACAATAATTATGAAAACATATACTCATTAGATATATTTTTACTTGGAGTGGAAAATATAAATTCTATAGCATTTGGAGAGATGTTTTTAATTCATTTTTATGGTTTTTTAGATAAACACCACACCTAGAATATTTCTAATATAAAAAACTATTTCTATTATTTCATTTATATGTCCCCATATTTGGCTTTAGATTGGAACATATGTAGGAATCCAATAATTTAGAATTAATTATGTCATATGATGTTAATTTCTCCTGAGTTTTTATTTAAAATATGTATACTTTTAAATATATTTAGTTGAATATGAAAAAAGAAGATTAATCAAACTAGTTATATAGATATTATTTGATGAGATATAGAGTTTTATGACGGTGATAAGTTATTTATCAAAATATCTCCAGGGAAAATATCCTTATATTTGTGATGAAATGGAATCTAATCCCACGATACATTGATAGAATTAATGTAGAAGATTATTACACATCTCTCACTCCTCATATCATCCACATTCAAGATTTATTCCATTATTCATTTTTAAGGATGTACAAACAAGATCTATTACATTCACATAACTCAGAAGTTGTTAAACTGGATGATGAACGCCATAATGAATCAATACCCATATAGATCTTGGAACAAAGAGATAATTTGTTGGGTAAAAAGAACAGAGATCCAACCAATGTTCTATATATAAATTATAAGTTTAAAAAATCTAGAGGGAATCTAAGTATATATAGATACAATGTCATTGTAAGGACCCATGTATTTATAGAATAATACATTTTCATGTTTTATTAATATTTATGAATAAGATAATAATTTTATGATAAAGGGGACACTTTTTCCCATAGTGTATTCAACACACAATAATGGGTTTGTCTGAAATTTTATGTTGCACAAAACATTGAGTTATAGCAAAAAATAATTCATAAAATATTATTATTATTTTAAATGGTAGTTAACTCCTAGCTGTTGGAATGGGGGGAATGAATTTTATAAACTAAATATTGATATATAGTTTAAAAATGTTTAAATAATGATTCATTGGATAATAAATGTTTTATAAATGGATATAAAAATTTATTAAATGTGAAGTATGTGTTTTTTGAAATTATTTTTAAGAATTGATTAATTGTGTTTAAAAAATTATATCACCCTTTATACATCTTTATTTAATAATAAATTTATTTTATATATTCAACTAAATGTTTTAAATTCATCTTATATGTTTTCTTTATATTAAATAAGAACAAATTTTTTTCGTATAAAAGAAGTATATTTCTTAAAATGCAGTTTTACAACCATTTAATAGAGAACCCTTTTTAAAAACCTTTTTTTCACTTTTATATGTTCTATTTTAAATAATTAAATTTTTCTATAGAAGCGGGATATCAAAAATATATTTGGAAAATTATTGTGGTAATTCTTTTGTTAAAGTTCAATTTTAAATGAATATTGAAAAAATACTGTATTTTAATTCAAAAATGACTTTTCAACTAATTTATTTATCTAGATGGATTTTAAATTTAATTGGTTTTATAGTGAAATTGGATAATTTTTTTAAAATTAAATTCACTATTTTTCGTTTGATATAATTTCACCTTGAAATTGGACATAAACGTATGTCAATCGTATAACATTATTTACTTCTTAAAAACCCTCTTTTTCGGTTTGGTTAATAGGAATTAATTTTAAATTTATTTTTTCTAATAATTTGTTTTTATTTATTAAAAATAGATCAAATTTTTGGAATCATATGGTCTATTTTCTTTAAATATGTTCCTTTTATTTTTTGATATTATGAATAGTAAGTTTAGTAATTTTTTATATACCACGGTTAAAGGGTAAATCTGGTAATGGTAAAAACAATATTATAAAAATATTAAAATACCCTACCACATGTCGTAATCCTATTTTATGAGATATTTCTGACCATGGGAATCCTTTGGTATATTTTTTAAGGCCATGGAGCCACATGGGAATGATAATGACATGTTATGATAATTAATTTAATGTAAAGAGAAAAGTAATATAAACATGTATCCTCTAACTAACAAAATATTTATATGGGGTTATATATCTGATATATTCAAAAATAAATAGTAATTATAAATATTAAAATATTTCCAACATCATTATATATTATTTAAATTTATTATATATTAAATAAATGAATTTATTTATGACACAATTATGATTTAGTGATTGCTTCATTTTTAAATGATTAAAATAAATGATGTTATAAATATTATAATAAATTTATTTTGATTATTTTTATGGAATAAAATAACTTCATATATGATATTTAAAAATTATCTTTGATTTAATGTATTTGGTTATAAGGAATCAAGTTTTTATGACATTAACAAAAATTGATTACTAGGAAGTTTTAAAATTGACAGAAATGAGTTAAGAAAATTATTTTAGTTAATGATATAATATTCATAAAAATATATGATTTATAATGTGACAAATATAATTACATTAATAGCATTAATGATCCACTTTTGTGTCTTTTTTCATCTTATAGTAACAATAGTAACCATATACTGTGAAAATACATGAAGACATGGTAAGTATTTATGTTTTTAACTAAGGACTATAGCTAAAGGGAATAGTAAATTTTATGACCTAAACATGTCTAAAACCTATTGGTTGAGAGTATTTAGACCCATTATCATCTTATCTTCTAAATATATCACATTATAACTAGTATAAATTGAAAATAATTTTGTAATAAATTAATATTTCATGAAATTCCTAAAGTGACCCTCCTCCCTCTTATAAAAGGCCACCACATCTACCCACTCACTCACACCAATCAAGCCATTGGGGTCATCCACATTCTACTAAAATAACTTCCAACAGCTCTCCACTCATTCTAGAATCATTAACATGAATAGAATAAAATTAAACAAATCCTTTTTTCTCAAATCAATAGAAGTTACCTGATTTTGAAGTAACATCTTCTCTCAAGTTCATTTCCTTTATTTTTCTTTTCCATTCCCTACTCATTTAGAATAATTTGATTAAATAACAAAAACAATATCATAAATATAATATATTTTTTATGATATTTATTTTAACTAAACTTACACACCCCTCCATCTAATGGATACGAACATACTGTTTCTATGTACAGCGAACTACTGCCCCACGAAACAATGATCGTTCAATTTCCTTCAACTACCTATCATGGTGGACATTATGAAGGATATATATTTCAAAATTATATATATATATATATATATAATATTTTTATTGTCTTTAATATTTTTTTATTTACAGCATACCTTTATGCTTTCTATAATGTATAACTACGATTATTTCATTCGAGGAAGTGCGGATTACCGTCCCCTCAAAGTGACTTGACTCGGTCTTGCCATTCATGGGATGTATAAAGTTTGGCATTAATGAAAATATTTAACATATATAACATAGATATTATAATTTAATTATAATATAATTAAATATCATTTAGTTTAAATTCCTTTAATATGACAAAAAATGAAAATAGAATTCATACGTACATATGACATACTGTCTTCATGAATGGTGATTTTCATTTCATATCTAAAAATGTTGTGTACTTTTATAAATACATATACACTAGATATATATTATATTTCAATCCTGAATATCATTCATTAGAGGATGTAATTTTTTACAACATGTACTATTTACATCAAAAGAAGTTCATTTTCAACTCATGTGCAGAATAACGACAAAATGACCAATATTAACTTAAATAATTATGTAACTATTATAAAATTATAATAAGTGATATAAAGGGAATACTAAACATTGAAAGGGTTATAAAACAAGTATAAATTAACTGATGTTTATTATTTAGGAACAACAACGGACATACATGATGATTTTGACTCAAGGTAAAGGGATTCTTAAATCAATATCTATTCATTTAGTTAGATATCAATGTTATTGGTTTTACATGTTTCAATAATATGTGTGAATGACCTATGATTGTTTTATACTTAATACACACTTATATTGTGTGTATATATAATTTTCAAACAAAATTATGTCATTTATTTATCATTAATATAATGATATGATCTTCGTAAAAAATTTCCTCGGAATTTATATTCTATTGAGATTTATTTCTTATTCTCCACCAATTATCTTCTATATGGTGTATACACTGCCCTTTGAAATAATATATCATGAGTCACTTTATGATAATGATATTTTAATATTATTTAATTTTGTTCTTTAATTATTTATATTCAATTAATTTCTAATGTTGTAAGAGTCTTTTGAACGAAAACATTTTTTTAAATGTTTTAAATATTTATTCTTTAAAAAATTCCCATTAATGTCTATTTTTTCAAAGTGGTTTTGAGGATTAATTTACATGGACATATATGTTTTAAAATATTAATTCTTTAAATTATTTTAAAATTTTCAAAGCTTTATGGGACTGTTTGATTCAAATATTTATTAATTAATGGTTTTAAATGGTTTTTAAAATGGATTGAATATTTTTATATCATGAATTGATTTATTATTATTTATGACTGAAAATGTTTATAATTTCAATCTTTTAGGTGTAATTATTATGTAATGGTACATGGAAATTTGAGATGTGGTTATGTGATAAACCAATTATGTGTGGTTTTTTGATAAACCTATAGTAGATGAGCCAGTCAAATCTCTTCAATGCATTGGGTAATGTGGCAGTGGTAATAATTTACGTATCTCCTAAGAAATATTGGGAATATACTGTCACGAGTTTTAAAAACATAACCATGAAGTTACTACCTATGTAGTTGTGAAATCTATAAAGTAATAATTTTTTTTATTCCACAAGTTACCTTTATGATTTAATATGTCTATCAGTTATTAATGAATCTTATGATTTAATGAGGAATGACAAAGATATTGTGTTTAATGACTAAAAAGTATGATTTGATTGATTTATATGTATTCATGGACTGATGTCTTCTTTCCTTATTTTATACCCCTTCCAATTCTTTTTATGCCCATCCCATGTTTTTTGAAATTTTTCTATAGGGTATAATGAAGGGTAAGAGAAAGGATAAATTCAATAAGATTTATTTAACAAGTAAATTATCCTTGTTTTATTTGAGGAATTTTATTATTGTGAAAAAAATGGATAGAGATTAAGTGTATAATTTTTAATTTTTAAGATATAATTTAATAGATATGGCCTAATTATCTATAACTTTTTAACTGAAAAGATCATCAATGTGAATTCTTAGCATAACTCAAGATTATAAACTGATTTATAATAGGGACTTATAATATACCTCTATTGTTTTCTTCATGTAATTAAATTTTGAGGATTAAATTCATTTAATGGAGTAGAATATATCAACATGAAATTCTATACATTCTAAAACTGATGTTATGTTATATAATTTATGTTTCACTCTACACATAATGATAATGAAAAATTGAATATTAATTTAAAATGTTTAACGGGTTTTTAATAAAGTAAATTATGGTAAACCATTAAATATATAGAAGGTAAATATATAATTTTATAAATTATTGAAATATTAAGTATCAATAATTTTTTCTTTATAATTTTTTTTATACTTATTTTTTTAAACTCTAGAAATTAAATTTCATATTTTTTTAATTACATAAAAAATTAATATATTTTGTACTCTTATGTTTTTTTTGAAAAGAATAATTTTCTATATGAAAATAAATTTTTTAAAAGGAAAAAAAATTGTTGGTTTTTATCATTGTATAAGATTTTCCCAGATGAAAATAATAATTCCAAGAAATAAAATATTTATTTAAGGACTAACATTATTCATTTTAATATATTACTTAAAATTATAATCCAATGTCCAATAATATTTCAACTAAATTATAATGATACTTTAATAAGAAAAGATTTTTATTATCATCAACTAAATAATTATTTAGATAGTTAAATGTATTGTTGATTTTATTTGAAATCCATCAAAATAGATAAAAATAATCAAATTATTTCATTAAAATTTTCATTCATGAAACTTTATTTTTATTTAAAAATACACCACTTAAATTTATTGCTTAAGATCAATTTTTACATGATAATTTTTTTTATGAAATTAAAATTTCATACCTATTTGAATTTTAGGTGTATAAATTATTTTAAAATTTTAAATCATATGTTTCTGATTTGGTAAAAGGTTTGAACCATAATTTTTGTGATGTAATGTTAAATATTGAGGATAAAAAATTAATTACTAAGGTAAAACTGGATTTGTGTTCAAGTTAAAAGTAGAAAAATTAGTGAAATCAATTATACCATTCCTCAAAATGCATTTATGGGAGGATTTTTACCTTAGTTTATACCAACATACCTATTTTTTAACTTTTATTAATTGATTATAGAAACTAATGATTTTTAAACATTGATATTACATTAGTTAGATTTTAATTCATTATAATTCATATACACATTCTTGAGGAAGACAATGTTTTAGTGAATTTGGATACTATATGTAAAATATTATTCTTTATTTAATGATATTCATTGTTTACATAAAATTACCTCCCATTTATTAATATTCATATACATACCCTTCATAATACCATTCATCATATCGTTAATAATGGAATAATAACAAAGTTTGATATTAGATGACCAAAAAGGGGAAATAAGGAAAAATATGTAGTCATTTATTTATTATAAATGAGTGAGAAAGTTAGAAAAATGATGAAAACCATACCCTAAATATCAAAGATAAAAATCGTGATTTATTAAATAAATATTGAATGTTCATAAGAAATTAATTATAATGAAATCAAGTTACATGATCTATGAGAGCAAAAAACTAACATGATACATGGTATTTTAATATACATATCATAATAGAAAATTATTTATATTATAATAAATGCTCACTAATAAGTCTGTTATAGAGGACTTGGTTCACTCCCAAAAATATCATTGTAGTCAAATACTCACTACATATACCATCATAGTAGATAGAGTCACATAATGAATCAGGTTCAATACCCATATCAGTCAGGTCCATCTCATGAGATATAAATCATTACACAATGAATTCGATTTAAATATAGGTCCCAAGATTAACAAAATGAAAATAAGAATTATGTGTGACACAATATAATAAAATATTAATCAAAAAATATCTCATGAAATTAAATGGGTTTTATGCACATATAAATTTATCATTTTTTTTAAATGAGATAGGTATAATAATCATTGCTTAATTTACACATAGAATAAATCATTAAATTAAGTGGGATTCAAAAGAATTTTGTCAGGCTGTAACACAATGAAGAGGAATATGATTAATTTACATTAATTCCACTTAAAAATAAACTATTTATAGACAATATAAGAATGGTATACTTAGATCATATCATTATTAAGGCATAGTTAAAAATCATATATGAAAATATATTTAGAAAACCATATTTTGGATTAAAATGGGGTTTCCACTAAATAGAAAAATAATTAATGTTTATTTATATACATTATTTTGAAATATTGAAAAAATAAATAGAAGAAAATGAATTTAAAACATGCATTCTCATAAAATAATCAGAGTATAAAACAATTCACCAGTTTTTTGAGAGATAGTTTATAATATTTCTACATTAGATGCGTAAATATAAACAATCCTGATTAAATTTGAGATTATATTTTAAAAAACATTACATTTGGGTAAAACTAAATCTTAAAAAATAATGAAATAATAAAATTAAATGAATCATAAAATATAATAAGAATTAATAAATTCATGTTATTTTATTACAATGAGTCTATATACAGTCCTCAAAAAATAATTTAGGTGAATAACATAACATATGTATCATTGAAGGGAAATTAAGACAAAAATTCACTCAAGATTTTTTATAATTTTAACCACACACCTAATGATATATACATCATAAAATTTATATTTAAATACCAAATATCTTTTTTTAATAGTCCTAAAATATATTCATGAGGAATATATACACCACAATAAGATATTGCTTGTGAATATGAAATGTGTCTCACCAAAGTAAAATTTTGAGACATAAATCTCTTATATAAAGTCTCAAATTCCTATATACACATTCAAACCACATTAATAAGAAATATAATTTTATTTAATATATATTATATATGTATACTTATAAATAATTACTTTTAAAGATGCATTTCCTGAAATTACTTATTTGTTGTTCATACATTTTTTTTTATTTATTTACGTTAAAATTACATTGATCATGAAACACAATATTAATGATATTAATCATTAAATATATTCATTAAATTTTAAATCATATAAATCCATAATATTTAGTGATATAAAATTAAATACAATGTTTATGGAAATATTTGGTCATACATACGGATGAAGGTTGCGTCCATTTTATCAAAAGATGTGAATAATGAAATAAAAACAATTTATTATAATTAGTTAATAATTTTTACGTAATATATATCACATTTTTTCATTAAACCCACCATTTTTACCATCTATGTAATGAATGTATTAATCACATCCCTTCACAAGGTGGTAGTCCACCGTACACACGAGTTATGATATTATATTCCAATGGAATTGATATTATGAATGTATATGTGGTATAATATTTATATATGTAGAATAATATTGAAAATATCATATATATTAATTTATTAAATCTTTATATTCATATATAACTATTTGTGATATAAAAAATAATATAGGTTTATAAGGTGATTATGCGTTTTAATCAAGAATAATTCATTTTTATCACATTTGATTGATGTAGATAGGGTTGTTGGTCATAATCTTAATATAGAAAATTATCTGTATATTTAAGATTTTAGGTTTTTTATATAATCATGTTATAAATAAATATTTAAGAAGGTAGATGATGAAATAAAATAAATCTCTCGGTTTGGTGTTTTACCTCTTCTTTTGGAAAATTCTATTGTGTTTTCCAGAATATTTAATTTGTCATATTTATAACCAAAAAATTATTATAGGCTGATATTAATAATTAATTAAGTAATTGGTGTAAGTATTTTATGAACCATTAATATTTGGATGTTTTAAAAATATTAGAGAGTTGGAGGAATTTTATGAGTCATGTGAGTGGCACACATATAATTTTGGACAAGAAAAATATATACCTATTATTCGACATGAAAATTACAATAAAACAGTCTATTATTAAACAAAAAAGATATAATGTCTAAATAAATACATTAAATTTTTTTATATGTTTTTATTATTTTTAGCTAATATATTTTTCGTTTAATCACTGGTAAACCCATTATTGAAATAAATAATATATATAGTTTTATTATTTTTAATTTTAATTATACTCATTAATTTGTTTTACCATGTTATATAATATATATATTTTTACCTACAAATAATTAATATTTTCGAATATTATATTAATATAAGTGACCAATTTTACTTATGTTATAGTGAATTATATGATTTTATATAACACTCATATGTATGAATGATGATGGATGGTAACCTATGTAACATTAAAATAATTTGGTTATCCATTTATATCTCATTATATAGTGATGGTTGAACAGAATTTGATTTTTCATGAAACAACAAGGTGCACATAAAAGGACTTTTTCCCAAATTAATTTGAAAACATATATGGAATTTATCATAATATGTTTCTATGATTATGTTTTTGAATCTACATATTTTAAATTTTTATAATTTTCAAAATATTATAAATTTATATGATATTACATATTTTAATGTTATTTAATTTTCTTATACATTGATTTCATTTCATTATAAGTTTCTATGAATTTTTTTTTATGATCAGTCTTTATTATTATGCTCTTATATTTAGATCCTTAATGATTTGTCTAGTTTTCTAAATTATAATATAAATACATTCTATTTTATATTACAATTATACACATCTTTTCCAACATATTTGAGATCAAAAGGTTATGAAAAGTAGATATGTTTCTCTTTCTGGTCATTCGAGGTCATCTCTACTTATTTTTCTACTTACTAGGTTATAAAGATTATTTTTTCATTTGAGATTTATATAAGTGGTTCTAGAGGTGAATGGTTATGTATAAATGATCATAAATGTTGTAAAATAATATATTGTTTTAATTTTTCTTTATTATAATAAATCACTCAGTCCTTGGTTTGTGTAATGGTTTTTAGAATGTATTAATTAAACCATGAAATCAATGATTAATTTTTGTATGATTATTTGGGTCATCCCAATTTTTACAAATGGGATGGATAAACTATTTTTGTAAATAGTTATGATAACATTTTTGATAAATCTATCAATTGAAATATGTATTGTTTGAAAACTTAATGTTTTAGTAATGAAGAGATTGTGTGGTTTTCCAATGAATAAAACCATATATAGAAATTGGTATGTGGATGCAACTATTACATTGATAAATCTAGAGGTAATATCCTAAATATTTCTTTATTTAACATTAAATCAATCTTCAATCTAATACATGATGATTTGGATTAATACTAAACATCAGTCCAGAAACTCATGTTGGATATGATTAGTTAAATTATAATTTTCATCATGAATCTTTTAAAAGGAATTGAATTGATAATAACCAAGTATAGAATAGTTTAAACATATGGTATCATAGATTGATATTTTTTTGGGAATATATAGAAATACAATAAAACATTTTAATTTTTTTATGGTATAAAACAATGATTATTTTTTATCACTGAATACTATTTTTTAGAGCGAATGGATATATCATGAGAGAATAAAGTTAATACATATTGTGATGGGAAAGAAATTTATTTTACTCTAGATAAAAATAATGATTTTGGAGCTAGATGGTGAAACAGAATGATTATGCCTAATCATATTTCATGATATATTTTCAAAAATATAATTATATGTGAGGTTATTAACATATTAAATAATACAAAACGGACCATTATAGATGTTTAGGTTGGACTAATGTTGGAAAAAAGAAATTCCAATTTCATTTAATCCAAGAATTGGGAATATGAACATAGGGTAATGTATCAATGGAATGGGAATAATTTGTCAATGTGCGAAAGAAAAGTATAGTGAAAACTCTAATAATGAATTCATTGACATATATGTGGGGAACATGTGTATTATCTGAATTCAATGATCAATTCTGAAGGTTAACTCCATTCCAAATGATGCGTATATGATATTTCAGTCACTAAAGCTGGTGATGATTGCTTAAGCACACTTATCCTCCATATAGGTGTTCGGTCTGTCATGTTAGTTTTAATTAGAATGCGGCCATTAAAAATATTATTATTCTCACATTAGGGGGAATTTATGTGATATTGGGAACCAATAGCTGTCTTGTTATATATCCTCTATAAATACAAATGTCACATTTGTTATTCTAAAGTAACCAATGATTTTATATCGATGTATGAATGAAATTTATCTTCAATGGAAACTAAATTTTCATGGGAATTAATTCCCATTGAAAATATCTTTTTATCTTAGATGACTAGAAGACACCAAACATTAAAGATATACTAATTCTAATTTTTTTTACTCTCATCTTGGGAGTGTTTCCAAGGTATACTCTAAATCATGATGTTTAGTTTTCAATAGAACTTATATGTGTAGTTATTCCAATTTCAAACAATCCTCCTTGAATAACCCACATTTTGCATAGTGAATTAATTAAACAATTTCAAGATAATTAGAAAAATTATTTTTATTCCATAGTGCTTTAATCTGTGGTGTACAAAGGATTTTTATTAAGAATAGTTATGGATAAATATGATTTTTCATTGAGTATATTGAACTCAACAAGATCAGTATCATGAAAAAAAATATTCCCTGTAATGATGATTTATAATATCAACAACTAGAATCTCATTATTTTCCAATAATTAAACCTTAAAATCTATTAAATTAATTGAGGTTATAGTGAGAATTTATATGAAATGTATCATTCTACACCTAATATAGATACTATGAATTTATAGGGTTTTTATTTGGGCTTAAAAATGATCCATCCATCATTATGGATTCAATGAATAGCTTATTAGGACATTAATTTGAAAATTTAATGTTAACGTTTATTAATGATATTCTTATATATTATACGATAAATGAAAAACATGATCATCATTATGAAATTTTCACAATGAAATTATAAATAGATAAATTATATTTCATGTTCATCATATGTAAATTTTAGTTTTAAATATTACCATTCTTCATCCAGTTATCACCTGTATGTGAATATATTTTAACACATCCAAGAATGATTTATTTAAATATTCACCTACAAAAACATTTATGATTGATATCTGATGTTTTCATTGATTATCTGGATACTAAAATTTTATATTGGGAAACATATCATGATTATAAAAAATAGTGTTTAACATGATGATTTTTATGTTACTCCAGAAAATAGAAGGTATTGAAGTCATTAATGACATTGAGAAGATATGTGTAGAAACGCCTATTATTTCATTATAATGTTGTGGTGAAGGTATTATAATTTATATTAATTCATTATTAAATGGATTATCTTGTTTCTTCATGAAAAAAGAAAAGGTAATTTTATAATTATCTATCCATTTAAAAACTCATTTGAAATATTTACCTACACGGGATTTAGAATTAGAATAGGGGAACATTGCATTAGAAATTTTGAGACCTTGAAAATATGGTGATATTGTGATATATACACTTATAAAATGTTAAAATATACCTATAAACATATAATCAGTTAAAATTTTTTCAAAAATAGTTGGTTAGATTTTATAAAAAAATATGAATACTTAATAAATTATCTCTCTATAAATAGAATGAAAGAGGACAATGGTTTGTGTAGAAAATACCATGATACTCTATCCATAACAAGAATTGAAAAAGTTATAATAGTAATGGATTTATAGTGGATTAATCTTTAATTCATAATGGTTGGATATAAATCATATATTACTCATGAAACTACTCAACCATACATTCACATGATTATCAATGAAGACTATAAAAATGATGTAGAGTTTGAGAAAAAATAAACAAATATTCTGTAGTTAAAAATTTATAAAGATATGGTTTAATAGTTTTCCACCTTCATTTGTGTCCCATCTATAGTGGAACTAAGAAAGGGATATTTTGGATGATACAAATAACACATCGGTATCTATACATACCAAAGTCATAATGATGTGTAAATATATAATGTAATACTTCTATTTGTATAGTATGAAGTGTTAAATTCTAGTTTATAAATCTCTAAACGTATTATAATAAAATTTTAAGGGATAATGAACTTTTCCTAAATGTATTATTCAACCATTACCCATAATTGTATGGAAATGGAAATGGTTACCATGGACATCACCCCGTGACTCCAACTAAAATCTTGAGGCAAAAAATCTTTATGGGTTATAGTAGATCTCCCAACAAAAATTATTTAATTTTTTTACAATAAAAAAATATTCCTCCCATGGAAAAATATCCAGGATATATATGAGGGAAGCGGTACAGCTTCACTAAGTTACACTATTCATTTTATCTGAATTAGACATGATACATACATCATGTTTTTGGAGATATCATCTAGAAACAACAGAAGAAGATACAATAATTAAGAAAACATATACTCATCAAATATATTTTCACATGGAGTGGAAAATATAAATTCTATAGCATTTGAAGAGATGTTTTTAATGGATTTTTATAGTTTTTTGGATAAACATTACACCTAGAATATTTATAATATAAAAACTATTTCTATTATTTCATATATATGTCCCCTTATTTGGCTCTAGATTGGAACAGATGTAGGACTCCAATAATTTAGAATTTATTATGTCATATGAAGTTAATTTCTCCTAAGTTTTCAAATAAAATATGTATAATTATAAATCAATTTAGTGGAATATGAAACAAAAAAAGTAATCAAATGAGATATGTAGATATTATTTGATGAGATATAGAGTTTTATATCGGTGGTAAGTTATTTATAAAAATATCTCCAGGGAAATATCTCCTTATATTTGTGATGAAATGGAAGCTAATCCCACGATACATTAATAGAATTAAATTAGAAGATTGTTACACAGCTCTCACTCCTCATACCATCCACGTTCATGATTTATTCCTTGATTCCTTTTTAAGGATGTACATATAAGATCTATTAAATTAAATTAACTCAGAAGTTGTGAAACTGGATGATGAACACCATAATGAATCACTACCCATATAGATCTTAGAACAAAGAGATAATTTGTTGGGGAACAAGAACACAGATCCAGCCAATGTTCTATATATAAATTATATGTTTAAAGAATCTATAGGGAACCTAAATATATATTGATACAATGTCATTATAAGGACCCATGTATTTATAGAATAATACATTTTCATTTTTATTAATATTTATGAATAAGATAATAATTTTATGTTAAAGGGGACAATTTTTCCCACAGCATACTGAACACGCATCAATGGGTTTCTCTAAAATTTTATGTTGCACACAACATTGAGTTATATCAAAAAATAATTCATAAAATATTATTATTATTTTAAATGGTAGTTAACTTCTAGGAATTGGAAGGGGGGAATGAATTTTATTAACTAGATATTGATATATATTTTAAACATGTTAAAATAATGATTTATTGGATAAAAATGTTTTATATATTGATATAAAAATTTATTAAATAAAAAGGATGTGTTTTTATGAAATTCTTTTTAAGAATTGATTAATTTTGTTTAAAAAATAATATCAATCTTTATGGATCTTTATTTAATAATAAATTTATTTTATATATTCAATAAATTGTTTTAAATTCATCTTATATGTTTTATTTATATTAAATAAGAGAAATTTTTTTTTTTCATATCAAAGAAGTATTTTCTTAAAATGATGTTGTTACAACCATTTGATGGAGAACCCTTTTTAAAAACAGTTTTTTCACTTTAATATGTTCTATTTGAAAAAATGAATTTTTTTCATTGAAGCGGGATATCAAAAATAACTTTGGTAAATTATTGTGGGAATTCTTTTTTTAAAGTTCACTTTTAAATGAATAGTGAAAACATACCGCATTTTAAGTCAAAAATGACTTTTCAACTAATTTATTTATCTAGATAGATTTTAAATTTAATTGGTTTTAAAGTGAAATTGGATAATTTTTTTAAAATTTAATTCAATTTTTTTCATTGGATATAATTTTACCTTGAAATTGGACATAAAATTTTGTCAATTGTATAACATTATTTACTTCATAAAAACCCACTTTTTCGGTTTGGTTAATAAGAATTAATTATAAATTTATTCTTTGCAAAAATGTGTTTTTATTTTTGAATAATGGATAAAATTTTCGGAATCATATGGTCTAATTTCTTTAAATATGTTCCTTTTATTTTTTGATATTATGAATAGTAACTTTAGTAATTTTTTATATACCACGGTTAATAGGTAAATCTGGTAATGGAATAAAAAATATTATAAAAATATTAAACTACCCTACCACATGTCGTAATCTTATTTGATGAGATATTTCTGACCCTAGGCATCCCTGGGTATATTTTTGAAGGTCATGGTGCCACATGGGAATGATAATTACATGTTATAATAATTAATTTAATGTAAAGAGAAAAGTAATATAAACATGTATCTTTTAACTAACACAAAATTTATATGGGGATATATATGTGATATATTCAACAATAAATCATAATTATAAGGATTAAAATATTTCCAACATCATTATATATTATTTATAATATTTATATATTAAATAAATGAATTTGATTATGACACAATTATGATTTAGTAATTGCTTCATTATTAAAATATTCAAATAAATAATGTTATAAATATTATAATAAATTTAATTTGATTATGTTGATCAAATAAAATAACTTCATATATGATATTTATAAATTATCTTTGATTTAATGGATTTGGTTATAAGGAATCAAGTTTTTATGACATTAACTAAAATTGATTACTAAGAAGTTTCAAAATTGACATAAATGAGTTTAAAAAAACTATTTTAGTTAATGATATAATATTCCTAAAAATATATGATTCATAATGTGACAAATATAATTTTAATAATGTAATTAATGATCCTCTTGTGTGTCTCTTGTCATCTAATAGTAACAATAGTAACTCTATACTGTGAAAATACAATAAGACATGGTAAGAATTAATGTTTTTAACTAAGGACTATAGCTAATGGGTATAGTATGTTTTATGACATAAACATTTCTAAAACCTATTGGTTGAGATTATTTAGACCCATTATCATCTTATATTCGAAATATATAACATTATAACTAGATTAAATTGAAAATAAGTTTCTAATAAATTAATATTTCATGACATTCCTAAAGTGCACCTCCTCCCTCTTATAAATGGCCACCACAAATACCCAGTCACTCACACCAATCAAGATTTTGGGCTCATCCAAGTTCAACTAAAATAACTTCCAATATCTCTCCATTCATTCAAGAATCATTTTCTTGGATAGAATAAAATTAAACAATTCCTTTTGTCTCAAATCGACAGAAGTTACCTGATTTTGAGGTAACGTCTTCTCTCAAGTTCCTTTCCTTTATTTTTCTTCTCCACTCCCTACACATTTAGAATTATTTGATTAAATTACAAAAACAATATCTTAAATATAATAGATTTTTTATGATATTTATTTTAACTACACTTACACACACCTCATCTAATGGATACGAACATATTGTTTCAATGTACAGCGAACTACTTCCTCACGAAACAATGATTGTTCAATTTCCTCCAACCACCTCTCATGGTGGCCATTACGATGGATATATATTTCAAATATATATATATATATATATAATATTTTTATTGTATTTAATCTTTTTTTTATTTACATCATACCTTTATGCTTTCTATAATGTATAACTACAAAAATTTCATTCGAGGAAGTGTGGATTATCGTCCCCTCAAAGTGATTTGACTCGGTCTTTCCATTTATGGGATGTTTAAAGTTTGGAATTAATGAACATATTTAACATATATAACATAGATATTATAATTTAATTATAATATAATTAAATATCATTTAGTGTAAATTCCTTTAATATGAAAAAAAAATGAAAATAGTATTTATACGTACGTACGACATACCGCATCCATGAATGATGATTTTCATTTCATATCTAGAAATGTTATGGACTATTATAAATACATATACACTAGATATATATTATATTTAAATCCTGAATATCATTCATGAGATGATTTAATTTTTTACAACATGTACAATTTACATCAAAACAAGTTCATTTTCAACTTACGTACAAAATATCGACAAAATGACTGATATTTACATAAATAATTATGTAACTATTATAACATTGTAATAAGTGATATAAAGGGAATACTAAAAATTGAATGGTTTATAAAAAAAAGTATAAATTAACTGATTTTTATTATCTTGGAAGAACAACGAACATACATGATGATTTTGACTCAAGGTAATGGGATTCTTAAATCAATCACTATTCATTTAGTTAGATATCAATGTTATTGGTTTTACATGTCTCAATAATATGTGTGAATGAACTATGATTGTTTTATACTGAATAAGCACTTATATTTTGTGTATATATAATTTTCATAAAAATTATGTCATTTATTTATCATTAATCTAATGATATGATCTTCGTAAAACATTTCCTCTCAATTTATATTATATTGCGATTTATTTGTTGTCCTCCACCAATTCACTTCTATATGGTGTATACACTATCCATTGAAATAATATATCATGAGTCACTTTATTATAATGATATTTTAATATTTTTATTGTTGTTATTTAATTATTTATATTCAATTATTTTCTAATGTGGTAAGAGACTTTTGAACTAAAACATTTTTTTAAATGTTTTAATGATTTTTTCTTTAAAACATTCCAATTAATGTATATTTTTTCAAAGTGGTTTTGAGGATTAATTTACATGGACATATATGTTTTAAAATTGTAATTCTTTAAATTATTTTAAAATTTTCAAAGTTTTATGGGACACTTTTATTCAAATATTTATTAATTAAAGGTTTTAAATGGTTTTGAAAATGGATTGAATATTTCTATATCATGAATTTATTTTTTATTATTTATGACTGAAAATGTTGATAATTTAAATCTTTTAGGTGTAATTATTATGTAATGGTACATAGACATTTGAGATGTGGTTATGTGATAAACCAATTATCTGTGGTTCTGTAATAAACCTAGGGTAGATGAGCCCGTCAAATCTCTTCAATGCATTGGGTAATGTGGCAGAGGTAATCATTAAGGTATCTCCCAAGAGATTTAAGAAATATATTGTCATGAGTTTTACAAACATAACCATCAAGTTACTCCCTATATAGTTGTGAAGTCTATAAAGTAATTATGTTTTGTATTCCACAAGTTACATTTATGATTTAATATTTCTATCAGTTCTTAATGAATCTTATGATTTCACGAGGAATGATAAAGAGATTTTGTTTTATGACTAAAAAGTATGATTTCATTTATTTGTATGTATTCATGGACTGATGTCTTCTTTCCTTATTTTATATCCCTTCCAAATCTTTTTATGCCCATCCCACGTTTTTGGAAAAAAAATTATAGGGTATAATGAAGGGTAAGAGAAAGGATAAATTCAATAAGATTTATTTAACAAGTAAATTATCCTTATTATATTTGAGGAATTTTATTATTGTGAAAAAAATGGATAGATAAATAGTGTTTACTTTTTAATTTTTGAGATATAATTTAATAGATATAGCATAATTAAAAAAAATATTATACCTGAAAAGATCCTCAATGTGAATTATTAACATAAATCAAGATTATGAAATGATTTATAATAGGGACTTATAGTATCCCTCTATTGTTTTCTTCATGTAATAAAATTTTGAGGATTAAATTCTTTTAATGGAGTAGAATATAGGGACATGAAATTCTAGACATTCTAAAACTGATTATATGTTATATAATTTACATTGCACTCTACACCTAATGATAATGAAAATTTCATATTAATTGAAATTGTTTAACGGGTTTTTAATAAAGGCAATGATGGTAAACCATTAAATATATAGAAGGTAAATAAATAATTTTATAAAATATTGAAATGTTAAGTTTCGATAATTTTTTCTTTACAATTTTTTTTAAAATTTAATTTTTTAAATTAGAGAAATTAAATTGCATATTTTTTTAATTCCATACATAAAAATTAATATATTATGTATTCTTATGTTTTTTTTGAAAAGAATAATTTTCCATATTGAAATAAATTTTTTTAAAGGAAAAAAAAAATTGTAGGTTTTTATCATTATAAAATATTATCCTAGATGAAAAGAATAATTCCAATAAATAAAATATTTATTTAAGGTCTAATATTATTAATTTTAATATTTTATTTAAAATTATAATCCAATGTCTATTAATTTTTAAACTAAATTAAAATGATACTTTAATAAGAAAAGATTTTTATTATCATCAACTAAGTAATTATTTAGATAGTGAAATGTGTTGTCAATTTTATTTGAAATCCATCACAATAGATAAAAAACAATCAAATTATTTCATTAAAATTTTCATTCATGCAAATTTATTCTTATTTAAAAATATACCACTTAAAAGTACTTCTTCAGATCAATTTTTGCATGATTATGTTTTTTTTCTCAAATTAAAATTTCACACCTATTTAAATTTTAGGTGTAAATATTATTTTAAAATTTTAAATTAGATGTTTCATATTTGGTAAATAGTTGGAACCATAATTTTTGTGACGTAATGTTAAATATTGAGAATAAAAAATTATTTACTAAGGTAAAACTGGATGTGTGTTCAAGTTAAAAGAAAAAAAATAGTGAAATCAATTCTACCTTTCCTAGAAATTCATTTATGGGAGGATTTTTACATTAGTTTATACCGACATCCCTATAATTTAAATTTTATTAGTTGATTATAGAAACCAATTATTTTTATACATAGATATTACATTAGTTAGATTTAAATTCATTATAATTCATAGACACATGGTTGAGGATGAAAATGTTTTAGTGAATTTGGAGACTATATGTAAAATATTATTCTTTATTGAATGATATTCATTGTTTCCATAAAATTACCTCCCATTTATTAATATTCATATACGTACCATTCATAATACCATTCATTATATCCTTGTGAATTGAATAATAATAAAGGGTGATCTTAGATGACCAAGAAGGGGAAATAAGGAAAAATATTTTGACATTTATTTATTATAAGTGAGTGAGAAAGTTAAAAAAAAGGATGAAAAGCATACCCTAAATATCAAAGATAAAAATCATGATTTATTACATAAATATTGAATTTTTATAAGAAATTAATAATAATGAAATCATGTTACATGATCTATGAGAGCACAGAACTAACATGATACATGGAATTTTGAAATACATATCATAATAGAAAATTATTTACATTATAGTAAATGCTCACTAATAAGTCGGTTATAATGGAATTGGTTCACTCCCAAAAATATCATAGTAGTCAAATACTCACTACATATACCATCATAGTAGATAGATTCCCATAATGAGTCATGTTTAATACTAATATCAGTCAGGTCCATCTCATGAGATATAAATCATTACCCAATGAGTTCGATTGAAATATATGTACCAAGTTTAACAAAATGAAAATAAGAATTATGTGTGACATAATATCATAAAAATATAATCCAATAATATATCTTGAAATTAAATGGGTTTTAAGCACATATAAATTTATCAATGTTTTTAAATAAGATAGGTATAATAATCATTTCTTAATTTACTCATAGAATAAATCATTAAATTATGTGGGATTCACAAGAATTTTGTCAGGGTGAAACCCAATGAAGAGGAATAGGATTTATTAACATTAATTCAACATTAAAATAAACAATTTATAGAAAAAATTAGAATTGTATACATGAATCATATCGTTATTTAGGAATAGTTAAAAATCATATATGAAAATGTATTTAGAAAACAATATTTTGGATTAAAATGGGGTTTTGACTAAATAGATAATTAATTAATCTTTTTTATATACATTATTTTCACATATTGAAAAAATAAATAGAAGAAAATGAATTTAAAACTTCCATTCTCATAAAATAATAAGTGTAGAAAAAACTTAACTTGTTTTTTGAGAGATAGTTTATAATATTTCAACATTAGATGTGTAAATATAAACAATGCAGATTATATTTGAGATTATATTTTAAAAAACATTACATTTGGGTAAAAATAAATCTTAAAAACTAATGAAATAATAAAATTAAATGAATCATAAAACATAATATACATGCCTCAAAAAATATTTTATGTGAATAACATAACATATGTATCATTTAAGGGAAATTGAGACAAATAATCACTAATGATTTTTTATAATTTCAACCACACACATAATGAAATATACATCATAAAATTTATATATAAATACCAATTATTTTATTTAATATACTTAAAATATATTCATTATAAATATATACACCACAATAAGATATAGGTTGTGAATATGGAATGTGTCTCCCCAAAGTAAAATTTTGAGAAATAAATCTATTATATAATGTCTCAAATTCCTATATACACATTGAAACCACATTAATAATAAATATAATTTTATTTAATATATATTATAGATGTATACTTATAAATAATTAATTTTAAAGAATAATTTCCTGAAAATTACTTATTTATTGTTCATGCATTTTTGTTATTTATTTATGGTAAAATTACATTGATCATGATACACAATATTAATAATATTAAATCTTAAATATATTCATTAAATATTAATTCATATAAATCCATAATATTTAGAGACATAAAGTTAAATACAATGTTCATTGAAATATTTGGTCATACGTACGGATGAAGGTTGCGTCCATTTTCTCACAAAATGTGAATAATGAAATAAAAACAATTTACTAGAATTTATTAATAATTTTTACATAATATATATAACATTTTTTCATTAAACCCATCGTTTTTACCATCCATGTAATGAATGTATTAATCACACCCATTCACAAGGCGGTAGTCCACCGTACACACGAGTGATGATATTATATTCCAAAGGAATGGATATTATGAATGTATATGTGGTATAATATTTTTATATGTACAATAATACTGCAAATATCATATATATTAATTTATTACATCTTTATATACATCTATAACTATTTTTGATATAAAAATAACAAAGGTTTGAAAGGTGATTATGCGTTGTAAAAAAGAATAATACTTTTGTATCCCATTTGATTGAAGTGGATACGGTTGTAGGTCATAACCTTAATATAAAAAAAATTATTAGTATATTGAAGATATTTGGTTTTTTATATAATCATGTTATAAATATATATTTAATAAGGTAGATGATGAAATAAAATAAATCGCTCAGTTCGGTGTTTTACGTCTTCTTTTTGAAAATTCTGTTGTTTTTTCCAGAATATTTACTTTGTCATATTTATAACCAAAAAATTATTCCAGGGTGATATTAATAATTAATTACGTAATTTTGGTAAGTATTTTATGATCCAATGATATTTGGATGTTTTAAAAATATTAGAGTGTTGGTGGAATTTTATCAGTCATGTGAGTGACACACATATAATTTTTGACAAGAAAAATATATACCTATTATTTGACATGAAAATTGCTCTAAAATGGTCTATTATTAAAAAAAAGATATAATGTCTAAATAAATACATAAAATTTTTTTCTATATGTTTTTATTAGTTTTAGCTATTATATTTTTCGTTTAATCCCTGGTAAACCCATTATTGGAATAAACAATATAAATATTTTTATTATTTTTAATATTAATTATGCTCATTAATTAGTTTTACCATGTTATATAATATATATATATTTTTTAATACAAATAATCAATATTTTTACATATTATATTAATATAAGTGGCCAAATTTACATCCAATATAATCCCATGGCCTTTTCGAGAAAGCTAGTTTTCATAGAGAAAATATTCAAAAGTTAGAAAATATTTCATATAAAAATTAAATATAAAGTTAAATATGATGACTATAATTATATTAATAGATATATAAATTAAAAAAAATACATTTAAAAATATCTTAAAAAATTGGGTTTGTAAGGTTTTTAAATGTAGTTATAATTCGTAATATAAATTAGTAGTTCTTACTATTCATTGAGAAAATTTATCATCTAAGAAAATTCCCAAAAAATAACAAAATCATTATTTCAAAATCCTTGATTAAAAAATAAGGATTATTTGTTCAAATACATCTTATAAAAAGGTCCATATAATCTTATATATTAAATTCATTAAATTGGATAATGGAGAATATAATACTCAAGAAGGTTTCATGCACCATAAATGATTCTCCAAATTGAATTTAAAATAATTTTTGTGTGATGAAAAAAATTCAATTGTTTTGTGGTCAGTCATTAGAAAATTTTATATTCTCAATGATAAGACCTTATGTCATGCAGTTTAATTCCGCATAAAAATGATGAAATATGCTACCACTGAATAATTCGGATCTAAATTAGATTAATCAAAGTGGATTTCTATGTTCTCTAGGATCACACGAGTCACACCATATGTGAGAAAAAAGAAATTATTTTGAAACTTATTAGGATGAATGAGGTTGTATGACAATGATTATGTATGATAAATCATATTTCATTGTGAAAATTAAAAAAACATTGATTTGGTTCATGTCAATGAATATAGTTAAAAGTAATGAAAAACCATCGGTAAGACCACAGTAGATAATTTTGATGTCAAAAATAATCCCATGGTTATGGATTCCAGAAACACAAATTTCATATATTTTTCACCCTAGATGACTATAAATATTATATAGTGATGATTCAATTTATTCTCTACATCAATCAAGCTCTTGTGTAATAAATTTACATTAATTAGACATCCTAGGTTATAGAATAATGATATATGAAATATATGAGGATTCATTTTTAGTGTTAAAGTGAGACTTCTTTGTTATCATATAGGGTTGTTTTTGGAAGAATAATAAACAATTATAAAACCCTATAATAAATGACTTTTACTTAGATATGGGAGATATGTTAATGGGGATACATGTCCAACTTGGTAGATGAATGTTGTATAGTTTAGGGTATTGGGAATGAGATCATTATATAGTCCAACATCCTATCGTGAGAACGTAGAGTGTAGAATTTTTATACATAATTTATCTAGGATGTGTTTTAAATAGTTTATAATCATTCACTAAGGTTGTTTTCTTACAGTTTATGATCATGAGACACATACATGTTTCATGTTTCCTAATGGCATGTGGTTAAGGGGTATTCCATTCAGTTGAATGTCATGTGGTAAGTATATTTTCAAGATTTTATCATTATGTGACCAGTAAATTTATTATATACTTTAATGATGTTTTATAAGGACATGATTATAATATGGTAATGACCATGTGTGGGGAATCCTCTGCCTATTTAGACTATATAAGTTGATTCCATAGGTCAACTACTAACCATGGTGAATTATTTTCAATTGTAGATTGGGAAATATTTATGGCTATCCACAATGTTTCCAAACACAAATAAATTAATTTTTCATTATCTGGTGATTATTTTATTGTTTTATTTAGATATATCAAAAATGAGTTTTTCAATAACAGGTGTGAGCAGTAAGATCCATGTAATCCATCCTTATACTACAATGTGGAGGAATGTCATAGTAGTTATCACCTTCTACTTTAGATGATCATCCAGATGCCCCTTGTTGTTCTATAGATATACATTGCATTTGATTAAGGATACTATAACCAAGAAGTGTTATAATATTTTCCACATCTAGAATCTTGGATGAAATATGTTGAGTAGCCTTTTGGTTTTGTTTCTAAATATGATCTGGTTTCATAGAAATCAATGGAGTATATAGACGTTTGTCAGTTTATTGTAGAAAAATGATCCATATACATTGAGGCTACTAATTTATACTATTTATATTCTATATTTTTTATAGGAATAAGATCATTTTTTGTTGTTTTCAAAATATTATGACCAATCGTTATTGAAGTAGTGGTGTAACCCGGAATCAAACATAATTTCCCTTCCATAATATTCTAATGATCCATCAAAATAAGATAAAGATAATAGGACTCCTCTTATATAACCTATGAACAATGTAGGTGATTTATTTCATTAAAATTAGTATTAATATGATTGTTTCGCATCCCTGAAGTTGGTATATTACAGGGATCAGATGAATTTTTTGAAGGTATATGGCCCTATATTGAGGTGATTGTTAAACAAGGTTGAATAACCATAGTCAGATCGATAATATGATATTGAATAATTTCAATTAATGATTGAAATTGGATTACATAAACAATAATTTCATCCTTACATGAGGTGATTTTTAAACTAGGTTGAATAATAGTAATCAAAAGTCGAATATGAGCTCAGTCATATGACTAATCCTTTTTTGGGATATAATAATAATTATCTTGGATGAGAAATAAAATGTTTTCCTTATAAGCTGTATCTATCTATTCATGTTGATCTCATTGATATGATAGTCTAGATATTAGGATAGGTATAAGTTATTATACCTAAATCATTATTATAATATACTGTAGAATCAACTCCCCATAATCAAAAGGTATTGGCACTTCAAAAGAGTATATGTACAAATATAGTCTTTCATAATATCTATAACCATGAGATACGAGAAAACATATTTTACTATTATAGGGATATATATTATTATTTTCCTCTATATTCCATCATAATTTATCAATTGGATTCGTGTGTGGGGGAGGAATATATTCATTCCCCATGCATGTTGTTGGGATATGATGATTGAATTAGTTTTAAAGAGAATATATATGAGTTATCTCAATTGATGCTGCTGAAATATAACATTGAACATTATTAGTTGATGTGGCGGTATGTTTCCACTAATTATGGTAAACTTATTTTTCACTAAATATGCTCTCATTGATACTCAGATCCAGTCATTTTGGTAGGCTACATGTTGGGTAGTCCCACAATAGGAAAATGGGTGAAACCAATGGGTTTTTTACATTTATGGGGCTGATATTGTATTGTATTAATGGTAATTCATACACAATGGTGTTTTCACAAGATGTCAATAATATCTCTATTAAATTAAGTTTTCGTATTGTTCACTATCATAGTAATAGGTTGTGTTTTATGGATATTAACCTCATATGTTAATTAGGTGTTCCATTCAACGTAATTTCATCATATAAGGACTTCTTCTATTTAGTTTAACACCACATTCTAATATCATTAGTTCTATAGAAAATTCAGTTCATGTGATGATGATTTGGGTGTTTTAAAGTTTTAATTATTTCTCAGGGACATTGGTAGGAATGCATAATGATCATAGAAAATGTTAAACCCTCTTTGACATTAGAAAAGTGATGAAACAAATCCAGAAATCACCTTCCGAAAGCGTTGATTATTGTTCTGTTGTTATTTCGGAGAACAATTTACATTTTTAATTGGGAGAGGTTACAATGTTAAACCATCAGATAAATAACTCATGTGGTTAAGAGGGACCATTATTCCATGAACAAAACATACCCTAATTATTAGCTCTGACACAACGTTCTCTTTAGTATTAAAACAAAGAGGTTACCCTTCAGATTATTCAGTAAATGTTACCAATATCCCATAAGGGAGAGAAATGTGTATATAGATTTAAGGTCCAAAATATTTTTTAAGAACATGTGCTCAAGGAATCATGTTATTTAGACATGAAAAAGGGCTAATGAATTGTTCTTGGGGGTAAAGGGGTGTTCAGATGGATTTGGAATAGTTCATGGTTATGCCTTCATGATATATGAAGGCATAACATTAAATAAAGGCATACTAGTACTTATAGTATGAACTTTTTTCATGTGTGATTATGATGTGGGATTTTATAATCAATTAAATTCTGTCTTAAAAATTGATGGACACCTAAGAATGAATGTGTACCAAAATATGATGTTTTAATCTTTTTTTGATAATGAAAATGATGTAAAAAATGGGCAAAGTCTAGGGTATTATAATCTACATGAATTTTTGGGTTATGGGAAGTTCATATCATAACCCACTGATATATAATTAAATGTTATAAAGGGGATGGATCGTACCCATTTATCATTTTTTACTGGAGGAACCCATATCACATTTCATTCGGATAATAACTACTCAGTTTATAGAGGACTTGTAATCCAAGAAAAATTCCCTTAAGAAAAATATCAATGAAATTTTTTTTCTTTAGTGAATACTATTGGGGTTCATTTAGAATATTGAGTTCCTATTAAAAATATAGAATAGGGAAAAATCAAGACTTCGTGGGCCCATGATCTATAGAATATAATGTGAATTTTTGGTCAAGGAATCAGTTACTACAAACTTTTACATTAGAGGATTGAATTTGGTACTTGGAGAGAATATGATGGAAGAAGGGTTCAAGCACCCTAAAGACAAAAAATGTGAATTGGACACATTTTGAATGTAAAGTGATAACATACACAATTATTGAGTACACAAAAATAATGGTGTTGAACTATTCAGCACAAAGAAGTCGTGTAATGAAAGATAATGTCACATGAAAAGGATGATTTTTTTCAAATTTAACACCATGTGACTAGGATTTGGTTCCCTATCCTTGAATTGAACACATCAAAATCATTATAGAAAGAGAATAAGTCTAGGCTATCTCTTCCCAAATAATTCATGTTGTTCAATAGAAACAAGAGGCGACAATGAAGTCAATTAAACATCATGAGAGTTAATGATAGGGATCAAGTGGGGATATTATCATTTTTATGTGGAACATAATACCTATATAGATGTTACTCTAATGTATGGATATAGATGGCGGTATGGAATGTACATGGTTAGTAAAAAAATAGATGATCTAGGGGTCACTATATGTACCATTAAATAAGAATCATTCCACACGTAGTTCTTAATTTTGGTCCCCAATATGGATTTGGTTCTCACATATGTATGGGGAAATTTCTTTTTCTATATACATCTATATCATGCATACTGAATTGACGATGAGGATGTATCATGTATTTTCAAAAATAATAATATTGATATGGATGAGGTTTTAGTGCCACAATGAAGGTGGGACTACTTTTTCCACATGTAGGGTTACTGGAGAAAACTCATCATGAGTGGGGTGACCCCTACACTAGAATCCTTTTACATAGATCTGGTTTATACATAAAATTTGAGGTAGGTCCTATAAGGTAAAAATAATTGTGTAGTTTAAGGTCTTCATACAAGTACCACTATGTAGTATAATTTCACCAAGAGATGACATATAATGTCACATGGTTTGACTTCTTGTGACCACTTTTTTCTCTATGTAGTTTAACTTCATGTGATAAGGATTTCTTCAATTTCTTTTACCATCATGACATAAGGACATATAGTAACATATATTTTTGGGATGGTGGGGTTTATACTGGATCTAGGATGAGTCGTATCCAAGTTTCAGATGTTTTGAGATTCTTAAACTCTATTGAGACATTATTAACTTGATTTTGTATAAAATCCATGTTGATAATGAATATTCAATCCTATTCCATATAAATATATGGTAAGGAAAATAGTTGTGGTGGTAAATCATTTCAACCACATATGGTCACTAGATTTATGGGATTCTAAGAAGGTGTTTCCCAACTGAATATGTAATGAATGCAACCATACATTATGTCATTACGGAATAAAACTTTTTTAATCAAATTTCTGAAGATCATTTTAAATTACTAAGAGATGAGTTTCCAGTTTATATTTTATATATTATATGATACATTTAATATTCTCAAATAACTAGAGTGAGGATTTAGGTGTCATTTTATTTATTGTCCACTCATATATTTTCTCTTATAGCTTGTCTATAATGTTGAAGTGAATTAATTATATATGAAATAGTTTAATTCTAGGGGAAGAATTTTTCATAGACACTAAACTCCAATTATTTTATTTCCCTAATTATTAGTATTTTGATCAAATATTTACCCGTAGTATGAATAAAAATCATTGCGACATGTTTTGGTGAGAATTAGTATACATTTACTTGCCTACATTTAAAGGATGAGAGACCACATTGATGCCCCATTAGGACACATAGGTCTCTATTATCATGGGAAAATGGTTAAATTTTGATCTAGGGATGTGGTTACCTAATATTTATCAATTTAGGGATAAGTGATAAAGAATTGGGGGCCCTAGATTATAATGATTCATCCTATATACAAGATAAATCCAACTATCCTAGAGACCCTATTAAAAATAACGAGGTCAGAAGATCTCTAGAGTATACGTGACGAAAGGATAAAAAATATGGAAATGTGAATATCCCTATGGACTATGGATTAGAATATATGAAAATAACCCCATCCCTCTGGTCTAAAAAGTGACACACATTATTTAAGATTTCACCCAATGAGGGGGTGGAAAATATAAAAAATTACACATACCTATAGGCTGGGGAACATCACTATAAGGTGAAACCTTTATGGGAGAGTTCTGATACAAAATCTCAGGGAAAATATCCAAAAAAAAGTCAACAAACAATTTTCATATATTATGATTCTAGCATTATATTTGAGAAATATTTTATTATCTTAATGTATATTTTCCATCTATAAAGGGTTTCGTGGTGGAAGTCATGGGTACACCATTTCATTTTTCACTATTATGGTGGGTGGATGATAATGAGAGTCTAAATATGGTCACCATTGATAGAATATAATATTTTTATTTTGATATGCGCCATAAATATTTCACATTAAGGCTAAAACAGGGTTGCATGTTCCTTATTTAGTTTCTTTCATTGTATCACTAACCCCTTATTCACTAATGATCTGGGAAGAATACATGTTAAACTATTTTGGACATAATGAAATAAGAATAGAACAATCATCACCATCAGTACTATAATTATAAAAAATCTATTGTGATATCCTAAAATATAGACAAAATCCTATTGATGAAGATATATTTGTGCATGTTCTATTCGTCAACCAATTATATCCTTTGGTGGGTCAGCGCTAAATGTACTTATTGAGGGGATGATCCTCATTGTACAAATTATTTGGGCATAACTCCTGTAAGAGTTTATTCTAGGGTTAAATATATAAAAATTCACCTGCCTATGAAGGATGGGGTTCTTGATATAAATATATATATATATATTGTAGATAATTTAGGGTATTTTATTGTTTTTATTTTTTTATATAAAATTATAATCATTCCAATTATGGAATAGATTTAATTGATTAGTGTATTATGGTAGGATATAGAATATATTTGATAAAGGAATTAGAAGTGGAAAATATTGGAGCTAAAAGAAACATAAAAATATGATTTTAATTCCAATTTATAGCTTTGGAACTAGACTTCACCATTTACACTTCATGTATTCTCCTTACACGGTGTGCATCTCCAAAAGAATTGTTTTCCAAATGATTATTATCATGAAACAATTACACATTGTGAGAGAAATTACAAAGTATTAATAAAAATTATATGATGTGAAATTTCTCTACACAAGTTTTTTGATGGGTTACAACAATATTTTTGATGATTGATAATTAATAGACTAGGAGACATGAAAGTACATTACACATCATGACAATGGAATGAAACAGATAAATAAATGACATTTTGCTAGAGGTTAGATGTTATTACATATAAAAATATCCTTGGTCACACAACATGAATGATCTAGATTCCAGGGTGGGAGAAAACTTAGCAACGCCATGGGAAGAAGACACACCAACATAGTGACACTACAAAACCATGCCCCACCGCCGTTCATTATCTCCATTCTTCTTTAGGTATTTATACTATTAGTTCTGATCATTTATAGAAAGTGAGATTAATTTTATTTATTTCAAATGATGTGACGATAGGGGTATGTGTTTCTAGGTATTATTTATATTTATGCTTCTTTTTTGATTGATACAAACTATTTATCAATTCTAATATTCTGCTTTTAGAAATTTCATTACCATTTCTAGTGATTTGAGGGTTTATATTTATTTTCAATAATTAATTGGATTATTTTGTGTATGGAAATTATTCAATATAGGTTAGTTATATTTAAATAGGGGTTTGGGTTGCATTGTTTTTTTATTTCATTTAGTATATGGTAATTCAAAATATGTAATCATAGGATTAGGAGAGAGTACCAAGACCAAAGATCCTTGCCAACCAAATTCCAACACCAAAACTGCATGAAACCACATTAATTGAATCCAAGCTTATGAATCTGAAATATCATAATCTAGATTTCTCAATCATGATATCAAAAAAATTATGCAGCTATTTGTTTCTCCTTCTTCGACAAATCAAAAATTTGAACTTTTTATTTTAATTAATTAATTTAGAACAAATGGATCTTACTTATAGGTTTGATATTTCGGAATTCCAAGTACCATATTTTATATTTGGTTGTATGAGTTTTATAAATTATTAAATTTATATAGCCCAGTAGGAATTAACGACACCATGTGTGCTATCTGTTATGACTTGGATTCCACTTCAAGATATTGATGATCCTATATAGATTCTAGGTAACTGTATGGATATATCGATGGGCCTCAGATACATTGGATGTATAGGGATATGGTATTACTCTAGAGTTAGAATGTTTGGATAACCCATATAGGATCTCTTATTAGATTCAATTTTTTGGTAGGATTTATTTGTAATGACATCCACTAAAGATCCTTACAGAATTGATTTCAAATATTTTTAGAAATGGAATGAGTGTATATCATCTCTTCTTTGGATATACTATATATTCGGGTATAAACGGATATTGAACTCATTTCTTATCCTGATGTAGTGATTGTACATATTGATACCCTATATTGATAAGCTTTCATATAGGTTGGATACGGAAACATTGGTTACTTACTTCTCTGTACCTTAACACGGGGAAGATACACTATAATTCTCAATCATCATTATGATTTCATGAAATACCTGAAAATTTGGTATAGGAATATTGATAAGTTACTCCAAGAAAAAGATAATTAAAAAATTAAACTATAGGAGTCAGGTTTTCAATAAAATACAGTGAGTTTTCGGGGGAAAATATTATATATTGGATGAGGAATTTGTCATTGTGTCAGTAGGTTATACACAATAACATGAGCGTTTTTGTAGGTATTTCCATATTTTCCAATGATCACTGGCTTTTTGGAACATCTTTCATCAACATATATATTATACCACAAAAAAATGTATTAGGATGAAAACAAACTTCCTCATTGAAACAACATATATAAAAGATCATGGAGAATCATTCACTTACTAACTTAAAGGATAGAGTATTAGTTATTTTTCTTCTATGAAGGGCTAGGCATAACTGAATGATTGACATCTAGTCTACCATTTTGGTTTGTGTGGTACATAACTATTAAAATGGTTCAATAGGAAAAGTATAATAATTCATGTATTCCTTTTAAAATGGATAATATAGTTAAATGATTCAAGAAAGTTCCCCCAATTTTTTTTTAAAATATTTACACCCAACATACTATTGTGGATGATTGAGTTTGGTAGCACAATCCATCACATCTGGTTAACTATTTTTTATATATTGGAAACTCCCATAATATCCATCATCAGTAATAGCTCATTTTCCTACATTAAAAAAGTATATTATAATTACTATTTTATACCATTGTCCCTTGGGTATTTCAATTTGTTGATATAATGGGAGGTTTCTCTCATTATACATGGATGGGGGGAATTGTTTCCACTTTGGGAATGACTTCTTGATTTAGAATATTTTTATTACTAATTTTGAGTCATATATATATTAATAGTAACCATAGTTCCCATAAATTGACTAGAACAATTTATTAATTAGAATGAATTTATGTTCCATTGGTTTCCCATTAGAAAATAATCAAATTATGATGCTCTAGTGTATAACCATATTCATCCAAACCGGAGTTTATCTTGATAATTGGAGGAAATTATTATTTTGGAATTAGCATTGAACCTCCATGAGGAGTCCTATATATCCGGTGGGAATATGAATCAAAACCCACATAGTTTTTTAGAAAACTATTAATTGAATGGTATGTAAGAATATGTTTAAGTGGGGCTTATGCATATAATGCTTCCCTAAAATAAATCATCAAGAATATGAACCTCTCAATGAATAGAATATGTAATTGAACATACATAAAAATAAAAGATATTTTAGCAAATTTATAACATGATAATGACTCATTTGTTATACCTCTTTAATACCATGTGAGATATTCATGGAATGAGATGTATGAGATAGTGGAATATTGGACACATCATATGCAATCCAAAGATTGAGTTACGTGGGTCATACAAACGGAGGTATCCATAATTTTTGAAATGGTACTACAAAATGTGGTCCAAATGATATATGAGTGATTATTATACAATGAGGTCTCCGTAATATTATTCAATCGGAATATGACTATTTGAATGGAATGAAGAATTGTCTATCGATTAAAACTATGAAGGATGATTGTTTATGAGATATCATGTAATGATGCTTATATACTGATTATTCTACCATAATGGCATGATCACTATTATCATAGTTAATATGACATTATGATGTAAAATTTATGTCCTTTTAGAAGGAGTATCGTGAAGTTAAAATGTATGTACGGTATCTTCCGTCTTTATAGGTAATATGAAAACATAAAATGGATATTTGTAATTTATAAATATGGGGATAGGGTCTTAGGAAGGTGTCCCATGTATGTGTTTTATAAAAGGAATCAATATCTTCATAGTCTATCATATTCTTGATCCACTAATGGGTTGGATATGATGGTTATACATATAGGGTTATTTCACATAGGGTTCAGGAAATCTATGGAATTGTAGAAAGATGTACACCCCTATTTATAGGAACATATACCATTATATTATCATGATATCCATAGACCACTATGTCCACGTGAGTAACACATAATGTAGGAAACATGGGAAAATAGTGGATCAAAAATTTTACAAAGGACTCAAGATCGAATTTGTACATGGCATACACACTAATGATACCTTAAAATAATGTTGATCACAATTAACATATAGAATATTTCTCTATATGAAAAAGTCATGAGATCTAAGAATATATACTATAATGTGATGATTACATGGTATTTTTGAATGAATGTTGGGATCATTCCACAAGTTAGGTATCCAACTTATTATAAGAATCAGAATCTAGGTAGTTCTTAATTAATAATGACCCACAGATTGGTAGGGAAAGATGATTAATCCTAAGGATGATTACACCCTAAGATTTAAGAAATATTAATTTATGTTATGAAAATAATCCATTGTGGATTCCCCCTTATGATTAACCCAAAATGAAAATCAATTTTTGAAGTAATGATTCATTATAAAATAGAATGAAGATATCATGAATTAAGGTTATTGAGGTCTTGGTCTTGCCTTTCACCGAAGAGGATGCATGTGTATGAACCCACTTTTCTTCTAATAATAGATAATAAATTATTATAGAATCATTTGAGAATCTCATTTAATGAGCTAAAATAACTATAATATATAAGGGCTCACATCATGTTGAATGCCCATGACATATCCACTCCTTATCATTTTAAGGACAAAGAGATTGAAAATTGAATGTTTATTATATATTATTGTATACCATAGAGGGTATTCTTAGGTAATGGAATATTGAGACATTCCCTTTCTCTTCCAAAGCATTATTAAACGACTTTACTAGTTTTGGTTCATGATATCAATTAAAAAAAAGAGGGTCATGCAATCATAAGTAAATGCATTACTTAGGGTGCATGATAGGGTTTTGGCTTGGAAAATGGTAAAAGTCAATGATTCTTGTGAATGGGTCCACATGACAAGGGTTATAGTGTCACAGAGTTCATTTCCAAGGATGTTTTTATGTCAAATCATACATGTCTATGGGTATCTACATGTCATGTCATAAAAGTTGAATTCTGTCAATGTGTCATGGCTAACATGTCTAAGGGTGTCCATATATTTATGCTGATGTTTCTAATGTTACCTATATGTCAAGGATGATATGTATATGGGTGTTGGTATATAGTGTATGACATATTCACAGATATATTCATGTCATGGATAATAATTCCAACAGTGTTCACATTGAGATATTGACATATCTAATGGTGTCTTAATGTTATGGACAACATTTCAGAGCGTGTCCATATGTTAATGTCAACCAGTCCACGTCTTTTTGAAATTAAATGACTCATGTTATGTATTATTGTATAATTTATCATGGGAAATGGTTTAAAATCCCTTAGTGTGAATAATAAATATTTATCTATCTGTGGAGAATTAGTGGAGGATACACAATAAAAGGAATTTGTCTGAGGCTACATGATCAAAGGAATATGACACATTCAGATAACCATGGGGGTAATTATCCATGAGCTTTCATTTTAGTGACAAAAATAATTCTCACATAGTATGATTTAATGACCATGAGTACAATATTTGAACACCTGGAAATTATCATGACATCGGGTCATCTAAAAAATTGTATCAAATAACCGAGGCTTTGTATGATTGATTTTCATGTACAGGGGTTTGAGTTGCATGATAAAGGATAGATGATGAAATATACACCTCATTTTATGTAAATGTGTTGTTTTATTTTTAAATCATCCTGATATAATATTATGGGTACCCATTCTTCCATTAATATAAGGGATTCACTCGGTGATGTTTCACAATGCAGGATCACATGATGTGTATGTACTGGTGGAATTTAATTAAAGGTACCCTATGAAATTATTACACTATCTCTATATTCTATTATTATCTCCCCCATATGATTCTAAAGGTGGATTTGGGGGCTTATGTAGGGAACTAAAGCTTGATATGATTCCTCCACGAATTGTGATGGTTCCATGTGTACTGGATTGAGCCAGTTAATGCCATATATTCAAGAATTTGAAGCTCTATCCATTCATAATACTTATGTGATGTCGAGATAGATAAAAAATTGCATGACTAGTTAAGATGATGGATTTATGTGATCATCATACTCTTCCTAAGATTACATGGTGGGAAATTAATGTATTTTTTTGGGATTCATGCATTGGAATTATTCCATGATGATATCTTTACATGATATAGGATAAAAATTTTGTCTTAAAATGAAATCCCATTATTAATTTTCTCGCATTTACTAGATCATGTGATAGCCTAGTGAAGATATAGTGGATATCAAATCCACTTCCATTGGGTCCAAACAGAAACTATTCGAAGCCTTTCTCTAATCAGCTAGGGGATGGAGACCAGTGCCGAGTCCGCATATCACACATATGAGAGGCCTTAGAATATGATACCTATAAATATTTATACACATCAATCCCCCTGAAATAGTTTAGTGAAAATAAATAGTTAAATAAAAATTCATGCATACATCAACACCAAAATCAGATTACCGAATAAGGTACTAAAATAATAAAATCCGAAAAAATACAGGATCAGTAAAATTGCAAAAAAAATAAAACCTTATTAGAAGAAGGGGACTTTTATCAAGTCCACCCATAGGATGATTCCTTAGTCAGGAACAACTACATGGCTCAATCTTTATACATTATGATGCTCTTACTAAATCAATTTCTCTTCGAACTCCCTTGAAAGTCAAGTCTTTTGCAGAAGACCTAAAAAATGATTGTAGATATCTAGTATGGATGAGTACTACAATACCAATTTCCATCCCCAAACCACAAAATATTATAGAGAACCTAAAATAAATTGTCAAATCAGTTTAATCCATTGGGTACCCCAAGGAGATATAACAATAAAATCCATCTTCACAAGTCCTAGTCTATATATGACCAGTCATCTCAATCAACATAGTTGGCCAATCCATATATGTGAAATCACTTCATGGAGTACTAAAAACCCCAAATATACTTATATTAGACTATAAGTCTCTTGAATTCCCATCCTCACTACCAGCCACTAGATTCAACGTGAGTTAGAAAGGTAATGAACATCATGGAGAATACACTCCATGATATCAACCATCCAAAATAAAACATATAAGAGGTAAAAAAACAAATATAATCATACCAACATATATATCACTCTTCAAAAATAATTCACCCATTGAGAAAAACCTTAACATCACTGATGGAACTCATCCAATAAAACATTCTGCATAAGAAATGCCTTTTCCATCCTATATGGAACATCCAAGAGAACACTCTCAATAAGGTATTTCTATTCTTATGTCATGTACATGGCATCACACACAGAATTCATCCAAGATAACATGTTTTTTGGTTCTCGCTGTGATGGATAATAACTCTTTCACACAGCGAGTCTAAATACTCAGATCGGGGATCATGCCCATACTAATTGAGGAACTCATTAAACCTAATATAAACACTAATGATCTAATATCATAAGTTTGGGATTACAGACATGACTTATATAAGACTCCAAAAACCAAACATGGATCTTTTTAGATCATATCGATCTGAAAATTAATCCCATGACCACATGACCTAGGTCCACTACATTGTATGTAATCCCCCAAATTGTATATTTCCAAAATTGGAAGAACACATGTTGTGTTATTCTACACAATATTTCTTGTGGTTGTGATTTCTAAATTGTAATTCCCTACAATCCAACCAAACTCCATAGTTTCAATAAAAACCATTGATCTACCCCCAAGAGATCACTAGTTGTCGTAATATACACATGGAACATTAAAATAATGAATCAATGTGTACTAGTATGTAAAAAATTTATATACTCATACCTCATGGTGAATCTCCAATGATTCAATTCCAAAAAGTTGCTCAGAACCTGCTTCAGCATGATATGGGGATGATCAGCATCAAAAAATGGATCAATAACACCTCCTAGCCTTGGTTTTGAATTGTTTCATCCTTCATGCATGTGGGATTTTGTTCTCATTATTTTCTCATAATCTATAATGGATATGGGTTATTAATTTAATTTAATTAATCTAATAACTACCCATTTAACACCGCACAATCATTCCATCATCTATGCACTTGACGTAGACAAAATTCATGTCATTCATTGGGTAAACTTAATGTTATGAACATAGACATCATCAAAGTTTATATATTGAAGAACTAGATCAGTAGTTATTTTATTTTTAATGAAAAATTATGTGTTTTTGATAAAATATACTGAATAGTTTTAATATCACAACTCTAAGGATCTCTGGACCACGTAATCCTACAATTATTCAATGCCTCCCTTAATAAGTATTCCCATAGGTATTTCAAAGACTTATAGAAAAAACCTGAGTCATTACAGTCACCCAACATTTTTTATTTCCATCCCAAAAAGGGAAATCCTAAGCCCAAGGGAGAAAAATAAGATCATAATGTGATGTCCTACACTAGTGATCCCACTAGAGGGCTCTCGTGAATTCTACAAGCATATAGCCAGTTGAACAAATTGACTAACCACATCCATGGTCTAGCTAAAACATTGTCAACACCATAAAATGAAGAGGGAATCTATCTCCTCAACTTTTATAGGTGAAAAAACCAGTTTCCCCAATCCAATTGTGATCATAGAGTATATTGGTACACACCCTCACTAACACGACATAGATAATGGAATAAGACAACATTCCACACCCACCTTTGAAAAAACTAATCCATTAATAGCCATTGATAGCACCAAACCTAATCACATAAAATCTATATATAATAGTTTAGACTAGTACAGTGGTGACCAACATCGCATACAAAATAGGGCCTCAAATATTTTATCATTGATGGGTGAGTGAAAAGTTCACCAAACCAACATGTAAACTAAAATCATTTTCTCCACAATCAAAACGATTAACTCTACATCATAGAAACACCCTTCTTTAGGGTGTAGTAATGACGGAAATAAGACTCCCCTCACCATGACTCATTGAATTAATGGTGTCATCATCAATATATAAATGGTTGATTCACCCCCACCATCAGATAACCCATCATGATTTGGCCTTGTGGATATCTGGCCTCTCCAGACCACGCAAACAAGATATCATAATTGTGCCTACATGCATCCCTGAATAATTAGTGGAGAAACCACCACCATCTATAGATATGCCACATCATCCAATAGTTTGTAACATGAAACTATGATTCGGAGCACATGACGGTACTAAAAAACTGGGAAGTGAAATTAGCACACTAGTTCTTATTAGGCCCTCTATTTACAAACCTCATACTAGACCACATCCCATTAATCTCTACAAGAGTCCACCAATATTCTGAAATAAATAATAATAATAATGTAGTCCTTGGATTCCTTCCTTTATAGAAAAAAATCTCTCTATGGTTAGGTAAACTCAATAGTGTCTTGGGTAAACGTCCTCAATTCAACCACTAAAATTGGAAAATAAAATCTCATAGAACTAATACTCTATGTATAATACTATCTATTTGATAAAATATCAATATATATTCCCACACATGATCTATTATTTCTTAGACAGGGATCACACATTAAAATATAGGAACTCTATCCAAAAATATAGATACATCACTACACCTAGTGTTAGAATCCTTTTGAGTCTGGATGATAGGAAACCAATCCATACTATGGAAATTAATCATAGGGTTTTCCTGCCAATATAAATATATTCTATGTGAGTTAATATCCTCCAATATATTGAAAAAACTATAAGGAGATGTTTTTATCTTCGGATCCACTCTACAGGAGCCTCTAACATAAGGGTCAAGCATAAAGAAACCACTAGAACTTATAGGTCATTCTATGACACTAAATAATGCAACATCACCATTATAACATAATATAAAAGAACCCATCTACCACAACTAGATACTATCCACATTGGGTAGAACTGAATCATTTTCATTGTTTTCTATCACATCAAAAAATTTCAATTGGTGGGGGTATCTGTCTTTCTTTCATATGAGTCTTATGTTTTTTCAAACAAAACCATTATTATTATCAATTGAATCACTACACAAACATAAATAATTCTTGATATGTAAGTGGAAACAATAGAGTATCTAAAAATACTGTTGAAAAATACTAATTAAATAATATAATGGAAATAGAGCATACCAATCAGCATACATCAAGACTCTGGGTTATAGGCCTCTATAGCATAAATATGTCTTTTCCCCAATCATCCAGCTCCATGATGATTCCATGAACCACATGGAGCTTGTGATAGAAATATATCATAATGTATCACCCCTCTTTCTATTATTACCACTTCTCCACCATGTCCTCCCAAATGTGGAACTTCATGTTGTATTCATTGTTTCAATAAATGTGTTCTATTGACCTTATTGTTTTGAGCATCACAGCATGTTGGACAATCTCATGCAAGATGTTTACCGTCAAAATAGAAAACAAAAACACCATCAATCATGTGTCTTACTAGGTCTAGACTAGGAACCTTGATACATAGTCACTTTATACTATCATTTTCACTGCAAGTATCTCATTTTCTAGGATCATTACCATCAAAAACCCTCTACCAATGTCTTATCTCATGTATTTATGACACAAAGTGTAAGATTTTACACATCAAGGATAATATCCTTTAAAAATGAATACTTGATTTATAAAGAAAAAGTGGGAGTGAAAAAAATATAAATTAATCCCTTATATCCTTGCCCAATCCCTACACGAATGTTAGTACTCAACAAACATAACTCAATCTATATCCATGTAATATCATGAAATGTTTTTGAACCTCACATAATACTGAACCATGGAATCTATATCCTGAAAAATATATAGAATCTCTTTGATATGCACTTATCGAAATGTTTCGTGATAAAAAAATTCCAAAAAATTCTGATAAAACTCCATCCAGGTTAGTGTTGTCTGATCATGGGAATGCGTCACCATACTCCACCATCGTCCAGCTAATCCCTACAGAAGAATCACCTTCAGAAACAAAATTTGATCAATAAGTACCCTAAAATGGGATAAAACACATGTTATTTCATAAATATAGTAATAATTTTTCTAGGGTTTTGATTCCCCTAATACATCATAGGAAGCTGCCTTTGTAACGCATGTATTTCACAAAGTATGTGTGCATCCTTAGCGTGAACTGCTGAAAAAACCTAATGATCAGTGGGTAGTGGCTCTAGAAAAGGACCACCATGAGGCTCCAAATCCTATGAAATTATTTACATTGATGCCTCATAAATGATAGGATCATCATGAAAATCATATTTTGTAACCAATATAGTTTTCATCAAGGTGGAATCTATCGATAAAACAATATGTTCCAATGTTAGTATGTGTAACTGCAGAGCTTACTGCAAAAGGAAATATAACCCACAACCAAGTCTTATATTATGCACATACCAATGAATCCTAGTATATATTACTTAAATATTTCTTATTAATAGTTGGCTATCCAATTCTTGGTGTATGGATGCATCAACTATCACACCAACCTTGGATTTATTAGCCTGAAATCCATTCTCGAAACAGTTTACAAATATTTCCACAAATCCCAAACTAATCTCGCAAACTCTAGTCCCATGCATAAACCTTCTCTAATGACATTATTTCCTGGCCCAAACAATCAGGGATCGACCTGTAACTTCCCAAATATTGACTCTAATAAGCCCAGGGTTGGAGACTATCACCGAGTAAGAATATAATAAACATGGGTGGTCGTAAATTATGGTACATGGAATCATTCATACACTTCCATATCCATAAAACAATTCAGATAAAATAAAAAATGAAAAAATGAATGCATGCAACTATCACACAATTATTGTAAAAAAATTAATGAATCCACATAAAGGGAAAGATACTGGACCACCAAAAGTGAAAAATATTCAAGCATTCTCAGAATGAGTGGAATGTTGTTAAATTAATCCTCAAAAATACACCTCAGTGAAGCACCAGTATATAACTATGTAAATATCTCTCATTATTGTGACCTTTTTCATATACTCCTTGGAATCCTTTGAATGGAAGGTCATCTTCATAACAAACAACATTTTTATTAAGATATTGAGTAGGCTTGAGTATGAAAATACACATTAGGTTCTTAAAAACCCATAATAAATTTGATAACCTAAATAGAAATGTTCTTCTAGGCCCACACTAGACGGATCCCAAATGAGAGATAACATGAAAATAAATCTCAACCACTCCTCATCTATACATGACTACTTAGATCATTCCACATGGTATGTCAATCTAGATAGGTGACAACACCACATGAACTCCAAAATATACTCATTTCAGACTCCAAGTCACATTTGGAACCGACCTCAACACAAGACATAATATTATAAATGAGTTTCAAAGGTTAATCTCATCAAGGATAATTAAATCCATGATCCATTTCACTCAAAATGTATCATTTGAGAGGTTACCCTCATTAGTTATCACCCTACCATCCCATATAGAAATATTCAGACAAATATTACCCATTAAGAAAAACCCTTCCTTCTCTAAGGTAAACCTTCAAAGAGAACATTCTAAATCAAGTGTATAACTATCATTCCTTTTGGAACATATGAGAGAATATACACCATTAGGTATCACTAATCTAATTTCACATCTTGACCATCTCATGCCCCATACACCCTTGAGAACATGATTTTCGGTCCCCTCTACATATAAATATCATGTTATCACTTAGCGAGACTCAACAATCAGATATGGTATCAAACCTATCACAAATGGGGACTCATAGATCACTATAAGAAACATTGAATATATCATTAACAAGGTAAGGGATAACACTCAGTATCTATAGGAGAAACCAAACACCAAACTAAGAAATCAAGATATCTTATCCCGCTAATAGGGGATCTCACCATGGACCACTACAACATTCAAAAAATCCATTAGAGTCACAAATCAACGATACAAAAATATGGGATAATTTAGAGGACCACTATGATATACTATTTTCCCATACATAGATATAATCACAACATTTCAGATCGTACGCTTGATGAATCCACAAACCCCTCTAAAAACCACTATGTATGGGATAATAAAACTACTGATGAAAAAAACCTACTTGGTTAGCCTACAATATATGGGATCACCTCCTTTTTCATGAAGTTCATAATGACACTAGGATCATGTCACGACCCGTCCTCGGGGCCCGTGCCGTGACTACCCCAAGCCCGCCTTCCATAGGCCAGGGGCTGGCGACTAGCACCAAGGCGTAAATCCCAACAAAAAGGGAAGGCATTGCCTTTGAAAAGTAAACAAGCACCACAGAGTAAGCAAGCGGAAAAATAAACACTAAGTAAAAACTGTACAAGCTGTGCTGAAAGTAAAAGGGGCCGGAAATACAAGCCCAACTGTAAAGTACAACTGAAAAGAAAAACACCAACTGAAAGGAAAAACTGCAGCGTCGAGCCGTCCTCTGGAAGTCCAACCTGAAGGGTTGGTACAGATAACCTCCACTGCTCCTCGGGTCCACCTAACCGCTCCGAGTACGTCCCGCCCAGTGCTCCACCTCCAGGTACTGTCCTGCTCTGCACGCCTCCTCCCCAATCAGCGCTGTCCGTCGTCTGCAACCAACACCACGAAGTGCGGGCATAGCCCGTGCAGGGGTGAGTATAAGCTACTCAATTGGGACCCCGAGACCCCCGAAGGTCTCCCGAAATCCACAAAGGATAGTCCACAAAGGAAAGATACAATCACGAAGTAACATCTGACACGGCTTAGGTATATGCCCATACATATACCTAAGTCTTCAATTCCCGTTCGGCTCCAACGTCCGAGCCCAAGCACAACCCAGTCCACACATTAAAGCAAAACGTATACCCACGCAGGATAGAGCAACACAATCCACAAAGGAGAGTAAACAGTAAATCCACACGGGATAGCTCAACACAATCCACAAAGGAGAGTAACACAAGATTCAGCTCACATAGGTATACTTCTTCGGATGACGATAAAGATGATCATTGAACCATCTAAGTCGTCGGACCCACGAAGGATCGATAGGTACTAACCTTGCAGTGACCCACACAGGATCGGGCCCACGCAGGACCTGTAGAAGTTGGCTCACACAGAACCGCTTAGAGATGACCCACACAGGATCGGGCCCACACAGGACCGGGCCCACGCAGGACCTGTAGGCGCTGGCTCACACAGAACCGCTGAGCGCTGACCCACGCAGGATCGGACCCACACAGGATCGGGCCCACACAGGACCGGGCCCACACAGGACCTGTAGCACTGATCCACGTAGGATCGCTGAGTGCAGTAGTCGTCGCAGTCCGCTGAGGATCTCTGCACAGTCGTCGCCGCAGTCCACTGAGGATCTCTGCACGGTCGTCGTCGGAGTCCACTGAGGATCTCTGCACGGTCGTCGTCGGAGTCCACGGAGGATCTCTGCACGGTCGTCGCTGTCGAAGTTGCAGTCGCAGCCAGCACTAGGGTTCCCGCACACAGCAAGCTCGTTCGGGAAGGTCCGCTCCACGAGCCGAGAGGCTGATACATCAACTGACACAAAGTCCGAATTTGATGTATCCAAAAGTTCCGTATCGTCAACAGGAACTCAACGTCGCAGACGACGCGTCAATCGGACGCCCGGTCTGAGAGATATTGGCATTTTCGTCCCAGGGACCCGGTTGGTTTTTAAGGCAAAACCAACCCGACCGCACTCCACCTGCGTCCAAACCTCGGGCGGAGTATGCCAAAAGATCCGTCTCACTTAGAGGAATTCAACAAAGCTGACGGCACGTCAATCGGACGTCTGTAGCTCAAGATATGAGCGTTTCCACTCTGAGGGCCCAGTTGGTCTCGTGTACGAACCAACCCGGCCGAACTCAAAGTATTCCGAAACCTTGAGTGCGATATACCGAAACGACCGCCTCGATCCAAGGAACGTTTTTCCGCTGACGGCGAGTCGTTTGGAGGCACGAAGCTCATGATACGGGCGTTTGAACGAAAACGTCCGAAGACGGGGGGTACGGGCCCGGGCCGACCCGGCCCGACCCCCCCTGGGTCGGCCCGAACCGGGTCTTACCCGGCTGGCCCGGCCCGTCCCGGCCAGGGCCGGTCCGGCTCGGCTTGGCCGAGCCGCGCGGGTGGAAGCCGCGGGTGCTGACCCGCGCCCTGAGGAAGAACCGCGGCCCGCGTGCGGGCCGCGCTGGCGAACCGCGGACGCGGCTGAGCCGCGTCCCGCCTGGACGAACCGGACCCGCCGCCGGGGGTCCACTGGCCGCAGCCGCCGCGGCTGAAGCCGCGGCGGATCTCGTCCGGCGGCGCGCCGGGGCGCCGCCGCCTCCGGCCGCCGGCGTCGCTCCGGTGGCCCGTTTGCTTTCTTGTCTGCGACGTCGCTCCTCCCGGGATCCGTTCGTTACTGCGGGATCGTCAAACGTCCGTTGCGGCACGTTCCGTCGTCGACCATCAAATCCGCACAAAACAAGAACGGCGGAGGGTCGTCGGGCCGTGTTCGTTTGGCCCGCACCCTCCGCGTTAGAAATAAACAGCCGGGGGGAAAGAATGATCAACACATGATCCAACAATTTTAATTAAAATAAAATTGTTCATTGAAAACTGGCTTTTTAATTTTCAAGAACGTTCACGAGAAAATTAAAAAGGGTAATTTTCCAAAATGAATCCCTACCTTGATGATCGTCGTGCGCGGGCGTTCTTCGCGGAAGAGATCGTCGCGGAAGAGATCGATCGTCACGTCGTCGCGGGGAGGCGTCGCGTCGTCGCGGATTCCGGCGTTGAGTCGGCGAGCTCAACGAATCAAGAACAACAGATTTAAATTATTAATATTTAAATCTGTGTTTCGGTTAAAACCCAAGAAAAGAACTTGAGAGGAAATCCGAAAGCACTCACCTCGAATGGTCGGTGATCGGAGATCAGAGATCGGAGATCAGAAGAGCGTTTCGGGCGAAGGCGTCGTCGATTTCCGGGTTCGGCGTTCTTCGTGTTCTTCGCGTTCTTCGCGTTCTTCGCGAGGGAGAAGAAGTTGCGAGGGTTCTCCCAAATCTTCTCAAGCGCAAATAACCAGAGGTTAAGCGTTGGTCTTATTTTATTATTACGCCAACGAATTTGAAAAACTGGTTAAGAAACGATCCATCAATTCGTTGAATTAATTCAACGAAAGAAACGACCCATTTAATTCACGAAGGAAACAGCCCATTTAATTCACGAAATAAACCGCCCAATTAAATGGTCTGTTAAGAATTTAGAAAACGCGTCGGTTGACTTTCATTAAGACAGGTTTTCACGGGTGCGTTTCTTAGCGGAAAGAAACGGTGGGGCTCGTGCGGGCCCCACCTCACAAATATCCTACCAAGGGGGTAGGATATTTCTGGATAGCATCCTATCCAGTTCAACTCAGTTCAAGCCGCCTTTAAGTGGCTTCATTTGGCTTCCAAGTGGCTTAAGTGAAATAAAATAAAGTTGTCGCAAAATTATTTTATTTCTTAACTTTAAGCCCGAAAATTAAAAACCACACCCGAGAAAACGCAACTCTGGAAGAGGCGTTTCTAAGCGAATACCGGCGCTGCGATTTCATCGGTTCCCTCAGAATTCGATTCCGGGCACCGGTTCAAAAGTTAGAAAAACCCGCTCGTCCGTTCACTGAACGTACCCAAGCCAAACTTCAGAAAATGATTCCGGGCACACCGGGCCTCGAGATCAGGCGCCGTCAGAAACTGCGTTCTTGTAAAATTCCAAAGAAAATTAAGAAAAAAATTTACTTGAAATTTACGGGTCTTTACATTACTCCCACCTCAGGACTTTACGTCCCCGTAAAGATACATCAAAAACTAGGGAAACAAAAGTGGGTACTGAGCACGCATCTGAGCCTCCCGCTCCCAAGTGCTCTCCTGGAGGTTCCCGTGCTGCCATCTGATGCACACAAGAGGAATCGATCGCCCACGTAGGACCCTCTCCTGTCGATCCTCTATCTCCACTGGGACCTCCGCAAAAGTCGCTCCATCATCCACGTCTAGCTCCCCATAGTCAATGATGTGCGTCAGGTCGTGCACGTATCTCCTCAGCTGGGATACGTGGAAGACATCGTGCACCCGGTGCAACTGAGGTGGCAGAGCCAGGCGATAAGCCACCTCGCCAATCCTGCTGAGGACCTGGAAAGGCCCAATGAAGCGTGGAGACAACTTGCCGCCTCGGCCAAATATCCTCAAACCACGTCGAGGTGAGACCCGCAAGAAGACATGGTCACCATCCTCGAACTCTAGTGGCCTCCGCCTCCTGTCAGCATATGACTTTTGCCGGCTCTGTGCTGTCCTCATCCTCTCCTGGATGAGCTGGACCTTCTCTATCGTGGCCCGGACCATCTCTGGTCCCACAAGTGCTGACTCTCCAGGGTCTGTCTAGCACAAAGGAGATCTGCAAGGCCTGTCGTACAACGCCTCGGAGGGTGCCATCCTGATGGTGGAGTGGTAGCTGTTGTTGTACGCGAACTCCACCAAGGGTAGGTGGTCCTCCCAGCTGCGACCAAAGTCGAGGACACATGCACGGAGCATGTCCTCGAGAGTCTGAATGGTCCTCTCCGTCTGACCATCCGTCTGAGGGTGAAAGGCGGTGCTCAGACGTAGTCGCGTCCCGAACGCCTCCTGTAACCCCTTCCAAAGCAGGGAAGTAAAATGAGCGTCCCGATCGGAGACGATGGTCGATGGCACACCGTGAAGTCGTACAATCTCCTGAACATAGAGACTCCCCAAGCTCTCCACTGTGCCCTTCTCTCGGATGGGTAAGAAGTGTGCCGACTTGGTGAGTCGGTCAACAATCACCCAAATGGAATCGTGACCTCTGAAAGTGCGTGGAAGTCCAGTCACAAAGTCCATAGATATCCCGTCCCACTTCCACTCCAGGACCTCCAAGGGATGTACCAAGCCTTCTGGTACCTGATGCTCTGCCTTCACCTGCTGGCAGGTGAGGCACCGTGAAACGAACTCTGCCATAGCCTTCTTCATGCCCGGCCACCAGTGCTGTCGCCTGAGATCCTGGTACATCTTCGCCACTCCAGGATGTAATGCCAACGGAGAAGTGTGAAACTCTCTCAGCACCTCCTCTCGTAAGGCGACTGGTACCAAGGTACGTCCTCTGAAAAGGACATCTTGCTCTGCTCCAAGGGAGAAACCATCAGGTGCCTGTCCCGAGGATATCTGTGCACGCCGCGTCTCACAGTCAACATCCCCATGCTGTGCCTCTCTGACCCGCTGAAGAAGTGGAGGAGAGACTGTGAGAGACTGAAGGAAGGCTGCTCCGTCTCTATCCACGAAGGATATCTGCAAAGCGGCTAGCTGCTCTGTCGCCTCCTCAAGTAGCTGGATGCCTGTCCTCCTGCTGAGGGCATCAGCCACCACGTTCCCCTTCCCAGGAGTATAGACTATTTCAAAGTCATAGTCCTGGAGGAACTCGAGCCATCGCCACTGTCTCAGGTTCAGGTCCTTCTGAGAGAAGATGTACCTGAGACTCTGGTGGTCAGAAAAGACTGTGAAGCGCTCGCCCATCAGATAGTGTCTCCATGTCTTCAGGGAAAAGACTACTGCTGCCAAATCCAAGTCATGGGTAGCGTAGTTCTGCTCATGAGGCCTCAAATGACGTGATCCGTAGGCAATCACGGCCCGCTCCTGCATCAGGACACACCCGAGTCCGATCCCTGATGCATCGCAGTAGACTACGTAACCAACTCCCTCCTCAGGCAACCTCAAGATAGGTGTGCTGGTCAACCTCTGCCTCAGCTCCTGGAAGCTCTACTGACATCTGTCTGACCACACGAAGGGTTTCCCCTTCTTCGTCAACGCTGAGAGTGGGGCCGCAACTCTGGAGAATTCCGGCACAAATCTCCGATAGTATCTGGCTAGTCCCAAGAAACTTCGCACCTCTATCACGCTCTTGGGTGGCTCCCAAGCTAGCACTGCCTCGATTTTTGAGAGATCCACTGCAACTCCCGCCTCAGAAATGACGTGCCCCAAGAAGTGGACCTCACGTAACCAGAACTGACACTTCGAGAGCTTTCCATAAAGCTGGTGCTCTCGGAGTGTGTCTAGTACAACACGCAGGTGGTAGGCGTGCTCCTCCTCCGTCGTCGAGTACACCAAAATGTCGTCGATGAAGACCACGACAAATCGATCGAGGTATGGATGGAAGATCCTGTTCATGAGGCTCATGAACACTGCTGGAGCATTGGTCACGCCAAAAGGCATAACCAAGAACTCGAAGTGGCCATACCGACACCTGAAGGCCGTCTTCTGCACATCCTCATCTCGAACTCTAAGCTGATGATTGCCTGACCTGAGGTCTATCTTCGAGAACCACCGTGCTCCCTTGAGCTGGTCGAAGAGATCATCAATCCTGGGTAGCGGATACTTGTTCCTCACTGTCACCTGATTCAGGCGACGATAATCGACACACAGTCGCAAGCTCCCCTCCGCCTTCTTGGCGAACAAAATCGGGGAAGCCCAGGGCGAAACACTGGGTCGGATGAACCCCTTGCCCTGCAAGTCTTCCAACTGTACCCGTAGCTCTCGAAGCTCAGCGGGGGCCATCCGATATGCTGGAGTGGATATCGGGGCTGTCCCGGGGTACAGGTCGATATAAAAGTCTATCTCTCTGCGAGGAGGTAGTCCTGGAACGTCGTCGGGAAAGATGTCCGCGTACTGATCCACCACTGCTGGAAAACTGGGACTTCGCACGTCAACTGCTCCCAGGATGAGGCTAGCCAACTGATGAGTGATGGGCTGACCTCTCCTCTGCATGAGTCCATCATGTGATGCTAAGGCTCCCTTCTCGCCGGTGAAGGTTAACCTGCTCCCGTCGGTGCGCACACATCGCATCTTGCACCTAAAGAAGTCAATCTGAGCATGGACCGTAGATAACCAATCCATGCCCAAAATGACGTCGTAAGGCCTCGACGCTGCTACAAGAAGATCCCAGCCGAAGCTCTCACCTCCTAGAGTAAGCTCACACTGTCGGCACCAGTGCGTAATCGTCGAGTATGCTCACGTAGGAGTCTCTAGCCATAAGGATCGAGCCAACGGCTCTGTCGGAATCTCCGAGCTCTGAACAAGGGCAGTGGCCATGAAAGAGTGACTCGCTCCTGTGTCTATCAGAACTGCAGAAAGGGTGGAATAGACACAGATCGTACCTCGAATCATCTCTGGCGCGCTGTGGTCGTAGGCCTCCGCTGCCTGGAGCTGAGCCTGCCTCTGCCCGCCAGCTCCCTGTGGTCGGGGCGGGCCTCCTGGTGGTGGTGGTGGCAGAGCCTCAAAGCGTCGCCCACCACCTGCTGCTCGGCCAGCTCCTCTACCTCGTCCGCCTCCTCCCTGCGGACCGCCACGGTCGACCCTCTGCCTCTGCCTGGGTGGCCCCTCCACTGTCTGCTGCCCCTCGGTACGACGGGTCGGGCAGTCACGATCCATGTGGCACTGCCCGCCGCACTCGTAGCACTGTCTGCCTCTCGGAAGGCTGGCTCCGGGCCGGGTTCCCTGCACTGCTGAGCCAGCGTCCCGAGGTCGCCTGCCAGAAGGTCTGGTCCGCCTGGAACCCTGATTCATCTGCCGGCTACCAGCTGCCGAAGACTCCGCTATCTGCCACCCTGCGGTGGGTCTCGCTGTGGACTCAGCCAGGAAGCTCTCGATCAGGAGGGCTCGCTCCAGTACTCCTGCCTGGGTCGGGATGCTGAGGGAGATCAGCGATGCCTTGATCTCGTGTCTCAAACCCTGCTCGAAGGTTCGGGCCCGGAAGAAGGGGTCCCGTACCATGTCTGTCGAGTACCGAGAAAGGTCGGTGAACCTCGTCGCGTATTGAGCGACCGTCAAGCTGCCCTGCCGCAGCTGAAGAAGCTCCAGGATGTGCACCGCTCGGAGGGTGTCCGGGACGAACTCTGAGCGGAAGAGGCTCTCGAAGTCCGTCCAGATGAGGGAGGCCTCATCGTGTACCTGGAGCATCAGGATCCACCAGCGTCCGGCTGCTGCGTGCAGTAAGCTCACCGCGAGGATCACCATGAGGTCTGCTGGCGTCCTCACTAGCCTGAAAACTCGGACGACCGCCTCCAGCCAGTCCTCGGCTGCCTGGGGGTCCGACTCCCCACAGAACCTGGGTGGTCGCTGGCGCTGGAACTCGTGCAGAGCTCCGAGGCGTCGTGCGTCGTCAGCTGCCAGTGCTGGAAGCATCGGGGGCTCGGCGGGTAAAGGTACCGCCGGTGCCTCTGCTGTCAACGGGCCCTGTACCGAGGCCTCGTCGCTCGGTGGTCTGTCGTCGCGCCCAACTCTGGGAACCCTAGCTGGCTGCTGTCGTCGTGCCATCCTGAAAAGGAAACAAGTATGCCACGGTCAGAACAGTATACCTGGTGATCTGACACAAGTAATCACAAAGAAAACTTGAAACACACATGCAAACAATGTTTTCGTACATTAAGTCGGGAATCAGAAGTCAGGGTCCTGGTGTATGGATACGTCGGCCGCCGCACCAACACTGGACTCCCTGGACTGATAACCACACTCAATACACTAAACACTTTTGCTTCACATAGAAGAAAGATCAGAGTCTGCGGTAGAACCGACCACCTCTGATACCAATTTGTCACGACCCGTCCTCGGGGCCCGTGCCGTGACTACCCCAAGCCCGCCTTCCATAGGCCAGGGGCTGGCGACTAGCACCAAGGGGTAAATCCCAACAAAAAGGAAAGGCATTGCCTTTGAAAAGTAAACAAGCACCACAGAGTAAGCAAGCGGAAAAGTAAACACTAAGTAAAAACTGTACAAGCTGTGCTGAAAGTAAAAGGGGCCGGAAATACAAGCCCAACTGTAAAGTACAACTGAAAAGAAAAACAGCAACTGAAAGGAAAAACTGCAGCGTCGAGCCGTCCTCTGGAAGTCCCACCTGAAGGGTGGGTACAGATAACCTCCACTGCTCCTCGGGTCCACCTAACCGCTCCGAGTACGTCCCGCCCAGTGGTCCACCTCCAGGTACTGTCCGGCTCTGCACGCCTCCTCCACGATCAGCGTTGTCCGTCGTCTGCAACCAACACCACGAAGTGCGGGCATAGCCCATGCAGGGGTGAGTATAAGATACTCATTAGGGACCTCGAGACCCCCGAAGGTCTCCCGAAATCCACAAAGGATAGTCCACAAAGGAAAGATACAATCACGAAGTAACATCTGACACGGCTTAGGTATATGCCCATACATATAACTAAGTCTTCAATTCCCGTTCGGCTCCAACGTCCGAGCCCAAGCACAACCCAATCCACACAGGAAAGCAAAACGTATACCCACGCAGGATAGAGCAACACAATCCACAAAGGAGAGTAAACAGTAAATCCACACGGGATAGCTCAACACAATCCACAAAGGAGAGTAACACAAGATTCAGCTCACACAGGTATACTTCTTCGGATGACGATAAAGATGATCATTGAACCATCTAAGCCGTCGGACCCACGAAGGATCAATAGGTACTAACCTTTCAGTGACCCACACAGGATCGGGCCCACGCAGGACCTGTAGAAGTTGGCTCACACAGAACCGCTGAGAGATGACCCACACAGGATCGGGCCCACACAGGACCGGGCCCACGCAGGACCTGTAGGCGCTGGCTCACACAGAACCGCTGAGCACTGACCCACGCAGGATCGGACCCACACAGGATCGGGCCCACACAGGACCGGGCCCACACAGGACCTGTAGCACTGATCCACGTAGGATCGCTGAGTGCAGTAGTCGTCGCAGTCCGCTGAGGATCTCTGCACAGTCGTCGCCGCAGTCCACTGAGGATCTCTGCACGGTCGTCGTCGGAGTCCACTGAGGATCTCTGCACGGTCGTCGTCGGAGTCCACGGAGGATCTCTGCACAGTCGTCGCCGCAGTCCACTGAGGATCTCTGCACGGTCGTCGCTGTCGAAGTAGCAGTCGCAGCCAGCACTAGGGTTCCCGCACACAGCAAGCTCGTTCGGGAAGGTCCGCTCCATGAGCCGAGAGGCTGATACATCAACTGACACGAAGTCCGAAGTTGATGTATCCAAAAGTTCCGTATCGTCAACAGGAACTCAACGTCGCAGACGGCGCGTCAATCGGACGCCCGGTCTGAGAGATATTGGCATTTTCGTCCCAGGGACCCGGTTGGTTTTTAAGGCAAAACCAACCCGACCGCACTCCACCTGCGTCCAAACCTCGGGCGGAGTATGCCAAAAGATCCGTCTCACTTAGAGGAATTCAACAAAGCTGACGGCACGTCAATCGGACGTCCGTAGCTCAAGATATGAGTGTTTCCGCTCCGAGGGCCCGGTTGGTCTCGTGTACGAACCAACCCGGCCGAACTCAAAGTATTCCGAAACCTTGAGTGCGATATACCGAAACGACCGTCTCGATCCAAGGATCGCGTTACCGCTAACGGCGAGTCGTTTGGAGGCAGGAAGCTCAAGATACGGGCGTTTGAACGAAAACGTCCGAAGACGGGGGGTACGGGCCCGGGCCGACCCGGCCCGACCCCCCTGGGTCGGCCCGAACCGGGTCGACCCGAACCGGGTCCGACCCGGCTGGCCCGGCCCGGCCTGGCCAGGGCCGGTCCGGCTCGGCCGGCTCGGCTTGGCCGAGCCGCGCGGGTGGAAGCCGCGGGTGCCGACCCGCGGCCTGAGGAAGAACCGCGGCCCGCGTGCGGGCCGCGCTGGCGAACCGCGGACGCGGCTGAGCCGCGTCCCGCCTGGACGAACCGGACCCGCCGCCGCGGGTCCGCTGGCCGCCGCCGCCGCGGCTGAAGCTGCGGCGGATCTCGTTCGGCGGCGCGCCGGGGCGCCGCCGGCGACTTCCGCGGGCCGCCGGCATCACTCCGGTGGCCCGTTTGATTTCCCGTCTTTGATGTCGCTCCTCCCGGGATCCGTTCTTTACTGCGGGATCGTCAAACGTCCGCTGCAGCACGTTCCGTCGTCGACCGTCAAATCCGCACAAAACAAGAACGGCGGAGGGTCGTCGGGCCGTGTTCGTTTGGCCCGCACCCTCCGCGTTAGAAATAAACAGCCGGGGGGAAAGAATGATCAACACATGATCCAACAATTTTAATTAAAATAAAATTGTTCATTGAAAACCGGATTTTTAATTTTCAAGAACGTTCACGAGAAAATTAAAAAGGGTAATTTTCCAAAATGAATCCCTACCTTGATGATCGTCGTGTGCGGGCGTTCTTCGCGGAAGAGATCGTCGCGGAAGAGATCGATCGTCGCGTCGTCGCGGGGAGGCGTCGCGTCGTCGCGGATTCCGGCGTTGAGTCGGCGAGCTCAACGAATCAAGAACAACAGATTTAAATTATTAATATTTAAATCTGTGTTTCATTTAAAACCCAAGAAAAGAACTTGAGAGGAAATCCGAAAGCACTCACCTCGAATGGTCGGTGATCGGAGATCAGAGATCGGAGATCGGAAGAGCGTTTCGGGCGAAGGCGTCGTCGATTTCCGGGTTCGGCGTTCTTCGCGTTCTTCGCGTTCTTCGCGTTCTTCGCGAGGGAGAAGAAGTTGCGAGGGTTCTCCCAAATCTTCTCAAGCGCAAATAACCAGAGGTTAAGCGTTGGTCTTATTTTATTATTACGCCAACGAATTTGAAAAACTGGTTAAGAAACGATCCATCAATTCGTTGAATTAATTCAACGAAAGAAACGACCCATTTAATTCACGAAGGAAACAGCCCATTTAATTCACGAAATAAACCGCCCAATTAAATGGTCTGTTAAGAATTTAGAAAACGCGTCGGTTGACTTTCATTAAGACGGGTTTTCACGGGTTCGTTTCTTAGTGGAAAGAAACGGCGGGGCTCGTGCGGGCCCCACCTCACAAATATCCTACCAAGGGGGTAGGATATTTCTGGACAGCATCCTATCCAGTTCAACTCAGTTCAAGCCACCTTTAAGTGGCTTCATTTGGCTTCCAAGTGGCTTAAGTGAAATAAAATAAAGCTGTCGCAAAATTATTTTATTTCTTAACTTTAAGCCCGAAAATTAAAAACCACACCCGAGAAAACGCAACTCCGGAAGAGGCGTTTCTAAGCGAATACCGGCGCTGCGATTTCATCGGTGCCCTCAGAATTCGATTCCGGGCACCGGTTCAAAAGTTAGAAAAACCTGCTCGTCCGTTCACTGAACGTACCCGAGCCAAACTTCAGAAAATGATTCTGGGCACACCGGGCCTCGGAATCAGGCGCCGTCAGAAACTGCGTTCTTGTAAAATTCCAAAGAAAATTAAGAAAAAAATTTCCTTAAAATTTACAGGTCTTTACAGATCACTTCCATGGGAAGTCGATATCATATGGGATCCTAACCTATACTCTAAGAGAGATACATCAAATCTATCAAATCATATCCATTCGAGGGGATTAAAATCACATAGTACAGACATAATGAGACACTTTAACCCTGTGTGGATAGACTAGGGAAATAGTCTCCACTGATACTATTCTATAATTAACTATCATGTGACCTACTAAAATCACATCATGTATCATCCTACATGCCAAAATAATGGTTTCCCTCAAGTCACACTTGTAAAATTACTCAGGATAGACAGCTTGTAGGCCTCCATTTGATTCCTGTTGATGGAGAATCACACGGGAGAAACATTTGAGGTAATTACTCATATTTACCAACTATACATTGTTTTTTCCTTGAAAACCCAAGCCCATGACATGTCCCATCTAGGTACTCAACGTGTACGAGTATACACATCATGTAACCCAATTCATATTGTGTGGGACGTCATCTGAACCACTAGGGTTGTATATGCCCAAACATGGCTTACCTGGTTGTGTAACAAAAGCTATAATGTACCAACATTTTATTGAAAATTCATCTTTTTTCATCCAAAGATCATTCACTTAGCTATGTTCATTTTTTTCACCTCGTGTCTGTGTCACATGACAGTGTACTTGTACTTGGTCATGTCCCTAGACCACACATCATGGCATCAATACTAGTAATTTACACCCATTAAATATAATATAGTGTAAAAATTCATCTTATTATAATGGGAAGAACACGTTGAATGTTATCCTACACAACATGTGATTTGATTATGAATTTTGAATGGTAATTCAATGTGATCCACCGGAAACTCCTCAATTTCCACTGAAACCCACTGATCTACCCTCAAGAGATCACTAGAAGTTGTAACAAGGCCCCAACAACCATTAATAATTCATCACATGTGATAATGATGTAAAAATCATAAATTTTTATTCTTTGTGGAGAAACAACGAAGTTTCACATCCAAAATGAAACCATGAACATATTGCACCTCTATCGGGTGATGATAGACATCACCAATGGGGATTTGTAACCTCCCCTCCCCCCACCACAGTTCTCCCTTAGGTCATCCATTACACAAGTAGGTTCTCCTCTACTTACCAACTACACGTGAAACGAAAGGGTAGAGAGGTTATTAATTTTAGTTCATTTAATTAATAACACATCATTTACCGCCCCGTAGAAATCTCCCTCAAAGGAGAACATGATGAATACAATATTTATGTCACTCCTTAGGTAATACCATGGTTTTAAACTCATTCTTGGTCGGAGTATTATTATCTGATACCCCAATCATGATTCATACTGCTTTTCTTGAAAAAACTACTCACCCGTGATAAAATATAATTTATATTTTGAATATAATTCCTCTGAGAAAATTCAGTCCCCTAAATTAATTTCAAAATCAATTACGTACTTGATAATGATTCATAAAAACATTCAAAAGTATTAAAGTTAAATCCCAGAGTCATTAATGGTGAAAACGTCTATGGGATTAATAACATTATTTATATTTAAAGAATGTTCATGTCGCAGAAGTTCTTCTTATGATATCTTCATGTGAAACCAATCCATAATGTAATCCAAATATTATCACATGAATGAGGATTTGTATTTCCATAATAATACCCATGTGATGCTGGAATAGATACACAATTAATTAATTCATAATAGTTCATAACAGTTGGATTGTTCATGTAATTATTTCATTCTTCTAAATACCACTATTATGAAATAGAATTTCTATAAACATGTGTTTGGGATAATTGATCATGTATTCCCTTGATAAGTAGGGAAATAAATTTATTTTTTCCTAGGAGAATGATAATTCTTCTCATGTGGTAGGACAAATAATACAATTCAATCCTAATAAGATGATTTATATCTATTTTATTAGGCTACAATGTTGAGTTTTTAATTTTTTTTAACAAAAATAAACAAAAAAATCTTTCATGATTTTTGCATGAAACTTCCTCTTGGTTGAGATCTAATATATAATCACTTTCATGTCAAAAATTAATTTAACCAACAATATGTTTCAACACCTATAACACATTCCCACACCTGAACCACACAAGCCATTCCACCATTGTATGATCCAGGTGAGAAAAATCATGATTTTCTTGCACACACTCCTATGTTCACAACTATAAGGGTTCAACCAATTTCTATATTCCCTTTTCATGTTTTTATCAACCACCGCTCCTATACATGTAGACTCACTCTCGGATGTGTTTTCATTATCTCCCACAAATTTGGGATTGAGCTATTCTTCAATATATATAATGTGAGAATAATTTTTAACAAAGGCCCATCATAATATATAGAATAAAATCACCAAAAAATTAATAATGGGGAAAACATAATATATTATAAATTGGAAACGATACATTCAATCTAAGTTATACCACCACCAAACCATAGGTCCTTCATGAAAAACTTATCAATACTTTTTTCCAAGGGATTCAATAATCTCATATCCTCGATGGTAAATTTATCAAAATATTTTTATTAGTGTCATAATAGACATAAAAATGGGAATTCCATTTTAAATATTTATATTCATATTAATTTATTTTATATAATATGGTATGTTATTTCTTATATTGATTCATTTGGGTAAAAAAATGATATTAGAATAATGTATTAAATGAGTCAAATTATTATCTTTATATCAAAACCCCTAAATCATTTTGGATTCAAGATTAATAAAAAATAAATTATCGATTGTTAATTTAGTTTTTCAACTGAAGACCCACTTTTTCTCATTTTAAATATTTTTAACATTTTTTTGGTTTTGGTGTTGTCCAAATAGTCATTTTTAGAATTAGTTACGTCATATATATCATATTCCCCTAGATTAAACTTAACATTATATAGAGTATTAATAATTTATTAACTAGTGATTGACCTAAAAGTTTCATTGGTATAAAATTTTAATGAACAATGATTATATCATTTTATCTTTTTCAAAGGTATCATTCCATTTGCATAATTTGTGTTTATAACCTCTTAATATTTAAATTTATACATTTTAAATGAACCAATTTATCCTAACACATATTAGAAATTATAATAATTATGCCTATTCTGAAGAGACCCAAAGCTTTATGTACATGGACATTACATTAATTTTTCAGAATACTTAATACATAACAAAAACAGACACCAAAGGACCGTAACAGTTTAGTGTCTTTGAAAACTCGGAATATAATCTTCTAATCTTGGTGAAAGATCTTCAACATATCCCATAAATATCTTCCCCTTTTTTCTTACCTAAAACCATTCTTTATATCCAGGGGAAAAGAAAACATAAAAAGGGTGACCTCAAATGCTCAATAAGGTTAACCATGGAGAAAATAAAACAAAACCTATACATTTGAACATAAAAACATGAACATAATGTTTAAACATCGAAATCTTGAGCAATGACATAAAACATGGTAGTACATAAGGAATAAATCATTATAGAACATCAATAATGATAAAATAGCTTGGAAATAAAACTTGTAATTGTGGGAAAAAATTAATCACATGATATGATTTCTATAGTAGCCAAGGCATTTCTTCCAAGACCATCTTAGTGGACAAAGTCCCTTTCTGAATCGAGTTCACTCCCCGTTCCAGTCCTATAGCATTGAACCGGATTAACTTACCATTCCAGCCATGTCTATCTAATGAGATATAAATCTTTACCCAATTAATTGGATGGAGATATATGTCCCACCCATCTCATAAAGAAATCATTCTTACTTGTGCCACAAAATAAACATACACCATTCATAATAACCCAATGAATAAAATGGGTTTCATAAACATCATCCCATCATCACATAATCAATATAAAAGAAATGGATATCATTTTATAATAAGAAAAGTGAAACCATGTAAATCATATTGACATTATACTTGAAACATACACATATGAAATAATGTCATCTTATATGGAAAATGGTTTTGATAAAACACTTGAAATGAATTCTTGAGGAAAATATCCTTTCTTCTTCAAGATCATTTTCTTTTCACAAAAAGTCATGAAATTTTAAAAGAATAAGACTTTTTTGAAAATATTTATGAAGTCTCATATATTAAGCTTCATGAAAATAAGGTGTTAGGAAACCTTGAAAATCCGTTCACGCCGTATAAGTTAAAAATAACATTCTCCTCGCACTTTTGTCGGAAAAGTCAAAAAGTGCCTTATATAGTAACCAAAGGAAACAATGTGGTAAAAAGTAAATGAAGGGTAAAAATTTCATTAAGCATACATGGTAGAGTAGTAAACATTTTTTGAAAACATTTTTAAAAAACATGGTCAGGGATGATAAACATAACCCCCGTAAATACTTACATATAAGCAATCTCGGATAAAAATGAGATTGAAAATTTATCCCTTACCTTATGTTTGATATGCTTCATATGTATCCGGACCTCCTATATAATGATTTAAATAATGTTATTTACTTATTACAGAATCATATTCATTGTTATTATATCATATGTGGTTTACTTATGACTATATATTACCTTTTCTTTTATAAATTCGATGTAAAAGTAGCGATTTGTGTAAAATCGTTTCATTTATTGTACGTGTTTTGACTTGTTGTTCTTGATATTATTATTACTTATATCATGATTTAATTAATTAAAGAATTTAAATCATGATTTATATATCATATATATTCAATATATATATATATATATAACAGATAGATAAATGAAATGAAATACACCGTTCATGGAGATGGTAGGTCGTACGTACGCATGAACGCTGTTTTTGTTTCCTTATTGAATAGAATGGAATAAAGTATATTAAATACATATATATATATATACAAATCCAGTATCATTATTATGTAATATATTTTATTATTATTCATTATATATACTTATTAATCATTCATTAATGGTTAACATGGAGAATGAATCTCATCGCGTCGTGGAGACGGTAATCCGTACGTATGCACGAGCGATGATATCATTCCAATAATTTTTGAATGGAATTGGAGTGGATGATATAATATCTCATAATCATAATGATTTTATAATATCCATATATATTAATTCTTTACACCATTATACCCATCCAATTATGGTGGTGGTGGAAAAACATATTACACCACGGTGTGGAGACGGTATTCCGTACGTACGCATGCGCGATGATTTCATTTTCCGTAGGATGGATAGAAGGTGAAATGGGGTTGTTTCATATTTATAATAACATATCAGTATATAAGTAATACTTATGTTATAACTGTATAATGAAACAACAAAAAAGAATATGTTGATGAAGAAATAAATTGGAAAGGATCGGTAATGGATATTACCTCTTCGTTGACATGCATCTTCTTAACCTCCCCTTAGGGAACTATGGTTTGCCTTTGAAGAATACCAGGACCACTAGGATGTTCTATTTAAGTGGAGAAGAGAATTATTCATGGTTTTTCCGATCGTGATGGCTCAAAGTGGTGTGAGGAGGAGAGTGAGGAGGTGCCCTTTTATAAGGGACGAGAGAGGCAGCTTTGGAAAAACTAAAAATATTATTTTATTATAAAGTCATATTCGGTTATTAATAGCTCCAAATTGATTTATTTAGAATCTAATGTGGGGATGGGTCGAAATACTATCATTTAATAGAATTTGGACAATTTTAGGTTACTATTTTAACCTTATCATTTAGATTTAACTTTAAGTTAAATAATTTTACTGTTACTGTGTCTTCTTGTTTTCTTACACTATAAGGTTAATAAAATTACTATAATAAGAAAAAAAAACCCTAAGTGATTCATTATTAATATATATAATCTTATCTAAGTCATTTGGATAAACCATAGATTTTTAGAAATAAAATAACAATTAATAATATATTCTTTGTTTTAAAAACTATTTTATGTAAATTTTTACTCTATTTGGTAATTAATTTTTGTGAAAATCATAACAGCGTGATTAGTTCTAAAAAATTTAATTAAATCAATACTAACAATTCATATTAACCTATAAAATCCGGGGAAATCATAAAAAGGCTCAAATTACATTTATTTAGGTATTTATATCATCAATTATGTTAATATTTCATTAATAAGGTAATTACTGCATTATCATTGTGTCATAGCTAAAATAATTTATTTAATGTCTAAAAATTATAAATAAATTTCAATTATGTAAGAAATAGTTTTATCTTTCTAATTAATATTTATAGTCGAATTTATCTTATGTATAACCCTATATGAAAAATGATTTATTTATTAAACATTGATTTTAACTATTTCAGCCCATCTTTAAATAAATTAATAATAAATGTCCAAATCTAATCCAAGTGGACCTAAATGGTCATATATTATTAATAAGGTTGTTTCTGGTATAATTTCACTTATAAAATAGAATAATGACATGTGTTAGGGAAATAATAAAAACATTTTTACCCTTAATTACCCTATTTACATTTAACCATGGTAAATAAATGTAAAAAAGTTACTATTCACCAAAAATTATTTTCATCTCATTGAACAAAATTTTAGTCCTTGATATTAACCTTGTCTCTCAGAGTTTCGAAATTCCACTCACAGAAGCGGTAAAATTAAGTTTTATGTGAATTTCCAAATTCTCCAAGGAGGTGGGTAAAAGACGGTGAAAAGTTCAATAAAAGTATTATATATTTAAAATTATTATAAAATGACTCCAATGATTTACATTGAACTTATATAGGGATTATGTATCAATTTGGACAAAAAATAAATTTAAATAAAATAAATAAGTATTTAAATAAAAAGTCGGTTTTTAAATAGTATCCTAGTGTTTTCACCATTCATCAAAAATTGAAATTTTCAAAAAAATACTAAAAATTCTCCCTAGGCTAATTTTGATATTCTGAATCCAAAAATGAAGTCCATTTTGAATGATAAAATTTATAAAATATTAAAAAAAATGGGTATTACTATTCATAACGGCTAGTTCATAATAATATTATAATAATGTCTTGTTTAGTAAAACTCGGCATTACGTACTACACACGCTATTGAGTAAGGTCTTGATTGCGTGTAATGAAAGACAAGTCAGGGATGCGTGTAGTAAAATCTCTGTTTGGTGTTGCGTATAACATAATCAAAACATATTTCATTTATACATTAAACAAAATCTATACTAAATGTTGTGTAGAAAAATTTCCACAAAACGAAATTGAAAATGTGTGTAACATGAGCCAAGAATAGTGTTGTGTATACTACAAGCTAATATGGTGTTGCATATAGTATAAGCTAATCATGGTGTAGTGTATAATAGAACACATCAAAGAAGTTAAAAATAATAATATATCTCATAAAATATCTGCTTGTTACATTCTACCACCCATAAAATGAATTTCTCCCTCGAAATTCGTCGGGGTTATAAATTGTTTATTACATGAGAGTTTTTTTCAAACAAACCCACATCGTAAAAAAGTAATACAAAAACTTATCTTTGAAAACTAAAGTATGAAACGTAACGTTTACCCAAATTAACTAATCACTGGGTTTCCACATAGGACAACATAAGTGAAAATATTGATATGGAAGAGAAATCTAACCATCATGTTCTGATGGAGAGTGGTAGAGAACATGGATATGAAAAATCCAAAAATCACAAAGCCAAAAATTTGTGATGATCTAAGGTACCATCTGATTCATCGTATATAAGGACACTAAGACAACATTTTTGGTTTTCAAGATCATTTCCCTTAAGTTGATGAATTTTAATTAGAATAAATACTTACTTTATTTTGGTATAATATCATTGTTGTTTGTGCCTTGAACAATTTCCACTTCATCTCTTAAAGAAATGATGTTGAATTTGTCTTCCGTGAAGTGTTAGCAGATCATGCGTTAGAATGATAGGTCATTCCATCTGTCTCAAACATAAGGTTAGGGAAAGTTATATACATAAGTCCATCTATGGTGAGATTAATCATATATGGCTCCTAAAATGGACTTATACTTCATTTATCATACCACTTAATAAAATAAAACTAGTTTCTACTAACCATGGACTTCCTATAGGACAGTGCTAGGCGATGAAGGCCTGTCGCACTTCAGTTGTGGGTTCGATTCCCACAGCCTTGCCCGACGCGATGGCTTGTCGCCCATCCTACGGGTTGTCCTTTTTCTAAAACTGTACTATTATAACATTTCCAAAATAATATAAAAAGGTTCTGTCCTTAAACAATACTAACCTATGTTCAACATAATCCATTCTAAACTTTAGGCCTATCCAAAATACTTCTTTCCAAACTCATAGTATAAAGAGAAGGATTACTAAAAATGTCATATAAGAAGCATGTGAATACCAACATTTATCCCTCATATATCTTGTTGGTCACACTCCAATCATGTGAATACCTTAATCATGTATTCTATTGAAAAATGAATACCCATTGAACCTTAGTAAAAACATTAATGCTCTCAAAAGTTAAGTCTTTCCACATACCAAAATCCAAAAATTCTATATACTCAAACCAGGATATAACATTGTCCTTATATCAGTCATGATCTCATGAATACTATCGAACATTTAATTTTCTCTTTATCACTTCATTATGCGCATATCATCTTCTTTCCAAAATATTTGTATCACTTTTCATGGTTACCGATACTATTCAATGTATACTTTCAAATACATTAGGAAAAATAATGGTGTAACAATCTTTAGATGTGTCTTCATTCCATAGTACCAATACCTATTCAACAAAACTCTTGATAAACATAAATCATTCCACTACCTTCTTAAACCATTGACCAAGATTCAACACTTCTTTAATCTCATATATCATTTGTAGTCTCCTCGTCATCATCCACATAAATACAACCCATATGACCATGCTTATTCTCTTCATCATATTTTCCCTTAGGGTATTGGATTTCATAATGCCCATAAATTCCACATATAAAACATCTAATCATTGTTGATGTCATACCAATACCATTATCCTTCTCCATGGTGTTAACTTTACATTTTCCATTGCACTTTCTGGATTTTTTCCTTCTTTTTCACACCCAAAGCATCTTCTAGATCCTTTGAAACATTCTCCTTGATTCCTATTCCCACATGATTTACATGAGAGAAATTTAACTTTCATTCCTCTATGATCATCATGAAACTATATCTTTCTCTTATTAGCTGAGTCGGGAAACATAACTAGTTGAGATTATTGATCATATTATGAGATTGTTGATTATACATAATAACGATATTTGGACCTCCATATCCAATTTCGTTTGGTTTCTCAGGAATAATATCATTCCATTGTCCATCATATCCTCCATTATAATGAATCTTCCTGTTTCCATCCATTTTCTAAAACCCAAAAAGAATAGTGTGAGAATCCAAAATCATAATCAAAGGGGATTACCTTCAATATCTAACATCTTAGGTTAAATTATATGATTATTACCATAATTCTAGGACTATAACCTATACTTATACTTAACCTTAGGGATATCCCTAGAGATACCATAGAAATATCTCTATGGATCTCACTAAAGTTTTCACATCCTAGTTTCCAAAGGTTAAATAAACCTTTCCTCTGATACCAACTCTAGAGACCCAAAGCATTATGTACATGGAAATTACATTACTTTTGCAGAATACTTAATACATAACAAAAACAGACACCAAAGGACCATAATAGTTTAGTGTCTTTGGAAACATGAAATATAATCTTCTAATCTTGGTAAAGGATCTTCAACATCTCCCATAAAGATCATTCCCTTTTTTTTCTTACCTATAAACTTTCTTTATATCCTGCAGAAAAGAAAACATAAAAAGGGAGATCTCAAATGCTCAGTAAGTGTAAGCATGGAGAAAATAACACAAACCATATACATCTGAACATAAAAACAAGAACATAATGTTTAAACATCAAAATATTGAGCAATGACATGAAACATGGTAGTACCTAAGGCATAGATCATAATAGAACATCAATCAGGATAAAATATCTTGGAAATAAAACATGTAATTGTGGAAAAACATTAAGCACATGATATGATTTCCATAGTAGTGAAGACATTTCTTCCAAGACCGTCTTAGTGGACAAAGTCCCTTTCTGAATCGAGTTCACTCCTCATTCCAGTCCTGTAACACTGAACCGGATTAACTTACCATTCTAGCCGTTTCTATCTCATGAGATATAAAACTTTACCCAATTAATTGGAGTGAAATTTAGGTCCCACCCATCTCATAATGAAATCATTCTTACTTGTGCCACAAAATAAACATACATCATTCATAATAACCCAATGAATAAAATGGGTTTCATAAACATCATCCCATCATCACATAATCCATATAAAATAAATTGATATCATTTTATAATAAGAAATGTGAAACCATGTAAATCATAGTGAAATTATACTTGAAACATACACATATGAAATAATTCCATCTTATATGGAAAATGGTTTTGATAAAACACTTGAAATGAATTCTTGAGGAAAATATCCTTTGTTCATCAAAATCTATTTATTTTCAAAAAACTTAATTCAATTTTAAAAGATAAAGACTTTTTCAAAATATTAATGAAATCTTGTAGAGTAAGATTCATGAAAATAAGGCGTTATGAAACTGTAAAAATCCGTTCACGCCATATGTGTTAAAAATAACATTCTCCTCGTACTTTTTTCAGAAAATCCAAAAAGTACCTAATAAGGTAACCAAAGGAAACAATGTGGTAAAAAGTCAATAAAGGGTAAAAATTACTTTAAACATACACGTAAGAATAGTAAACATTTTATGAAAACATTTTTAGAAAACATGGTCATGGATGATAAACGTAACCCCAATAAATACTTATGTATAAGCAATCTCGGATAAAAATGAGATTCAAAAATTTATCCCTTACCTTATGTATGATATGCTTCATATGTATCTGGACCTCCTGTATAATCATTTAAATAATTTCATTGACATATTAAAGAATCATATTCATATTTATGATATCATATGTGGTTTCCTTATGACTTTATATTACCCGTTCTTTTATAAATTTGATGTAAAATTAGCGATTTGGGTAAAATCGTTTCATTTATTGTACGTGTTTTGACATGTTGTTATTGATATTATTATTTCTTATATAATGATTTAATTATGTGCAGAATGTAAATCGTGATTTATATATCATATATATTCATTATATATATATAATATATATATATAAATTAAATTAAACACACCATTCATGGAGACGGTAGGCCATACGTACACATGAACACTATTTTCGCTTCCTTATTGAATTGAATAGAATTAAGTAGATTACATACATATATATATATATACATAAATATAGTATCATTATTATGTCATATATTTAATTATTATTCATTATATATACTTTATAATCATTCATGAATGGTTAACATGGAGAATGAATCTCATCGCGTCGTGGAGACGGTAATCTGTACGTACGCACGAGCGATGATATCATTCCCATAATTTTCTAATGGAATTTTCGTGGATGATATAATATCTCATAATCAGTATGATGTTATAATATCCATATATAGTTATTCTTTACATCATTATACCCATCCAACTAAGGTGGTGGTGGAAAAACAGATGACACCACGGCGTGGAGACGGTATTCCGTACGTACGCACGTGCGGTGATTTCGCTTTCCGTAGGATGGATAGAAGGTGAAATGGGTTTTTTCATATTTATAATAATGTATTAGTATATAATTAATACCGATGTTATTACTTTATAATGAAACAACTAAAGAAGAATAAGTTGAAGAAGAAAGAAATTGGAAAGGATCGATAATGTATATTATCTCTTCTTTGACGCGCCTCTTCTTAACCTCCTCTTAGGGCACTAGGGCTAGCCTTTGAAGAAGACCAGGTCCTCTACGATGTTTCTAGGGAAGTGTATAAGATAAGTTGGCATGTTTTTTCTGAGCGTGATGGCTCAAAGTGGTGTGAGGAGGAGAGGGAGGAGGTGCCCTTTTATAAGGGAGGAGAGGGGCATCTTTGGAAAAACTAGAAATATTATTTTATTATAAAGCCATATTCGATTTTTAATAGATCAAAATTGATTTATTTAGAATCTAATGTGGGTATGGGTTGAAATACTCTCATCTAATAGAATTTTTACATGTTTATGATACTATTTTAACCTTATCATTTAGATTTAACTTTAAGTTAAATAATTTTACTTTTACCATGTCTTCTTGTTTTCTTACACTATAAGGTTAATAAACTTACTATAACAAGTCTAACGAACCCCAAGTGGTTAATTATTAATCTATATGACCTTATCTAAGTCATTTGACCAAACCTTAGATTTTTAGGAATAAAATAACAATTATTAATATAATATTTGTTTTATAAACTATTTTATGTCAATTTTGACACTATTTTGTAATTGATTTTTGTGAAAATCATAACAGCATGATTATTTCTAAAAAATTTTATTAAATCAATAATAACGTGTCATATTAACCTATAAAATCATTTTAATTTATAAAAAGTCTCAAATTACATTTATTTTGGTATTTATAACATCATTTATGTTAATATTTCATTAATAAGGTAATTACTACATCATCATTGTGTCATAAATAACATAATTTATTTAATGTCTAAAAATTATAACTAAATTACCATTATGTAGGAAATCTTCTTATATTTCTAATTAATATTTACAGTATAATTTATCTTATGTATAACCCTATATTAAAAATGATTTAGTTATTAAACTTTGATTTTAACTATTTTAACCCTTCTTTAAATAAATTAATAATAAATGTCCAAATCTAATCCAAGTGGACCTAAATGGTAATATACTATTCTTAAGGTTGTTATTGGTCGAATTAAACTTATATAATATACTTATGAAATGTGTTAGGGTAATAATAATATCATTTTTACCCTTAATTACCCTATTTACTTTTAACCGTGGTAAATAAAAGTAAAAAGTTATTGTTCACCCAAAATTATTTTCATCTCTTTGACCACATTTTAATCCTTTATATTATTTGTGTCTCTCGGATTTTCAAAATTCCACTCACAGAAGCGGTAAAATTATGTTTTATGTGAATTTCCAAATTCTCCTAGGTGGTGGGTAAAAGAGGGTGAAAACTTCAATAAAATTTTTATATATCTAAAATTATTATAAAATGACTCCAATGAATTAAATTGAACATATATAGGTATTATTTATCAATTTTTCCCTAAAATAAATTTAAATAAAATAAATAATTATTTAAATAAAAAGTCGGTTTTTAAATAGTAACCTAGTGTTTTCACTATTCATCAAAAATTGAAAGTTTTCAGAAAAATACCAAAAATTCTCCCTAGGCTAATTTGGATATTCTGAATCCAAAAATGAAGTCCATTTTGAAAGATAAAATTTATATAATTTCAAAAAAAATGGGTGTTACTGTTCATAGTGGCTAGTTCATAATAATATTATAATAATATCTTGTTTAGTGAAACTCGATATTGCGTACTACACACGCTATCGAGGAAGGTCTTGATTGCATGTAATGTAAGCCATATCAGGTCTATGTGTAGTGAAAGCTCTGTTTGGTGTTTCTTATAACATAATCAAAACATATTTCATTTATACATTAAACAAAATCTATTCTAAATGTTGTGTAGAAAACATTCCACAAAACGAACTTGAAAATGTGTGTAACATGAGCCAAGAATAGTATTGCGTATACTACAAGCTAATACGGTGTTGTGTATAGTACTAGCTAATCTTGGTGTAGTGTATAATAGAACACATTAAAGAAGTTAAAAAAATTTCTCATAAAATCTCAGGTTGTTAAATATTCATTAAAGAATCATACATATATTAGTTTTGGTAATCTCCTCTTTCGTATTGTCTGAATCAATGGGTGACATATTATTTTAGATATCTATAGTTTTTCAATAAAATTTTGGGGTGATTTCTAAAAAATGGGTTGTTTTTTTATAAAAAAAGATCATATATACCCTATTTTCTAACCCTATTGGAAACAAATTGATCGTTATAATCATATTGTATAGGAATTTCACATTAATGATAACAATGCCTTTTATGCCCAAACATTCTATAATGTTTTCATTCCATCCTAAATGTACATCTGGACCATATTCATAAATTATTTTAGCTAGAGGTAATGATTCACTGATATTTATAGTTCTCCTACTGGATATATTATCATGAGAATTGGTAGATGCATTTTATGTATTTTTTAATTTTCTCAGATATTTCATTATAGAAATCATCATATATGGACTCATCAACATTGTTTTCTTTTTTAGTGTTTAGAACATTATAAGGGATTCTAATTTTTATTTTTAGAGTTTAATAACAACATGGATATTGGTTATGAAATAGTTTTAACATGTTTCATGTTCACTAGAATTTATCTCCCTCATCATTGAAAAATTCTATTGATGACTTCATCACCTACGTGGATATATTACTTAAATGTAATTTCTTGAAAAAGAATTAAGAATTTTTTGTGATGCGTAATAAATTTCTTCATCCAATTATTTGAATCCCCTATAATTCTTGAATTTTAAATGAAATTGAAGTAATATCAAATTTATCTTATCATAATTTATCTAATGCATAAGTTTATTTCATAAACATGATATGTAATTATATAATAAACTCAAGATAATCACCATAGAGATAAACCATAAATATGGTTACATTAACAGGTATGATTATTTCAACATATAGTACCTAATTATTTGGGATATCTATATACATTATGGGTTACTTGAAACTATTAGTAGTTGTAAATTCCATAGTATTGGCCAATGAACATTGTGATTTCTATATTTGGTGGAATAGTTTGTTTACTTTTTTTCTCAACTATATGTATTTGTAGATTTTAAATTTTATCAATTTTATTCATATTTAGGGAAATATTTTGATTTAAAAATTTTGTAATTAAAAAATTCAACTACTGCCTCTAATGTTCCCTTGAGTGCATGGAAATTCGAAATCAAATATATTAAAATATTACATGAAAACATTTACGAACAAATATATTTTCCAAAAAAATTAAACGCATTATTTTTTTTTCTGTATTTTATTTTCTACAAGAACCACCATTCATCCTCTATAAATGACACGAATATTTTATGGAATTATCACTTATTACTCTCACCAATAAAATTGATTATCCCTATTAACCAAATCGAATGTGGTGAGTAGGGTGGAACCATATTTAATGTATAATGCATTATGAAAAAATTAATGAAAAATAGTCAATACTAAAATCAAATGAATGATAAATTAATGAAGGAGATAAAAATTGATAAAAATTGAACAGTTATGTGTTGGTTAATGTGAAAGTGAAAGAACATTTAAACATAGTAAAAACTCATCAATTCTAAAGAGGGTATTTAATTTTGATAAATCATAAAACATAATGTATACAATATATTCTTATAATATAAGAATATAAATCTTGTGCAACAATTATTAGAAATAGGATGTGAAGAAGAAAATAGTTAGTGATCAACTTGACCCATGTGAGCACTCAAAAGTTTGATATTCCTATTAAATCATTGGATGTGGATAATTCATTAGACATAATGATTGGCCTCTACCTTTTCTATTGAATTAGTTTAGTTGAAACTATAATATCTAATGACTTACTATCATAATCCTCTACGTTCATGGGGTATTCCAAAAGAAATATTTACTATTAAGATTAAAAAAAGATTATTATAAAAGGTGTCACTAGGTATTCTAAACATTTTTTGATAAAATAATTCAATTAATTTCAATCTAGTTCCCCTTAAATGGTTTCAACTACACATTAATGAATAAGGATTAATAAAAATATTCATGTAATTAAATGAAAAATATATAAAAATTGAAAAGGATAAATAAAAGTTTGTTCTATATTGATACTAAACCGCACACTATAGCTCCAATTTCTAGAACAACTGATCAAATGTAACTCCCACATACCATTTCCATCTCCCGCTCTTCATGTGATTGAAATAATTAAAAATGGTCAAGTGAAATCTGAATTCTACAATAATGTGTTAGTACACAATTATTAAAATTAAATAATAGTCCAACTCGCAACTCCAATAATAAATAAAACTCCTCTACCCTAAATTCACAAAATTTCACGAGGGGTGGTTCATTATGGATCATCTTATTCACATCAATGTAGCTAACCATCCCATAAAATGTTGAAAACACCACATCCACTTCTAACTATTTTTGTATCATGTCGACCAGATGTTCCCCCATGTATGAAATTCCATATCAACAATACTTGATTCAACAATCTATTGATTCCTTGTACTTATTCTGAAGCGTCATAATGTTGTAACTTGAATAATTTTTCACATGATTGTTTCATTTGAATTTCAATTCATTTATGAATTATGGAGATACGATTTTATTTTCCTTAGTAGGACCACTTTGTAACAAAGAAGTACCCAACACTTGAACACTTAGGATACCCTTTTACATTTCTTATTTCATTGTGAAATTTTTCTTTTAAATAATTGTAGATCCTCATAATACCATTACATGGATCCTTTGGACTATGGTGAAACCCTAATACAATTACCACTTACCATTGTGTAGATTTAAAAATGTGGTCTCCACATTTAGCATGGAACTATATAACCTTGATAGTTACATTGATTCATGTACTCCTACATGAGTTTTTTAAACCATTTTGATACCTTTTTGATGTCTATAACTACATTTCCGTAGCCTCTATGAATTCCTCCTAACTATAATTTATCACTATTTAAATGCTAAAATACCCAATTTTTAGGGTGTTGAAGTGATAAAGCAACCCTTATGCGGTCTATTTTAATTCAGTCTTACCATTCTTCATCCATCAATACCATGTGCTTCCCCTTATGCATGTTTGTGAAGAATTACACCACATTAATATAGGTGTTCGTTGACCATAATATGGTGCAAAAACCTCCCTTCCATAGTGTTTCATTTCACCTAGATATATGTACCTTTTGGTATATACCAAGATATGATAGGCTAGATAAATTAAATTAACCTGAAAAAATCATGTTATTCTCTTACAAAACTGGCTTCACAGTATCCATACCCTCACATAGAATTTCATAAGAATTTTGATACCTTTATGTGAATTTTGTGCAACACTTATGTAAGTGTGACTTACCTTAATGAGAGATCAACCACCTAAAAATGTACATTGAAAATAGATATATGAATTTCCCATAAATGTATTTAGGAGAAAAGTCATATGATAAATAAAGAAAATTTTCAAGGAATTAAAATTAGTCTTATATAGAATAGAACATTTCCAAAAATCATGGAATTTCCATACTCGACATATAAAAAATATTTTTCAGTAAATATATATATTTAATGAAAAAAATCAACAAACATAGTGATTTTTAAATACCACACATGAAAGTCATCAAGGAAATTATATTTCAATAATATTTTCATGAAAATTCATTGGACAATTTTATCTTAAATAATATAAAAATCATAAAAAGATTCTCAATTAAGAACCAAAAAACCTTTATATAATGATATTATAATAAAAAAAGTTTCAAATAAAAATTTATTAATGATTAGTGACATATTTTTTAATTAAATACATTTATATTTCTCTAAAAAGATGTGGTAAACCTGTATCAAATTATATGACATAAATTATCCTTTCATATTTTACATTATGTTAACGAATGAATGTATCTTATGGATGTTCCTCCCATTGTTACTTATTGATTGAAAAAATTTATCTATCAAACTATTATCAATTTCTGGACCTTTTGATTTATATTACTAAAATATTCATGATGACAAGTGAAATCCATAATGAGTAACATTTTAATAATTTAATCCCTCGGAGCATAAGAAATGAATGTTTAATGAAAAACATAGCTTCAAAAAATTGATTTGAGGATTATGGGTTTGGATAAATCCTATGTCATTAATTAAATATACTTGAATTCATATAAGGGTTATGAATATGGATAAAATATATCATCAACATTATATATGGATATACTATGTATCATCACACTAAAAATCATTTTGACTTTTTCACGAAGAAATATATCGATACATCAAACGTGTGATGTGTTTACCAATATAATAATCAGATATTTGTTCAATAAAATATGTTGTGGTGAATGATTAATCATAATGAATGTTTTTACATGATTTTTTCATGAGAAAATATATTCATAAAATAGTATTAATATCCTCTAATTAAATATGTTAACATTTTAAATAGATCACTTAAATCCCTATCAATGGAACAAGTGTGTATCAAAACATCTTCTTAGATACGTAGAGAAATTGGGAATTTTTTGACTTTTTACACGTAAACACAATAGTACCTACATGTCATTTGTTTATTAAAATTATCCCTAATTCATTGAAAACTCATTAATAGAAGAGACATAGTTGTAAAGATCATATATTGTGATTAGTAACACTTTTTACTGTTCCAACCAATAAAATACTTGTATTATAGTAACCTGACCTAAAAAAGTTACTCAAACAAGATTTTTAGTCATGAATATACATTATTACACATTAAGAAATTTTTTTGGATAAGTGGTTTAGATAATTAGGATACCTTACATACATGAAATACCACACTCATAAGAGAGGACACTACTAAAACAGTATACCTTTTTTCAAAATATAAAACATTGAAACTTAAAACATGATTTATTTAACAATAATCCATATCAAACATCATAACTCCCTTCATTCCCTTAACCATCCTTATAACCTGAGAAATACATTTTAAAAACATGGTATTTGAATAAAATTCAGAAAGGGATATAAAGAAAGAAATTATTAGTCATGTGGTAACATAAAAACCAATAAAACCCATAATCATAAAAACTTATTTGCATAGAAAAATTATGTAGTTTCCTTGTGGAATAATTAACATATAACTCTTACATTCAACCAAACACATGGAAGAAACTTTTGATTGACATCCATATCTAGAGTACAGAATTTATTAGAGAGCTATATTGGGGTTCACCCGTCATATCTTGAGCTATAATGGGCTCAACCCAACATATCTTGATCTATAATGGACTCAACCCAACATATATTGAGATATTATGGGATCAAAGACACATAAATAATGTCCATGGAACATATCATGGTAATAAAATATCATGAGAGTCAGAATAAACCACTCATACCATATTAATTTAAAATAAACTATCCTTTTGAAATTTATTAAAGAACGTTTTAATATGGATTTCAAAAAAGTCCCTTAAAATATAATTGGAGTGATAATTAATAGAATGGAATGGTCATGTGAATAAACTGTAAATACACACAATAAAACATATTATAAAGAAAAAATCATCATATAAATAATCTTAATACCACATAATTAATAAAGAACATGGTTAACTCAAAGACTAGAAATTGAGTACAGAATTTACTTAACTCGGGTTCTTCAAACATCAAATGTGTTTAACCATCCTCTTGATATATTCTCTTTAATATCCTCTTTAATACTTTGATTTTGACCTTTGGGGGATATCAGAAGGTCTTGAACATGGGGAATGTGATTGGGAGGGAATTTGATAGAAATTACTGAATTATCAAGGAATGAGAGTTGTGGGAGGAAGAGGGGAATGAGAGTGGTATTTTTAGTGGAGGTGAGGAGGTATTTTACATTATTTAAATCATTATTATAATATTTTTTCTGAATATTATGAATGATCCGAATTCATGTCACCCCAAATAGTAATAATGGTGTGTGATTTCGAACCAAGTAGTCTTAGATCACTTATGATTTCATAAATAGTGTCTTTAACTGATAATTTTAATATACTGAATTTTACCTTATTTTACTATTCCTCAAAAATTCATGAATTTCAGTGAAATCCAAAAAAATCACTCTAACCATTTTTTGACATGTAGAATTTAGAAATTATCTCTATTTTATTGAAAATAATTTTCTAAATATTATTAATTTTATTTTTATGTAAAATCATACTTAATTCAAAAATTAACAATTTTAATTCTATACCTACTTTTATATCAAATTGAATAATTAACCAATATTTCATTATCATAAATCCATAGTAAATTAAGAATATAATACAATTTACTCTTCATTGGGGTCATATTAATATTTACATAACTATTCAAAAGTGTATGTGTTATTCATCAAGAAAAATAAATTAGTTCTATCAGACTCCAAATAACTTACAGGACACAATGGCAGATGGGCGTTTTTAAAAATTCAAAACAATGAAGAAGTAAAATTAAGTAAAAAGGATAGTTATAAATATATACTAACAACAATGTTTGATGAATTTGATTTATTTTTTAAAACCTTGGGGTGTTACATTATCCCCACCTTCTATAAAATACATAATCACAATTTTATTTTCTCATTAAACCAGTGAGAGTAGTTTTCACTCATAGCATTTTTTAAATATCTTGTTTCTTTTTCAAAAATATGGTTACTACACAAAACCTTTATCTGGTGGATTACCTTATTCTGTAATACATATTCCCTTCGATCTATAATCTGAACTAGTTTCACTTCATTAGAAAATTTCTCTTCAAACAGAACTAATTCTGGACTCAAGACATGGGATGAATCTGGGACATAATTCCTCAACATCAAAACATGAAAAATATAATGTACCTGAGATAAAATCAGAGTAAAAGCTACTCATTATTCCACTGGTCAAACATTCTCTAAAATTTTATAAGAACTGATGAATTGTGGACATAGATTTTATTTCTTAACAAAACTAATCACACCTTTCCAAGAAAGGATTTTAAGAAACATCTGGTCACCTTCCTGAGAAGAGAAGTCTTTACTTTGGTTATTTTCATACCTTTTCTTCCTGATATGAGATGTTTTCATTGATGATGTATCATCATCAGTTTCTCATCCACTTCCACAACTAATTCTATTCCCATCAACTTCCTTTCCCCTAATTCATCCTGAAAAGCTTGAGTTCGACACTGCTTCCCATAAAATGCCAGAAAAGGTTCCATTTGTATACTGATTTAAAACTGTTATTATAAGAAAAAGTAACTAAAGAAATATTTTGATCCCATCTTCCTTGGTAGTCCATTGAAAAAGCTCGATGAATATCCTTCAAGGTGTGAATCGTTCGTTTTGAATGCCCACCTGATTGAGGATGAAAAGTTGTACTGAAATTTAATTCTTTTCCCAATGACTTCTAAATCCATTTACAAAAGATAGAAGTGAACCTAGGATTCAGATTAGATAGAATAGAAAGAGGAACTCCATGTAACTTGACAATATCTTTGAGGTATAGCCGAGAAAGCTAATCCAATGACGTTGTATCTCAAATAGAATGTAAATGTGTAGATTTTGTCCTCCGATCAACAATAAACCAAATCACATTTCTACCTCGAGAAGTCTTAGGTTTTCCCACCATGGAGTCCTTAGATATATTCTCTCATTTCTAGTCATTCACTGGAAATGGTTGATGCATCCACTTCAGTAACTATCACACTTATTTAACCTATTGACATGTCAAACATTTCACAATAAAATCTGCAATATCCCTATTCATTCCATCCTAGCAGTAATACTCACAAAGGTCTATGTACATCTTAGTACTTCTAGGATCAACTGAGAATGGAGAACATTGAGCTTCACAGAACAAATATTTCTTTAACTAGGAATCACAAGGCACACACAACATTTTTCAAACCCATAAAACACAATATTTATCAAGGTTGAATTCATGAAACATACCCATTTTAACAAATTATACCTTTTTCTATAGCTCACAGTCTTCCTAATGTTCTTACTTATTTTGGTCTGATACTGATTACAACACTGAAACCTGAAATAAAAAAGATTTGTTTCCTACACCAATAACTTCTGATAAAAAATTCATCCCATCATTAATAAATGGATTATGTTCCAAATGTGACATGGTTAATGATGAATGATTATTAAGACTCAAGGTATCTCCCACATTTATTGCTTTTCCTATATGGTAATTTATCATGAAATCATAATCCTGAATCAATTCAATCCACCTTCTTTGTCTTCTATTTAATTCATTCTGAGTTAATATATACTTCATACATTTTGGGTCAGTATATATTTTACATTTTTTTAATTAAAAATGGATCCTCCATATTTTCAAATAAAAAATCCTAGCTTCTAATTCCAAATCATGTGTGGGATAATTTAACTCATGAGTTTATAGATTTATTTATGCATAAGAAATTTCTAAGTCGTTCTCCATTAGAATAAAACCAAGTACCTTCAATGAAGCATAAATGTAAATGGAAAACTCACCATTTCGGGAAGTCAAGGCGAAAACTAGAGCATTCACCAATATATTCCACATTTCTTGATAAAAATCATCACATTCTTCTCTATAAATAAATTTAAACCCTTTTAGTGTTAACATAGTTGTCGGGATAGATAAACATGCAATGTTTTTAACAAAACATCAGTAATAAAATTCTAATCCCAGAAAACGACAAATCATTATAACATTTTTAGGTCTTGGGCATTCATCACCAACTTTTGTTTTAAAGGATGAACTTTTCATCCATCCTTATTTACAATATTCCCAATAAAACAATTATATTACAAACAAAAATAACAATTTATGAATTTTCCTTACAGTTTCTTTTCTTTTAAGGTTTGTAAAAAAACATTAGATGTTTTTCATGCTCATATTTTCTTCTAGAATATACTAGAATCCCATATAAAAAAACAACCACTAACTAATCCAAGAACTCATAAAATATTATATTTATAAGATCCATGAATATAGAACATGAATTATTTAACCATAAAGTGATAAATACATATTCATAAAGACTATATATAGTATAGAATGTAGTCCTCATGATGTCATTATCCTTTACATTCAACTGATGGTACCCCGACATTAGGTCAACATTCAAACAATACTGCGCTCCTGAGAGCTGATCAAAAAAACCACCAATATCCATAAATGGATAATTTTTTTAACTGTAATGTTATTCAAGGGTCTATAATCAATTAAAATTCTCATTGAACTATTTTTTTTCTTAATAAACATGACAGGAGTGCCCCATGGTGACGTGATGGGTCAGATGAAGCATTTATATAACAATTCATGCAACAGCTTTCTAAATTCTAGAAGATCCATATGGGATATTTGATAAGTGGATTAGAAATTGTCTAATCATCAAGAACTAAGTTAATAGTAAAATCAAACTCTCGATTAGAAATATTACCAAGAGAATCATCGAGAAAAACATTCAGGTATTACATTACTATTGGTACATCATTAATCTGGAGAGTTTCCTTATCTTTAAAAATATGATCATGATAAAATTCATTTCCTTACTTTATCAATTTATTATCTGCCTGATATTTTATTAATTGTATGGGTTCATTCATGTACACAAAATGAAATTCATTCTGAAAAAAAACTTTTTTTTCAATGCAATCTATCCTAGAATTAGATAAAGAAATCCAGTCCATACCCAAAATAACATCAAACTCTACTAGATGAAATAAAACATGGTTGGTAGGTAAAATCGTTCCAAAGAAAAGGATAGGCCAATTTCTATGATTTCATTTTTTTCACATTATTTACTCCTTGTGTTTTTACATGAGATCTGGTTTCATTTCATGATGTAGAATTACAAATTTTTCTATAAATTTCTTATAAATGAATGAATCTGTAGACCCTAAATCAAACAACGCATTTGAAAAGACTATAAAAACATGAAATGTATATTATACCACCTTAGTTGATGTTTCAAAATATATGGAAGTGGATGAAAATGATTTTACCAAACCGTTCTGCAACCAATCTTGCTGATTCCCTTCTTGAGTAACTAGCTTCGGAATTACAGTAGAAAAATGACCCTAATCCTTAAAGTTAAATCACTTCACTATAGTCTTCTGATTAATTTTAGGATCATATTCTTTGATCCCATGAGAAAATATTCCAAACATTCCACATCAGTATTATTTCCCAAAATTTATTAGATATTCACCATGACGCCTTTTACCACACTTTTCACAAGAAGGGAAATTCATTTTCTTACCTCCAGACTTCTTTGAAAAGTTCATCCCCATTGTCATATAACATGGTAATTTCTTATTTTTATCCTCACGAGGAGAATATGTTTATGTAAACTCCATATCAACTTTTTATGCACAACGAACATGCTTCTCATAGCTTTTAAACTCCCATGAAGTTAAATCTCTGTGCAAAAAATGGTTTCAAACCTATGTAAAATCAATTAATTTTAGTTTAAAAATCCTGAGTAAAATATGGAACATTCATGGAAAGTCTTGTAAAAGTGGCATCATATAATACCAAAGAATCAAAGTCTTTCTTCTTCAGTTCCATGAATTGTTTCTCCATTCTGATTCGAATAGTTTTGGGAAAATATTTTTTCTGAAAAATACTCTTAAAATTATACCCTTTCATACTTTCATGATCATCTCCTTCTCACATATTCTTATCTAGAGAGCACCATTTATCAACTTCCCCTTCCAAATGATAAATGGATAGTATTATATTTTGATGTTCTGAACATCTCATGACATTATATATCTTTTCTAGATCATTTATCCATCCTCCTGCTATTACAAGATCTACGGTTCCACTGAATGATAGAAGAAGTTCCCAAATAAAATACTTCAAAAATGACAATTTTATTCATGGTAGATCATGTTACTATTTGAAATAGAAACCCCCTCATTTATTTCATGATTCAGCTGATCCATTTCTCTCACAAACTGCTCAGTTCTGATTCCCACAATTTCGGGCTGCAGATTCGGACATACATCAACCTATTGGTGCCTTCATACTCTAGCTTCGTTATTTCTTCTACAGAAAACCATTCTATAAAAACATAACATAGATGAAGTGAAATGGTAATCCTTACATTCTCTAACATTTCAAATTAATATAGAGTAAAAATCATTTATGGTATTCTTTTAATATCATACCAACACCATTTGATATCATAACCATCCTCTGATATCAACTATAAAGACCCAACCATAAAACGTTACTTAAACATGAATTTTTGTCAAAAATATAAATTTTAACACATTGAAGAACCATTTTGTTTTATAGTGTTATAGAATTAGGATACCTTACATACATGACATTCAATATTAGTATAAGATGATACTACTAAAATAGTATCCATTTTTTAAAAATTAAAAAAAAATGAAACTTAAAACATGATTTCGTTAACAACACTCCATATCAAACATCACAACTCCCTTATTTCTCTTAACCATCCTTATATCATGTGAAAAACATTTAGAAAACATGGGATGAGCATAAAAGTCGGTAAGGGGTATAAATAAAGAAAATTATAGTCATGTGATAACATAAAACCCAACAAAACCCATAATCATAAAAACTAATATCAGTATAAACATCATGATGATGCCTTGAAACATATTTAGTATATGTCTCTTACATTAAACCTTACACTTGGAATAAAAATTTGGTCAACATCTGTCTCTGGAGTACCCAATGCATTGGAGATCTATAATGGGGCTCACCCATCATATCTTGAGATATAATGGGATCAACCCAAAATATCTAGAACTATAATGGGCTCTACCCAATATATCATCAGATATAATGGGCTCAACCCAACATATATTGAGCTATAATGGGATCAACCTGACATGAATAATGCCCAAGGATCTTTTCATAATAATAATGTATCGTGAGATTCAGAAGAAACCACTCATTATATTTTCATATAAAATAATCTATCTTTTTGAAAATTATTAAACAGAGATTTAAAAACGATTTTAAAAACAAAGTCCCTTTATTCATAATTGGAGTGAGAATTAATAGAATGGAAGAGACATTTGAATAAACTGTAAATACACATAATATAACAAAATATAAACAAAAAATCAGTACAGTAATAATCTTAATACAAAATAATTAATAAAAAAGAAGGTTAACCTAAAAAGTTGAAATTGGGTTAAGAATTCCCTTACCTCAGATTCTTCATACCTCAAATGTGTTTAACCCTCCTCTTGATCTCTTTTCCTTGACATTCTCTTTATGGACTTTGATTTAGCTATTTGGTTGAGACCAGTATATCCTTGATATAAGGAAGGTGATTGGGGAGGGAATTTGGTAGAAATTAGAGAATTCTCAAGGCTGGATAGGTGTCGGAGGAAGAGGGGAACGATGAGGGTTTTTATAGTTGTGGGGAGGTGGTATTTTACATTATTTAAATCATTATTATAATATATTTGATCAAAAATATGAATTATATTAATTCATGTGACCCAAAATAGTAATAATTTCATGTTAATTCTAACCAAGTGGTCTAACATCACTTATGATATCATAAATTTTGAATTTAACTGATAATTTGATTGTACAGTATTTTATAATATTTTAGTATTCATAAAAATTCATAAAATTTTGAAAAATCCCAAAAATTAACCCTAACCATTTTGAGATATGTAGAATTAAAAAAAATGACTCAATTCTTGAAGTAAATTTCTTAAATATTATTAATTTAATTTTTAAATAAAATCACACTTATTTCAAAAATTGACAATTCTAATTCTATAACTACTTAATATCACATTGAAAAATTAACCAAGATGTCTTTATCATAAATCCTCAAGAAAATAAAATAATAATTCAATTTACTATTCATTAGGGTCATATTACTGAAGGACCCCGGGACACCCTGAGAGGGGAGGGGTGAATCAGGGTGACCACTTTTTCTTTTAAAGTGATGGATCTTATTCCCACATTGGTAGGAACTTGTTGAACCTGTATGATGATTATGATTAGAAAGCAAACATACACATGCACAGATAAGACACCGCCCTTTTTACTTGGTTTGCCACTAAGGGATACGTCCAGGAGCATACGCTGACAGGTTGTCGGTCGTACCAAAATCCACTATGCTTCACTAGCTGGAGATTACCAAAGTTCGGGCACAGTCACTCTGTCCCAGGATCACTGCCTTTACAAAGGATCAAGAAGCTCACAGCTTCCCTCGGGTCACTCCCGTTGACTCCCCCTGGCTCACTGCTATTGGTGAAGTCCCATTCAGATTATAGACGTGAAGGTCTCTTCAATTGAGAGTCATGAAGTTCATTGTCTCCTGTTCAGCATGAGACTTTGCTTGCATCAGAGTCCTGAGTTAATGCTCTGTTAAATCCAAATTCCAACCACTGATGAATACCCCCTTTTCCTTTTCCACAGGGCAAACAACCTTTGGAAAAGGCCTTCTCAAAGTACCCTACTTCGCAAGGCTCCCAATTTTGAAAAGCTCAAACAAGCCTTCGCAGAGCCCCTGCCATTTTGCGAAGCTCAATCGCGAAGCACTCTCGCGATGCTCCAGCCTTCGCAATGCTTGGAAATCGCGAAGCTCCTGCCTCTTCAGGGAGCTCACTGAGCCAACACGGGGCGCACATCTTTCACGGAGCTTGAATAGCCGCCGCGAAGCTCCTCTTTTGTAAAGCACACTACCTTCGTGAGAGACCTTTGCGAACCGAGAGAAAAGGACTTTCTCTGAAATTCTATCTACTTCTCTCGAGGGGGTCGGCCTCTATTTATAGGAAATTCCACCGACCCTCAACCTTTTCGCGCGAAGTCAACGCCACATTATTTCAAATCATGAAGCTCCAATGTTTCAGCCAGAATTCTGTCCAAATCGCGAAGCACCACAGAAATTTTCCGTTCGCGGATCTTGACGTAGTCGCGAAGAATCACCGTCAACTTACCTTCGCGGCGCGCCTTCGTTCGTGGAGCTCATCGTAATTGCGGAGAAACACCGTAAACATTCCTTCGTGGCGCGCGCCTTCGTCGCGAAGCTCCCTCGCAAAGCCCTTCTCCACCGCGATGCGCTTCAGCCTCTGCCGTTCGCGAAGCATGACGTAATCGCGAAGAGTCACCGCCTCTATTCTTCTAGTCTTCGCGAAATACAATCCATGAATCCCATCTTCGCGAAACTCAGGCCTTTCCATATAAAAGTATGATCTTCCTGGAAATCTACTCTTCGTGATGCTAAACAACTTCTAGATTTTGGACCCCAAAAATTTGGCAAACACTGGGAAACGGCGCCACCTTCAAAACTGTTGTCTGCTTCAACGGTATGATCTATTTGCTGGTACATGATCTGGACTTCCATTGATGATTGAAAAAAAACACAAAACACACTCCAAATCATTCATAAGTGACCATGGTTCCAACAATCTCCCCCTTTGGGTTTGTTGGAAATCAGAAGAAAAATTCAATAGATCTCCATCTATTTGAAAACCAAAAAAACTCCGGAATCAACCCAGCCAACACTCTAAGTCTACGTGAGCAATGCTCGGTGTAGAAAACAAGATAGGAGGATTGAATTGGGTTCCACTGTTTTCCTTCTCATTCTTCTAATAACATAAGTTGCCTGAATTTATTCCTTCTCCTTTCTCCCCCATTGACAATAAATCCAAGGACCAGTAAATGTTTTCACGTTCATCTCAAACCATACTCCCCCTGGATAGTATCTCCCCCATAAACCTGCATCATATCCATAAACAGATTAAAACATTTATAACAAATGGGGAGAGGAGAATACTATAACCTCCTTATGCACTGGGAGGTGGTCGAACACCGAGGTTCAACCGATGCTTCTCAAACACAGCCGCTGACAGTGGCTTTGTCAGGATATCAGCCACTTGCTCATCTGTTCCCACATGATCCAATCTAATCACGCTTTGTTCAACTTTCTCTTTGATAAAGTGATACCTGATTTAAATGTGTTTTGTACGAGAATGATGAATATGATTCTTCATAAGATCAATTGCGCTCTTATTGTCACAGTAAATCACCATTGGTTGCAACACCTCATCACCAATATCAGTTAATTGCTGCTTCATCCATAGCAGTTGAGTGTATGCCTTTGTGGCAGAGATATACTCTGCTTCATCAGTACTAAGAGAATTACTTTCTTGTTTCTTGCTCAACTAGCCAACAAATTTCTGCCCAATATAGAAAGCTCCACCACTAGTGGACTTTCTGTCTACAACATCACCAGCCTAGTCAGCATCAGAAAACGCTGATAATTCACTATCCCTGCCTGCAGCAAAAAATAACCCGAAGTTATGTGTACCTTGAATGTACCTCATGATTCTTTTTACTGCTTCCATATGTTCCTCCTTAGGATTACTCTGAAAGCGGGCCGCAAGGCATGTTGAAAAGACAATATCTGGCCTTGTCGCTATCAGGTACAGTAGGCTTCCAATGATCCTCCTGTATATGGTGGGATCAACAGAGTTCCCATCCTTATGCTTTCCAAGTTTAGTTCCAACTGCAATCGGAGTTGACATTGGTTTGGAGTCTTGCATATTGAACTTCTTCAGAAACTCTCTTGCATATTTTTTCTGAGAAATGAAATTGTATTCCTTCGTTTTAATCACTTGCATCCCCAAGAAATATGTGAGCTCCCCAATCATAGACATTTCAAATTCTGATTTCATGTGGTTGGCAAATTCATCCACTGATTTCTGCCTACTGCCACCAAATATGATATCATCAACGTAGACAAGAACCATGAATTGATCTTTTGGAGAATTCTTCACATAGAGATTGTGATCAAATCCTCCTCTTTTGAATTCCAACTTCTTGAGATATGAGTCCATCCTTGAGTACCATGCCCGTGGTGCCTGCTTCAACCCATATAGAGATTTCTTCAGTTTGCAGACCTTTGTTTCATCAGTACCCAAAACAAAGCCCACTGGTTGTTCAATGTAGACTTCTTCTTCGAGTACACCATTCAAGAATGATGTCTTGACATCTATTTGATATACTTTATATCCTCTTTGGAGTGCCATGGCAAGGAAAAGCCTGATTGACTCTAGTCTAGCCACTAGAGCAAAGGTTTATTCCACATCAATGCCTTCAATCTGGGAATATCCTTTACATACCAGTCGTGCCTTGTTTCTGATGACAATTCCATGCCCATCAAACTTATTTTTGAAGATCCATTTGGTACCAATCACATTGTGACCTTCGGGTATCTGGACAATATCCCATGTCTGATTCTTGTCAATCTGATATAATTCATCATTCATGGATTTCACCCAAGATTTATCTTTTGCAGTTTCTTCGAATGAGGATGGCTCTACAGCTGATAGAAATGCAGATTGTGTGGTATTCCTCATCCTTCTTGTTTGAGTGGGTGCACTCCCAATTATGTTGGATGGATCAATCTCAGCTCTTCGATTTCTCCTGCGAGGTTCAGTAGTATTCTCTTCAGCCATAGTTTCTGCTTCATATTCTACTTCTGAGTCAACATCATGATGTGATTGCTGAGTGTTTTGAATATCTTCCTCTATTTCTGCATTTGTATTTTCTTCACGTTCACATTCTTCCTGACTTTCTATCACATCAGCATATGACGTCCTTGAAGCATTTGTGGTTTTCTCTTGAATTATCTTAACATCACTTCTTTCTATAATCCTTCCCAAACGCTTGTTGAAACATTTTTAGGCTTTTCTATTCGTTGAGTAACCGACGAAAATTCCTTCATCTGCATTGTCTCCATATTTCCCTTGATTTCCTTCTTTGTTCCTGATGAAGAATTTACTTCCAAAGACACGAAAGTATTTTAGAGAAGTCTTTCATCCATTCCACAATTCATATGGTGTCTTCCTCTCACCCATATAAAGTCCTGTTCGATTATGAATGTACACTACAGCTTGAACAGCCTCTTTCCAGTAATGTCGTGGAATACGACTCTCAATCAGCATAGTTCGTGCCATGTTGTTCACCTGTCGATTCCTACGTTCAACAACTTCATTTTGTTGTGGAGTTCTCACAGCAGCTACCTCATGCTGTATCCCATGTTTCTCCAGATAATTCTCAAATTCAATGGACGTGTATTCTCCTCCATTGTCAGATCGAAACACTTTGATTGTTCATCCAGTATCATTCTCGACGATTCGCAGATATGTTTTCATGTAGTCAAGGACTTGTCGTTTCCTGTGAATGACCATCACACATGCCATTCTACTGTAATCATCTATGAAAAGGAAAAAGTACCTTTCTCCATGAGTTCCGGCAACATTTATTTCCCCAAAAACATCCTTATGAATCAGATCAAGAAGGTGAGATGCTCTTTTCTTCTTTGGCTGATATGAACTGCAGACCAGCTTACCACGAATACAAGCATCACAAGATTTTTCACGCTCTCGCTTCAGGTTGGGAATGTCCATGACAATTCTCAATTTTGATATTTTCTCCATGTCTTGTTGATTTATGTGTCCCAATCTCCGATGCCACAAATTGTTTTCTTCTTCAATAGTCATGTAACATACATTTTCTTCACTATCAACATGATACAAGTTGCCTTCTGTTCTGCATCCCTTCATAAGTGAATTTCCAGTTTTTCCCTTGATAGTACATCCTTTCTTATTAAAAGTAACTATAATTCCTGAGTCACAGAGTTGACTCATGCTGAGGAGATTATGACGTAGTCCATCTACGTAAAGGACTTCAGTCTTCTTTAGTTCTCCATTAGCTAATTTGGTACTTCCACTCCCCTTGATTTTCAGTGCCCCATCATTACCAAATCTTACAATACCATCAAAATTCTTTATTATGTTCGTTAGTAGGCCGGCATTTCCTGTTATATGAGATGAACAACCACTATCCAGAATCCAGGTACTGTTGTTCTTTGTAGCTTTGAGGGCCACCTCTTCAAGGTTGGATTTCTCAATTTTCTTCCTTCCCTTCCATGAGACATTAGATTGAGTATATAGAACTGATGTACTTTCAACTATCTCTTCCACATATCCAGTTTCTTCATAGTCAAAGTCTTCTTTGAGAGGTGAGAAACTGTTTGAAAGAGAAACATTGTCTTGCTGACGAGACTTGAATTGTCTTGAACTTCGGTATGAGGTGTCCATGTCCCTTCTCTGCCTGCAATTAGCGGCCTTATGACCAAAGTTAGAACAACGAAAACAATATCCATAAAATTATTTCTTCTATAAGAATTAGGATATGAAATTGTTCTCCTTTGTTGAGCATCTATATCTTCTCCATTCAGATAGCTTCTTGCCTCTTCAAAATAAGACATGGTATGGCCAATATAGCCACAGAACTGACACTTCATGAGAGGAAATGTCTTCTCACTTGAATTTCTTCTTATACCCTCTTCCTTGGGAGAATATCAAGATTGTCTGTCATTTCTGAATGTTTGAGGATAATTTTCAGATATCCTTTTAGTTTGGATTGAGGATTCCCTTTTTGGAACTCTATGAAACGTTTCAACATGTTCAACTTTCATCTTACCTTTCTTTTGGATCTTTTCACTTCCAGAAATTCATGTCTCAGCCTCACAGCCAATTCCACTCTTTCCCATGCAAGCGGGTCTTTGATCACTCAAGATTTTTTCAACCCCATCTGAACCACACTTGGATCTTGCAAGTAATTCGGCATATGGGAATCTTCAAAACTTTATTTTCCTCCTCGATTATTTTGGAACTGATTCAGTCTCAAGTTTACTCCTTAGAGTAACTACTTCCTGTTCAAGACCCTCAGCAGTCTTGGATTTTTCATCCAGTCTAGATGTGAGGTCATTGACGACCATTGCCTACTCTTCAATTCTCAGCATTATATCAACTACATCATCATTTCTTTCAATTATTTTAGACTTTACCTTCAAAAATTCTTCCAGTCGTTCAATTTCAGCTTCAAGTTGATCAACATATTCAGTTAATTCTTCTACAATTGATTTCCACTTATTGCAGCTCTTACATTTAATCTTAAGCATACTAACTGCATCCCTAAGTTGCACCTCAGGATCTACACAAGTTCTCAGTTGTTTTTCTCCATCAGTATCTTCTGACTTTTCAACAGTGGCCATTATAGAATCATGGTTCCCAGTTTTGAATTCTGGTTCTTCTTCATCACAGAATTCATTATCATCTTCTTCCTCTTCATAGACAAAACTCTTCCTTTGCATTTTCTTACTAGATTTGAAGTCTCCCTTTTTGAAGAACTTTCTATGAGGCTTCTTGAAGTTTTCATCTTCATTGTCATCATCATTGGTATTCCTCAAGCAATGAGAGGCAATGTGACCAACTTTTCCACAATGGAAACATGCGAGAGGTAACTTCCCTTTGAATTTCCCTTTCCCCTTTTGGAACTTCTTTGCAATGAGAGAAAGAATTTCTTTTTCTTCGTCATCTTTACCGCTACTATCCTTTGATATTTTCAGTTTATCCATGGACTTGAATGCCATTTCCTTGCTCACTCGAGTTGTAGCATCTTCAGGTTTGACTCTCATTTTATATGCTACCAAACTGCTCAGTAGATCATCTAGAGAATGTTTGGAAAGATCTCTTTCCTCAAGGGCTGACCCCTTCGCATTATACAGAGGTGGAAGTCTTATCAATATTTTCTTTACAATATCAATGTCTTTTATTTCTTCGCCTAGACCCCGAATAGCTCCAACCACTTCCGTAATTCGATTGAAAAAAGAGTCTGCATTCTCGTCTGGATGCATCTTCAGATCATCAAACCGATTGTGCAGCACTTGAAGTTTTGCCTCCTTCACTTTGCTATCACCTTCATAAATATTCTCAAGTTTATCCCACATGAATTTTGCAGAGGTGAAATTCATCACCTTTAGGTAGATCTGATCATAAAGGGCTGCAGTGAGTGCATTCTGTGCTTTAGCATCTGCATCGAGAAGCTTCCTGTCTGTTTCAGTCATAGCAAGGCCTGTTGGATCAGTGACTTGTATTCCTTGCACAATAGAAAATAGAACTTCCATTCCAAGAGATCTCAAATGAGATATCATTCTGTTCTTCCAGATCTGGATGTTTATTTCATCGAATTGGGGAAATCCTCTGACATTGACCGCGTTTTCCATGACAAAAGAGGTCAGATTCAACATGAGCAACCTCCCTCTGATACCACTTGAAAGACCCCGGGACACCCTGAGAGGGGAGGGGTGAATCAGGGTGACCACTTTTTCTTTTAAAGTGATGGATCTTGTTCCCATGTTGGTAGGAACTTGTTGAACCTGTATGATGATTATGATTAGAAATCAAACATACACATGCACAGATAAGACACCGCCCTTTTTTACTTGGTTCGCCACTAAGGGCTACGTCCAAGGAGCATACGCCGACAGGTTGTCGGTTGTACCAAAATCCACTATGCTTCACTAGCTGGAGATTACAAAAGTTCGGGCACAATCACTTTGTCCTAGGCTCACTGCCTTTACAAATGATCAAGAAGCTCATAGCTTCACTCGGGTCAATCCCGTTGACTCCCCCTGGCTCACTGTTGTTGGTGAAGTCCCACTCAGTTTATAGACGTGAAGTTCTCTTCAATTGATAGTCCTGAAGTTCATTGTCTCCTGTTCAGCATGAGACTTTTCTTGCATCAGAGTCCTGAGTTAATGCTCTGTTAGATCCAAATTCCAACCATTGATGAATACCCCCTTTTCTTTGTCCACAGGGCAAACAACCTTTGGAAAAGGCCTTCGCAAAGTACCCTACTTCGCAAGGCTCCCAATTTTGCAAAGCTCGAACAAGCCTTCGCGGAGCCCTTGCCATTTCAGGAAGCTCAATCGCGAAGCACTCTCAGGATGCTCCAGCCTTCGCAATGCTTGGAAATCGCGAAGCTCCTGCCTCTTCGCGGAACTCACTGAGCCAACGCGGGGCGAACGTCTTTCGCGGAGCTTGAATAGCCTCCGCAAAGCTCCTCTTTCGCGAAGCACACTGCCTTCATGAGAGACCTTTGCGAACAGAGAGAAAAGGACTTTCTCTGAAATTCTCTCTACTTCTTTCGAGGGGGTCGGCCTCTATTTATAGGCAATTCCACCGACCCTCGACCTTTCCGCGCGAATTCAACGCCACGTCATTTCAAATCGTGAAGCTCCAAAGTTTCAGCTGGAATTCTGTCCAAATCGCGAAGCACCACGACAATTTTCCGTTCGCGGAGATTGACGTAGTCGCGAAGAATCACTGTCAACTTACCCTCACGGTGCGCCTTCGTTCGCGGAGCTCATCGTAATCGCGGAGAAACACCGTAAACATTCCTTCGCGGCGCGCGCCTTCGCCGCGAAGCTCCCTCGCAAAGCCCTTCTCCGCCGCGATGCACTTCAGCCTCTGCCGTTCGCGAAGCTTGATGTAATCGTGAAGAGTCACCGCCTCTATTCTTCTAGTCTTCGCGAAATCCAATCCATGCATCCCATCTTCGCGAAACTCATTCCTTTTCCATATAAAAATATGATCTTCCTGGAAATCCACTCTTCACGATGCTCAGAAACTTCCAGATTTTTGACCCCAAAAATTTGGCAAACACTGGGAAACGACGGCACCTTCAAAACTATTGTCTGCTTGAACGGTATGATCTCTTTGCAGGTATATGATCTGGACTTCCATTGATGATTGACAACAAACACAAACCACACTCCAAATCATGCATAGAAGACCATGGTTCCAACAATCTCCTCCTTTGGGTTTGTTGGCAATCAGAAGAAAAATTCAATAGATCTCCATCTATGTGAAAACCAAAAATAACACAGGAATCAACCCATCCAACTCTCTAAGTCTACGTGAGCAATGCTCGGTATAGAAAACAAGAGAGGAGGCTTGAATTGTGTTCCACTGTTTTCCTTCTCATTCTTCTAATCACAGAAGTTGCCTGAATTTATTCCTTCTCCTTTCTCCCCCATTGACAATAAATCCAAAGACCAGTAAATTTTTTCATGTTCAGCTCAAACCATACTCCCCCTGGATAGTATCTCCCCCATAAACCTGCATCATATCCATAAAGAGATTAAAACATTTATAACAAATGGGGAGAGGATAATACCGTAACCTCCTTATGCACTGGGAGGTGGTCGAACACCGAGGTTAAACTGATGCTTCTCAAACACAGCCGCTGACAGTGGTTTTGTCAGGATATCAGCCACATGATAATCTGTTCCCACATGATCCAATCTAATCACACATTGCTCAACTTTCTCTTTTATAAAGTGATACCTGATTTCAATGTGTTTTGTATGAGAATGCTGAACAAGATTCTTCGTAAGATCAATTGCGCTCTTATTGTCATAGTAAATCACCATTGGTTCGTCACCTCATCGCCAATATCAGTTAATTGTTGCTTCATCCATAGCAGTTGAGTGCATGCCTTTGTGGCGGAGATATACTCAGCTTCATCAGTACTAAGAGAAGAACTTTCTTGTTTCTTGATCAACCAGCCAACACATTTCTGCCCAATATAGAATGCTCCACCACTAGTGGACTTTCTGTCTACAACATCACCAGCCCAGTCAGCATCAAAAAACGCTGATAATTCACTGTCCCTGTCTGCAGCAAAAAATAACCCGAAGTTATGTGTACCTTGAATGTACCTCCTGATTCTTTTTACTGCTGCCATATGTTCCTCCTTAGGATTACTCTGAATGCGGGCCGCAAGGCATGTTTCAAAGACAATATCTGGCCTTGTCACTGTCAGGTACAGTAGGCTTCCAATGATCCTCCTGTACATGGTGGGATCAACAGAGTTCCCATCCTCATGCTTTCCAAGTTTAGTTCCAACTACAATCGGAGTTGACATTGGTTTGGAGTCTTGCATATTCAACTTCTTCAGAAACTCTCTTGCATATTTTTCCTGAGAAATAAAAGTGTATTCCTTCTTTTGAATCACTTACAGCCCTAAGAAATATGTGAGCTCTCCAATCATAGACATTTCAAATTCTAATTTCATGTGGTTGGAAAATTCATCCACTGATTTCTGCCTGCTGCCACCAAATATGATATCATCAACATAGACAAGAACCATGAATTTATCTTTTGGAGAATTCTTCACATAGAGATTGTGATCAACTCCTCCTCTTTTGAATTCCAACTTCTTGAGATATGAGTCCAGCCTTGAGTACCATGCCCGTGGTGCCTGCTTCAAACCATATAGAGCTTTCTTCAGTTTTCAGACCTTTGTTTCATCAGTACCCAAAACAAATCCCACTAGTTGTTCAATGTAGACTTCTTCTTCGAGTACACCATTCAAGAATGTTGCCTTGACATCTATTTGATATACTTTATATCCTATTTGGAGTGCCATGGCAAGGAAAATCCTGATTGACTCTAGTCTAGCCACTGGAGCAACGGTTTCTTCCACATCAATGCCTTCAATCTGGGAATATCCTTTACATAACCGTCGTGCATTGTTTCTGATGACACTTCCATGCTCATCAAACTTATTTTAGAAGATCCATTTGGTACCAATCACATTGTGACCTTCGGGTCTCTGGACAAGATCCCATGTCTGATTCTTGTCAATCTGATCTAATTCATCATTCATGGCATCAACCCAAGATTTATCTTTTGCAGCTTCTTCGAATGAGGATGGCTCTACAACTGATAGAAATGCATATTGCGTGGTATTCCTCATCCTTCTTGTTTGAGTGGGTGCACTCCTGTACCCAATTATGTTGGATGGATCAATCTCAGCTCTTCGATTTCTCCTGCGAGGTTTAGTAGTATTCTCTTCAGCCATAGTTTTTGCTTCAGATTCATCTTCTGAGTCAACATCATGATGTGATTGCTGAGTGTTTTGAACAGCTTCCTCTATTTCTGCATTTTTATTTTCTTCACGTTCACATTCTTCCTGAATTTCTATCACATCAGCATATGACGTCCTTGAAGCATTTGTGGTTTTCTCTTCAATTATCTTAACATCACTGCTTTCCACAATCCTTCCCAAACGCTTGTTGAAACATTTGTAGGCTTTGCTGTTCATTGAGTAACCGAGGAAAATTCCTTCATCTGCATTGTCTCCATATTTCCCTTGATTTCCTTCTTTGTTCCTGATGAAGCATTTACTTCGAAAGACACGAAAGTATTTTAGAGAAGGCTTCCGTCTATGCCACAATTCATATGGTGTCTTCGTCTCACCCATATAAAGTCCTGTTCGATTCTGAATGTAAACTGCAGCTTGAACAGCCTTTTTCCAGTAATGTCGTGGAATACGACTCTCAATCAGCATAGTTCGTGCCATGTTGTTCACCTGTCGATTCCTACGTTCAACAACTCCATTTTGTTGTGGAGTTCTCACAGCAGCTACCTCATGTTGTATCCCATGTTTCTCCAGATAATTCTCAAATTCAATGGACGTGTATTCTCCTCCATTGTCAGATCGCAAGACTTTGATTGTTCATCCAGTATCATTCTCGGCGATTCGCCGATATGTTTTCATGCAGTCAAGGACTTATCGTTTCCTGTGAATGACCATCACACATGCCATTCTACTGTAATCACCTATGAAAAGTACAAAGTACCTTTCTCCATGTGTTCTGGCAACATTTATTGGCCCACAAACATCTGTATGAATCAGATCAAGAAGGTGAGATGCTCTTTTCTTCTTTGGCGGATATGAACTGCAGACCAGCTTCCCACGAATACAAGCATCAAATGATTTTTCACGCTCACGCTTCAGGATGGGAATGTCCATGACAATTCTCAATTTTTGATATTTTCTCCATGTATTGTTGATTGATGTGTCCCAATCTCCGATGCCACAAATTGTTTTCATCTTCAACAGTCATGTAACATAAATTTTCTTCACTATCAACCTGATACAAGTTGCCTTCTGTTCTGCATCCCTTCATAAGTGAATTTCCAGTTTTTCCCTTGATAGTGCAGCCTTTCTGATTAAAAGTAACTATAAGTCCTGAGTCACAGAGTTGACTCACGCTGAGGAGATTATGACGTAGGCCATCTACGTAAAGGACTTCAGTCTTCTTTAGTTCTCCATTAGCTAATTTGGTACTTCCACTCCCCTTGATTTTTAGTGCCCCATCATTACCAAATCTTACAGTACCATCAACATTCTTTATGAGGTTCATTAGTTGGCCAGCATTACCTGTCATATGAGATGAACAACCGCTATCCTGAATCCAGGTACTATTGTTATTTGTAGCTTTGAGGGCCACCTCTGCAAGGTTGGATTTCAAATTTTCTTCTTTTCCTTCCATGAGACATTAGATTGAGTATATAGAACTGATGGACTTTCAACTATCTCTTCCGCGTATCCAGGTTCTTCATAGTCAAAGTCTTCTTTGAGAGGTGAGAACCTGTTTGAAAGAGAAACACTGTCTTGCGGACGAGACTTGAATTGTCTTGAACTTCGGTATGAGGTGTCCAGGTCCCTTCTCTGCCTGCAATTAGTAGCCTTATGATCAAAGTTAGAACAACGAAAACAATATCCATAGAAATTATTTCTTCTATAAGAATTAGGATATGAAATTGTTCTCCTTTGTTGAGCATCTATATCTTCTCCATTCAGATAGCTTCTTGCCTCTTCACCATAAGACGTGGTATGGCCTAGATAGCCACAGAACTGACACTTCATGAGAGGAAATGTCTTCTCACTTGAATTTCTTCTTATACCCTCTTCCTTGGGAGAATAGCAAGATTGTCTGTCATTTCTGAATGTTTGAGGATAATTTTCAGATCTCCTTTTAGTTTGGATTGAGGATTCCCTTTTTGGAACTCTAGGAAACGTTTCAACATGTTCAACTTTCATCATATCTTTCTTTTGGATCTTTTCACTTCCAGCAATTGATGTCTCAGCCTCACAGCCAATTGCACTCTTTCCCATGCAAGCGGGTCTTTGATCACTCAAGATTTTTTCAACCCCATCTGAACAACACTTGGCTCTTGCAAGTAATTATGCATCTGAGAATCTTCCAAACTGTATTTTCCTCCTCGATTCTTTTGGAACTGATTCAGTCTCCAGTTTACTCTTTAGAGTAACTACTTCCTCTTCAAGACCCTCAGCAGTCTTGGATTTTTCATCCAGTCTAGATGTGAGGTCATTGATGACCTTTGCCTACTCTTCAATTCTCAACTTCAGATCAACTACATCATCATTGCTTTCAATTATTTTAGATTGTACCTTCACAAATTCTTCCAGTCGTTCAATTTCAGCTTCAAGATGATCAACGTATTCAGTTGATTCTTCTACAATTGATTTCCACTTATTTCAGCTCTTACATTTAATCTTAAGCTTACTAACCGCATCCTTAAGTTGCACCTCAAGATCTACACAAGTTCTCAATTTTTTTCTCCATCAGTATCTTCTGACTTTTCAACAGTGGCCATCATAGAAGCATGGTTCCCAGTTTTGAATTTGGGTTCTTCTTTATCACAGAATTCATTATCATCTTCTTCTTATTCACAGACAAAATTCTTCCTTTGCATTTGCTTACCAGATTTGAAGTCTCCCTTTTTGAAGAACCTTCTATGAGGCTTTGTGAAGTTTTCATCTTCACTGTCATCATCATTGGTATTCCTCAAGCACTGAGAGGCAATGTGCTCAACTTTTCTACAACGGAAACATGCGAGAGGTAACTTCCCTTTGAATTTCCCTTTCCCCTTTTGGAACTTATTTGCAATGAGAGAAAGAATTTCTTTTTCTTCATCATCTTCACCGCTACTATCCTTTGAGATTTTCAGTTTATCCATGGCCTTGAATTCCATTTTCTTGCTCACTCGAGTCGTAGAATCTTCAGGTTTGACTCTCATTTCATATGCTAACAAACGGCTCAGTAGATCATCTAGAGAAAGTTTAGAAAGATCTCTTTACTCGAGGGCTGAAACCTTCGCATTATACAGAGGTGGAAGTTTTCTAAATATTTTCTTTACAATATCAATGTCTTTGATTTCTTCGCCTAGACCCCGAATAGATCCAACCACTTCAGTAATTCGATTGAAAAAAGAGTCTGCATTCTCGTCTGGATGCATCTTCAGATCATGAAACCGATTGTGCAGCACTTGCAGTTTTGCCTCCTTCACTTTGCTAGAACCTTCATAAATATTCTCATGTTTATCCCACATGAATTTTGCTGAGGTGCAATTCATCACCTTTAGGTAGATCTGATCATAAAGGGCTGCAGTGAGTGCATTCTGTGCTTTAGCATCTGCATCAAGAAATTTCCTGTCTGTTTCAGTCATAGCAAGGCCTGTTGGATCAGTGCCTTTTATTCCTTGCATAGTAGAAAAGAGAACTTCCATTCCAAGAGATATCAGATGAGATCTCATTCTGTTCTTCCAGATCTGGAAGTTTTTTCCATCGAATTGAGGAACTCCCCTAACATTAACCACGTTTTCCATGACAAAAGAGGTCAGATTCAACATGAAAAACCTCCCTCTAATACCACTTGAAGGACCCTGGGACACCCTGAGAGGGGAGGGGTGAATCAGGGTGACCACTTTTTCTTTTAAAGTGATGGATCTTATTCCCACGTTGGTAGGAACTTGTTGAACCTGTATGATGATTATGATTAGAAAGAAAACATACACATGCACAGATAAGACACCACCCTTTTTACTTGGTTCTCAACTAAGGGCTACGTCCAAGGAGCATACGCCGACAGGTTGTCGGTCATACCAAAATCCACTATGCTTCACTAGCTGGAGATTACAAAAGTTTGGGCACAGTCACTCTGTCCCAGGATCACTGCCTTTACAAAGGATCAAGAAGCTCACAGCTTCCCTCGGGTCACTCCCGTTGACTCCCCCTGGCTCACAGCTGTTGGTGAAGTCCCACTCAGTTTATAGACGTGAAGGTCTCTTCAATTGATAGTCATGAAGTTCATTGTCTCCTGTTCATCATGATACTTTTCTTGCATCAGAGTCTTGAGTTAATGCTCTGTTAGATCCAAATTCCAACCACTGATGAATACCCCCTTTTCCTTGTCCACAGGGTAAACAACCTTTGGAAAAGGCCTTCGCAAAGTACCCTACTTCGCAAGGCTCCCAATTTTTCAAAGCTCAAACAAGCCTTCGCGGAGCACCTGCCATTTCGCGAAGCTCAATCGCGAAGCACTCTCGCGATGCTCCAGCCTTCGCAATGCTTGGAAATCACGAAGCTCCTACCTCTTCGCAGAGCTCACTAAGCCAACACGGGGTGCACGTCTTTTGCGGAGCTTGAATAGCTGCCGCGAAGCTCCTCTTTCACGAAGTACACTGCCTTCACGAGAGACCTTTGTGAACCGATAGAAAAGGACTTTCTCTGAAATTCTCTCTACTTCTCTCGAGGGGGTCGGCCTCTGTTTATAGGCAATTCCACCGAACCTCGACCATTCCGCGTGAAGTCAACGCCACGTCATTTCAAATCACGAATCTCCAAAGTTTTAGCCAGAATTCTGTCCAAATCGCGAAGCACCACGGCAATTTTCCGTTCACGGAGCTTGACGTAGTCGCGAAGAATCACCGTCAACTTACCTTCGCGGCGCGCCTTCGTTCGCGGAGCTCATCGTAATCGCGGAGAAACACTGTCAACATTCCTTCACGGCACACTCCTTCGCCGCAAAGTTCCCTCGCAAAGCCCTTCTCCGCCGCAATGCGCTTCAGCTTCTGCCATTCGCGAAGCATGACGTAATCACGAAGAGTCACCGCCTCTATTCTTATAGTCTTCGCGAAATCCAATCCATGCATCCCATATTCGCGAAACTCATGCCTTTCCCATATAAAAATATGATCTTCCTGGAAATCCACTCTTCGCGATGCTCAGCAACTTCTAGATTTTGGACCCCAAAAATTTGGCAAACACTGGGAAACGGCGCCACCTTCAAAACAGTTGTCTACTTGAATTGTATGATCTCTTTGCTGGTACATGATCTGGACTTCCATTTATGATTGAAAACAAACACAAACCACACTCCAAATCATGCATAGAAGACCATGGTTCCAATAATTACTACTCAAAAGGGTATGTTACTATTCACCCAAAAAAACGTTGTTTCAATCAAACTCCAAATAAAATATTTAACATAATTGTAGATGACTATTTTTAGAAATCCAAAACATTAAAGCAACAAAATTAGGTTTAATGGATAGTTATAAATATCTAATAAAAATAAAGTTTCACGCATTTCATTTATTTTTTAAAACCTTTGGGTGTTACATGTTTTCTTTTCTAAATTCTATAAATGTTTCTTATGGTATGGAAGTTTCTCATATAGTGACCATAGATATTTCTTTTACAAAGGATTCCATTTGTGGGATTTCATCATTTTTGTACCAAGAAAATTTCTTTTATAAATTGAGCTTTTGAATTGTTTGACTAATGTGGTTGATGTTTAATGTTGAATATCATTGACTAAACGTTGATGGGGTTTAATGTATAAAAAATTGACCAAAAATGGGTCTGTTGGCATGTTTGACAATGAGGAAAAACATGCCCAACATAAATAGATTTTCTTGGTATATTTATGAGTGTCCCTTGAAATGGTAATATACAGTTAGTTTTTCGAAAAAATCCCTATACTGATGCATGGATCATTATTAATCACACACTTCTGACCAAACATGATATAAGGTATCCTATTTAGGGATATGGGAAAGGTGATGGCCAATTGAATATATGTGATGGATCATATCAATATAGGTGAATTTCACGGATATTTTCTGGATCATTGATTTCATAGTGAATAATATATTTTATGTAATGTAGAATCTATAGTGGTGTCAAGATTTAAGAGTGTTTTAATAACTCTAAAATGTAGTGACAAAAAATTAAACTAGATATTTTCATTCTTGGAACAAAAAGTCATGAAATTTATGAGTCATTTTTGGGGATTACTACTGAAAAAATTCACATTATGTGGTTAAATATAGTATTATTATAAGAAAATGGGTTTTCAGGATTCTCTCTGTAAGAGGATAACACGCATCATATTAATTATAATATTGATAGATATGTGACACATATGATATCAAGTAATATATGGGTCCACTTAGATATTATATAACATTATGAAAAGTTTCCAAAGAAATTATTTGGTGATTCAAATATATATAATTTAATATGCATTACGTAGAAGTATGATATTTAGATGGTGATTGGAAAATATACCTTCAATAATTAAAATGTCTAGATTATTATTGGATGCCAATGGGGGTGTGGATGTGTATTAAGAATTATAGATGTTATTAGGTAAATGTTTTTTGATTTAACTTCATATGAATCCTAACACAAATACTTAATAGAGGAATCTATATTGATCTGGCCCATGTGTAGGGTAAATTTTGGTGAAATGCTTGAGTTCCTTTTTAAATGTTGAATGAAAACTCAACGTGGTTGATGTATTAAAACCATGGTGAAGTGAGATGGTTGTATCCTAATGGAACATGATTTACATATCTTATTTTAATAGAAAATTATACACAAACTAGGATTGATAGGAATTAGATTTGATAATATATGTGGCTAGATAGGGTTTGAAAACTCCTTGCCTCACTATGTATCCTATATGAATAGTAATAATGCTATACATAGTTCTAAAGAAGAGTATTTTCATTATTGTATAATATTTTGGATATAATTAGGATATACAATGATATAAATGAAATTATATGTTGGTTTTATTGTATGATGTCTAATTCTATGACTTATATATATTACCCAACAAAAATTGATCATGAAAAACACACAAAGGAATACTATTGAAGTAATTTCTCAATGGAACAAAAATAGAATACAAGGTGTAACTACATGTCCTAAATTAATAATAATCATTACATACCTTGTTCATATAATGTATCAACAAATATATATTTCATGCATAGGTGAAATATGTAATGCTTCTGCCCTCTATCTTGAGTTATGGGAAACAAGTATTAGGAATATGGTTCCCATGATCTAGAATATAGTTCTTATAATGAGGGGATTATTTTATTAATATTTTGATACCTATATTTTTAATGTATATGTTAATGTTTTACTTATGCTTTTTATACATTTTTTAATTATTAAATTAGCAATAATTTATAATTAAATTGTTTTTTTATTTTTTTATTGAACTAGAATTAATGTGGAATCTTGATGAATTTAGTTAAAATGGGAAATCTAGAATAATGTCTCATCATAATGCCAGACTACATAATTGACGATGGAATGGGGTTGGAAAAATTTGAGGTATCTAGACATTGACATTATAAAAATGTAAAATATTATTTTATGATTTTTTTATAATTAATACCAATTGAATTAACGACATAAACACATTTAAAATCCGTTAAAATATATATTAAAATGGAGATAAAAGGTATTTTTATAGATTGGTAAAGAAAATTTCTATGTCTATTATGTATATAAAGCTCTCTTGTATGGAGATTATGACATAATAATGTACCACTCTAATAATTTTAAAAGTTATGTGCACTGGAATATATGTCATAAAATTTAATGTCATCAAAAAAATACTATATGTTATGTAGATTAATGTTATACAACAAGGAAGTTTGATGAACTTCATATTTTATTAAATAATAATGAATGTTTTGTTGATTAACTATGTATTAGAAATTTCAAATTCATTGTATTGTATCCCAGTATATTTCCAATATAAAAAATTAACATGGATGTGATGGACCTAAACTATGATAGTATAGATTAATGTAAATTTTTTACTATATCTAAGAAATATGATATAAATAGAGATATGTATCATATTAGGACTAGAAACATTATAAACATATCTCTAATATGGGATATAGTCATTGATTAGGCTTATTTATAGTTGAAATGTGAGGTTGATTCATAATAGTTTTATGCTATCATAGTGTAACACACATGAATTAGTTAAAATATTAAGAGTAGTATTAAATATGATTAGATTTGTTTTTTTGATATGGAATTGGGAATCTAGGTGTCACTATTTATCCCATAATATCATTAATTAATCCACATGTAGTTTTAATGTAGATAGGAATATATTATTTTTGTTATTCTTATCAGAATGGTTTTCTATAAACATAAAACTCTTTCATATAACATATTCTCATGAAAGGAACCATGTTATATTAACATATAAATCTCTGATTTTTATTTCTCATACATGATGGATCATATTTCATGTAGTTTAACATCATATGATAAGGATTCTGGTGCATCACAGTTTAGGGCCATTAAAAAAATACGACTCCAAGAAGATTAAATTCATTTGAAATGGAGTTCTATGAACTGAGTGTGAATTTATGAAATTTTTTATTGGGGAACCTCATATTAGTGGTGGTTTGATGTGATCTCCGTGAATTAAGAATATATATTGATCCCCATTACATTAGATGTTGTGTTTCTAGTGGGCCCTTCACTTTTAGGTCGAGATTTTGGGGCTTCCTCTCAAGAACTAATTCCCATTGGAAAAATTAGTGGATGAAAACCACATTAATGAATTACTATGTAACAAAATTTATATGAATGAGCTTATTTTTTAGTGTGAACAACTTATTATCATTATTCATATTAAATTCTTGAAGTGGTACATATGACTTACATTATTCAAAAATATAATCATTCAAAATAATTCATTGTATTGGAAACTATTATTTAATTTATATTATAACTTTTATCCCATAAATATTTAGTAATTCTACAGAAACATGGATATATGATTCATGTCCATACTCTATTCCATTTCTATTTCATCAAACGGGATATTGGATATTGATTTATTTAGAGACCCAATTTATCAATTTTTAAGATGAATGATTTTGAGATGTGCTTTGGGATTGAATATTGATCACTTGATAGAAAATCTTCTATTTGAAGACATAAAAATTGGTATAGTTTCTCATATATATTTTATAAGGTAATACAAATTATCTGATAACATTATATTTATAAATGTTTATTACTATGTTTGTGTTGAACACTGTGAGGTAAAACACATATCCATATTTTACAATTACTTGTTGCTAGAATGAATGTAAATTACTGTATTGTCGAAGGAAGGTATAATCCAATGAAATTTATTCCCCATATGTTGATTTCACAATAGAGTTTTGGGATATTAAATTACTATGCGGGATAATGGGAAAATGTGTTAGGTAATTGAAATTCCTGAAATTTTAACAAAATTTTATGCAAACGTCCAACATAGAGGAAAAAATTATCAATTCCATCTAATTTTCTATACAATATTTTCCAATAACAGATGGGAACTAATGGAACCTATGTTGGATTTAAATATAATGGAAATGGTCTCACCCCCAACAATAATATTTTGATGGACCCATAATATCATTAATCATACTAGAATATTGGATAAATTTGGCTATCTAAAGGATGAGTTTTTCTTCCCGATGAAGGTTATTTAACATCATATCTTGATATTATAAGAAAAATATACTTAATATAAATATAATTATTACAAATATTTATCCAATAGTTTGAATAATTAGATAGAGTAAAATCTCATCTTGGTTGAAGGTGGGATTACCTTCATTGATTTTTTCGATAAAATGGGATCACCCTATGATGTGATATATAAACATAAATAACAACATGATATAAGTCTAATAAAATTATATCAGTGTTATCTAATGAATTTTAATTTGAATTATTTAATGAAATGAACTGATATAGTGATGGATCTAAGGGTAATTCCACCACAGAACCTAATATATAATAATGGAATGGAATTATTTCTTCCTTCATGAGATCATAATAATCATTGATCTGGTTGATCCCATTCTCAATTTTTATTTTGATATATATTCAATAAATTTGGTTATATTGGGTTAATCCATGGCTTGGAATTTGGATTTTTTCTTCTTCATAATTATTACAACATCATTATTGAAATAAAAATTAATAGTGTCAGATTTTTTATAATGACAAATTCGAATATTCCACAAGTCACGCAAACTAAGATTTCAATTTCCCATCCTTTTACCTATTGTGACAATAAATTCACCATAATTGTGCATTCCCATGTTTTGGATGCTTCTTAGATGCATAAGGAATATTTTTCTAGGAGATCAATGTCTAGTGATTGTTCTTATAATATATGGTGTTTATTGATAAAATTATATATAGATTACCCCTTATCAGTCTTTTTGGGTTATAATTAGATTTCGGTATCTATAGAAAAACTCCACATCATTCCAGGTTCCCAAATAGCATGAGAAAACCAATAGTATAAATGAATGTTCCAATGAAAGAGAACAGTTGGACATTATCATGTGGTTAATAATGAAATTGATTTTTTTTCATGAATAAATCACAAAATAGTTATTATCTAAATCATTATTCTTTTTATTAAATTATGTCATCATATATCTACGAAATTGGAAACTCTTTTTACCATGTAATTTATCCGAGTGGGGAGTGTACTCAGTTATCACTCCAAGATTTCCAAAAAGTGAATAACTGGTTTCCCTTATATGGGACACATGACTACTAGGAGTTGAATATCAAAATATTTGAGAACATACAAGTCCTTTAGAAAATATTTAACACATTTATATGTGGAACCATTCTTCATTATCTATTTGAAGTTATTTTTTTGAGATATTGGATATGGAGAACTATATAATGGAATAAAAAACATAGATTCCTCTTAATTCCATCTGGTTTTGAGGATTCATGTTGTGTTTCTCCACATTTTTCCTTGATTTGATGACTATGTTGTGATTTCATATTATGAAACCAATAAATATTTTAAATGTAACCCAAAATTTACATTTTAATATGTTTATCATGAATATTTTTTATTTAACAATTTTAAAATTCCATATTTATCAATAAATAGATCACAACACCACTGATATTTTTAATCAAATAAATTTTTTGTCATTCTATTTTTTCTATAGTAGTTTATTAAAAATATGATTTATTGACTCTTTATATTTGTAATAATATTTTTCCTAGAAAAAGGTACAAACAATTTTATAATATTTACCTTGTGCATCCACAAATTTATAATCCTCTTTATCCTTAGGGACTATTTAAATGTAATAGTATCCACACTCCCATGTATGAACAACATTATATATGATACATTAATTTTCTTGACCATCAACTCCATGATTATGACTGGAAAATTATATTTAAGACAACACATGTTCATATCCTTGAATTCAATATTATCTATGTTTTTACAATTATTTTTAATGATGTGTAAAATGTTTGGAATGGCTTTTGGTACTGAATAATTTGGATTTTATTAGTTTCAAATTATAGTGTTTACCATTGTATAGTGGGATATATAAATTATTGTCAATAATCACATGTATTTATAAGGGTTATCTAGAAAAACAATGTGTTGAGTAACTTTATGAGGATATATCATGATATTTTTTTGTAATTCCATAGATACAATTATTTTTTTCTTCATTAAGAAAATATTTTTTTCCTCAAATGTCATGTAGTGTATATTAACATTAGATGTTGATCTTCTACTATTCCTAATCATACTTGTTCATGTTCATCGATGGTAGTCTATATTTATTCCTTAACTACAGATGAAGCATCCTTGATACCATTCTATCACTCATTACTTTTATCTAGCGATGAAGATGGATTTTTCTCTAAAGATGAATGAGATTAAATGGGAGAGTTATTCCACCCAATATATCATGTCAAACTGATGGGTGAAAGATTTCATCATGGGAAGCTGACCACTAATGGATGTTAAAAATTATTCCAAATCTTTTATGATTATTTTTTGGTCAGATATAATTATAATACACGATTCATGGTTGTGTTGACCAATATCAGTGAAACCCATATTAATTTTTAGGTGATCAGAAGTAAGATTAATCCATATTAAAAAAATTGTTCTCAATTCCTCTATTAGACATAGTTTCTCAGTAGAAACATTAATGTAACTATTATATCGGAGAAAATAAATTGGTCAATTTAATTAAATACCCATTATCGCCAATATTTTTTGATAAATAGATATGATATGCTGATTCCAATTACTGGAAATATGTAATCTTTACCAATCCTAACAGAAGTGTTCAATGGAGTAGCTGAAAAACAATTCGGGGATGGGATTTTTCTGTTGTTTTCTATAAGTGGTTATTTCCCCTCCTTTTTATAGTACCCTTCATCATCATATCATTATTATAAGGATTTAAATTGGGTAATCTCATAATTTATTATCATTCAATTCCAATCAATAATGTACTTTAGTTGTTGGTGATGTAAGGATGGAATTTATATATTCTTATATACCCTTGACTTTCCCAATAAAAAAACATGATGTTATGTCTTAGTGGTCTATCACTAATTTAGATTTAAAAATGATGTATCTAAATTGGATATTATATATTAACCTTTTATGTGTTCCTTGATCAACCTTCCCTTGTAAATTTATATTATTTTTTTGATGTAAATACATTAGTTTAATTATATACTACTTAGTTGAGGGTCAAAATTAGTGTCATATTGATTCCAAATCCATTTTCAACAAAGGATAAATGTATATTATTATCACTCAGACATAAAATTATGTATTAATTTTTTATTTTTCCCTTTATTGAGGAATTTTAATCTTATTAGTTATATAATTTAGGTCTTTACAATTAATGGATTACATCTTAACATGACATGTCTCCATATTGTAGATTTCATTGTAAAAATATTGAGTACATGAGAAAAAATATAATGGGGCATTCCATGAGTTTTTTACTAAGTTGTAGGGAATCTTGAACTGAGAATTTTGTAGGAAAGAAAATGAGATGTCACAAGATTTCATATATTTTACCAAAGTTCAATGTTTCATATTATACAGTTTTAATTTGGTAATAGGTAATGGGGTAAATAATGTAAATTTTCATTCCTTATTCTGTTGAAGAAATTTGTTATAGGGGGAGAGGTGGTTACATTTTTTGTTTGGGTTAAACTACTATTTATAAATCTTTTCTTTTTATGGATGACTATATTTTGGTTTTTCAGTTTACCGATATTTTATAGATAGAATGATGCCAAGATAATTCAAGATGAAATGTTTTATAATCTAAATAGTTGACGTTATTGTATTTGGGTGTCAACAACATGCACAGATTTCATAATAATGAATCATAAATTCAAGTCACCACCCTTACCTCACTATCGTCATCCTCTATATATTCCACTCTTAATATTTATCTACATATTAAGTTCATGTGAGTTTTTATCATCAGTATATTCTATCAAGTGAGTAAATTTTTTGGATATTTATATTGAATTTTCATCAGATGACTTTTTTTTGGTAGTATAGGGATGATCGTCCAAGTTATAATATAAAGTATTCAACTATTTTCAGGACCATTCGGATTAATAAATGTAGTCTATCCTTATATGAATTTCTACCCAATTGTTTGTTCTTGAAACTATTGTAATTATTTATGAATAAGATATCCATTGATTTATTCTATAAGGAATCATATATGAGACTAGATGATTTAGTTGTGCTCTAATGATTACTTATTCCTTGTTGGTTGGTTTCCTTTTAGTCCAATCAACATATATCAATATAGTGAGGCTCAGGATTTAATTATACACTATTAATTCCATTTGTGGGTATGTAGTGATATAGGATACCATCATTGATGGATTTCAGAACATTATATACCATACATCAATAATTTTATATAGAATCTCCTTGATGATGCGAAATTCCGAGATATTGTTCCAAAATATTTGTTGTAATGAGTTATGATTTTAATTATCATTCAAAATGACAGTATTTTCTCACTTTATATATAATTACATAATCATGTTATTTTATATAGAAATTAAAATGAAACATATTATAAGGGGTAATATTTATTCAAATATTTTTTAATGTTTTGCAGATTTTGTTCTGCCATGTCATATGGATGATGGAGTTAATAATTATATCATTTTTGAGTTATTATCATATGGTAGTTTGTGGGATTATGGTTTGGATTTAGAATAAGTTATTTATTGAAAATAAAATATAAAAATTAAACATTACCATAATTATTTCTAAATTTTATTAGCATCGATTGAGTTTTGGATTTAATGTTTGTAAGGAAAGACTCATGTAGATGTGATAATTCTATAAATCATGGAAAATTTATAGGTTATTGAAATAGATGGAGTGGAACCTTTTAAACACATATAATATTCTCTATTAATACAATAATATATTATCTTATGAATTTTTCATATTCAAGGAAATTCCCAATCCATTTCACCATGAAATGATTACTAAAATAATAAATTTTTTCCTACTATTTACAACTTAAAAGGTTGAGTTCCTCTACTTTTCTGGCATCAAGGTTAATTGTTAAAGTAATTAACTCTAAATATATTTTTAATAAGAAATTTAACTCACTATAAGATTGATTTAAATTACAAACAATGGTCTCTTAAGATATTTCATGAATTACCTAATCCATTTTATTTCCTGCTAATCAGTTATTCCAATCCATGAGGCCTATTAGAATGAATGATTAGTGATATACTAATAAATATCTCTTATACTACTGAACATTAATAAAATTATGTATTTATTCGTATCATGTGTTATTTAAATTGAACGAAATCACGATATGATTTCTCACAAACTTCATAAATTTGTGTCACCCCACTATAGAATCTATCCATTCAATGAGATCCATAATGGTTTCTTGAGGGTCATGTGTATTTTAGTCCTTGTTGGATGGTATAATGGTGTTAGTTACAAAAAAATGTATGATTAGATTATCTATTCCTAAAATTAATTACTATATTGAGCAATTCTATGTTAACACTACTAAATGGTGGATATTTTTCTACAAGTGGGATGAATTTCGTATGATACATGACAACCACGGTTAGATTTATTGGTTTTCAACATCCAATGTTTATTTTATGGATTGAATAAACTATTAATAGTTAATAGGTTTCATCTTATTAAATTATATTTATAGGATGAGGGATACTTGATTTATTATTGGAGATATACCTAATGATTATATTACCCTTGTGGAATTTTTCATTGAAGTGTATTAGTTTTTTCAATATGTCTTCATGAACGAAAACCTAATCCATTATATAATGAAGCTTGAATTCTTCAGGTGTTGAGTGGGATATGGTAACTATTATACAATTAAATTCTTCTTTGGTCTCATATTTTCTTGTATGTTTTAATAAAATAAATCTAGTGTCTTTTATATTGTAACATTCTTTACTATCATATATAGACACCCACTCATCACATTTTGAAGTAAATTAAATTTATAATATATGGTTTCAACATGTTTTATTCTAAACCAATATTATGTTTTTTGTAATCTATATAGATTTTTTAAACAAATTATATACCAGAATTGTGAAAATGGAATCTTTTCTTTATACATGTTAAAATAATAAGGATACATGATAGTTTTATTGTACCCCTTGAGGTACATATAGTGATATACTACCACCCTTATATATTGGGAGACCATTTTGGGTGTTTTAATCATTATATTTTTTCGACATTCCATTAGATAATTTTTTGGAAATGTTAGATATATTAATTCATATGGATTCACACATGTATTTCACTAAACATTTTCTCGATGGGGGTGATGTGTCTTGAAATGAATGTGTTGGAAAACACATAGGGGTTTCTTAGAAAATGTACTTCTAGTGTTGAAAAGTAAAAATTTATTAGAGGAGGAGGAGGTAAAATTACTGTTTACCAATATAAAATGGAAAACTATACTCTATCGTCAACATTATATCACTCTACTAAGAGAAATATAGTTATTTTGCTGGTGTTTTAGAAAAACAATTAATCTAGACAAGTAGGTTGGGTATTCCCTTATACTACTACTATTTAAGTTATTGTAGACTTATTTTCCTTTCAAGAACTATCCTTTTGTAAAATTCATCAAAATTATTATTTCAGAAATGTGTTCCTACATCAATTTATTATTCAATCTTGAAGAAAAATCCTTCAAAATGATACTTTCTTAATCATCATGGTTTCGTTGTGAAGATTCCAATCAATGGTTTATTTCCCCTGCTCCATCAATTAACATTATTATAAATGGAATGATTTAACTAAACAATCCTACTAGAATATATGTATATAATATAAGATTTCATACATGAGGTTGTATAATTTCAAAATATATTGTCTGTCATTTTTTGATGATCGGTTACTAGAGAGAAATAAAATGCTATCTGTTTTACACATACATTAATATGTACATTTAGTGGATAAATGTCAATATTTTTATAATTATTCTTTAACCTATCATGTTAGTCATCATTCAATGTTTTCTAATTTATTCTCTTTTCTATTTTTATCCACTGATTGGGAACTAGGGTCATTGTGGAGCATAACTCTTATAGATCCAAATGATAGTTGAGTACTTCACATAAGGTTGATATGAATTCATAAGATGATGAAGGGTATCCCATAATATGTGAAATTTGTATTCATTTATTCAATATTTAATTTCATGAGAATTTCATATTGATGGGTGTACATAGTTAAAAAACTAGAATTTGGTATTTTCCTAATTCATGCCATATGAAAATATATTTCTCTTTCTCCTTTGTAAGTGATGCTTCTACCTAATCTAACCATAATGGTTGGTTCCTATTTTTTCAATGGGTGAAAACATTTTTAGTATTTCTATAACTATATTAACGAGTGAATGATTTGGGGGATGTACTACTGGTGATCATTTCCTTATATTTTCTATTGATTATGATTATACACCTCTGATAGGGAAAGGCGTACACAGTGTTTTTTTTCAATTACATGTTGCATTCCACATATAGTGAGGGAAACCTCATGATATGTTTTATATGGAAAAAAATATAACAAATAGTATTAGAGCAATTACATAGAGGAACTATGCCATATATTCCATTGGTAGAGCCACCATCTTTGTGGACTATCATTTTATTATAATTGGGAGAACCTTATTTCTCTATAATTTATTCATCATAGAGAGTATCTATACAATATATGAAATGTGGAGGCCCACATGGCTCATTAATATTATTATTATATAGATTTTATAAAAAATTACTAATTTATTAGTTTCCTTCATAGTGTGGAACCTCGTTTTGGATGTTTACAATATGATTAGCATGGGTGGGGGATAAATAGTTAATTATTATTTAAGTACTAACATGGGAAGGAAATCCATGTTGATCAATATCTATTCTGAATAGATGATCCTAATAATAAGATACAAAATTATTTCCTTTTTAGAGAGATTATGATACTTACCTAGGATAACATAGCTTTTCATTCATTATATACATGTCGGCATAAGATCCTTATTGAGGACACTAGGTTGGTCCCCTAGAAATTATATAATATATTTGACCATAGGATGGGCATTCATGGGTAAAAATTACACTGTTCTATTCTATAACTATGACATTCATTGACAGTTATTCCATCATAATATGGATTAACTCTATCATGGATGGTTTATAGAGTCCCTTCAAATTCATTTTTAATTATATGATGGGAAGGACCACCAATGGAATGATTATCTTCTCCCATCAATGAAGTGTTATCAAAAGGTATTAACTAGTGTTGGATTTGTTTATATTTAAGAAATATTTACATGGGATACATGAAATAGTTTTTGGGCTCTAATCATAGTTTGTTGATGAGCCACAAAATATTTCAAAATTAAAAAGGGTATTGGGCGACTATTAGATTGTGGTTATGTACTACTCTTATAAGGGAATTATTCTATGTATTTTTGTTTAGGATATTATAACATAGTAATATACTGTATATATGGCTATGAAAATATTCCCAATGACCATTATTAGATTGAACAATCCTAAGAGGATCCTTGGTTTCTATTTTTATGTGATTATGGTTTTGGTGGGAGTTGATGGTAATAATGGTATGGTCCTATTATTGATAATCAGTGGTCAAATTCTCATGGCAGTCCCTTCTCTGGGTTTCTGTATCATTTGTTTCCAGGTATGAGATATTTAAGGCACCCTACTCATAATTTCATTGAGGAGATTAGTATACATTACGTAATAAGGGTCAGTGGTTGATAAGAGATATGTTTATAATCTCTTGAGAATTTTTATGGATATACATATTTTCATCATGCACTTCTATAAGATATGATAGATGGTTGTTTCTTTTGTTTAGAAAAATTCACCAGAAGCATCCATGCCATGACACATGATCCACAATAATCATAATGGAAGTTAATAAAATAGTTGTATTATAGGGATTTATCTTCATGGGGTTATCATGGTACACATTCTCAGTAGGTATACAACCATTAATTATATACTCCCTCATGAGATAATTCATCACATGGTGCTAATGGTAAAGGGTTGAGAATTTGAGTGGGTCAAGAATTCAAGGACACAACTTTCATTACAACCATTGTGTATGATTGGGGTGCTATTCTTTATCAATGAGAGGATATTTCAGTTAATAAATGATTTTTTCTAGCATGTCCAATGAATTTTGTGGTCATTTTTAGATTCAAAAATAATTCCTTTTGATGTTATTAGAGATCATAATGTGAAAAAAATAAAAACTAATTTCATCAAAATAAGTATAATAATAAAAAGTTTTTGGTCCATAAATATCATATTTTTCAAAAGAATATCACTTTAATTTGTTTATTTTTGTTTCCACAAGAAATATTCACCAACATCATCAAATGGAAAAAAATTAAATTTCAAAGGTAGTAAATCATTATATTTAGTTAACAATTATTTAAAATATACATCATGGTTGAGAGGATCAGGTTTTTACTCATCACATGATTGATATTACGGGGAATTTTGTGACTCTTAGATATATTATTGATGTATTTCAAAAATTCTTCTTGGAAAATATATCATTTACCCATGTCATAATATAAATTTAGTAATACTATGAATTTATTAAAACATTATAATATATCTACCTTTATATATCTATATATATGTGAGGTTCTCCATCATCCCCTTAATTTATTGATTACACTATGGTTTGTGACTGCATAGTTAGACACGTAGTTTTTTATTTATGTCTAGGGATGATATTGGTGGGGTGGAGACAGAAGAGATCCCCTAAGATGGTATTCCGTTGTACAACTATAATGGGAATTAAAAACCATGTTGTATATAACCTTGCAATGAGACACGTAATAACTATAATCCTTTATGTGACGAGATATAATGATATTTATTCTATGTTCAGTCATCCAATATATAATGATGATTCATTTATGGTCTCACATCCCTGAATAAATGAAGATTTTTATATGGTTATTAATCCATGGGTGAAATAAGTTCCATTTATGGACATGGATCTAAGGGTAAATGATGTTCATTTTATGGAGGTGAATCAAGGATGGAATAATGCACCATTTAATGTTTTATTTCAATAAAAAATCATTTCCATTATATTTTTGTTCATCCCAATACAAGATAAGTTCCTTCTATTACTATGCAGAAGGTATCATTTTGACATCTTGTTTAAGGTCAGTTGACTGGGAAAAATTAAAATTAAATTAAATTAATTAACAATAAAATATTATTTTACTGATAATTGATGATGGTTGGTGTGGGACATATTAATGAGTGACCATTAAATGTATATCTTATTGCATTGTAACAAATTCATAAGAAGTGTGATTGTGTCTTACATTTACTAAATGTCATATGGATTTCATATCGTGTTGACTAAATTTGGAATGATTATTAATGGATTGTTCTATAAAATAGCGATGATGATAGAAATATCATGTAGTCAAATTATATGAATTTAGTGGTATGGAGTATAGAATATTATATTGATCCTCCAAAATAAATAGTAAATTTTATCATTGTAAAAATGCTTGGTTATAACAAGAGATTCATATTTGTAAGTGAGTATAATCAGGAGAATTTTTTTAAAATATTAATTTTTTGGTAGGGAAATACATTAATAAATGGAAGAACACAAATGTGTAAAAAATGTTCATATATACAAGGAATCCATATACAGGGTCCATGTAGATGCCTCTCAAAAGTTGGTTGGATTATGATAATTGATGTTAGCAGGGCCTTTTGGTCATTTATCAATCCCAAGTACAAGACATTAATAAATGGGTAAACGATGTGTGTTTTATTATTAACATGTATTGAAAATTAGGATAGATTTATAGGGGGAACATAGGTAATGGTTCACCTATATTGGTTATTTATAAGTGTTTATCTCTAATTTGGTTGATTGGGTGAATGATCACAAATTTTGATAAATCAAGGATAAATCCCATTGGGAATGTAACAAACCAAAATTTTACTAATGAAAATTCAGCTTGATCTGATTAAATTTATTATTATTTTAAATGGTTATATTAAGCATATGCACATCCTTGGTTTTATTTTTTTTGGATTTTAAAATACGGTTGAAAATTGTTTCCATTGCTAATATAGTTGTGGATCAATGACCACATGATTAGTATAAATACACTTCTTTAACAAGTCCAATTTACACACAAAAAATGATATGATGGCCGCATTTATTAGAATTTCTCCTTACAAAGCCCATTTTTTTAGATTCATAAATGGAGATGGAGTCACTAGGCCTCGCACTTGACCAAGCCCATGCCGAGAATCGACACGTAAAGATTGAATCGAATCACCTGCAGGAGAAGTTGAAGTTAATAGTGATCACCAACTGAGAAATGTTATCAGTGCCCACCCAATAGCATTTCACCATCGCACACCATACCCTTAGGTCTTATGCGGTTGTTATAATGGGTTTTGTAACAAGACCCTAGAGCTATTACTTTGCACAATATTTTTTTATAATGAATATATATTCATTTTTTCATTGTAACTTTGTAAATGGTTTTTAAATCACAAATAATTTTTTTATATAATATTCAATAATGAAATATATATTGATGAATTAATGGATATTTAAATTAAATAATATCTTAATAAAATATTATTTCTAAACTTCTTTTTATTGTATATAAATGTTCTTATTACTTTTATGAATACAATTTTAATTATTAAGGTTTGAATAAAGCTTTTGTCAAAACCAATTAATTTTCAATAAATGTCTGTCTTTATTTTAAATGTAAAAAATCACTTATTTAGAAAATTATTTAGATAATATGATTATTATTTTTGGAATTACTCTATCGAAATTATCGAATGGTGAATTTTTTCAATTTGTTTTGAGATAGTCGAATTTTTGGGTAAAAGTTAAATACCATTTAAATATATGATGTGTTTTATGAAATCATAATGATGCAATAGTGATGTAATAAAACACTATAAAAGGTATTTTAGGCCAATATATGTTTTACCTTTAAAATAATTATATTTTAGATTTCTTTGATTTATTTTACAAATCCTTAGTGGACCCTCCAAGACTTAGAATAAATTTTAACATCTTAAAATGATTTCCACGAGAGTGTGACTCACCTCAACCTAAGAAAGACTAATATTTTAATATTTTCGGAAATTGGACTTATAAAATAATTTTTTTTTGATACTCTTTGGCCAATACATGCTAAAAAACATGGAATGGATTTTGTTTTTGATTAGTTTAATGTGTAGTTTCCATAACCTAAATAATAATAAATTCCTTCTCCTATCCTTTATAAACTATCACAAACTCCCATTTATCTTCACTCAAAACCTTTGGAGATCTACCAACCTATTGCATCCTCTCTCTCAAATCCTTACATGGCACCCTAGCTTCATAGAAGCATCTATCAAGCCTCTACGAAGCCATTAGGATCACACTTCTATGTAAGGGATTTCTTCCTTTCTTATTTTTGTCCAAATTTCATTATGTTGTTAAACCATTTTATTTTCAATTAAAAATGTGGGGGTATGATTTCACACCTACCCCATAATTCCATCCTTATGTTTGAATGACTATATAACTATTTATCTTGAATTAATGCCTTCCATGTACACATACTTCCATGCTGAAATTTCGTAAGGAATTTATCTCTTCTCATTTACATTCATGAAATTATTTTATATTATATATATAAATTCCATTAAAAAAGTTGGGATATTATAATTAATGACCCATTTACTATAAACATCTTGTATAAATTATGATTTACCCATTTCTCTCTCATCAACCCATTTTACGATTTTTTTTGACAACGTTATGCTACTGATGTTACACCAAAATTTCAAACGCCAAAATCATCGTGTAAGTGAATACAATACCAATTTATATATCAAGGGAGTTAACCTTTATTCACAAGTACTAATTGATTTAGGACTTATATTTATGTATTCCATATCTCTTATTAGTGGAATAAATTATGATTTTTAATGAATCAATGTTGTATGCTCTATGTGGCACACTTATGCCTGAAATGAAATAATAAAGAAGGGAGCTCCCTAATAGCACGTCAATACTTTAGGAAAAGGTTATTATCATTATACGTCTTGTGAAATGAGGGGTTACTCATTCTAATTCATGGAAAATGAGGGTTTACTCGTGCTCCGTGTGCAATGATCCTTAGATCATGCTAATATCATGTTCAATGTTGTGTCCACATTACATTGTTATGATAATCATGTTATATCATGCCTCTATGTTCATGTTTCTATTATGCACCATTGATATGTCAATTTCCTAACATTTATTTTTTTATTTAGGTTATACCTTTTTTACTCCCTTACTAGGCTTTACAGCTCTCCCTTTCCCCATCTATTTCCCCATGTTGTCCCATTAAATGATATGTATAGGAAAATGTTTTGGTTATGTAAAGGATGTATTAAATAACGAATTTGTACTTTTATATTTTATGTTGTCATGTAATGTCCCTAATTTCCTAAAACACTAGAGCTCTCAAACCTCAGAGTTTTATTAAGGGAATTTTTTTGTAATAAATAATTTTTAATTGTGTAATAAAGAGAAGGGTTGTTATAGATGGTATCAGATGATAGGTTTAGTTATATTTGGTATTGGGATTAGAAAACCCCAGTGAAAGCCTTTGGGATAAGACTTAGTATAATAGAAACATCCATAAATTTTAATGAGTATAAAGTATATGGTTTACCAAGAAAATACATCCCTATTTAGATAAAAACATGTAGAGGAATTCTAGCATAGATTTTTCTTGGGGTAAAACCCAAAACACTGCTTTGAGATAGACTCGAATAGGAACTGGTGGACGACAATGGGCCTTGCTGCACTATTGGTTACAACACTCCTAGGGGATGTGATTTAGTAAATTCATAAGATTTGTATAAACTATTGTTATGGGAATACAAAAATGACCCTTTGGAAATATGTTGGTAAGTACATCATGGATTAAATAGATTGAAACCTATTAGTTCATAAGTTATGGAAATAAATGAAATTTATAATTTATCCTTTTTTTCTTTGGATTACCCTTTATGTGTTACCCATAACAATCCTTTTAGTCCTGCCAATGGATGGTAATAGGAGGACTTCGGATAACAACTTATGCAAAGATAAATGTGATTAATGTTCTTATGAGATTCCCATTTTTATGTGAGTGGGAATTGCAATATTTATCAAGATACTATCTCAGTTATCTAATATTTTGAAAAGAAAAATGGGTAAAGAGGAATGTTCAACCCCCCTTATAATGAAAAGTACGCAATCGAGAGCTTCATAAGAAAATGGACTCCTACTTTTAATATGTCATATAATCCCTCAATCTCTATACAATGGATCAATTCCATTAAGAACGTATTCTCCATATTTCAATGCTATGAACAAGAGATGGTACTTATGGATTTTGATCATATAGAGGATGAAGCTGATCAATGGTGGATGTCGATCAAAAATACGCAGCCTAAAGAATATATCAATTAATTGTAATAGAAAGATTTCTAGAAAATGTTTTTCAAAAAATATTTTCCCCTCACCCTATAAAATATGATGGAAATGGTCTTCCGTTCCCTCAAGAAAAAGAGAAGACAAATCTATCGATGTGTATGAGAAAAACATCATAATGCTTATGGAAATTTTCTGTTCTTCCCTCAAAGTCGAAGTGTAGATCAGAGAATCTCAGGGGTATTATAGGGAAATGAATTGTATGGTGGACATTAATTCTTGAGGCCTGATTGAAAAATCCAGCGGGGCTAAGAAATTCCAGCCCCCCACTTGTCAATGGTTTGGAAAGAAGCACCTCAAAAATTTCCTGAATTTGGTGAGGAAATTCTTTAGGTGTAGAAGATAAGTTCACATGGCTATTAACTACCGAGGACAAAAACCCACTACTATGACAGAGGAGAGGAACACTCCATTCAAACTTCAATGAATTGTTCATTGATTCAACTGAAAAAATATAAGGAACTATTCAAACTAGTTCCGTATGTTAAGGGTTTTATGAGGAAACCAACAACCTTCAAGGTAGTAAGGTCGATCATTTTTAGTAACTACACCTGAAGGGAACCTCGAAAATGATGTGGTGATAGGTACTCTAGTAATTCATTCATGAATAGAGATTTTTTTTATTATGGTTCTATGTATTATTTTATATCCCGAAATTTTAGTAGAACAATCTCATCCCCACCAAAAATCATGGAAGTAATGGTATTGGTGTGAACAAAAAAAGTGGAAATCATTGCATCCCAGGGATATAACTCCCCTATAATAATTTTTTGTTGGAACTTACTTGAGAAACTCATCATACTTCCTCTGGAAGAATATTATGCAATTCATGGTGTGGATTGGATTTCCCTATATAGAGTCAACATAAATTGCTGGGATGGTGAAATCACTATCTATATGGTGAATCATATCCCAATTATGTACAAGTTCAAGGAGGAGGATGAATGTTCTTTAGCACCATCTTCTCAAGAATAGATATTAATTCCTTATGACCACACATTTCATGCACAGATGACTGTGTTTAAGGAAGTTACCATCATTGAAGGCATTCCTATTGTGATAGAATTCACTGAAGTGTTTCCTGAGGAATTAGTTGGTCTTCCTCCTAGAAGAGATATTGAATTATCAATTGATCATAAAACTGGGGCATTGAAAATATCCAAGACTATGTATATAATGGTTGTTGTGGATTTTAAGGTGAGAAAAAAACAAATACAATAGATTCTTAATAAGGGGTTTATGTTCCTGAGTTATGAACTATAGGATGAACCAGTAATCTTTGTCATGAAGAAGGTTGGGTCAATGAGGCTTTTCATTGATTATCATGAGCTAAACAAAATCCTGATAAAGAACAAGTATCCTTTACCCTGAATTTATGACCTGTTCGGACTGCTACATAGAGCACAATACATGTCAAATGTGGATTTTCGGTCAGGATATTACCAAGGGTGAAGAAGGAGGACATCCCTAAGGATGCATTTAATACAAAATATTGGAACTGTGAATTCATTATAAGGCATTTTGGACTCAATAATGCTATATAGATATTCATTTACGTTATAAATTTTGTCTTTATAGATTACCTTGACAATTATTTTGTAGTATATATAGACGATATTCTAATATACAACAAAATAAAAAAGGAGCATGGGGAGTATCCGAGCATTGTAGTAGAGACATTGTGAAAGGAGAAACTCTATGAAAAGTATACAAACTGTGAGTTATTGTTTAAATAAGTCTCATTTAGAAGTCCTTTAACCATAAGAAATGGGTTATCTATAGATCCCTTTAAAAAAGAAACAATTGAGTGATCTCCAACGTCAAAATCTGGGACAGATATCCATAGCTTCCTTAGGTTAGCTGAATATTTTCTCTAATTTTTGAGAAATTTCTCAGGATTGGTAAACCCTCTTATAATGAAAACTCGGAATGGTGTCAAGATTTCTTGGAGTGATGAATGAGAATATAGATTCAAAGAGTTGAAAAGGAAGATTATCACTACACCTGTGCTCACATTACCTAGAAGTGGAATATATTTTGTGGTATTCAGTGATGTTTTAAAGAAGGGCCTAGTCTCTGTGTGGATGAAAAATGAAAAATTCATTGCCGATGCTTCAAGGATATTGAATTTTAATGATAATAACTCTCCAAAACATGATCTAGATATGGTTTCAGTAATATTAACATTAAATATTTTTCGACATTATCTCGTTGGAAAGAAGTTTGAAATATATAAGGGTCAAAAAAACTGCGAGTATATATTCACACATAAAGAGTTAAACATGCGCCAATGAAGATGGTTATAGATGATCAATGACCATGACATCCTGATCCATTAACACCCTAGGAAAGGGAACTATGTGGATGATTCTCTAAGTTTAAAGGGCCGAATAATTCTATAATTGATGAGAATAGAAAAGGATCCAATCTTCTAATATGTGATGAAAATGGACATGGGAATCATAAAAAAGGGACATTATCAAACCTTTCACTGATGATTTATCAACCGTCTCTTTTGGAAAGGTGAAATGGTGCTAAAAAGGACGATGTGGGAATTCAGAAGAAAGTGGAAACTACCAAAAATGGATATTCTCAGAGTCCATTGTTTATTATGAAGGAATTATGTGATTTGTGTAATGAATATGTGTTATATAAAATCTCAAGATAATGAAAGAACATTTTTATGATTCACACAGTTCATGTTCCTTCATTCACCTAGGAAACACATAGATGTATCAAGATCTCCGAGAGAATTATTGGTGGGATAACATGAAGAAGGAGATCGATTAGTACAAATCAATGTTCTTGGTATGTAATAAAGTGATGTATGAGAGGAAGAAGTATATATGGATTATGAAACCATTACCCATACAAATTTGGAAATGGGGAAACATCACCATGTACATTGTAACTGGAAATCTGATGACAACCCCAAGAAACAATGCTCTCTGGGTTATTGTGGATCATCTTACAATGACTAGACACTTTATTACAATTCGAGAGTATTTATCACTAGAAAAACTGGCACATATATACATCAGAAAAGTGATAAGGATGCATGGTGGTCCAGTATCTATTGAATCCAATCGAGATCTATTATTTAACTCTTTGTTTTGGTAGATTCTCTAGAATGTTCTGAATACAGAGATGAACTTCAGTTCGACATATATTACTAAAAATGATGGAAAATATGAGAATACTATCCAAACAGATAAGTACATGTTTAGAGCATGATTTATGGGCTTCATAGTAGTATGGGATCAATATTTTCCTCTGGTTGAGTTCTTGTACAACAACAGTTTCAACTCAAGCATCCAAATGGCTCCTTATAAATCCCATTATGGGAAGAGGTGTAGAACACTGACATGTTGGGATGATGTTGGAGAGTGAAAACTCATAGGTCTAGAAAAGTTATAAGAATTGGTGGAGAAGGTTAAGACTATCCAGCATCACATTAAAGAATCTTAGAGTTGAGAAAAAAGCTATGCTGGTAATCATCGAAGAGACCTAGAGATTGATGTTGGAGAGATTGTAATCCTATGAATATCACCATGGAAGAGTGTTATGAGATTTTTGAATAAGGGAATTATTTTTATAAGGTACGTGATCCATTTTTAGATCCTTGATCTAATTAGAGAGTGGCATATCAACTAGAACTCCCCACCAATCTTATATCAAGTAAAAGATTTATTCCATGTATCACTCTTGAAGAAGTACATACCTGAACGATCGCATGTAATCAATCAAGATGTGGTACCATTAGAGAATTACCTCGTATATGAAGAGAGTCTAGTAATGATATTAGATCGAAAGGGAAAAAACTCTATGAAATAATCCAATTCCCATACTAAAGGTGTTGTCTAGAAACCAAAAGTTTGAAGAAGAAATGTGGGAATCAGAGGAAGTGATAAAGGATATTTAACTGCATCTGTTATACTGTCGGAAAAGGGAATTACGAGGGATAAATTTCTTAAGAGGGGAAGATTTTAATGACCCATAAATTTATTAATGAAAATTTATATTGATATTATTTAATGTATTATTTTGTAAAATGGTTATATAAAAAACATTAACTTCCATGGTTTTATGTTTTTGGATTTTAAATTACCATTGAGAATTTTTATCATAGCAAATATAGTCATTGAATTGTGTCCAAATGATTTGTATAAATATAGTGCTTTAACAAATCCAATTTACTCAGAAAAAGGATGTGATGACCTCATCCTGTAGAATTTCTCTATAAAAATCCCATTTTTCGGAGATTAGAATAGTAGTGGCATCACATGAATTTTCTATTGATAAAGTCCATGGCGAACTTCTACATGTTAATCTTGAAAATAATTTCCTACCATGGAAGTGGAAGCTAATAGATATTACCACCCAAGCGATGTTATCCATGCCACCCCCTGAGTCTATCACCATCACCCACCATACCCTTAGGTCATATGTGGATGTTATAAGGGGTTATGTATCAAGACCATAACTCTATGATTATGTACATTATCTTTGTATAAATAATATACATTCACGTTACCATTTTTACTTTGTAAATGATTTTAACGAAAATAGTGTATTTTTAGTTAATAATCAATTAAGAAATCTATTTTGATAAATTAATGGATTTTTTAATTAAATATTATTTCAATAAAATATTATTACTAAATTACTTTTTATTAAATATATATGATCTTTTTATTTTTATGAATATAATTTTAATTTTTAAGGTTTGAATGGCATTTTTGTCAAAACCCATGAAATTTTGATAAAAGTCGGTCTTTATTTTAAAAATAAAAATTTCACAAATTTATAAAATTAATTTGATAAAATGAATATTTTTTTTTTTGAATTAGGACATCAAAATTATCCAAAGTTGATTTATTCATAATTTTCTAAGAGATTATAATTCTTTGGTAAAAATTAAATATTGTCTAAATATATAATGTGGTTTATGACATCATAATGACCCAATAGTGATGTAATAAAATAATATAAATGGTTTATCAGCCAATATAATTATAAAATGTAAAATAATGTGATTTTAAATTTTTTTAGATTTATTTTACAAAGCCTTAGTGGACCCTACAAGACTTATAAAACATTTGGTCACTTTAAAATGATTTCCTTGAGAGTGTGACACACCTGCAAATATGCAATCCCAATATTTTAATAAGATTGGAAATTTTCCATATAAAATAATTTTTTCACCCCACTTTGGAAAAACCCAATGGAAAAAACCATGGTATGGTTTGTGCTTTAGAACAGTTTAATGTTTATTGTCCAAAACCTAAATAATAAATAGTCCCCTCTTCATTCTTATATAAAACCACTCAACATCCCATTTCTCTTCACTCAGTACATTTTGTGCTCGACCAACCACTTCCCTCCTCTCTCAAAAATCCTTTCAAGGTGCCCCAATCTCCCTAGAAGCTTCTCTCACACCTCCCTCAATCATTTTGTATCACACTTCCAAGTAAGGGATTTTTTCATTTTTTCTGTCCAAATTTATTTATGTTGTTAACCCCATTTATTTTCATTTTAAAATGTTGGGGTATGATTTTGAACATCACAGATACTTTCCAAATTATGTTTTAATGATGAGACACCTCTTTCACTCTCAGAAATTCATCCCATGTTCACCTGTAACAATTCTGGAATTCCGTTAAGAATTTCTCCCTTTTAATTTACATTCAAGAAATTCTTTTATATTATACAGATATATATTCTATTAAAAATATTGGTATATTATGTTCCATAAACCCTTTACTATCAATTTTTTTATAAATTATGATAGACCCCTTTATCTCTAATTATCCCATTTTACAAATTCTATTTGATGTCATTATGCGGCTTAAGATACACCAAACTTCCCCATGCCAAAATCATCTTGTAAGTGAACACTATAACCATTTCTATAACAATGATATTCACCTGTATGAACATGTACATGATGATTTATGAATTAAATTTAGGTATTCTAAATCACTTATTCTAGGATTAAATTATGATTTTTAATGAATCCATATTGTATGGTCGATGTGGGAAACATATGAATGAAATGAAATGATTAAGAAGGGTGACCCTTGATAGTGCTACAATGAATTGAATTAATATAATTATCACAATAATTAAATTGAAATTTGGGTTTAATCAAGTTAATTCATGTAAATGAGGGTTAAATCATCCTCCTTATGCAAGGAGCCATGGATCATGCTAATATAATGTTAAATGTTGTTGCCTCATTACAATGTTTTGATAATCATTCTATTTCATGACCAAATGTTCATGTTTCTCTTATGCTCCATATATATTCCTGTTTCCTAAAATTTAATATATTCTTTATTTTATTCTACTTTTACTCCCTTAATGGGATTTATAGCTCCCTATTTTCCCATGTATGTTCTTAGGTAATCCCATGCAATACTAAGTATGAGGGAATGTTTTTGTCATGTGAAGGAAGTTTTCAATATAAATGTGGTATTTTTCTTTCTTATGATGTCATGTAATGACCCTAATATCCCAAGACACATGACCAATCCATTATAATATTTGTCAAAAGTGAAATTTCATGTAATAATTCATTTTTATGTGTGTAAAAACTAGCAAGGTTGTTATCGGGATGAAATGGAAAACACATGGTATTTAATTCAATTGATAGATAACATTTTTGATGACATAGATATTTGAGAAAAATTTATGTCAGATAGCATGTGAGAATTAGGTGGATATATCTCAAATAGACATATAAAAATGGAACATGAGTGATAAATTGGGTTCTAAAGTGTTGTCCTTGGTTCATATAAGAGAACATCTTAAAAAGGGTCCTTCATAGGGTTTTTTAATCACATGGAAAAATTTATCTATTAAAATTATATTTATCATTGAATGATATATATTTCTATTATTTACATACTTAACTACGTTTTTATTTTAAAATCACCCACCTTTAAACTAGGAAATAAATGAGAAGCTAATTCTTGGGAAAAGAATTCCATATTATTCTTTCTCTTCATGAATCAGAGGACCAAGATCCTTTAATAAAAAAATGGAAGATGGTAAAAGAATAACAATTAATAATTTTCGTTGGAACCATGTTCTCCTCAACATAGAACAAAATTAATGTAAGAAAATGTTAGTCCCAAAAACATAAGAATGATATGGAAGGCATGATGTGGCAGTTGAATTGGGTGAGGAATTAAATTATTGAATAGAAAGCATAATAATAACAAGATTAAGATATGAAATATGGGATCCCTATTTTTTCAACTCTGTTATACATTTTCTAATATTTTTAGCATTTAGTTTAATCCCTTTGACTAAATTAATGAACCAACAAGGATTTTGAGATATCATAGATATGTTTTAAAATATCTCTAAAAGGTATTATAATCAAAATAAGATCCATGAATCAATAATTACTATATTTAAAAAAACAACATGACATTTAGAATTGTAATGTGTAATTTATGAACTAACATGATAATAAAATGATGAATTTCTTCATGGATGATTAAATTATTTTGAAATATAATATTTTTTTAAAAAAAATCCTAACAAATTCATTGGTGTAGAAAAATAATATTTCATATTGTACACAATTTGTGTTCAAGGTGGGTATTAATTTTAAGGGTGGTAAAAGGAACATTAAAAACCTCAAAAGTTCCCTGGAGAATTATGAAGATATTTCAGGTGAAGCGATAAGTTGGAACAAATCCTTTGTTTTCTATGGGAAAAACATTTCCCCCAACAGAAAAAGTCACGTCATTGATTACTTAGGAATCAAAGAAGTCTCTTTCCATTTCACTTATTTGGGTGTTCCTATCTTTTGGGGAATACCTAAATCCAACTATTTTAACAGCATTATTGATCAAATTATCAATCAACTATCATCATGGAAGTATAAATCTCTTTCTATGGCTGGCAGAGATTGTCTTGTTAAGTCTATTATTGTTTCCAAGATGGTTTACTCGATGATGGTTTACAATTGGCCTTACATTCTTCTAAAAAAATCAATATATGCATTAAATTTTTTTTTCGACTGGTAGTATGATTGAAAGAAAACTTTTCCACCATACCTTGGGTCACTTGTTGTAAACCCCTGGATAAGGGTGGTCTTGGTATTAATAATATTAAGATTTTTAATGAATCTCCTCAATCTAGAATGACTTGGAATCTAATTAATAGCAATTTTGATTGCTTGGTATTTCTTAAGAAATACTTTTTATCAATCTTCGGAATGGTAACTTGGGTTACATCACTTCTTCTATCTAGACATCCATAAGACATTCATTCCTTAAATTCATGAGCAACTCAAGATGGATGGTTAGTACTGATTCCTCTATGAATTTCTGGCTTGACAATTGGATTATTGTCCCTTTAATCTCTATGCTAACATCTGACACTAGACCTGTGAACACCAACTACTCTATAAGTGATGTTGTTGACTCTCATGAAATTACCCTTACAAATCATATCAGTCACATCATTGACAATTATCATTTTCCCGACTCTGATGATTTCTTCATTTTGGAACCTGCTTTTAATGGAGTCCTTGATTCTAAAAGATTCTACAAAAACAACTATAGTAATTCTATTTCTAACTTTGTTTAGTTGAAAGCATTTAACAAACCTTAGATCATGCCTTCGTGCTTTACTCTCATTTGACATGTTGCTCGTAATAGGGTCCCCACCGATGTGTGTCTTCAATCCTTTGGGATTTCTCTTTGTTCTAGATGTCACCTGTGCAACCAACACCATGAGGATGCTAATCATTTGTTTTTGTTTTTTGCTATATCTGTAGATCTTTGGAATTACATTTCTGACATTTTTGGTTGTAGATGATCACCTCTTGCTTCAATCATCTCTCATATTCAACACTGTGTGATTTGGGAATATTCCAAACAAATCAGGAATCTTTTTCTAGCTTTGGGGGAAGAGCTACGGCATGTGATCTCATATGATAGAAATAATTTTATTTATAATAATTTCTCATTCAATCTCAATGCAGGTAAAACGCATATTCTCATTGCAATCAAGGATTATACCTCTCTTCAGAAGGATCATTATGACAACTCTGTTGGTGATTTTGGGATTTTCCATTCTCTTCGAATTGTGGGATCTTATATGCAACCCTGGAATATATTTGAGGTCTTCTGGAAAGCCACACTTCTAGGATGGATCAAAGTGAATGTTGACGGCGCCTCTCGAGGGAACCTGGGTCTGGCAGGCTGTGGTGCCATCTTCAGAGACTTTCTTGGCAGATGTCTTGACTGCTTCTTCGGTGGGTGTGATACGGCTTCGGCTTTGGAAGCAGAAATGTTGGGTGTCATTCATACGGTGGAATTTTCCATGAAAAAGGGTTGGAACAAACTGTGGATTGAATGTGACTCAACCACTATTTTTCAGGCTATCTGGAAGGGGGTGGTGCGCCTTTCTTGGACGCTTACCTATCGATGGATGAATTGTATTGCTTCTCTCAGGAATCTCAACTACATTGCCACACATGTGTTCCCCGAAGCAAACATGTTTGCTGATAGTCTTGAAAACAAGGGGGATAATCAGGTTATTACCTGGTTAGATGATTTTCTCAATGATTCCCTCCCTTTTCCAACAAATATTGAAACAAAATTCCATCTTTTAGACTTTTTTAACTCTCGTTCTTTTTTTTAAGAAATAAATTGTGCCTTGGTCTTTGACAGAGGCACCACCTCTTTAAAAAAAACTATCACATACCTTTTTTATAGAAGAATAAAGAACAACCCACCTACCTTTTATAGTTGAGGAATAATAAATAAAAAAACATTTTTAGGGTATAAAAATATATGGAGCCAAGTAGAGCATTTATGGGGCATTGAGAGTAGGGTGGATCAGTGTCTACCAAATTTTAAAATTTTTACTTTATTCATAGAATTAAACACTTTTATACATGAACCACTATCCTTGTTAATAGATTTGGATATTATATTTTGTTCTCAACACTATAATCATATTGAAATAAATTATCAGAAATTATAATAAACATAATTGTATTTTACAAATCATTAATGTTTATTAGATAGCTCACTCCATTCCATGTTCAACATTTTCTACTAAATAGATTTTATTATCACTATAATTTTAATTAATTGAATTTTATAAACATTTTACACACAATGGTATGGAGGGTATCATCTATATCTATATGTAGGAGTTATCATCAAACTTAAATTTTTACATCCTCGCATAGGATTTAACACTCATTATATGATAATTTTTTTAGAATTGAGTCAACAGATATTGTGTTCATTCCCCAAACCATTTAAGTGGCCATTAAAATCAAATAAATAATACATGGTTCTTTATAAATATTGGTATTGATATTTAGTTTATCATTGGTATGATTTACAATCACAATCACTATTACAACTAATTAGTATCTGAACATAACAAATTTTAAAAAACAATAGTCATTCTCTCAATTTATATTCTCATATACATCAAATAGTGTGTTCCCTCATAAATGAATTTATTCATATTCTTCAATAGGTAAAAAATATTGAGGTATAAAGAGTATCATGTTATCTTTCCACAACCTGATATAATATACTAAGAACGTTGGGGGGAAAACCCCTTTATTAATGGTTTTAGAATTAATGTTTTTCTCAATCACATCATCTATCTTAATATTATATATATATATATATAATTTTACACAATATCTAGAATTGGCGGTGAATATTAATTACATAATATTTTAACATTGATTCTACTAACTTCTCAGTATGTTATTTTCATCTTTAAAAACATTCAAACAACTTATTTTATTTGAGTCATAGTTTTAAAATTGTCCTTAATACTAGTTATTCATTCATCCTTCAAGAAATATTTTGAATACTGATACATTATCTTATCAATATATCCCATAGGTATTTATGTTTTTTCAATATATCCTTGAATTATATTGTAACTAGGAATTTTATGTGATGTGGTTATATACAAGTTAAAACGTAGTATAATTTCAATAAAGGGGGATTATCTAAATGGTAATGAGGGAACTACAAAGTGGCACATACTGTTTTGAATTTTAGATCACATCTTCCATAGGCCATATGTGATCCACTAAAGTCTTATTCATGTATAAATAATATAAACTACATCCTATCATGTTGTACTTCCAATGTGTTATGGAAGGTTATATAAAGTCATATACTATACATACAAAAACGTATTATGAGATTATTATGATCAACAAAAAATGGTGGATAATCATCATTAATACCATGTCATCATTATTAATAAGTATGAATGAACCTTACAACACACCTTTTGAAACTCTTATAATAAATAGAGGGGTTTCTTATTTATCTCTAATCAACTCAAACCTCAGTAAAGGATCACCCATAAATGGATTGATATTTTTACACTCCTTAACTACTGATGTATCATGTGTTGCATATAATTCTAACATCCTCATTTTCCATCACTAGGTAAAAATATAACAAGTAATTGACCATAATATTGGCCCTAATATTATTCTTCAATTTGTTATGGATGAAGAACAATCATATAATTAATACATATTCAATACATATTTAATGATTCATATCACTATATTTTTCATTATGATTGGTAAAAAATTTAATCGACACATGGTATCACTTAAATAATAATATATTTGTCAAGAAATTATGAACTAATTAAAATTATTACACAATAGAATAGAAATGAAAATACAATATAGAACCATAATAAAAAAATTCAAAATAGAACACACATGAACGTAAATATCAGAATGATCATTGTTCAATGAATCCAATATTGATGAATTTATCTTAGTAATTGCAGTAGTAGGTATCTTGAGGTATAAAATTCCTCATCATTATCTGTCGTCTTGTTTTGGAATATCAATATTTATTGAAATATCTTCAAGTACACATATCTAAATCTATATAACCATTATATAATTCTATTATATAAATATCCATCAAGAATCAAAATTCAAAATTATAATTTTTTCAATTTTGGAATATAGTGTTTAATTAACTTCGATTTCTAATAAATTGACATTGACGTAATATCCTTATTTTTATTTACATTAAATATTCAATTAAATCATCACAAAAATAGATGAATATAACATATGGAAAACAATAACCCATTATTATAAAATAATTTTCCTTTTAAAAAACTAAAACATTTATCATAGAATATATATATATATATATAATCATAGGAAATGAGTGATTATTAAAAATAGTTATTTTACATTTAAATTTAGTGAAAATAATATTCCATAGGATTACCCATTTTCTTATTCTAAAAATATATCTTCTTCTTTATATTTTAAATAATCTGAATCATATCTAACAGTTCTTTTATTGTTATAAACATTTAACACCATCAGTAAAAATTATCCTTAGATTATATACATTCAAAATAATTATCATTTAAATGTATCAATGAATATATAAGATTAATTTCCAAATATATTCACTTATGTAAAAGTACCATCAATTTACACATATCTAATAGAGTTTCCAATATAAATGGATCTTCAATATATAAGATTATATAATTTTAAAATAAATAAGTAAAGGTTAATATGTACTTCATAGATCATGAATAATACTAATCAATTAATATATAAGTGAAAACATTCATTACATACTGGTCCAACAGTTTAAAAAAAAGACAAACAAACCAAATGCAAGAGTCAATAATAAAACTTTTAGTGTAAATATTCAATATTTACGAGTAAATATTTTATATATTTGATTAAATATTCATTATGTATGTTTACTATAGTAAATCTAAAATTTGAACACACAATACATAAAGGTAAAATCTACTCTACTTGGTGCCTCTTCAAAACTTAAACACTTAGTAAAATTTCCTATATATATTATACATTCTGGTCATAATTTTATATATTTGGGTTATATACTTAATGAAATATAAAACTATTTGAAAATGTAACAATAAAATATACCATGAAATTGATTCGATGACTTGAATAATTATTTATAAATCCAATACGTAAAGGTTACACAGTTAATATATGTGTGTCTCTTATTATAAAAAATATTATAAACAAGAAATTAGAAAATATGAATAGTAATAAAATGACATAATAAATATCAAATAAGGAAAAATAATTATATAATGATAATATATAATAACGAATGTAAATTTATTAGAATTTGAGGGGGGGAATTAAAATAGTAAAAATATAAAAAAGATGGAGGGAAAGTGTAATTTTTATAACATATAAAAACACAAGGATTCACTCTATAATATCTTAATAAAATAATTTTTAGATATATTATTTATAAATGTGATTCAAAATAAAAATTAATAATTCATTAATATAAATTATTAACTAAAACAATATATAATAAATATAATGAGAAAAATTAATATCATGGTTTTGAATATAAACTTTAAAAATGAGTAAATATATATATAATTGACATTTTATTATTAAAATTCAGCTAATCATTATTGATTTCCAAACATAAATTGTTATTAATAAATGTTGTATCATTCAAAAAATATCAAGTCTTTATTTTTCCATTGTAATGGATTATGTGTAATGATTTTTAAACGAAATCATTTGTTGTGATGGAAAGACATATTTTGTCACAGAGAGAAATTATTTGTGCGTGTCAAGATCCCTCAAATAAGGCCACATATTTCTTTTTATTATGAACGTGTTCATAGGAATTAAATAATATATTCAACTATAAATATATAAAAATATTTAATTATAATTATATATAATATGCCCTAGATTCTTTCAGGTAGGAAATACTAAATAGAGTAAAATATCATTCACAAAATCTATTTTTATGAGAATATAATCTCACAATCATAACTAGATAAATATAGATATGTTATTTTTTATATTGTTATGCACATATAGAGAAATAGATATGTATGTAGTGGAATTAAGGTATATATTTGTGTGTCGATTTTGGGAATATAGTGGTATGACATGAAGTACGTGATGGTGGACCATTGGGTTTGTCATGTAGAGTATGGAGGATAGTGGATGTCGGTGGTTACTAGTAAATATGATTGGGAGGACGATGGAGGTTTGGGATGTATGTGGGGAAAGTGGAATTACAAGTTTCATCATTTATTTTAGTGGTGGATGTTGATTTTTTTAGTGAATATACTTCCCATCCTAACTTTAGAATCACCCCAAACACACACACAGGATATTATTTCAAATAAACATGAAAAAAGTGAGATGAACAATACACAATGGAAAAAATTTTAAAATCAGTAATATATATCAGAATAAGATCTAATAACTCATTGAACATTTTGGATTAGTTTGTTAGAGAACTATCTACATAAGTAATTTAATTGTGAAATTTTTTCCATATTCGAACTCTTAGAGTCTCTCTTTCAGACATCCCAAAAGATATATATATCCTCATAACATAAGTAAATTAATCATAATAAATGGGTTATCTAGAATTACCTACAATGGAAAATATATCAATATATCATCAAGGGTTAATTTATAAGAATATAAAGCATGGTTTGGGGGAAATATTCTATTAAATAACATAACAGATATAAATTAATCATGTTAAAATCTCATCTAATCTCAAATGATTAATTTATAATATGTCAATATAGTGTGGAATAACCTATGGATAAAATATTTCACTATATCAAAACATTTAATTTAAAACATTAATAAAAAAATTTCCAAATGAGCATGTTGTGAAAAAAAGATATACACATTTTTTATAGACATGAAAAATGTCTATTATTAATGTAGTGAAAAATTAAAATGTTTAGTCATCTACTTATGAAAAAACAAAATTACAAATCTTCCAATTACGAACATCGAAAATGTATGTACATAAAATAATTATCCAATTTGATGTAACCATTAACCAAAGAATTGAAGGGTTATATAGAACCCAAAAAATATATCACCAATATATATATATATATGGGTGTGGGTGTGTGTGTGCTTACTGAAAATAGTCATTCATCACAAAATAAAGTCCCCATGGTAGTAAAAAATATGTTTTAATAATATTTCACGATGATATTACCATCATTCACCTGTAAATAGTCCCATAAAATTAAATATCCCTAAAATGGAAATTTTTTCAAACATTTTGGAATTTATTTCTTAAAAATAATTTCCACAGAAATTTTCCATTTATAAAAAAAATTAAAATGTTATTAAAACAATAAAATCATTTTCCTATTTCCTTAACATTGTTGTTATATTTTTAATAGAAAAAATTCAAAATACATTATAAAAAAGTGAAGTGAAAAAAATGAAAAAAAAATAAGGAAAAATATATAATTAATCCATTGAATGGAATAAATTTTATCAAAAATATGTGCAGCGGAAAATAAAACATTATACTATGAAAATAAAGAAAAGGGATTTAATATTTTGAAATACCATTTTTGAAATACAATTTCATAAAAAGAGTAACTGAATGTCACGGTTAAATGAGTGGAAGGGAAATACAATGGTTTAAAAAGATAAACATGGTTTTTAAAATATAAAGGATAGTATTGGTGGGATTGAAAATTTTGGAAAGATGGATAAACCATCATTAATGATGGAGGAAATTATTTTTTACAATTATATAATTTTTATTAATTAAATTAATCCCAGTGAAATTCATTAATGGAAAACATAATTTCCTCTTGTGAGGGAGAGAAATTAAATTGAAATATATTATTATGATAGTAGAAATAAATATTATAAGATAGAGGTCAAAAAGAGGCATTTTAACTCAGTAGAGTGAGTTGTATTAATATACTCACACTGTAATAGTCACATCATAGTTGAAGAATATAGTTTGGATGATATAAAATAGATATTATAATCATATGAAATGAATGAAATTTATTATACATGAATCAATGAAGGTGGTGAATATACCACATAAAATAAATACTTATGTGTGGTATTTAAAATGCCTAATAGAATTGAAAATATAGACCAGTCACCCATAACTTATATTCTCGCTTAGTCGAATGCACTCTTTTATCCATTATAACAGTAATAACTATTTAAATCAAATATTTTAGAACTATATTGATATATATAACCAGTTATACAGCTCAATATTATTAATTTAATATACATTTATTAATTAGAAATGGTTTCCTTGCCCCATATTATTTTAGAAATCCAATTTTTTCATGTATTTTATATTACATAAATATTGATACCCACTCTTAGATACACAATTCATCATTCAATTACCTTTTTTGGTATTTGAACAAAAACATTATTTTCATTTATAAGTCTATTATGTCATTAATTATGTTTTGTATTCGATATTTAAAAATTAAATGATGGTCATCTTATTTTAGAAATTAGATTGATAAAAGATGATATTCTAATATAAATATGATTACATAATATAATCTTTATTTAACCATATCATAAACATTAATTTTATATTATAATATAATTATTTTAGTATTTATGTTTCCATAGTCACCCATGATATTGTTTGATTGAATCATTCATGTAGGAGGTTAAACAAACTCAAACAATAGCAAACTATAATTGAATGGGTGAGTATGGATAAGGAAGTGTACAATTTCATTATTTCATATGAATAATGATAATAATATTTGGGGGTTATTATATGAACAACATGTAGTTAACCATCCCATATCTCAATGGATAACAAAAAATGAAGGTGGATTATAATACGCCATGTTGAATTAATAATTATATTATATATTTCACATTTTTAATTCAATTATATCATTATAATTAGAGAAGATAGGAATCTATGAATAACTAAATATGCCACTTTATGGAGGTAGTAATCCATAGAAAAGACTATATTTAAATTGTTTTATTATTATAATTTGATATAAATGAATAAATAATAGGATTTATGTTAACATAACCATACATAATATCATTAATGAAACCAATTTCAATTTATTACTATGTTTATTATATGTTTAGAAGATAAATATAAAATGTAAAAGGATATGGATTCATTAACACACAATTTGAGACCATGATCATGGTATTGAAAGTATACATTTAATTGAATGAAATTTTATAATTTTTTGAAACCATAGTATTTTCAAAAAGATATCATATTTTTTAGTAGAAAAATTATATATTTTAAGGGTGAAAAAATAAGGAATTATGTTTTGATTATGGGGTGAGAGCGTTCCCCTTTTATAATTGATGGTAAGGGAACTTTTTTTTAGCACCCAATGTTTTTGTTAATGGGTTAATAACTCTTATACAATGAATATCCACACTTTCTTTAACATATATACAATAACTAACACTTATTTTTTTACTTTTAGATTTTTTTTATTTTTTTCTAACGTAATTACTTTTTACACAAGAATCTTTGGTTTTAATAAATTTACAAAATAATACATTTTTAAAATTTTGTGGATTCATGAACCTAAATTTAACCTATATGTTATAAATTTATATTTATATATATAATCTAAATATATTTTAATTAAATAAAATTAATATATATAAAAAATTTTGGAAAAATGATTTTCTGATAGACTATTCTTAATATTATTTAGTAATAATGAAAAATATAATGAATTTATGATATTTATAAGTTGGTTTATAAATTATGTTATAATAATTTTTCAACAATGGATTAATTCATTTGATTAGATTAAAATCAAACAACGATAATAAAATAATTCGTCGAAAATGATAGTATTATCAGTATCATTGTAATTATATATAATCATAGTAATAAAAAATTTATGAATGAAAACAAAATATATTTTGTTATATCATGTTAAAATATTGGTCACAAATATGAAATATATTTTTATTATCTAATGAATAAAGAAATTTAATTTTTTTAGGATGTTTAACTTTTAATTTTACGGATGTGTCTAATCATGAATGGAGATTCAGAATAAAATTATTGAGGTTGTAATGCCTTAAATTGATGTTTTTAAATATTAAATCGGGATCTTATAATCTATTTTTTATTTTTGAGGGATATATAGTGTGTGTGTTTGTGTGTGTGTTAGGGGGGGTGAGGCAAACCTTTATGTCTTGTATGGTTGTAGCTTAGTGTGCATGTTTGGAACATAGTTAATGAAAACCGTAAAGTTCAACCATGTGGACCAAATTATATTGGGACATATTTTTGAAAACGTATAAATGTTTTGGAGATATATTGTTGGGGTATATAATTTACTGCATACATTTCATTTCTTGGGGAAGATTTTCTCAAATCATGGATTGTAACCCGGCGAGATGGAGAGGAAGATAGAGTTCCAACTGCATAGATGGAACACAAACTATTTAACTATGATCTAAACCATTTGAGGATGGATTTATATGTATTTGGGAGGGAAATTGTTGGATAACTGTTTTAAAAAAAAATGTGGAAAATCATTGGGACTCATTCTAATGAAGGGAAAATACCCTTTTCCCTTTTTACCTTTAAAAAATCTATAATCTTTTCTCTATCATTTCACATAAAAATAATCCTCTATGCGCATCATCCACATTATACTCTTCCATTTGGATTATCTACCTCATCTATGTTATTAATATATTGGTATGGGATTCATTGAAATCCACTCAATAAGGCTTACCATCATATTTCTTTTTATATATATTTCTTTAATGTAATGGTTTAAATTATAATGTTATTTCATATACACAATTTTAATTTTTTTTCTATTTCTCTAATTTCTCACACTACAACCATAATAAATGGTTAATATGTGATGAGTAATGATAATTAATTTACATTTAGGTTGACTATAATATTTTCTATAAATGTTATTTCAATTAAAACTATTTAATTTTGTATTTTTTTGAACATTCAAAACATTTCTCATAAAATATGAAATACAAGAAATGAAATTATTTTTCTATATTAATGATGTTAATTATACTATTGACCTGGTAATAGGTTTATAACCCCATCCTAATCCACCACTTTAGGTGGTTTCAATTGAATTTAAATATTTATTATTCTTATATTCTAGAAAAACAACCTTGTTTGATTAGATTATCAATGAATAATGGAGAATCCTAATTGAATGACTAAATTTTCATATGACATATATAGTCACATTTATTATGATGAAAATTTATGTCATTAATTTTTTAATTAATCTAACCACATTTTATTATTGGATTTACTATTGATGAAGTGATTATAAAATAGAATAAATATATTTAGTTGTTTACGGGGTTAAATATTTCACTTTTACCTTATCTAAATATGAATAATGGTTAAGTATATAGATTGTATGAATGCTTATCCCCCCCCCTATTATAGTAAAATGATAAGGTAATGGGGTAAATTATATCGAAATTTATATCTGATAAATATAATGTAAATGGTGAGGCCATGTAATTAGACTATTTTAGATTTTAAATATTTCATATAAATTAATTTGATTAGATATAGTTCGAATGATAAAACCATGCAATATTCCACTTATTGAATGATATTATTAAAATTATTCAATGTACTTATTGAAATATAAATTATCATATATATTTTTCTATCTATAATTTTAATTATTAATTATTATTTTCTTCATAATAATTATTATTGATATATAATTTTATTTTCAAATAGAATCCCCTGGATAAGCTCACAAGTAACAATAAATTTAATGAATTATGAATGGTTATGTAATGATAGAAATGAAATTCCTATATCTTTATGCGAAAGTGTGAAATAGAATTTTCTTTATTATTATTTAAATTGTTTGAAATGAGTCTGAAATAATTTTTTTTATATTAATTGGACATGATTCTCTACTGATAATTTTCGGTAGAATGTTGGACATGAATCTTCACTGCATTGAGTTAGATTTATTAGACATGGAATTTTGTATCCTTGATTTTGATTTTTGGGATGATTCTCCATTTTTTTAAAATTATATATCCATTACCTATATAGTTCATATTTATTACCCTGATTACATATATCATATACTTGAACTCGAATGACATTACTAGAATAGAATAAAATGGTTCGTCCCTAGTTTAAAATTAGAACTATAAATCCAATGTTCATTTATTTTGAGTTTTCATTTCCTCTTATGGGTATTGTATCAATTTGATTCAACATGATTACGCTTCTATAATGTAAATGATTTGATATTGTACTCCCTTATGTCTGAAGGAAAAATTATCTAGCCATATGCACACTTACTTTTTTGCTTGGGTCAAAACAATTATATTTGGATATGTGTGTCATGAGGATCTTGAGTGTGACATGGTTGATATATATGATGAAAATTTTCATTTATAATAAAATTTTTACTTTTTTATTTTATATTTATTGGTTGTATTTATAGTATTAACAATTTTGGTGGCCTAATTTGTTTAACTCACACCATATTTGAACAATCTAATGGCACCAGGATATATATCTTGACTATAGGTTAGTACTTCTATCATTCCTCCATTATACCATAGGCTATTAATTGAAAATGAAGTTAGGTATCATTAATGTAAATAGATTTCCTGAAGGTTTTTTTTAATTTTTTATGTATCTATCATACCAATTTGTTTGAATTACCTTCTATATTATTACTATTTTATATTCACTCAGTGTGTTCATTCATGGTTTTTTATTTATAGAGAAACTTCCAGGTTATCCAGTTATTTTTTCCTAACTGTAATTATTATCATTTGAATCATTTTATTTCATTATTCTATAATATTATTTCTTATTGATCAAGTGTGTGTAGTATATGTACCCTACCTTAATTTCACCATAGCTTTTAGCCAGTGACATCTAGTATATTTGGTGGTGTGCTTAAGGATATGTTGGTTATCCTCCAGGTTAATGATTATACCAATATATGTGATGGGAGGGATAAGAATCATAAATTCAATTTCACATGGTTTCAACAATAATTTTTAATCCTTGAGTGACCATTTACTATTTGATGACTGGATTTTCTAAATAATATATCATGTTTTGTTGTGTTCATGGATTTAATAGAGAGATACATTCAAATTGATGGAATCGTTGTGTAATCTTAGTTCATAGATGATCATTAAAAATATATTTATGCCATAAAGATACATATATATTGTGTTTTTTTATGTTGACTTAACCATTTTTTGTTTTGATGAAATTAATCCTTGTGAGTTAGAGTCGAAGAGTGGTTTTAAGATATCATAGATATTAGGGATTACACCTCCATCATTTTTAGGGTGGTGTCCATAATTGTAATTAGACATTTTTTCAATTACAATTGAAGAATTATTAAGAAGTTTGATGGATTGAGGGATGATAGTATTCATAGTTCAAGGAAGTGAGTTGGTTCTTATCCAAGTTATTCATTATGTTAGAGGATGGATAAATCAGGGGAACTGTTAATCATGAAATAGTTTTGTTGGTGTGAAGATATGAATCATACAATGGTGTGGAGTGGAGCTTGAGTCACTAGTGGATGATTATAATGTGAGTAGGTTCAGGGAACCATAAGAGTCGTAGAGTGATGGTCATTCTGGAATTTATATTCCACTTGTTAAATGGATCAATGAGAAGCTTAATTTCTCTATAAATTCCAAGTACAAGATCAAATATGGACATGGGTAGAGTCTAAGTGTGGGTTATAGGATGGTTAAGGTTGTTAATTGATATTGTATTTAAAATAAATGGATGGAGGTTATTCAAATTTTACTTAATCAAATAGTTTAATTAGGTCATTGAGGAACTGCATCAGGAATCCCATTGGGAATATATGGTTGTAGTCTAAGTGTCCGATGAGGAATTCCAAGTGAAATCTACTGTGAAAAACTTATTTTTGGATTATGTAATTTAAAACATTTAAATATAATTAATAATTATTAAATATGTGTTTTTAGTATGGTAAGAACATTATTTAATTGAAAATTGTAATATTGATAGATCTGTGGTCTAGAATTGACTATTGAGATCTAGAACCTATGTTGTGGAGGGATATCAGCTAATTAATGAAAGAGATAAAACATGATCATGTATAATCATATAAAAATTCATGTAAACACCATCCTCATGTTTTGATATAGGTTATATGTGTTGGATAAATTTTTAATATATTATGTACTATAATGGTAAAGTGATGATTGGAAGTGCATTGGAAGGTCAAAAAACCAATTTTGTGATTTTATCTTGGAATTAATTACCTTAATAAGGAATACGATGTGTTGACTTTCCCAAAACATATTATTAGGTGTAAATAAATTAAAGGAGGAGGTTGCGATATATTGTGATTCAAACCGGGTGATATTTATAAAGGATTTTGAACATTTCATTTGGTAGATTGGTCAAATCATATTTGAATATTTAGAATGGAATTACAATGGAATGTGAAAAAAAAATTGTTTTTATTCATGAAATAAGGCATTCATGTTAGTTTGGATATTTTAGGTGGTTAGTGGGGGATTGGGGGATGAACTAAATGTTTTGTAAAGGTACAACATAGAGTTCATTGTTTACCCTCCGTTAGTAAAATCGTATTTCCCAATCTTGAGGATGAATTGGAATAGGCACAAGGCATGTGAAATCACTTGGTTTACTAGGGGAGATCATGTGTTAGTATAAAATTTCTTATATACATGTTTCATAATTGGTACATGGTATTTTAAACAATTTGGTGTAGCCATGATAGGTGGATGGATTGAGATATTTCCAACTATATGGTTGGTGCACAAACTATTAAAGTTTGTATCCAACTTAGTGTGGCGTGATTTTCGTGCACTTGGGAATCCCATTGATTAAAGATGGCTTAAAAAACCATACATCTTAGTTAAACGGTTACCCCCCTTTATCCCCCTTTTCATCCAATAGCATCTTACACACATTACTTCATCCTTACCATCATCCCTTGGGAGGATCTTTCTTATTTTATCTCTAAATAGAATGTCTTAAAATTGAATTGCAAACCTTTTAATAAGGTTGTAAATCCACTTACCTCTTTTATAGGTTTTCTTCACCTTTCTGGATTTTATTTCCATATAAGATTAATTTCCATATTTCTATGTGTATTGGTAATTTATTTGTTTTCTCTCATTATATAATGAATTAAAGGTTGATAATTGAAGTTTGGATCCTTGTAAGAATGAAGTAGGTGGTGTAAATGTATTTTCATTCACGATTCACAATTTATAAATTTTTTCATTTTGTTTAATGAAATAATTTATCTATATTTCTAAATGAATATGGTATAGCATAAATGAAATTCTTAGACTATACTATTGACATTTGACATGCCCAACAAATCCAACCCAAACCACCACATTATGTTGGTTCAGTTAAATTTATTATTTATTGTTCTTTACATTTAAAAAAACCAATGGGATTAATTGTAATGTTAATTGTTAAGGAACAAACTAAATGTATTTTCTATTTTTTATATGATTGAGAACAATTTTTCATTCATTCCGAGAATATGGGTATTCCTTAACTATTTAAATAAACAACACTTGTCGTGTGTTGATGTGTCACATTCAAATGGGACTATTAAATGGAATAAAATTAGATAAAATGTAAAAATTGTTAAATATATCACTAGTCCATTTTTAAATATGATGTATGATGTTGTTTCTAGATAGTATAAATGAAACTTTATCCTATTGCATCTATCAAAAGGGAGAGGACTAGATTAAAAAAATATAGATGTAATAAATGGAATTTAAATGGATAGACATGTAATTTCCCCTATTAGATTATGAATCATGGCCATGACTAATTGGAATTAAATCATATATGATGGAAATACAATATCACCTTCCCCTTCATGAAATATATGAATGGAATGAATTATCATATTTATTGAAATTTAAATTTCAATTGGTGTTTTATCATGGAAAATGATTAATCGTTAACTATAACATGACTATTTAGTATTTATGACATAAGAAATACATGGATTTTGAGATATAATTCCATGTATATGTTCAAATGAAATATCAAATTTTTTATGTTTTAAATGGTTAAGAGATGTAATAAATGACACTTCTAATAATTATCAGAAAATGATATATATGAAATACCACATTATTATTCAAATTTTTGGACTTTATGATCTATATACTCTTGGTTTGAGATTATTGGACATGGAACTCCACCCCACCCCCCTTGTATAACATTTCTGATATGATCCTTATGATTAGTGATTGGTATTTTTAGGATTTGATGTTTGTTATCCCCGATTTGGTTTGTTGGGATAATTCACCATTTTTTATGTTTTGGGACCATTTATATATATGTAGTTCATACAAGTAACTACAAGATTTCATATATCTTGTTCTAAGTTAAGTTTACTTATATAACAACCTGGACCCCGAAAATCTAAGGACCATTTCCCCTCTAGCATTACATTGGTATATATTAATGATTTGGATTCTGAAAGGCTGACCAATTTAATATTCATGTAAATCTAGATACATACATGAGTCATGTATTAAAATTTAATTTATTAATTAAAACATATATTATTATTATTTTAAGGAAATATTCATTCCATATAGAATATCCTTTTATATCATTCATAGTTCATATAATGGAATCCTTTGATTGGATAGAAAATACGGGTGATTTAAACTTCTCAGTATGGGTTATGTATAAAAATATACCTATTTAATCAATGAGAATATTAAATATGAAAGGTAAATAACTAAAATACATGATATATCATCCTTAAACTAAGATGTAATTATGTAAATGTTTAAGGGAATATAACTGAAAAGACATTTTCATCTATATAAATTCAATATCATGATAAGATATAGAAGAATTTACATGTCAATGTAAATAAATAAGTACACATACCAGTTAATCAATAAAATTAGAATCAAATGAATCCATGGAGTTTTTCATAGTGAAAACCTAACGGATAATTATAACTGAATTATGAATGCATAAAATTTTTAAATGTTGGACATCATGACTGATTCACAAAAATACAAATATAATCATGACATTTCACAAGATAGTTTTAAACCATATGTAGATACCCATTTAATTTGGAAAAATTATTTATCAAATGAGACATATCAATTCATAGAGGGGATATATAATCTCCCAGCCCAACCAATCATTTCGATTTTAAATAATTCCACTTATATCATACAATCGATTTTATTCATGAACAATATTAAATATCAAATAGCCTTACTGTGTAAAGGATGTAGATTTTAAATTTTACCATATTTAATCGAAACAATTAAAAATAAAACACCATATTTTCAAAATGATAAAAGAATTATGGAAATAATAATATTTATGATAAATAATAAGGATATATTGAGGATATTTAATGTTCAATGGTAACTAGAAAGTGAATTACTCATGAGGATGTTAACGAATAAATACATTATTCATGCAAGTGAATTTCAATACTATAATTGGTCATGATGGTCATAATTCATCGACATGAAGAATGATCATGGTATAAATACATCCTTTACCTATTGAAGAAATAAAATAAAATTTTTTAATTGATGAAATAAAAATATATTAAAATACATTCTTTCTAAAAATCGGATTTTCATTTTGAAAAATGTTTTCGAATTAATTTTCATTGAAAATTACTTTTAAAATTGTTTCATTTAATATTATTTTCATAGAATTAAAAATTAATCTTCAAAGAAATTAATTAAGTTAATTTTATACAATAATTTCAATATAAAACGAACATTTCCTTTTCATTGTTAATTTTTTTATAAATGATCCATTTTAAGAAAGTCAAAAAAATTAGTTGAATTTTTTCCTAAAAAATAAAAAATTGATAAAATTTATATTTATATATAATTTCTAAAAAATTAAAGATAACATTTTTAAAATAATTTTTAGATAAAATTGTTTTGTATGAAAGTAAAGTTATGATCAATGAGAGAAATGATGTCAGATTTTATTAAAAAATTCTTTCAATAATTTTAATTACAAAAAAATGGGAAATGGTGTTATCACTTGAAAAAGATAAGAAATAACAACTGGAGAAGAAAATAGAAGGGTTTATTATTTAACTTTTATGTAATTTACATCAACATATATTCAAGAATACATAATATAGATTAGAATGAGATTGTGATATAAACCCGTAAAATAGTCATAAGACAGATGTTATAATTAATAAATAAATTAATTATGTGTATGAACTGTAAATCCAAATAAGACATGTTAAAATAAAGAAATATATAGTAACAAAATATTGTATATAGATTCATAAAAAAATAATGACAATTATTATGTAAAATTACGTAATGAAAATGGATTCAGTTATGAATTTTTTTAACACATGGAAACTTTTAAATCAAATATCCTTAGATAAAATATTTAAAATTGAAACAGAAAATACCATGAATAATAAATTAAATAGTATACTACATTTCACGTTTAATTATATTCAACATATTAAATAAATTAGATTAATAAAATTACAATATGAATCAATGAAATAAAACTCAGATAAAATCCCCAACCATAAGATTCGCTTTAAATGAATGCTCTATAACCCATTGTATAATTATTATAGAATTATTATAACTATAAAATAGAACTATATTATTATTTATAGTATTATATATTATTCTTTTATAAAATCATATATCTCATTTTTTAAATATCATTCATTGTTTCTATTATTTCAGGTGTCAATTTCCTTATTTTTCAGGTATGTTTTGAATCTTTATTTTTTATTCCTATTATATTGATCATGGTGTTATAATTTCTAGGATTTAAATAAATAATTAAATATATCATATATTAAATATTTATATATTTTTTTAGTCCATAATATCTGCTTATAATAAATGAAATGTATAAGGCCCAAGACTTAAACATTAAATAATATTGAAATAAGTACATAATTCACGTTGAGGATAATTTTAGGTTTAAGGTTTTTGATAATTTGGCCATAAATATTAAATTACATCTCAAATATTACATAGTAGACACTTCTACTCAGTATCCATTTTTTTCATAAATTAAAAACTGTTAAAAAGAAAACTAGAATCTTTTCTTGATATAAATATTCTGGAATTCTTATTTTGTCATACCCTGTCTTAAATCTTGTGAATGCCATTCCAAAAACATGGGATGAGCATAAAAATCATAGAAAGGTTTACCAAATAAGGAATGAAAACATTAGTCCATCAATACATAAATGTCAATGAAATCATACTTTTCAATCATTAACATACCACACATGATCATAATATTTATGAATAACACATGGAAATCATAATTTATAAAGGTAACATGTGGCATCCATAACATACATACATTGTAGCTTTCAGAACTATGTATGGAGTTATGTTTGGAATAGCCATCACAGTATATTACCTAAATATCTTAGCATAAATATTAATGTTTACCTCCATCACATTACCCAATGCATTGGAGAGATATCTTGGGCTCACCTGCCCAAGGTTTATCATGGAACCACCTGTATACTTAAACAATACCCATGAACCATAACATAATCATAACACAAAACATAAGCATAAAGGGAAGATAAAATTTACATATTAAAATAATTTATATATATTGAAATAATAAATCCATTTTCAATAACAAATATGTCAAAATAGTTTATGGTATTTTTTTCATTTAAAAACATTATAGAGTATTAAGGAAGCCAAATATCAAATAATGCTCATAGTGGCGGAATGGTCGTTGTCATTGCATACATTAAGAAGAATCATTCCATTTTTCATTTAGTAAAATGGTACATAGAAGAATAATCCCTTAGAACGAAATGAAATGTCAAAGGGATTTATATACTATATAAAAGAATGTCGTGTATAAATAAAAATATGCCTCAATGAAACGAGATTGAGACGAAATCCCATACGTCGTGTCTGATTTGACTGATTAATTTTTTAATATTCTTAATTATAAACAAAATATAGTTTCACTTTATTAACAAACTTTTTCATGTTCATTATTCATTTTATATCACGTATTACCACATTGTATACATTACAGAATCATTTATGTTAATAACAGTCGTTTCGTCGATATTTGGTACTTGATTCCAAAACAAACTTCTTATAATCACAAGCTGTATATGTGGTCAAAACTACAATACCTATAGAATGATATTAATGAATTAGATATCATATATATAATATATATCTAGTATATATATTTTTTTATAATAGTACATAACATCTGGATATAATAAATGTAATGGAAAATTCATTGAGACGATAACCCGTTCGTACGCATGAACGCTACATTCGTTTCTATTTTGTATTTAATGGAATTAAAACATAATGATACATAGGTATATTATAATTAAAATATAATATCATATATAATTTCATTAACTCCATCCTTTATACGTTTCATGTATGGCATGAATGGGTCATATCATTTTGAGGGGGTGGTAGTCCGCACTTACTCAAATGAAATTATGGTATTTAGCCATTATGGAAACCATACATGTATGATATAAATGAAAAATAAAAAATAATACATTAAATATAAATATAATATATATCACATATAAATACATTTTCATCATAATTTCCACTAGTAGAGGTGATATGAGTTAATTAAATAATTATCATTTGTTGAGGCAGTTCTTCTTTGTCCATAGAAACAGTACGTTCATATCCATTATATGGAGCTGTGTGGATGTGCAGTTCTAATACGTCTCATAAAATAATCCTAGTATATTGAGGATACATTTTTTATAAAATATTGAAATAAAGAGAGATTATGTGGTTATATAAGGAAAATAACATATAAAAACTTGAGAAAATATGTTACCTATAAATCGGGTAACTCCCTTTGGTTTGATCGAAAAGGATTTATTGAATTTCCTTATTCCAAAAAGATGGATCATAGTAGGAAGAGATGTATGTTAGGAGCTTTGTGGAGTGTATTTTGGTCAATCCATGGGGCATGAGAGATGTGTTTAATAGGTTGGATGTGCTGGCCTTTTATAAGAGGGACGAGGGGCTCATTAGGAGAGTTTGAAAGTATCATTTTATTATAAAATGATTTTCAGTTTCAAGAGGTCCAAAACATATTTAATTAAAATATAAGGAACATATATGTCAAATAAAATTAATCCAATAAGAACTGGATAGGTTTGTATATTTTTTAATCCTTATCTATTTTATTTAACCCTGTGTTAGCTTATTTATATTTTATCATGCCCTACTATATATTCATACTACATGGTATCTATATTTATTATAAAATTTCAAGAGACCTAAAATTGATTATTTATGACAATTATAACATTATTTAAGTTATTTGGACGAATCTTTGATTTATAGGAATATTTTTATAATTTAATAAAATAGTAATTGTTTTAAAAACTCTTTTATGAAAAATTATAAATAATTCATATCAAGCCTCTTAAGAAACATATTACAACTTGATTCATTAGAAAAACCATCATTAATTCAAATACAAAAAGGAATTATTATCCTTATAATTCGTGTATGGTATTAAATGTTACAAAATACATTTTTTTTATATTTATAATACCATTTATTTGAATACTTTATTAATTACTGCATAAACATTTTTTGGTAATTAAAATTATTTATTTAATGTCTACAAATTATTAACAAAATACCATGATGTAGGAAATTATATTAGATTTTAAATGAATATTTAAATTTATTGAGATGAGTAATATAACCCCATATACAATGGTTTTACTAAATGATATATTTTTGTTTTATTTTTGTCTTTACTTTAAATTAATTAATATAAAATTCCATTATCAATACCAAGTGGCTCCATGGGGTCCCAAAATTGACCTAAGGGTACCCATGGTCTATCATGTATCATCTAATAGTGTTAGGATATGTGTTAGTGTAATTTAATATTATTATAATATTATTATTTTACCTTTATTTATAAGATTTACCCTCTAACCGATGTTAAATAAAATATTTACTGATGTTACTATTCATAATTTACAAAAATGAAAGTTATATATTTATAATATTATCACCTTATGATTTCAAAAATGAAATCCATTTTTCAAATTTCAAAACACAAAAGTTTAGGAAATTAATTTAAAATTAAATTTCATTGTCAAAATAAAAAATCATGTTTTTAAGAAATAATACATATCAAAAGATTGAAAATTCATTATGTTCAATTTCAGAGTGATATTACATACAATGAGAAAAATTGGATTAAATGGTAAAAATATAATCTAATTAACCTTTAAAACTAATTAAAAATATAATCTAACCATATAAATTGATTATATTTAATTGTAGATTTGAATTAAAATGCAGTTTTGAAATAAAATGCAGTTTTTTTCTCTATTCCTTAAAAATTAATATTATCATAAAAATAATGAAATTTCATCCAAAGTAATTTTTGATGTCCCGATTATAAATAAAAATTATATTCTATCAAATATAACATATAAATGTGGAAAAATAGTATTTCAACATTGTTCTCCATCAAAAGGCGGTAAATTGACCTTTTAAAGAATATTAGAGTATTTATAGTTAAAATTTGATTCATTCACAATTTAGACACTTACTTTTATTGGATAAATGTAAACCCATTTAAAAAACTTGTGTAATAATTTTGAAGTTAGTTTTGTTCATTCTCACCAATACAATGACTATGTGTTAACTAACATTTAAAATAATAATATTATTATATATTTTTCTATATAAATATATGTTGTGTGCATCATAATATTTTAAAGAAAATTGTTGTTGATTTTTGGGTATTCCATCGAACATAGAATTCTCTTTAATGAAAAAATAATATTTAATTCAAAAATATTAATTAATATGAAAAATTCATATTCTTCATTTACCGAGGATATTACACCCTTCCCCACTTTGGAAAATTGGGTCCTCGGTTTTTATTCACTTATCAAATAAATGGGGGTATTTTTCCCTCACAACATTTTCAGAATACCACGTTGACTCTTCAGACATTTGTTTTTTTTAACCTTTACCTGATGACTTACCATATTCCAAAATACTTTCTCTCTTCGATGAAGAATATGGACTGGTTGTTCCTCATAAAGAAGGATTGTCTTTCAACTAAACTACCTCTGGACTCAAAACATGAGATGGATCTGAAAAATAATATCTCAATAATAAATCATGAAAAATATTGTGTACCTGGTATAAATATTGAGGTAAATCGACTCTTTACACAACTGATCCAACATTATCCATGATTTCATAGGGTCCAATAAACCTCATACCCAACATTCCCTTGTTAACAAAATGCAGCACACATTCCCATGCGGATACATTGAGAAATACATAATCACCATCATTGAAAGAGAGATCCTTTATTTAGTTATCTATATAACTTTCTTCCTGCATTGAGTTGTTCTCATGTGCTTCTAAATCAATTTAACTTTTCTTCCATCTCTTCTACCAATTCTAGTCACATCAACTTCCTTTCACGTACTCCATCCAAAAAATATGGAGTTTGACAATGCTTCCCATATAATGCCTCAAATGGAGCCATCATTATAATGGAATGGAAACTGCTATTATAAGAAAATTCATCCAAAGAAAATGTTGTTTCCAACATCTCGGGTAATCCATTGAGAAAGCATGTAGAATATCTTCCAATGCCTGAATTGTTCATTTGGACTGCCCATCTGATTGAGAGTGAAAAGATGTACAAATAATTAATTCAGTACCCAATGAATTCAGAAGGCCATTCAAAAAGTTAGAAGTAAAACTGGTATCACGATTAGATACAATGGAGAGGGGAACTCAATTTATCCTGACTATATCTTTAACATAGAACTGAGAAAGTTGTTATAGAGATAGATTTTCTTGAATTGGAAGAAAAAGAGATTATTTTGTTAATCGATCAACAATAACCAAAATTTCATTGTTTCCACGAGATGTCTTTGGTAATCCCACAACGAAATCTATGGATACATTTTCCCATTTCCACTCTAGAACTAGTTAAGACTAAAGCATCCCTTTCCGTAACTACGAATATTCATTAACATGTTGACAAGTCCAACACCTCATAGTAAATTCAACAATATCACTTTTCAATACATCCCACCAGTAATACTCCCAAAAATCTCTATACATATTAGTACATCCTCAATGAATTGAAAACAGATAATTATTAGCATCACATGAAAACTCATTATTCAATATTGAATCACAACGCACACATAATCTATTCCCAAATTTTAAAATGGAATCATTATCAATGTTAAAATCAAGAAACATACCATTCTGAACGAACTCTGCCTTTTTCTGCAACTCACCATATTTATTCTCCTCTCTCTTATTTCTGTCTGATAGAGATGATTTCACTAAAACCTAAAACAAAACAAAGGAATATCCTACACCAACAACTTATATTCTAGTTTTCATTAAATCATTAATCAATGTGTCTTGTTCCAAACGTAACATGGTAAATGTAGAAATACTTTTTCAACTCAAATCATCATTCAATTTATTTTCTTTTCCAGGATAGTAATCGATTATGAAGTAATAATCCTTGATTAATTATAGCCATATCCATTGTATCATGTTTAATTATTTCTAATTGAATATATACATAAATGTTTTTTTTCAGTATATATTTCACATTTAACTCCACAAAGACGATTCCTCCAAATTTTTAAAGAAAAAACAAAAGAAACTAATTGAATGTCTTGTGTATGGTAATTTGACTCATGAGGTTACAAATAACGTAATGAATAATTAATTACAAGATCATTCTTCATTATGAAAAATCCATGTTATTTCAATAAATCATCACTGTAGATAACAAACTCACCATTTCTAGAAGGCAGTTCCAAAATTAGAGCATTAACCAATCTTCCTTTCAATTCTTGAAAACAATCATCACAATTTTGTCCAAATGAACATAAATCCTTTTCCATTTAATTTAGTTATTGGGCTATGTTATCATGCTAAACTTTTAATAAACATCATATAATAGACTAATAAAGCAATAAAACAACATATATCAGTTAAATTTTTGAGTCTTGGCCATTCTTCAACAATTTTTTTTATCATGATCAACATTTATACCATTTTTTTGAAAATATTTGACAAAGGAATGAATTTATTTTAACCAAAACACACACTTGATAAATTTACCTTACAATTAATTATCATTTATGGTTTGCAAGACAACACTTAAATGACATTCATGTTCCTATTTACTTTGGAATAAACTAAAATATCTTCAATAAACACATGTACAGACATATCCAAGTACTCACAGAATATTCTTTTCATACGACCCATGAATAATACAGGTACATTAGTTATCCCAAATGACATAACTACAAATTAATAGTTTCTCTATCTAGTATTAATAGTGGTCTTTAGAATGTCTTCTTCCTTTACATTTAATTGATGGTACCGTAACATCAAATCAATCTTCAAAAAATACTGATCTCTCGAGAGCTGATCAAACAAATCATCGATACGAGTAAAATGATACTTTTTCTTAATATTTTTGTTATCATATTATCTATAATCAATGTGAGGTCTTAATATACCATCATTATTTTAAATAAAAATGACACGATCACCCCATGGTGATGTTCAAGGTCGAATGAATCCTTTATCTAATAACTACTGCAATTGCTTCTTTGACTGTAAACGTTCAATTTGAGCCATTCGATAAAGTGGTTTTGAAATTGGATTTTCATAAGTAACTAATTCAATAGTAAATTAAACTTCCCGATCAGGTATTATACTATGAAAATCATCAGAAAAAAACATCATGATACTCATTTAACACTAGCACATCATTAATCTAAATAGTTCTTTTGTTTTCAACAAATTGTGAAAGGTAACATTCATTTCCATATTTTACTAGTTTCTCAGATTCTTGATATGTTATCAAAAGGGGTGTTAATTATTTTACACAAAATGAAATTATTTCGGAAAATAAACTTATTTATCTCTGAAATCTATTTAAGCATGATAAACAGAAAGCCAATCCATATCCAAAATAACATCAAACTCTACTAGAGGCAAAACAATAAGGTTTGTAGGTATATTATTTCCAAAAACATGGACAAGAAAGTTCTTATAATTTTTTGTCTCAACGTTTCCTCTTGGATCCTTTACCATATGTTCAGGATTTATATCTTGATATGGAATTCACAATTTTCTAGAAAAATTCTCTGAAATGAAGGAATGTGATGACCCTGAATCAAACAACACATTGACATAATCTTAATAAAAAAATAGTGTACCTGATAATTCTTCATTCGATGGCCCAACATATGGTGAAGTTGTTGCAAAGGATTTTATCACCATTTTCTTCTTGTAGTTCGAATCCTTTCCCTCAATTATGTAATTTTTTGGACACTCATTTGAATAGTGACCAATTTTATTTCACTGAAAGAAATTTACTGACTGCAAATCTGATATGGTCTTACCATTAACCTGATATTTTTCTATGCAATTACAATCCTTAGGCCCTATTTAACCAAATCGGTAGCACTTACCATAATTCAAAATATATTCCCCATCGTTCTTTTTACCTCAATTTTAAAAAAACATTAATCTTAAGTTTCATACCATCAGAACCTTTTGAAGAGTTCTTCCCTTTCATTTACCCCCTTAACCACTTATTTTGTTGTTTTACAAAGAACTCATGATCATCAGAAATCTCCATTTCCACCATCTCCACACATCAAAGAAGAGTTTCATAAAACTTGATCTAATGAGAACATAAACCCCATTGACACATTTTCATTAATCCTGAGTAAATATTTTTGATTTTACTATCAAGATCTCGAATGAAATTGTCAGCATAATTTTCCAGTCGAGTGAATTTTGCTTCATAAAAATATATTGATTCATCCTCCTACCTCAATTACAAGAATTTGTGTTCCATCATATGAAGAAACACATTAGGAAAATATTTCTCAAGAAACATACATTTGAATTCATCCCAATCATGAGCATCAATCTCCTCAATGTACTTGATATATTTCTCCAGCGACCACCACTGACCGGCTTCAAATTCAAAATAGTATACAAAGAGTCTAACATTTTGATGTTCTAAACACCCCATAACATAAAATATCTTTTCCAGTTCTTTAATCGACCCTTCAGCTAGAATATGGTCAGATGATCCTCTGAATGACAATGGATGTTGCCTCATGAAATAATCCATTGTTGACATGTTCCTCTATGGTTGATCTGTCTGATCTTGTGCATGGATACCACTGCTATTTATAGACTAATACAATTATTCCATCACTGCAACAAAATATTCAGTTTTTATTCCAACCATCTCAGGTTTCTAATTTGGAAGGTTTTATTCCACCTGATGTTGTCCCATCATAGCTTTATTTTCCCTCTATAGAAACCATTATTTTCACAAGAAATATTTTAGGTGAAGCAACATGGTAATCATTAAATACTATATAATTTGAATCTTATCATAAATTAATTTATGGATATTAATTTAACAATATCATATCTCTTAATTTTTTCTAAATGGAACATTGATACCTATTATAAGGCCCTAGCCTTAAACATTACATATTATTTAATTAAGTTAATAATTAACAGTGAAGATCTTTTCAGGCTTAGTGTTTTAAAAAATTAATCCATAATTATTACATTGCATATAAAATATTAAAACATAGATACTTATACTCAGTATCAATTTTTTTCATAAAATTAAAACTCATAAAATAAAACAAGAATTATTTTCCTGATATAAATATTTAGGATTTCTCCCTTTCTGTTTCCCTTCATTAAATCATTTGGTAAACATTTCAAAGACATGGAATGAGTATTGAAGGCTCAATAAGGGTTATAAAAAAAGGAAAGAAAACATTAGTTCATCAATACATATAAGTCAATGAAATCATACTTTTCAATATTTAATATACCACTCATGATCATAAGATTTATGAATAACACATGGAAATCATAAATCATAAGGTAACTTGTGGCATCTGTGACATACTTATGTTGGAGCTTTCATAGCTACATAATATGTTATGTTTGGAATACACATTATAGTATATTCCCAAAATATCTCATGAGAAACATTAATGTTTACCTCCGTCACGTTACCCAATTCAATGGACAACTATCTCGGGCTCACCCACCAAAGAATTATCACGGAACGACCCGTATACGTATACAATTCCCAAGAACCATATCATAATAATAACAAATAATATAAGCAAAAAAGAAAGTTAACATTTCTGAATTGCAATAATTTCAATATATTGACTTAATAAACCCATTAACAAAATCATTTTCAATACCAAAATACATAAAAGGGTATAAGGTTTTTATTTTTCTTTTAAATAAATTACGAATTAATAATAAAACCAAATATCAAATAATGCATGCAGCGGCAGAAAGGTCGGTGTCACTGAATTCATTAAAAAGAAAAATTTCCATTTTATTTTAGTAAAACACTACGTAGAAGAATATTCCTTTTGATTTAAATGAAAATTCATAGGGGTTTATATACGGTATAAAAGAATTTCATTTTTAAATTGAAATATACCTCAATGAAAGGAGATTGAGACGAAATCCCTTACCTTGTGTCCAGATTGACTCGTTCGTTCTTCAATCTCTTAAATAATAAGTTAAAGTTAATTTCTTATTTCATAAGAACATTTTTCAAGTTTATTATTAATTTTATATCACTTATTACCATGTTATGAACATTATAAAATCATTTATTTTAACAACCGAAATTTTGTCGATAGTTGGTACATGAGTAAAAAATGAACTTCTTATAACTACAAGTTGACTATGTGGTCAAAATTAAATTATCTCCAAAGTGATATTAATGATTTAGATATAATATATACCATATATATCCATTATTTATTAGTATATATGACAATACATAACATTTAGAGATATGAAATGAAATGCATCGTTCATGGAGACGAAAAGTCGTACGTACGCATGAATGCTACTTTCATTTCTACTACGTATTTAACAGAATAAAAACATAACAATACATAGGTATATTTTATTTCATGTATAATATAATATATAATTTCATTAAATTCATTCATTGTACATTACATTTATGGCATGAACAAGTCTTATCACTTTGAGGGGGCGGTAGTATGTACTTCCTCAAATGAAATATTTGTATTTACCCCTTATGGAAGCCTTAATGGTATTCTATAAATGAAAAATATAGATGAATAGAGATAAAATAAATATAATATAAATCACATATATATAAATTACCATCATAATGGGCCCCAAGAGAGGCAGTAGAAGATAATTGAACAACAATCGTTTCGTGAGGCAGTCGTTCACCATTCACAGAAATATTATGATTATATACATTAGATAAATTTGTGTGGTTGTGTAGTTAGAGTATATCTCATGAAAACATCTTAGTATATTGAGGATACTGGTGTTCTTATAATATAATTGAATAAAGAGAGTTTAGGGGTTTGGATATAGGAAATAAATGAATAGATTTTGAGAGAAGACGTTACATTTAAATTGGGAACTTCCTTCGGATCGAACCAAAAGGATTTCTTGAATTGCCTTATATCTAGGGGAAGGCGTCTATTTATAAGAGATGGATGTTGGGAGATTCTTGGAGTTGAGTTTGGATGAGCAAAAGAGAATTATAGTTGGGTTTACTGGTTAGATGTGGTGGCCTTTTATTAGATGGAAGATGGGTTCATTAGGAAAGATTGAAAGTATTAATTTATTATAAAATTATTTCCAATGTAAAAAGTTTGAAAACATATTTAATTTGAATATAAGTTTCATATATATCTAAATAAAATCATCCAATAATAATTTTATAGTTATTAGATATTTTTTAATCCTTATCATTTTTATTTGACCCTTTGTTAACATATTTAACTTTTACCAGGTCCTCTTATATATTCGTACTATAAGATTAATATATTTACAATAAAATTACAAGTGACCTAAAATGGATCATTTATGAAATTTTTAATAGTATTTAATTCATCTGGAATAATCATAGAATTCGAGGATAATTTTATAATTTGATAAAATTGTAATTGTTTTCAAAACTCATTTATGTCTATTTATAAATTATTGATATCAATACTTTTAAAAAGTCTATTACATCATGATTATTTATAAAAAAAAATAATTAATTCATATATACAAATCAATTATTATCCCTAAAATTAATTTATTGAAAAAATATTCAAAATAAATTTATTTTAATATTTAAAATATCATTTATTTGAATCCATTATTAATTAATTCATCACCATTGTGTCAAAATTACATTTATTTATTTATTTTATATAAATTATAAATTAAATACCATGATGTGGGAAATATTATTATCTTTAAATTTAATATTTATATTTGAAGAGATAACTTATATAACCATGTATAAAATTTTATTACTGAAAGATATATATTTATGATACTTTTATCCTTATATTAAATTAATTAATATAAAATGTCATTACCACTCCCATGTGGCTCCATGGGGTCCCAAAATTGACCCAATGATTCCCATTATCCGACATGTATCAGATAATATGATTAGGACACATGTTAGGATAATTTAATATTTTTATAATATTATTTTATTACCCATATTTATCAGATTTACCTTGTACCCATGATAAATAAAATATTTATTGAAGTTACTATTCATAATGTTAGAAAATAAAAGCTACCAATTTTCACAATCATGACATTATTATTAAAACTATTTAATCCATTTTATTAAAATAAAAATAAAAAAAATTAGAAATTAATTTAAAATTAATTCTCTTTGTCAAATAAAAAATGCTTGTTTTTTGGAAATAATAACTATCAACATATTGACACCTGTTTATGTTCAATTTCAATGTGAAATTACTTTCTATGACAAAAATTGGATTAAATAGTAACAATATAATCTATTAATACTTTAAAAACAATTATAAATATAATCTACCAAGACAAATATATTATATTAAAAGGGATTTTTGAATTAAATTTCAATGTTTTCACTAGTCATTAAAAAATTAACATTGTCAGAAAAATACCAAAATTTCACCCAAAGTAAATTTTGATAACCTAATTCTAAATAATAATTTTAATTTTTCAAAATGAACATATAACATTGACCAAAATATACATTTGTAAAAGTTTCACCTTCAAGAGGCGTTAAATCGTCCTTAATATTATAGTATTTAGGCTTAAAATTCGATTCATTTAAATTTTAGCCACTAACTTTTATTGGATAAATGTAAAAATAGTTAAGAAACATGGGTAATCATATTTTAGTAATTTATATTCCTTCTCATTGGTAGAACGACTATGTGTTAACTACCATTTAAAATAATAATGTTGTTATATTATTTTTTGGTATAACTCAACATTGTGTGCAACATAAGATATCAAAGAAACTCGTTGTTGCGTATCAGGTACCCCATCGAACACAGAATGACCATTAAATTGTAATTAAAATTTAATTTAAAAATATTAATATATATGAAAATTTCATATTCGTTATTTAACTAGGATGTTACAAAATGCACCTTTCATAGAGATGGTAGGTCGTACGTGCGCATGAATGCTCTTTCCATTTTATTTTCATATTGAATGAATGAAAATAAAATAAAATAATATATATATATTAATATTTTAGTATAAATTTTATATCATATATATCATATTTTGTTATTCATTCCAACCTTGATACCTTCCATGTAAAGCGTCAATGAGTCGCATCACTTCATGAAGTGGTAGTTCTCCATACACAAAATCAACGTTATCGTACATCGAAAAAATGTAATTTATGAGAGTATGTGTTATATAATAATTAAATAACAACAAATAATTCAAAAATTCATTAATATCATATATAACCTATTTTTACATCATCATTATCAACTTTTAAATGTGTTTATGAAAAAACAAACGATATCGGTTTCTGGGGTGCTAGTCCACCATACACCCGATTGATGATTTGAATACCCATATGTCTTATGTGTGGGAATATGTAGGTCATAAACAGAAAATAAAAATATATAAGTATGTTTATCATAATCAATGTATCATATAATGGTGATATAAAAATAATTTAATGATATGAAGATGAAAATAAAAAACGATTTGAGAAAAATAATACATATTCATTAGGTATCCTCCTTAGGTTTGAACTAATTCCCAACTAAGTTTTCTTTTTTCCCAAAACAATAAATGTAGGATTACGGTAGAGAAGTTTTTGAGTTATTTGGGTATGTATATTATGAACCAATTTTGGTTTTAGATATGTGACGAAAGGAGGAGTTGGAGGAATTTTATAAGTACGGTGAGTGGAAACATGTATATTTTTGAAAGATGGAATTAAACACATTTTTTCTATCTCATGTAGATCCATTAACTTAATTTCCCTAATTATATTTTTTATAAGGTATAATTATTCCCATAATATGTGTTTTGGACTATTTTCATGTTTTTTTTTCTTAAAATTTAATGTTTAGTCCCTTGGTAAAGTTGTTTCTTCTCTTAATCGCTACAATTAATTTTATTTTTTTTCATCAATAACATTGGTCAAAAATTACGTTTAACTTATTGAAATTTTAAATTATTATGATTCCAAACAATGAATCCATTTTTCCAAATTCAATTAATATATGTGAATGAAATTAATTTAAACATAATCCTGCATATAGGATGTGAAAGAGGATATTTGAAGTGTATATATTAAAATTTTTTCATAATTTATATATCTAAATTCAATATAAAAAATAGTATAATGACGAAAATAGGTTTTAAATATTTATAATTGATTTAATCTTAATTTATATACAATTTATAATATAATTTAACATTATAATTTACTTATATGAAATGATAGTTTTCAAATAAAATCATCTATTTTTCACCATTCATCAAAAAATGAAACTTCTCAAAAAAATACCAAAAATACCTCAAAAATAATATTAAAATTAATATTCTGAAAAAAAACAATTCCCTAAAATCAAATTTAAAAATTTATGAAAAGTTTGTTTTGAAACAATTGTTCCCTTAAAAGGTGGAAGAAAACAACCATGAAAAAATACATATTTTTTTGGGTAAAATTGGATTTGTTATTATTTTATACATATATAATCTTCTAGTTAAATATAAAGAACTATATATAACATAAGATTTTAATTAATATCATCCAGTAAAATTAATTAATTTAATATATTAATGTAAAATTGTTTTGGAACATAAAAAAGAGTTTCTTTATAAAAACATTACATTTATATTCAATTGGTTTTTAAATTCATTTCTATCTAATTGGTGTAAAATGAATACATAGATATATATATATATAATTTAGTTAATGTTGTTAGTAGAATTCAATTTAATAAATTGGATATAATTTTTATTTTGAATAATAATATTAATATTATATAGTGGTTTAGTAAAACCTGTTATTGTCTGTAACACAAGACATAGAAGCACGTAGTTTTCGAATGAATCATAATCTAAACATGGTGTCATGTGAATTTCAACATATAATATGTTTTTTATAATAAAAAAATATATCATAGGTCCAACTAATGTCATATTTCTTCATATTATGTTTGTTATATATCATATAATGTAATAAATAAAATTTAATTTAATTGGAATCTTGATGTGTTACTTTCTCCCTCCTATATATAAATTGTGCGCTTGAAATTTCAACATGATGTAGGTAATTAATGTTTTGAAACACGTAAGTAATTTTTATAAAAGGCTACATATTAAAGGTGTTAATAAAATATCCACTTCATAATATAGAACCAAAATTAACAAGGTAACCTAGAATAACATATTACTTGGTTCCTAAGTAAAAGAACATCATTGGAATGTTAATATATGAATACCGAGGAAAATAATAAATAATTATATTGAGTGATTTAGTTCATTAATAAAAATAAATTTAATTATCACATGATGTTTAAGGACTCAATGGAAAAAACATGTGATGATATAACAGACCATTATATTAATCTTATATGAATGTAATAAGATAACATTTCATTCACGTTCATTTTCCTAATGTTGAGTAAAGATTTTTATATATTATAATATAAAAAAATATATTTAGATTAAAATAATTTTGTTTAATAAACATAATTTCATCCTTTGGTTTTTCTTTAATTACATACTCTATTAAATGAATTTCTAAAAATGAATTTTTTAAACTGAAGCACAAAAATTAAATTCTTATGGGTTGTAAGGTACATAAAATAGTGGAAAGATTTTTGTTTATATAAATTTTTTTTGAAACCATATATGGATAATACATTAATCTATAATCCTCAAATTATTCACTATTGGTTCATAATTAATGTCTATTATTTAGATTTAACAACTAAAAAATGACATAATAACGAGGAAACTATTTAGGTCAACGGTTTCGGATATACCATTATCATCCTTCAGTAGTGGGTACATGCCCTAAAACCTTTCTAGATATGATGGGTTGTTACCTGGGACCCATGATTTCATCATTCTATAATATATTCTTATAATGATACGAAATATATGGTGGACATCGGTAAATTTAAATTAATTATTAAATATACTTTTCACTATGGTTTTCAACAAAACTTTTTTCCATAAATCCTAATAATATTATTTATATATCAACTGTTAAATTTTCAACATAAATAAACATATGTCTATAAAATTTGAATTCATTATTACCCAAATAAATTTTCAACTAAAACATGTATTAAACTAATGGGTTGTGTTGCAATTATTTTTATCTAAAATATCATTAATCTTGGTAGACTTTAGTACCCCCAGTTTTCGGTATGTAGCCTTTTTTTGTATTTTTATGTTCTTAATGTGCATGAGATTAGTTGGGAAGAGCTTGGGAGAGTTTGGAATGGTTTTGGTTGAGTTTTGATGCTTTTAAAGGGGTGCACGGTTTGATCACGGTTAGTGGAAACCTTGCGGATTTACAAGGAAACCCTGAAAGGGAGACAGTAGGCTTCGCACAGCCTACGCACGATATTCCAAACTTTGTGAGGAAACCATGGAGACCCTAGCTCTAGAGGCAGTAGCGTGAGCACGGTTAGCGCACGGTTTTTCAAACCGTGCAGGCTAACTGTGCGGCCACTTAAGAATAGGGTTATAAGTTCTGGTCTCCCTTGGTCTTAACCTAAAACACTCCAAACTTCCTCCCACTTGAGCCTCACTCGATATTTCGGGTTCTCAGAGGATGGAGAGGCTCTCCCACTCGGTTTGGAAGGATTTTTAAGAGGTTTCTTGGCAGTTTGAAGGTGGTTTCTCCAGGGTAGGTCTCAACTCTTGTTTCTCTTGTGTTTTCCTCTAGATATTCTCTTCCCTCTATCTTGGTTTTCTAGATCTACACTATTTTTGTGTAGATATTGGGTTTTGGTTTCCCTAAATTATGTTTTTAAGGCATATGGATTCTAGGGGAAGGGATCTAGAGAGGTTTCGGGGGTGCGTTCCCCGGATTTGAGGTACGGTGGATTGTGGGTCGATTTCTCGGGAACCCTAAAGGTTGGTGGCTTCTCTCTTAACTACACTTTGTTAGAACTTCTGGTTCCTTGTTACAATTAATTTGTGTGCTAAAAATTAATTGTGAATTTCTATGCAAAATTTTTTGGAAATCCCGTGGGTGATGTTTTGGGGATTTTTGGGGAAAAGGGTGTTTTATGTCGAAATGCTATTCTTGTTGATTTTAAAATGAAGATTTTAAAATTGGAGGATATGGTTGATTTGTGAAAATGATTGATGGAAAGGGTTTTCAATAAATGGTTTGTTTTATTGAAATGTTGTTTGGCATATAAAATGGTTTTTAATAAATGGGTGATTTATTGAAGTGGATTGATATGCAATGGAATTGGTTGATTGCACGTTGTTGTGACCTTGGTGGGTTTATGCTTGGTTTGGTTTGATTGAAATGTTGTATGGAAGTGGGTGGTAAGTCCCACTATAAAAAAGGGATGGATAGTGGTCGGAAGAACCACCGTATAAGTAGTGGTCAGGAAGTACCGCTAGTTGTGAATGGGTTAATGGGTTGGGCGGAAGTCTAACCGTTTTAATGTTTTTTTGTGAATGGGTGAACGGGTTGGGCAGAAGTCCCACCATTTTTTTTCTTATAGTGAATTTCTTTGAAAATGGAATTGTTGTGATAATGTGTAAATGTTGGGATTATTGTGGCTGGTTTTGTTGGCTTTCCCTTGGTTGCTTGGTCTGGGTGTGATGGCTTGGTAAGAGCATGGTTGGATTATGGTAATGTTTTCACTTGTGATTATCTTATATAAAATATTTTATATTAATGTGACAATGGTTTTATCCTAGTGGTGTATGTTGGGAAGTCATTTGGGGAAATCCTATGAGTTTTATTACTCACCCTTGGTTTGGCACTGTGGTGTCTTTGCAGATGTCGTGTACCGTGATGTGGGAAAAGGTAAGGCATCACCCTCCTTTAGTTGATCATTATGATCCCTTGGTGGAGCATGGAGCTTGGAGCTTGGCATGGAGTTGTGGTTGGGGCATGGCTTGTGGTGTATGGTTTTTTTGTTTCCGCAGTGTGCTATAGTGTTTTGTGGACATATCTGGTTGTATTGGTTTTGATTTGTTTTGTGGAACAACTTTGTTGTCTTTTTGGAATGCATGGTTGGGTAATTTATTTGACATTCATCATGTAGTGGATGTTAGTGGATGATTTTGTTGGTTTTCTCATAAGGGAAAATTGATCCCCAACATGATCTTGAAGCCCTCGACATTTATGGATAAGAAAGTGAAAGTCTAGAGTGGTAAAAGAATTGGTTTAGTTCATGTTTTGTGGCAACATGGTAAGATTCAAGAGGAAAATTGGGAGCGGGTGAATGAAATGGTCGAGTAGTGGCCCGAGCTCTTTCGGCAAAGTGCGGATTCACTAATTTCCGAGGATGGAAAGTCAAATGGTGGGGGAATGTAGTATGCCTGGTTTGAGGTATGTGGCCTTTTTTATGCATTTTTATGTGTTTTAAGTGAATGGGATGAGTTGGGAAGCGGTTGGGAGTGTTTGGAATGGCTTTAGTTGAGTTTGGAGGCTTTTAAAGGGGTTCATGGTTTGAGAACGGTTAGTGGAAACTGTGCGGATTTCCTAGGAAACCATCCAAGGGAGGAAGTAGGCTTCGCACAGCCTGCACACAATTTTCTAAACTGTGCGTGGAAACCGTGCGGACCCTTGGTCTTGATGAAGTAGTGTGCGCACGGTTAGTGCACGGTTTTCCAAACTGTGCGGGCTAACTATGCGGCCACTTAAAGATAGGGTTATAAGTTCAGGGTTCTCTTGGTCTTAACCTAAAAAACTCCAAACATCCTCCCTCTCGATCCTCACTTGGGATTTTGGGTTCTCAGGGATTGGATAGGCTCTCCCACTCGGTTTGAAATTTTTTTGAAGAGGTTTCTTGGTGGTTTGAAGGTGGTTTCTCCCTGGTAAGTATCTACTTTTGTTTCTCTTGTGTTTTCCTCTGGATCTTCTCTTCCCTCTTTCTTAATTTTCTAGATCTACAATTTTTGTGTCTAGGTCTAGGGTTTTGGTTTCCTTGAATGGTGTTTTGAAGGCTTATGGATGCTAGGGGAAGGGATCTATAGAGGTTATGGTGGCACGTTCACCATATTTGAGGTTTGGTGGCTTGTGGGTCAACTTCTCAGGAACCCAAAAGGTATGTGGCTTCTCTCTCAACTCCACTTGGTTAGAACTAGAGGTTCCTTGTTAAAATTAATTGTTGTGAAGAAAATTAATTGTGAATTGTTATGTGAAATTGGTTGGAAATCCCTTGGGTGATGTTTTAGGGATTTTTGGGAAAAAGGGTGTTTTATGTCAAAATGCTATTCTTATGGATTTTAAAATGAATATTATAAAATGGCAGGATACTGTTGATTTGTGAAAATGATTAATGGAAAGGGTTTTAAATAAAACTTTTATTTTATTGAAATGTTGTTTAGCATGGAAAATGGTTTTCAAAAAAATGGGTGATTTATTGAAGTGGATTGATATGAAATGGAATTAATATATTGCATGTTTTTGTGACCTTGGTGGGTTTATTCTTGGTTTGGTTTGATTGAAATGTTGTATTGAATTGGGCGGGAAGTCTCACTATAAAAAAGGGATGGATAGTGGTCGGAAGAAGAACTATATGAGTAGTGGTCAGGAAGTACTGCTAGTTGTGAATGGGTGAACGGGTTGGGAAGAAGTCCCACCATTTTGATTGTTTTGGTGTGAATGGGTGAACAGGTTTGGCGTAAGTCCCACTGTTTTGGTTGATTTTTATGCATTTCTTTTCAAGATGGAATTTTTGTGCTAATGTGTAAATGTTGGGATGATTGTGGCTTGTTTGGTCGGCTTTCCATTGGTTTCTTGGTTTGGGTGTGATGGCTTGGTAAGATCATGGTTGGCTTAAGGTAATGGTTGCACTTGTGATTATCTTATATAAACTGTTTTATATAAATGTACCAATGGTTTTATCTTAGTGGAATGTGTAGGGAAGTCATTTGGGGAAATCCTACTGAGCTTTAGTACTCACCCCCTACTTTGGAACTATGGTGTCTTTGTAGATGTCGTGTACCATCATGTGGGAAAAGGTAAGGCATCATCCTCCTTTAGTGGAGCATTGTGATCCATTAGTGGAGCTTGGATCTTGGAGCTTGGCGTGGAGTTGTGGTGGTGTCATGGCTTGTGGTGTTTGGTTGTTTAGTTTCTGCAGTGTACTCTAATGTTGTGTGGACATGTCTGGTTGTATTGGTTTTGAGTTGTCTCATGGAACCACTTGGTTGTCTTTTGGGAATGCATGGTTGGGTAATTTACTTGACATGCATCATGTAGTGGCTGTTAGAGGGTGGTTTGGTTGGTTTTTTCTGACGGTAAAATTGTTCCCCAACTTGATCTTGAAGCCCTCAGAATTTATTTCTAGCCTTTGGTGTCTTGGTAATGTCAATTAAGGCCAAGTAGCCCTCACCACCTCCTCAATCAAATGAGGTAGGGGTGGGTGTTACATAGACCCCCATTAAATAAAAATAAAAAAAGTAATATATTTCATTTATCTTATATAAATTCTTAAATTCATTAACTTGTGATGTTTTAGATATCACTTATATTAATGAATACCCAATAGCTTTAAATATTTAAACAAATCTATAGATGTTTAATGATTTTTTTAACAATCATACAATTGATAAAACACATAAAAAATATTTTTTTTGAAACAAAATACATTTGTACATAATCCAGTTTATTTCAACTTATTTCCTTCCATGGACTACAGTTTACCTATAACAACCCAAGACCTCATATTATGTTATCTCATTAATATAATTTAATAACTTGCTCTACACGCAACACCGAGTTCAAGCGCACCACAACATTACCAAACTAACTATTCAAAAAGAGGTTATAAATAGTATTTACAACATTTTGAATATTATATACTCTATATAATTTTAACATCCATATTATTTGTTTCTTAGAGATAATGTAAGATCGAATTCATTTTTTTAGATAAAAGAAGTATTTTAAAAAAATTGAAATTTTACCACCTTTATATGGAAAACCCTTTTATAATTCCAATATTTTACACTTTTATATATTCAATTTGAGAAAAATAAACTTCTTCATTAGAATTGGGATATAAAAATCTAGTTTCGATAAATTTTTGGTGTTTTTATGATAAATTTAATATTTGTCTGAATAGTGAAAATAGTAAATATTAACTGTAAACAACTATTTTAATAAAAATAATTTATAGTGTTTAATTATACATTTGAATGGTCTGTAATTATAATTAGATTATATTTTTTATCATTTAATACAATGTTGGTCATTATATGTAATTTCACATTTAAATTTTACATAAACACATGTCAATATTTTGATATGTTTCACTTTCCTAAAAACCTGTTTTTTTGTTTTGAAAATAGGAATTAATTTTAAATTAATAAATTCAACTTATATGTTTTGAATTTGGTAAAATAGACTTTATTTTTGAATTCAGAATATCAAAATTAGCTTAGGGTGAATTGTTTGGTACTTTTCTTAATGTTTTCTATTTTGTTGAATAGTGAAAAACAATGAGTTATTGTTTAAAACTGAGTTTTTTTAATAATTATTTATTTTATATAATTTTATCTTAGGTATAAATAGATACATAATACCTATATATGTTAAATCTAATTCATTGGTGTCATTTTATAATAAGTTTAAATATAAAAAAAATTATTAAACTTTTTACCGTCTTTTACCCACCTCATAAGAGAATTTGCAAATTTTCATAAAACATAATTTCACCACTTCTATAAATTGAATTTTAAAAATCCTAGAGACACGGTTCATATCGTTAAGAAAAATATGGTTCAATAAGATAAAAAAATTTCGTTGAATACTAACTTTTGATATTTATTTACCACGGTTAAAAGTAAATATGGTAATTAAATGTAAAAATAATTTTATTATTTCCCTAAAACTTGTCTTAATTCTATTTTATAAGTTTAATTCGACAAAAAAATAATTATTAACACAATATTACCCTTTAGGTCCACATGGATTAGATTAGGACATTTATTATTATTTAATTTAAAGAAGAGTTAAAAGTGTTAAATTCTCGTTTTCATAAATAAAACATTTTTAATATATGGTTATACATAAGATAAATTTGATTATAAATATTCATTATAAAGATAAAAAGATATCCTACAGAATGGTATTTTAATAATAATTTTTAGACATTAAATAAGTAAATTTATTTATGACACAATGATGATGCAGTAATTACCTTAATAATAAAAGATTAAAATAATTGATATTATAAATTACCAAATAAATTTAATTTGAGACTTATGATGAATTAAACTAATTTTATAGGTTAAAATTACATGTTAGGGTTTATTCTATATTTTTTTTGAAGTAATCATGTTGTTATTATTTTATTAAAAAAACAAATACCAAATATTGTCAAAATTGATATAAAATAGTTTTTAAAACCAATATTATATTATTAATTGATATAATAGGATAGAAATATATTCATCAGAAAAAAGATTATATAATAATATACATTACATTAATTAACCACTTGGGTTTCTGTTGGCATTTTATAGTATGTTTATTAACCATATAATATAAAAATACAAAGAGACATGGTAATGTCAAACTATTTAACTATGAGTTAAATCTAAAAGATATGGATAATATGGTTATGTAAACCTACCTAAAACCTATTGGTTGAATGTTTTTCGACCCATACCCACCTTAGACTCTAAAGAAATCATTTTGAAGCAATTAGAAACTGAAAATTATTTTATAATAAAATAATATTTCAACCTTTTCTTAAAGTGACCCTCACCTATCTTATAAATGGGAATTCCCCTTCTCTTAATTTCACACCTCCAATGCCATTTGGATCAGCCCAACCCTACCCATATATCCTCTCAAAATACCTCCATTCATCCTAGAGGCCTTTCTCTAGTCATAAATCTATCCTATGGATCCCTTTTGATCAAATAAAAAGGAAGAACCCGAAAAAGGGTAAATATTTCATCAACTCTTTCAAGTTCATTTCTTTATCCACTTCCTCTTTCTTTGTGGTTTCCATTCTAAAATAATAACTCCAGTGTCTTCTATATAACCAAAAGTCAGATCCAAGCACGCTTGGACCACAAATTTATTAATACAAAGAAAAGTGCAGAAACAAACAAGGAAAAGAGGGCGAGGTTACATGTCAGAATAGTCATAAGCATCACATTCGTACCTGGTCATATCATCTGCATCGGCTGATTCCCATTCTGATTGGGGCTCATATTGTTTGAACAACTTGATATACTTCTTCCTTCGCTCCAATTGCTCTGTAGATAGATTCTCCTTAGCCTTTATGGAGGATGACCTGGTGGTCACCGTCCTCAGAACTGTAGAGTAATCCTTCCTTGGTTTCCTTTTAACTGTGGTAGGCAATACAGCCTCACCACAAGTTAGCCTTTCCTTACCACTCATGACCACATCCTTGAAATATGCACACGCACCACTGCCCAAAGCCTGATTAGGGGTACCTTGCTCCCCTTCAACATCAGAAGCACTCTCCCATTTCTTAGACAATTCAGAAGATTGAAAGAGCTTCTGAATTTCCTGATGATAGTCAACACCTTGGTGTGCATCAGCCTGGTCAGAGACATTACCCTGCAAACATTCAGGGACCACAACCGGAGGGGCAGAGGGTCCACTTTTCTCCGGCGATACATCCACCAACAGACCTTTTCCTTTCAAATCAGACACATGAGAATCTGGTTTCCTAGAAGTCATCACATCTGCAACAGAGGAAGATGGAACCTTGAGTGCATCACCACCATGAACAGAAGGCTTTGATTTCCTGCGGCAGAGATTTGCTCGATGACCCATCATTCCACACTCCTCACATGAGACATGCTTCTGACATGTCTCCAAGGAGTGTCTAACAGCCATACATTCATTGCAGAAGAGAGGTTTCTTCTCATATTCAACATCAATTTGAATGTTATCAGAAGGAGTAGAAAGAGTCACCTTATCAACTAATGTGGAACTAAGGTCAACCTCCACCAACATCCTGGAAAAATGACCAAACCGGACATCTTCAGTCTCCTTTTCGAGACGAATAGGAGTCCCAATTGCTGTGGCAATGTCATGCAAAATCTTCGGATGCCAAAGGACCCAATTCAGCCCATGTAAGCGAACCCAAACTTGAGAAAAGGCATTTCTTGCACGCGAAACGTTAAAATACAAGGACCATTCAAGTAAGTAAAGCCAATCAGGTTTTAAAAGTAGGGTTCCAATAATCCAAGCACGAAGTTTCAAATCATCTGAAGGGAACAGACAATGGAAAAAACCCCAACCAAGAGAAACACATTTCCAATTGGAGAAACCCCATAAAATTGAAATTCGGTTACTCAAATCCTGAAGCCTCCATGGTTGTTGACCTTTAGGTAGAGCAATGCGTGCAATCAAAGAGTTTTTTCCAATTTCCAACCGCTCAGCAAGAGCTACGGGGTCAGCTTCAACATGAGCAGAGGCGCCTTTACGGAGGATCCTACCATGACATGAGTCTTTAAACATACCCAGGGAATTAAAACCATTCAACACCAGCCTTGAATCTAAATTCCTTAAAACATCATCATAAGAATGAGGGGAATTACCACCCGGCAGAGAAGCCAGCCTATCCGGGTTCCCCTTCAAATCAGGCGCCATCTGCACCTCACCACGACTTACCTCCACTCCATCCGTAGGCCGATGAAAATTTACAGATCTAGCACATCGATCTATATTCGGCTGAGGGAAGATGTTCCGCACATCATTAGATTGGGAAGGGATTTCTGTCACCGACCGGATGCGGGAGTCAGCAGAAAACCGTGATTCAGGCGCCACATCCGCAGATCTACGGAAGTTTGAGGCAAGCCGAGACGAATCCAAACTGCGGGTCACCAGCATATCCGTCGGGTTGCAAGAACCAGTGGGCTTCCAAGGATCACAAGCAAGTGAAAGCACTGATGCAGACCCGTCGGGGAGGAGATGCTTGAAGCCGAGGAAATGCGGAAGAGCCATGACGAAACCCTAAACGCCATCGTCGCCGCTGGAAGTCATACGCGCAGCCCGCCTCGCCATCAGTTTCTTCTATATAATATGATGATATTATAAAAATGGGAAAACTATATTCATTATTCTATCCATACTATAAATGACAGTCTCCATACGTGCGTACGTACGGATTGTCGTCTACACGTCGTAGTGTTGTTTGTTATTCAAACACTTCATTATATGGATGGGTATAATAATGATTATAACTGATTAAATAATAAATATAACATGATAATGATTATATATATATATTATATACCATCCAATTACATACTATTTCTTCATCAATATAATGATATTGTCGCTCGTGTGTACGTACGGATTACCGTCTCCACGACGTCATGAGATTCATTTCCACGTTAACCATTCAAAGATGATTATAAAATATATATAATTAATAAGTATGAAATATATGACATAATAATTCCCCTAGATATATAAATATATATATTTATTCACTGACATATATCTTATTCACTTAGCTCCGTTCAATACGGTATGAAAATAGAAACAACATTTATGAATATGTACGGCCTACCGTCTCTATAAATGGTGTATCCATTTCATATATATGTCTATTATACATATTTATATTCTAAATATATATGATGTTTTATATTCTGAAAGTATTTAAATCATGATCTATATGATACAATCAAGAGTAACAAGTTAAAACATGTACGATAAAGAAAGAAATTATTACAAGAAATGTTAATTTAACATGGAAATTGTTATTAAATGGGAAGTATAAAGTCATAAAAAAATCATGTATGATATCATAAAAATTAATATGGTTCTGTAATTCCAGGAATGTTCAGGACTTGAGATAACTTAGTCCTACAAATTTATCTAAGAAAATAAATGTACAACGGAACACACCAAATGTGCACCACAAAAGCACAGCCAAACTAGCACACATGCTCATAGTGCAAGGTAAGGGGTTTTCATCTCACTCCTTATTCCTAGGAGATTCATTCTATATTGCTACTATTTCCTTTTGTGTGGTGTATGTACTACGCATAATTTTATTGTTTTTGTAATACACTTTTATTTATGTGTATTTACATCCTCATTGTATGATACTTCTTTCGTGGGGGTATGTTTCAAAAGTTACCAAATTGTTAATGGTTAATTTCACAACCTCTTTATTATCCAAGTTTGTTTTATATGTGAGTTTCTACTAGGACCTCTTTATCATCCATATTCATGTTTCATAAAAATGAATTTCAAAACATTTTTACTATTTAATAGAAAATGGATTAAAGTCATTTATACCCTTATTTGACCTTATATGTTATTGAAATGAATCATTTCGTCCTTTTCCAAACAAGTCACATTATGACCTTTTCAACAAAATTAATGTAAGGATGTTTTTTAACTTATACGATGGGTGATGCTATTTTCTATAGTTATAACATCGCTGAAGCTTCCACTACAATCTTATAAGAATATTTTCAAAATAAATGTTTCATTTTATAATTATACAAATTTTAAATAATTTCAAAATAGAAAAGAGATATTTCTCTAAAAAAGTTTTCTTTTCATCTATATCAACATCCTTTGATGGATTTAATCTTATTTTAAGTTGATTTATTATGATACAAAACTTCCACATTATATTGAAGGGTTTGTTATAGGTTTGATTGTGGATGTGTTATTTTTACACCATTCATGGTTTGTGGATAATGTTTTGACATTTCATATTCTATTTTTTATACCAATGTTTATATGATGTTTAAACCTTTTCATATTTGGAATGCATTGGACTTGTTTTTTCCGGGTTGGGGATCGGTAAAAATAAGCCCTCTATGTAGGGTCTGGTTATAGCAGACCCTCCGGGTTGGCGTCTGGTTATAGTGGCTCTCCGGGATAGATCCTGGTTATATAGGATATCTGGGTTGGGGTCCGGTTAGTGTTATCCCCAAGGTCTTGGCACGAGACCTTGACAGAGAAATTAAAGTCTGACAATATGCATTCCATCATTATGAATGTGGGTATTGATATTGCATATGATTATCCGACTAGTAGAATATCTATGTGAATAAGTAAATGGAATTATTTTATTTTATATTTTTCATATTATGATAAAGTTTATGTTTAAAATGAATATTGTTTTAATCATATACATTTCTTTAAATGTTTATGCTTATTTATGAAAGTTTCTGCTATATGGTTATCCTTAATGAGAATCTGAGCTCAACCCTTTCCATGTTCTATTTTTCCTAGGATTCCAAGAAGTTTCTTATGATTGATAAGTAGGGTTAATCTAGGGGATTAATGTAATTCTAATAGGATCATTTAGGTTGTGTATTATTTTCAAATGTGTAATTTAATGTTCATGTATGTAATAAATTTTCAAACATTTCTAAATTGATCGGTATTTTGGGACTTGATTCCTTGTGATCACTCCAATGTATTAAAATAATGCACTGACTCTGGGTAACTGGGGTCAGGGAATTGCATTACCCATTAGAAGAAGGAATTGACTAGGGTAATGCCCAGGTTCCCCATATTTTTGTAAATGAATAATAAATGGATCCACAAGAAGAGATTAAATTAATTCCATTATAATATTCATTTTTAATCAAAAATACTATGGTTAATTCCCTCATGATTCACATATAGTGCATTTCCCAATTCAATTTTGAAACTTTTTTAGGCGCCTCCTTCCACATTTTTTGAAATATAGAAATAGATCCTTCCATTCTCCATTGTTTCCATAACTCGAGTTCTTATTAAACTATATCGTTCTCTTCTTTAGAGAGTATGATAGTTAGTTAAGATATATGATGTTAATTATATATCAAGAAACCTAATAAGGCATAACCATGATATCCGTCACTTTTATTATCATTCCATTTGAATGCTCATTATCACCATCATTTCCTTCATTTTGAATGTTTATATGATTTCCTAAATTTCCATCTATTAAATAAAACCAAAAACCATATTGTGAGGAATATTAATACTAGTGATAAAATCATATAATCATTTATATGATGTATAAATCATGTCAGCTTATTTTTTAGCTAAAACACATTAAGTTTATCCTAGTTTGTTCATTGTAATTATTTATTTAAATCCTTCATAATTGTATATAATGAATATGTGAATTATCATTAAAATATCCCCTGAGTATGTTAAACTAGGTTTATAGTGAGGCCCCTTTACGTGTAATCGATTACACATAAATTAATCATGATTTTACCATTTCATTTTTATTATCCCTAGGTACATATGTTTTATAACCACCCCCACTTTTGGTATCCAAAAAGGGATATATCACTAACAATACCGACATAATCTATGCGATTCCAAAATAGAAGGATGATATTCTATATGTATCCTCTATGTAAATATGAGGGTTATTTTACCAAATCTATGTTTTAATAAATTTATTTTCCAAAGTTTTTAAAATATATTTCTCAAATAAAAAATATAGAGACTTGTATCCTAGAACATCAGATCAGGGGACCGCTACCATTAAATAGGAATAAAATTTGATTTGAATCCCAAATGACTGATTAGTTTAGTATTCTTGGTAAACTAGTTACAAACTTGAGTCTTGTAATAAAGAGGTAAAAATAAATCACAAAATTTTATTATTTTTTGGATAACATTAATGCATCTAGAATATCCTTGAATATAATTCCTGGCATGGTTCAAGAAATACTATGTATTCAAATGAAAAATAAGGGTGAGCTCAAATTCTCTTTAAGAGTTAAGTACAAAGGATTCAATAATTATTAAATGAAAATTATCAATATGGAATGATAAATAACTGAAACATGTTATATTTAATCAATAAGCTAATAATTTGGTGTGAAAATATGTAAAGGTAGATAACTCAAAATAAAATCTATTTAAATAACTATACGATCACGATAATATAATAAAAAATAAATTTGTCAAGGAAAATGAAAGAAACAACACTCCATTTAATCAATAAATAGATAATGAAGTGCATAGATAGGATATATCATGTTTAAAATATCATTGATAACCATAACCAAATTCTGAATGTAGAAAATGCTTCAATATTGGACCTTATGTCTAAGGCACATTGAAACCAATAATTCCAATACCTTCCACAATACGGTTCAAAATTCTTTGTAAAGGTGCATTTAAATAGGTTATGTGATTTTTCTGATGATACCTATATATGAATGGAAGGGAAATTTAATGTATGGGATAAAAAAACAACATGTATTCTTCATATATCAAATAATTTATTTAATTCATGAAAATATTACTTATAAAATATTTGTATTCGGAAAGTATACAAATTTATCCACATTTCCACAGTGTATAGAATAAAATTCAATGTAAACAAAATACGTATAAATGGTTTAAATTTTATTAAATAATCATATCCAATATAAAAAATGATGATATTTTCATGATATATAGTGTTCAATGGACACTAAAATGCGAATTACTCAATGGGATGTTAATGACTACAAAAATAATTCATAAAAGTGAATTTAAGAATTATTCTTTTGTCAAAATAATCATTAGACTTCCTTAATAATAATAATGTTGGTATCAATAAGATCTATACAAATTCAAGTTACAATTACGATTTTTCTATGAAATAAAAAGATCATCAAAAATATCACGAGGGAAATAACAATTTAATTTTGATATTAATTTTCAATGAAAATAAATATTAATAATAATTTTTTTTCAAAAATATCATCATAAAACATAAATTTAAGCTTCAAATAAATAATGGTGGGTAATTCCATACATGTCATACAATAGAGAAGGAAATTTATTTTTTATTGTAAAATGTTTTTGAAACGTTCGTTGTTCAGAATGATTAAGATGATTCATTTGAAAACATTGTGTATAAACAACATTAAAATTTATTTTAAAAAATAAATTTTAAATTTTATAACAATTCATTTATAGAACATATTTTTATAAAGAAAATAGATTTTGGTCTAGAGAGTGAAATTAATTCATATTTTATTAAAAACAATATCGAAAATTTTATTTACCAATGGGTAGAAAAATGGTACTATCACATCAATATGATCATAAATAACTAGTGGATAATAAAATTGGAGGGTTAGTTACGAAATGGTTAGGTTATTTCCTTCATGTAATATTCAAGAATAAAAAATCATGATTAGAATGATGTTGTGAAAAAACATTATAATGATCATACTATGGAATTTAGAATCAATAAATGAATAGATTAAGTCTGTCAACTATAAATCCACATAAGATTTTTAAATAAAACTGTATATTGTCATAATTCAGTATACACATAATCATTTGATATTAACAACAATGAGGATGTAATATAACAAAATGACAGTGGATTGAGTTATAAAATTCATTACCACATGGTAACATTTATTTCAAACCCCATTAGAAGACTTAATTATTATTGAAATTAAAAACACCATGAATAATGAATTTTTCATGATATTTCATTTCATAAGGAAATATATACACCATTTGAATGTAAATAGTTTCATAACAATTTATTATGACTAAATAAAATTAAATTCAATCAAAATCGCTTACCTTGCATTTAATTTTGGTTTAATAATCCTTCCCCACATCTATAATGGTTTTAATGATGTCATTAAAATAAAAATTATAATTATAATATTATATATGACTATTTTTAAACATATTATCACTCATTTGTTAATAATATTTAATTAATTTCATTATTTTGGGTGTTTATTGTCTTGGTTTTTGTGAATGTTTTCACAGAATATTTTTATATTACTCTTACTTAGATCATGATTTCACCATGTACTGAATTTAATACATTAATTATATATAAAAAATATTAAACATATATTTATTAAATGTAATCAATTAAATTTTCAAATATAAAATGAAATACACTATTAAAAGAGATAATTGTCCGCACATAGACATGAACCTTGTTTCTATTTTTATGTCACATTGAATGAAATAAATTTAAATTATCTATGTATATTATTATTTATGTATAATTTTTAAGTCATATATATCATATATATTTACTAAAACCATTCTGAAAACATTTCATTTAAAGTGGGAATAAATCAAATCACATGGTGAGTCAGTAGTCTGTCGTACATATGAAGGATGATATTGCAATCCCAAAAAAGTATAACTATAATGTTATATGTTATATAATAATTAAAGAAGAATAAATAAAAATTATTTATCACATATATCACATATATATATCATTTACATCTTCATTCACAATATTTAATGGTGTTAATAGAAAAACTAACAATATAGGTTCACGAGGAGGTGGTCTTCAATATACATGAATGATGATTTCATATCCCATTTTATAGAAGTGTGTGAAGTTTTATTTTTTGAGATTAAAAAATATAGAATTCTTTTTAATATAGTTATGTTATTAAATAATCATTATTTTAAAATAATCGAAGGATATGTACGAGGAAATAAAACAAACACGCTTTTTGAAAAAGATTAACTATTCTTTGGGTATTCTCCTTATGATTTCATATATTCCTTTATTATTTGAATTTTATTCAAATATATGTCTTATGTGATTATGTTTGGGAATTTGGGGATTTTTTTATGTGGGTATCTCCCACAAATAGTGTAGTGGGATGTGTCAATAAAGGGAAGACGGGAAGGTCTTTTATAAGTGGGATGAGTTTAAAACATATAAATGTCTGTAAGATAGAATTACAATAACTCTTTCTCATGTATATTGGGTACAATAATTAAATAAACATTATAAAAAATTTAAAAGGTCTAAATATGTCTATACAATGGGGTTTGAATAAATTTATATCTCATTTGGCCTTTTAATTTTATATTTTAGTCCCATAGTAAACTCATTTTTCACATAATCATTATGAGTATTTGTAACTATATTTACGAATTATTTTACTTAAAAATTATGTTTGTATTACTATAAAATATATATTATAATGATTCCAAATATTAAATATATTTTTTCAATTTCGATTAATATAAGTGGAAAAATTAATTTAAAATTAATCACGTGGATGGGAGGATAATTTGGGGTTTAAAAGTAAAAATGTTTAAACGTTTACTGAGTTTTTCTATCCATATTAAATATAAAAACTATTCAAACTAACTATATTGTACTGATAGATATATAATTGAAAAATTATTTATTTAATAAAATTTAAAATATAATGAAACATTATAAATTACTTATATGATAATTCAATTTTAAATTGAAATCCAATGTATTTCACAACTCATCATAAAATGAATAATGATATAAAAATATTAGAAAATAACAATAAGATAATTTTGACATTCAACACCCAAAAATTAGGTTTATTTTTTCGAATAATATTTATAAAAGAGTCAAAATTTTCTTTTTAAACTATTGTTCTATTAAAAGGTGGAAAACTGCCTTTAGAAAAATAAATATTTTCATGAATCATATTTGTCTTTTTATTATCTAATACATATAAAATATAATATACGTATGTAAATAAATTTATATAATATCTAAATTTCATTTGGAACATCTACTAATATAATTTATTTTAATATAATAAAATAATAGTCATTAGGTGTATCGAAATTTTTTTATAAAAAAATTTCCATTATATTCATTGAATTTTATATTCATTCCTAATAAATATGTGACAAATGCATTCAATTATATATTTTCACAAGATATTTAATAATATTTATAACTACTAATTTAATTTTTATGGGATAGTTTAAATATTATATAATAAAATTAAAAGTACTTTGTTGTTCAGTAAAACCTGATATTATGTTTAATTTATGTCGATGATCTCCAATGAATTATTTTTGTATATTGTGTGGATTATTTTGGAGATTAATTTCTAACAATGAAAGATATTTCAAGGCCCGATGTGCTAAAAAATGTTTGAACTATATTATATATATCAAATATATCATTCCCATAATCTTCTTAAAAATGGTGGAATAACTTCTAAATGAGTGCATAAATCCGATATTAGAGGGAATCATTGAGTTCTGAAGGCACGATATACTAGACGCAACATAACCTTATTCAGCACTCGTCGTTTGTGAAAAAATCATCATGGGTGTAAAATGAATAAAATAATTTGATAAATTGCCTTATTTTTTTTACACATCAATCTATTTCAATTTATTTAAATTTATGCTTACTGAAAATTAGATGGGTTAGCTACATGACCTAATTATTCATTAGAGAGCCTTTCGTGAGTGTGGGACAAGACTCCATTGGTAAAAAAATACATGAATGAAGGATCAATGACTATAATTGGATGGAATCAAAGGATCTCAGTAAGAACTATGTCCCTACATAGTTCTTCGTCAGCGATTTATCTGAATTGAGTAGATTGAGTCATTGATTGGTTTTCTTCCCTATAATTAATTTCTATGATGAACATGAATCAATTGACCAATCATTAGATTCATGGATCATGTGTATTGCGATATGGGTAATTTTTGTGTATTATTCAATATAGTAACTTTTTTAATTGTTCATTTGTCATTTTATTCTCATGGAATAGATTTGAGATTGACATGAACATTGATTGAGGTGCATTCCACTTATTTTTTCTTGTACATTTCTCCCGTAGTTCATTATTCATTATGGGCATTATTTGATTTTATCGGAGTTTGACACATCTTGATCAATCATTCTTTTTGACCGAGTTTCATGGATTAAGGATCTGAAATTTTATATTTGGGATCTCCATGACATGAAGGTTGTATTGCGATAGAAGAATTGGTGAACTGGATACACTATTTCATGTTCATTGGTGTTCTTTGTTGAATAATGAATAATGCGTTTTAGATGATTTTTTCAAATATATATGATGGATGAACGAATTATTCAACGAAGGTATGGATCAAATGAGAGGATATAGTTATTTTCTGGATGAAATAGTCGTTAGATTGGTGGGAAGAGTAGTATCTGAAGATGGGTGCTACAAATCTGAGTTTCATTAAATGTGTGTGCTACATGGTGTGTAATCATGATCTACTTTCCAGGTGGGGAAAACATAAAACCTCTGGGGTTCTAGGTATGAGTTATGGTTCATAGAACATGTGACCCTATCACTCAACATGTAACCCATATTTTATGAAATTGAATGTACCATGGAGAGTACACAGACACATATTAGAGTACATGGTTTGGAGCACACTGTGTACTCCCCTGCATAGACATGGCTTCGACTAAGATCATGTTCTGTACTATGTACTTGTACACAGGTTCATGTACAAGGAATAAATGAATTTACTTACAAAGAGGTAGAATACACATAGAGTCTACTTGTTTTTTACTTCTACATGGCCATGAGAAATCATCACGATCCATTTACATGGGCATGACTCTAGGTCAATGGACATGGCGTTTAACCCTTCTACACCAAATATGAATTCTTATAAATGACATAAATCCCTCTTTCTCTATATATTGTACATTTTTTTAGGTTAAATTCCCTTTATACTTTCCCAAAGGGTTATTAAGGAATCATCTCAAACTCCTAGAACAATAATCCCTTCATCGTGAATTCTTGTATAGTGTCAATGCAATCCATCTAAGAGAAACGTGGTGATATCCTTTATTCATCTTCATGTCCTAGATAGAGTTCCGGGTACTGTCCTGATCAAAACTACATGAGTTATGATCATTTACTTAGGGGGTTAATCAATATTGATTTTTTGGTATCACCCTATGGACTAGGAATTTACCCTAATTTATGTATCTTATATCTTAGACATTCACCATGTACCTCATATAGAGAACCCAATGAGCACTACCTCTTGGAAAGACTCCATATGGGCTATTATACTCAAGAGTGTGTTTTATATTGGGATTTTTTCATGGAATCATCAAGGTGGAATCTTTGGTGCGTATAATACAGTCATGAATTAACTTTCAACTATGTGTATTTGTGGTGTATAGACTATATAATCATGTTATGTGTGTTTTAGAAATATACATGTGTAGATCTGACTTAGTTTCCTTTGTTGTTTGACTATATGTGTGATGGTGTCCTATGGCGTATTTGTATACTGACCCATTCTTGGTCATCTCCCACATGTGTAGTGTCTTTTTCATATGATTAACCTTTTAACAGAGTCCAAGATATACCAGGACTATATGGTTCTTAGGGATACTAGATAGAATGTGGTGTGTTCCTTATAATTTTTTATAGTAATCCCCAATAATTACATTCATGTTGGACTTTTGATTTAAACTCTATGTGGTGGGCTTTGATATGGCCTTATTTACATTCCTTTACATTATATAGTACTCTTATTATAGGATTTAGGTTTATGCATGCATGGTTGTTCAGTTGTTTTTTAAATTTCATTATTTTGTAGTGTTGGATAAGTGTGTTTGTTTATAGGTACATATTATAATTCCTCCAATGTTAGTGATATTCCTACTTTTTTTTCGTCTCCAGCACCAACCCTATTGGAGGCGGTCTTGTGGAGTTGTGGAACAGTCAACTTTTGGTTGGGTTATGATAGAGTGGTAACAATGGAGTTGGTTCTACTTAGGATAGGATTTGAAGACATTGTTCTGGGAAAACAGTGTTTTGTTTTTAGAATTTGGATTTCAGGCTCGGGACTCCAATATTTGTGTGGTTACTGGTGTGTCCATACACAATGACTTTAGTCACCTATTATTCAAGTTTTTTTCCTATGAAAACTAGTTTCTTGGGAAATATTGGAACATTAATCATATAGGAAGGGTTTTTAGTTTCAATTTTCTTCTTGAGAAGTCTCTTCAAATATACTCATTGAAAGGCTATATCTTATATACATTCAGGATGCCTCTGTGATGAATTCCATTTAGTTTTTAGCATCATGATCACAAGGATGATCGCCTCAATGATGAGGCATCAATTCAAGGTTCACTTCCTAAAATTTTACATTTGGGTGTTGTACTATATATACCCCCACCTTTGAATCAGCATGTGGTACCCATAGTAGTACTAGATGAGATGGACAAGCATATAGTGCTTCAGGAGTTTCATTGCCAGAGACCCCAAATGTTCTAAGGCAAGCCCGAACCACTTCTGTTTGAGGACAAGATTGAGGTAGTGATGTGAGTTTTAAATCTAGTCAGGACACACATAGATTATTTGGTGGTCCTTGAAATAATCATTCTTCATGGTTTATCTTGGCGATGGTGGATTGTAGTGACCCATTCTTACAATGAGGCGACTCTAGCATAGTCAGAGTTTTAGCACCATTTTAGATAGAAGTTATCACTATCTAAAATGAGTTATGAACATATCATAGTGATTCTACAACTTTAATAGGAAACCATGATATTAATTATGTATTTATCATGGTTTACCAACATTTCCTTGTACTCGATGGATAGGGTTAACGACCACTTCTACTGAGCATGAACATTCAAGTAAGGATTATTTAGGGACATATTATAGAATAATATCCTTTATGAAGTCATAATTATTCATGGGATATAGGTTCATATTTAGTGATTTATTTTCATTGGATGAGTAGATACATATAGTGGTCTCTAGTATTGGACTTACAGGAGTAGAAACCTTGACAACAGTTATCTAATGATAGTCTTATAGACATGTATGTATGAGAAATTCCAGTAGGTGGTCCTAGGACATAGGTTCTAAAATTTAGGGCACACATTGTGGGTCCAGTCAACCGAGAGAGTGGCAGTAAAAATCATGTGACAATAAGGGACATCATGCTCATGATTGTTTTTCCCATCATACAGCTAACCGAGAGATAATAGATTGGCTAATGATGAAGAGAAACTTCCATGAATAGGTTGTTTTTTCAGTTAGTGGATATCGAAGAGGATATGGGAGAGTAGAAAGATTTGGATGAATCTTTGAATTCTTTCCACCACAACCCTAGGTGTTCCACATGTGGATCATGGAGATGGAATACTTGGGAGGGGAGAGCTACAGGCGTTCGATGATTATAACCTAGAGTCTTGGAGAATGATTTGATGTATTATCTGTTTATTTTATACCATATATTCTCTATTGATAGACATGGGTTATAGTAATTCCCATATTATCACATACCTTTTATAAAAATTATAGACTATATTTGATCATTTGGCTCAAAACATACACTTCAATGCATTTAATGGAGAAAAGTCAGGGATCATGCACTTGTACCGACAACATGACCGGGTTCTGGGAGGTGAGAGTTTATGTAGGGATCTATTTTTATCAGTGATGAGTCATTGTGATTTTTTTATATTTATGGACTGGTTATCCATGTTTCATGAATATATTGACTATTTTTTGGTGGAGGATGTGTTGTGACTATAGTGACAAGACAATGTTCTCCTTTGTCTGTGAGAGGGAAACCCAGGAACTGTAGGATGAAAAAATGCATAGGATGGTGTAGCCTATTACCCATTCGATGGATAGAGTAACCCTTTATGTAGTGGATTTTGTATCTTCATGGATTCCTAAAATGGTCGCGGAGTACTATTTCGTCTTCCCTAAGGATATTCTAGGTTTTCCTCCCCACCAGTTGATTGACATATGTACTGATCTACACCCTAAGATGGTACCAATATCCATTCCATCATATTAGATGGCATGCATAGGGATTTGAGAGTTTATCATTAAGTTGGAATCAATGTTGAGGATGAGCATTGTTAGACCCTATGATTCACCATGGGAAACTTTTCGGCTGTTTTGTAATAATCCATATGAGAGCTTGATGTTGGGTGTAGACTACCGTTGCTTGAACCATGTGACTAAAAATTACAAATATCCACTACCGAGGATCAATGGCCTCTTTTATTAGTTGAGTGAAAATCAATGGTTCTCCAAGATTAACATCATGCTAGGCTACACCAGTTACGAGTAAGGGATGTGGATTTAGCAAAGATGGTGTTTTGATGTCGTAATGTTCACTGTGTGTACTTTGTGATTCCAATTGACATGAATAATTCCCTGGTAGTGTTCAAGCGATCCATGAAACATATTTTTCATCCATTCAAAGTCAACTTCATATAAGTATTAATCCAAGATATCCTTGTTTACATGGAATTTTAGGAGGATCACATGAGGCCCTTGAGGATGTCTCTAGACGTACACCATGGGAACCAACTTTAAAAAAATCTCTAGATTTTCTAGTTTTATATTTACGAAATATACAATGTAGGAAATGTTATATTATAATATAGTGTTGTTGTGGATCCATCCTTTGTCAAGGAAGTGTTATCCTGGGATCCACCTCTAAGGTTCTAGCCTTAAACATTACCTAATCGTGAATTGAGATAATATTTCACATTGAATATATTTTTAGGTATAGAGTTTTATATAATTAAGCTTTATTTATTACATTAAATTTTATAAATTACAATGTAGACACTTCTACTCTATCCAAATATTTTTCACAAATAATAAAAATCCTTAAATAATACAAGAGTACATTTTGTGATATAGTCATTATGAATTAAACCATTCTCTTTCCCTTCATTATACCCTTTGAAAAACATTTAAAAAACATTGGATGATCATTAAATTCATATACATTATTAAAAAACAAGGAATGAAAATAGTAGTACATCAATACATTCAAATCAACAAAATCATACTTTTCAATCTTTAACATTCCACAAAAAATCATAAGTTTTATGAATAACACATAGAAATCATAAATTTAAAAGACCAGAAATTGTTCATTTATTTTTTTCATATGGGAATATTAGGAGTCCGCAAAAATTGACGGTGCATAATTTCGAATCCCGGTGTGCCCGGAATAAAATTATGACCTCTTTTTCAGGTACATTTAGTGAACGCCCTTTGCGGAATTTTGTATCTTCTGAACTGGTACTTGGAATTCAAATTCAAGGACACTGTTGAACTTGCAAATCCAATATTTTCTTAAGGAGACCATCACCTCTACCATTGTAGGTCGATGGTGGAAATTAGTTTTTGGACTTATTGTGGGTGAAAATAAAATAACCATTCTTTATTTTATTTTTGGAATTCAAACCTCCCATTTGGAATTTAGTGGACGGGACCACCCAATCTTGAATCCTCCCATTTGGATTTAGTGGTGGGGACCACTTGACCCTTGAAATCCCTTTTTAATCTGTGTTAACCATTGGAATTCCCCTAATTAAACGTTCCAACATTAATTAGTGTACTGAACTTATATTATTAATTTGGCACCTCACCTCACGTGAAATAAAAGGATTGGAAAATGAGGAGAGCCTTGGAGAGAGATTTTGGAAGATCATCTTCCAATGAAGAACATCCTTGGATCATTAATGAGAACGATGTATGAGCTCGGATCGAGAGAGTGGTGCGGGAGAAACGAACGCTGACATCCCCAACATCATCTCCTTCCTCGCGACATCTTCAACGGATATCAAGGTAGGGGTGTTAGTTTTAAGAATTATTAAATCCATTTTTTGATTCTTCATATTCTGTATTCATAAAGACGATGGCCAAACAAAAATTGTCATTGTTCCACACTTATACCTCGAACCCTTGTCTTTTGTTCTTCGTGCATTCTATGTGTGTTCTTTTATGCCAAATAATTATTTATTCTGAAAACACAATGTCTCGTTGAGCTCGACATATGGATATCAAGATCTCGACTCAAGGATTGTGAATATGCGAACGTCCAAATTTTCGGTCCTGGAAAACCAGTAGTGGTTTGCGGAAGAAAGCGGTGGCTCTCACCCAGCCAGCCACGTGTAAAGAGGTTGGACCACCTCCACATCACCAGAATAGGAGCCTGCGACCCATCGACCGCAGCGGGGTAGGGCGGCGGCCAGCCCACAGGTCGGCCGAGTGGGGAAGCAGCGATGCACGTGCACGCTGCCGAGGAAGGAGGCCGCAGCCGATTGGCCATGGTAGAGGCCTAAGGTTGGCCGACACCTGAATGGCCGCAGGTGAACAGTGTTGTCGTCGCGCCGCTGGAAGAAGGAACGGCCGGGAACCTAGCCGACCATAACGCACCGAGGGGGACCACTGAGCGGTCCCGCGTTCCAGCAGTCTGAACGATCTGATGGACCGTTTAAGAATCTGGGGGGAGTACCTCCCTCTAATGCGGCTAGGGAGAGCCCCATGACGGTGGGCCACACCCAACCGGGAAGACTGTACCTAGATGGGCGGGCCACACACCATGCCCGTCGGCTTCCCTAGCGGGCCACGCCGAGCCGGCTGGGCTAGACTGCCACTTTGTGGGTTGGGTCAGACCATGGCCCAGCAGGGTTGGCCCACCGTGGCCTAGGACAATTGGGCCAGACCAGAACCGGGTTGGGTCGGCCTAGACCAGGTTGGGCCGGGTCAGACCAGACCCAGACCCATTTAGACCCAGATACGCCTTTGTGGCCATATCTTGAGAACTCATCATCTGTTTGACGGACAGTATATGGAAACAGAATCCTTGGATCGAGATGGGCCTTTTTGGTATACTCTACTTGAGTTTGGAATAAATTTTGAGCACAACCAGGTTGGATCGTACCCAGAATCCAATCGGACCCTCGGAGCGGAATCACTAATAACATACAGACCGGGTGACTAATCGATGTGTCATGAGTTGACTTGGTTCCCCTATGACATGAATGACCTTTGCCATACTTCTTCATGGAACATCGTGATGGTTGAGTTATGATCAATGGCTTGGGGATCAGTTCTCCCAAATGTTCTATTAATGGGAATCCAATGGCTAGTAGTGTAGTGGAGGTTAGAGACAGATCATATAGAGGTTATTATCGAATGATCCTATGTGGTTCAGCACTGATCTGATGTGGGTCATATCCTGTGTGGGTCAGCGCTCATCAATCTGTGTGGGTCAACACATACTAATCTTGTGTGGGTCACATAATGTGTGGGTCATAACGGGGGTCAGTACCAATCGACTCTGGGTGGGTCAGATCCTATGTGGGTCATTGTGGGGTTAGTACCTTTAGATCTTGTGTGGGACATACTACATATAATCAGCAGTAGTACCTCCTGATATAAAAAGATGGTCTAGGTTCTGGAATAATTATTTGTACTTCTATACATCACTGAAAACATAGTTTGAGTCGAGACACTGCTCGAACTAAGATTTCTACCTTCATGGTGATACGTGTGTGGTACTTTTACCTTCGTGGTACTATCTTCATGGTAATACCTATGTTGTACATCTAAATTTGTGGTATTATCTTCGCGGTGATACCTGTGTGGTACTTTTACCTACGTGGTACTGTCTTCATAGTGATACATGTGTGGTACTTTTACCTTCATGGTACGATCATCATGGTAATATTTCGGTGGTACTTTTACCTTCATAATACTATCTTCGTGGTGATACATGTGTGGTAATTTTACCTTTGTGGTGTATCCTTCGTATTGTTACATGTGTTGTACTTTTACCTTCGTGGTGTTGTCTTTGTGGTGTTACCTTTGTGGTATTCTTCCATCATGTATGAGATGTGTATATCTTGATAACTTATGTGTGTGTCTGGGAATATACTTATGTAGAGTTTATGTCTTGCATTGTGGTTTTCCATTGTGTAAAATTATGAGACCTACGGGGTCTCAGGGTCCCTATTGAGCATTCTTATACTCACACCTTCACGGGCATCGTCTGAACCTTGTGGGGTCTAGTACAAACGACGTACAACATAGATCGAGGTTGAGGGATCCATGAATGGATGGTTCTCGGAGACAGACCATTTTTTGTGACATGACGTGGGTACTACTGATCGTGAGTTGTACCTACCCTTCTTGTAGGATCTGTGTTGGACGATCCAGGAGCTTCTATTCACTTTTCATTAGTGTTTATCCTTCTGTGATGTACTCGTACTTTTAGTTGGACTTGTATTTCGGCCCCTTTACATTCAGCATTGTCTTTACTATAACATTTTACTTTTTGGTTTCTTCTTGTTGTGTTATAATCTGTGTGTGTACATATTGAAATGGAATTCCATCCCATTTTAGGGATACGCCTTTCTGGTGACAGTCGCCAGCCCTTGGCCAATGGAAGGCGGGCATGGGGTAGTCACCTCATGGGCCCCGGGGGACGGGTCATGACAAAGTGGTATTAGAGGAGTTCAGTTCTACTAAAGAACAAGACTCTAATATTTTCTATGTGTAAATAGTTTTAATTATTATGAGTGTGGTTATCAGTTTGGAAAGTCTTTTGATAGTGTGTTGGTCGGCGTATCCATACACCAGGACCCTAACAACTGATTTCTGACTTAGTGCATGAAAACACTTATTGCGTTTGTGTTTTTCAAAGGTTTTTTTTTGTGATCTCTTTCATTATGCTCACAAGGTATAACATAATTACCATGCCACACCTATTTCATTTTATAATGCCTATACGCAGACTTTCAACTAGGGTTCCAGGAAGAGTATGTGATGACATCCCACCGAGTGACGAGGCTTCAGTGTAGGGCCCCCTTACGGCAGTTGTACCATCGGGTGGTGTACCAATAGCAGAACTACCCATTGGGCAGCTGATTCCATCAGCCTTTGCAGTATAGGGTGCATGCTTCTTGAGAATGTTGGACGAGTTCCAGCACCAGAGGTCACTGAGGTTCTAGGTCGAGACAGATCCATGGGCCGCAGAGGACTGGATGGAGGTTGTGCTTAGTGTTTTTCAACTGGTAGGGATACCATTTGATCTCTTGGTGATCCTTTCTTCCAGTCTTCTTCTGGAAACAATAGGCATATGGTGGATAATGATGCTCTAGGTTCATGAAAAGGTGACTCTCGTCTGGGCAGACTTCGAGAGTCTTTTCACTGTAGAGTTTGTCCCAGCAACCCTACGATCAGTGCATGTACATGAGCTTCTCCACATACATTTGGATAACATGACCGTGGTTCAATATTTAGCAAGTTTCACCAACCTCTCACATTACTTCACTAATATGGTGTGTGACACTTTGTTCAGGGACCAGACCTTTTGGAAGTTGCTGAGACGGGATATTAGAGCTTCGATGGTTTCTCCCAGCATCCCGACAAAGGAGGGGATGTTAGAGCTAGCACTCTTAATAGAGAGCTTCCTTGTTGAGTAGTCACCAGCAGCGAGGCCCACCACTAGACGACACGTAGCAGAGTCATCGGCAGCTAAGACAACATGAGAAGAATTATGCTAACCATGACCGAGAGTTAGCAGTAGTGGTCTTTGTCTTGATGATGTGGCGACATTACTTTATGGGTGAAGTTTTTACGGTACAATCTGATCACAAGAGTCTCATGTATATCTTCTCTCAGATGGACCTGATCTTGAGATAGCACAGTTGGCATTGAGTTCCTCTTGGAAAATACCATTGAGATAGTCTATACTCATGGGAAGGAGAACATAGTAGAAGATGCACTAAAATGGAGATATGGTATACAGTTGTTCAGTAAGGCGACATAGTAGCTAGCTGCTTTGTGGATATCCTATGGGGATTGAGATGGAGAAGCTTATCATCAGTCTCTGATAGTCACTCCCCCACTCCTTCATCAATTCATGGAAGCACAACATGTGGACACTGACTGCGAGGCACGACATGCTCAGATATCCACAAGATAGGCACCCGATAGATTTTATGAAGGTGGGGAGAACATCATCCTCTTCAAAGGGTGTACTATGGTACTGATGGCGCTATGGGAAGGTGGGGAGAACGTCGTTGATAGAAAAGGACCACATGGGGCTTACTAAGGCATGAATACTGAGTTTTGTTATGATATATTTTCGATAGAAGTTTGTAATACATAATATCAGGTTGTAATTTTATTGAAAACCCATTTTAGTGGAATTTAATTTGGACCTATTTACATTAAATTACTTTATTTTGTACTATAGTTGTGGGATTTATATGTATGCATGCATGGTTTTTCAGTTGTTTTTATATTTTATCATTGTATAGGCTTTGAGATGTGTGTGTGTGTGTGTAAATATTTTTAGGATAGTTGTACCCATGCATGTGATTTACCTACTTGGATCTAGTCTCTTTCCACTACCTTATTGGAGGCATTCATGGGAAGTCATGCAGATCCCCTTTGTGAAGGGACAGGACATGTAACAAAATATTTTAAAGGATATCATTGTTGTGTCTAATGTATGGTAAAATATTTCATGAAATCATTGCAAGATATATAAAGTTTTTATTTTCAATAGTAAATATATATATCAGGATCACGAGGTGTTATATTCTATTAAATTCTTAGTTTTGTGTTTTATATATTGAATTAAATTTAATTTTATTCTTTAATAATTTCTTGGAGTACTAAGTTGAATGGAATGATGGGGGTTTATATGTTTCATTAAATAATACATTTAGATCCAGACATCTTTTATTATTAGATAGCCATGCCTCCTATGTTTTAAGATTCCTTGGTATGACCTTTATTCTTATTCTATGTTATGCATGATGACCATGAATACCCTCATAGTCATTTCAAAAAATTATTTGGCCTTTTGTTAACATACTTTCCATCTTATGTCAATGCTGGTATAGTCAGCCAAGTATTCCACAAATAACATGAGTTTGACATGTTTTATATTTAAATTAATTCATTAAATTCATTATTACACGCACACTAGAGTATTTAATATTCACCGTCACTATTTAAACTAGACAAAAATGGTTCTTTCCTATTTAGATTTACACACACAATTTTTGGGTATCTAATATTTACCGAGATAGATCTCATGATTGCAAGTTAGGACATGGATCATGCTTATTAACTATTGAATTCATATGTGGCTTTATTTTATATGGATTTTAAGGACTTAGTATGTACAAAGGCTTTATCAATGATTTTTATCTTTAATTATTTAATATTTTTTCAGTCTACAATATATATATGTATTAACTATAGTATCTTGACTTCTTGTAATTAGACTCAACATGTTAATGCAGGGTTTGAAATTTATTTGGCTCTTGTTGGGTTATCTTTTCATTAGCCCATTTAAGTTAGAATTATATTTCAATACCTTTTATTTATTTATTCTTATCCTATATTACACACTAATACATAGGTTATACTCTCCCCAACCATCTATCATTTGACCTTCACTACATGTCAGTAGCCTCTATCTTAGGTGGGGGCATGCATCAGTCCTTTTCACCAATATGTATTGTTATCAATATATATTGTACTCGGTTGGGAAGTGGAAAAATAATATTTTATTTAATTCCAAGATTTTGTAAAAATTAATATTTAATATAAGAGAGTAAAAAAAGCTTAGAAAGAAAAATATTACATTAGTTTCAAAACATTTTACATGGGTTTTAAAAATTCAACAAAGTATTTTCAAATTATAATTCTTATTATATATATATTATATAAAATTTATTTCAAAGTCTTTTGATGCATCATTTTATTAAAATTTAATTTATTAAAAAAATAACTATTTTTTAGTAATCACCAAAAGTGTATTATTTAAAAAATTATAAAAATTAATTTTTAGTGTATTTTTTATATGATCAATTCAACAAACTAAATTATTTTTTATAAATAAGAAGTATATAATTGATAAATTTACCTCATTGATGTGAATTATATATACAATAAAAAAGCTAATTTTATAGAAAAATTCCAATTTTAAAAAAAAAGTGTTCAAATTCTTATATTGTACTAAGTTTTAACATTTAAAATATTTTATTTATTTATGTTTTTATAAATTTTAAATGTTGTTAAATATTTTGATATATTATGTCATGAATAAATTTTTTCAATATTATGTTTGAACAAATTTATAGTGTATAATATGAATTTATAAAAAAAATATGTGTTAAAAAAATATGGGTAGTTACATTCTCAACAAATATGTAAATTTTGTTGTCATAATTTTTCAATATATTATGTACTCACAATATTAAATTACTAATAATTGGTGAAATTTGGTGAGATATTTATTAAAATATTTATCCATATATGTATGACACCAATATAAAATATAAAATTCTTTATTAGTTGATATTATGCTACTTATCTTTCCTAAAACATCATTAATCATTCATAAAATGATATACCCATGTATATATGTTCATTACATATTATTCATTCCATACCATTCCTATAAAAATTTGAATATATAAGAAATTAATCCATAATGAATACTTATATTCATCAATTAATATTGAATATATTATACCACTACATGGCATTAAGAACTATTTCCTAATGTAACACACTATAAAATATTCAAAAAAATTAGAAAACATTGGAAAAAATATCAGGGATAATTTTATTTAATGTACTAATAAATTATATGGTTATCAATATAATCTGATATTCATTTCTATAAAGCAATGAAATCAAAATTTTATCATCCTCATGTGTATTCTAAACCTTAGATTTACCTATCCCTCAACATTGTGTTCTTTGATATCTATCCCATGAAATATAACCTTATCATTAAATCAATTTTTAAATATATTGATACCATGTATTATATGTTTCAAACCCATTAATGAAATGATACTGTAGTAAAATCCATAAATGTTTCACATAATCCAAAATAATAAATTAAACTAGTATATAAATGATACTCATTTCTAAAATTAACTAAGAGTATGAAGATATAGTTTCTCTTAAAATATCTATCTCACTGTGTTAAGTATGACTGGGAAGATCAACCATTTCTTCACAACAAAAATCTACTATTATTTTCAACCACTGACATACGATCAATTATTTGACAATAAGGTAGAGTGGATTTAAGTTCCATACATTTCTCAACATCATCTTCATGATCTCATTTCCTGAAAATTATGAAACAAAAATAGTTATGTTAATATTAAAAATAACAACATGAAAAAATTAACATGATGATCCCCTACAATATAAATCCATCATTTTTTAACATAAAAAAAATTTGGTTTAAAATATGGATTTCATTCTCCAATCTTTGTTATCCACGGTAATTTTAAAAGATGCACTATCCAAAATATTTATAATACTACATAAATCTTTATTTGTAGTTCATTAGAGAGACTGTCTATAACCATAGCATATCTAATTGGGATGTCAAACCAGTTTTATGGTTAAGGATCTTTTCCATGAACCAGGTGAAGATCATGTTAATAGTCAATCCACCCTTTTCAAATTATGTAACACCCCAAGATTTCATAGTATGTACTTCTTCAAAACAAGTCAATAACTTGCACTACATGCAACACTGAGTTCAAGCGCACCATGACTTTCCAAACAAGCTGTTCAAAAGAGGTTATGAATAGTATTAACTAAAATTTTAACTTTATATAATCCTTATAATTTTAGAATCCATATTATGAGTTTCTTAGATATAATGTAATAAAAAATTCATTTTTTTCAGATAAAATAAGTATTTTTTAAAAATACACTTTTACCAACTTTTAATAGTGAACCCTTTTTAAATCCAATATTTTAAACTTTTATATATTCAATTTGACTAAATAAATTTATTCCTTAGAATGGGGACATAAAAAATTTACAATGTAACACCGCAGGCTTCCACGGTACGCTTCTCTTTGAATAATACAGTAGCGTGTGTTGTACGCAACTTCGAGTTCAAACACACCACAACCAATCAAAGTATCCATTGTTAATAGTAATACACAATTTCTAAAATTTTATAAATTTTATCTCTCAAAATGGACTTAATTTTGGGATTCTTAATATCGAATTCAGACAAGGGTGAAATTCTGGTACTTTTCGGATAACTTTTATATTTTGATGAATAGTGAAAATTACTAAATTATAATTAAAAACACCATTTTTTATTAAAATAATTTGTAGTGATAAATTATGAATTTTAGTGGTTTTAAAGTATAATTAAAATATATTTTTACAATTTAATACAATGTTGGTCATTGAACATAATTTCACAATTAAACCATACATAAACAAGTGTCAATCTTTTAATAGTTATTATATCTTAAAAACACGCTTTTTGTTTTGACAGCGGGAATTAATTTTAAATTAATTTCTACCACTTCTGTATTATGAATTTGGAAAAATAGATTCCATATTTTGAATCAGGATTTCCAAATTTTGTAAATAGGAAACATTTATTTTTAGACATTTTGAATAATTACTTCGGTAAATATTTTATTTACCATGGTTAAAGGATAAAATCCGGTAAATAAGGGTTACAAAATAATATTATAATAATAATAAATTACCCGAAAACGTGTCCTAACATTATTCTTGGATACATGTCCGACCATGGAAATCTTTGGGTCTATTTTTGGGACCCCATGGAGCCACTTGTAGGTGATAGGGAAGCTTTATTTTAATTAAGATAAAGTAAATACAAAAATGACATAAGCTTATATCTTTTAGAAAAACAATTTTTACATAGGGTTATATATGTTATATAATCGATTATAAATATTCATTATAAATATAAGAATATATCCTACATAATTAAATTTTATTTATAATTTTTAGACATTGAAAAAGTAAAAATATATATGACACAATAATGATGAAATATTTTCCTTATTAATGAAAGAATCAAATAATTGGATTATAAATATTAAAATAAATATAATTTGTATGTTTTGATGAAATAAACGAATTTTATTGGTTAATATGACATTTTATGATTTCTTAAATGAGTTTGGTTTGAATTAATAAAGTTTTTATGACTTTAACAAAAATAAAAATTTGAGTAGTGTCAAAATTAACATAAATGAGTTTTTAAAACAAATATTATATTATTAATTTATATTATATTCCTAAAAACCTAAGGTTCGGCCAAATGACTTATATTTTTATTGGTGTATCATTAATGGACTACATGGGGGTCTCTTGTTTGTATATAGTATGTTTATCAACTATATATTATAAAAATACAATGTCACATGGTAAGTGTTAAACTAATAAACCAAGAGTTAAAACTAAAAGATAAGGTTAATTAAATTACCAAAACCTGTCTAAAATATATTAGTTCAAAGGATTTTGACCCATACCCACATTAGACTTTGAATAATCTACTTTGGATCCATTAGAAACCGAATATTAATTTATTATAAATTAATACTTTATGTTTTTCCTAAAGAACCCCTCCTCCCACTTATAAAAGGACCCAACTTCTAACCAATTCTTTACACCTTCAAAGCCTTTTGGTTCGTCAAAACTCTGACCAAATACTCTCTCAACTTCACTAAATTCATCTTAGATGCCTTATTTGGATCATAAATCCAACCTAAGGAGCCCTTTTGATCAAATCAAAAGGAAGAACCTGAAGTAGAGGCAACATCTTCACCCCCCCCTCTTTAAAGTTCCTTTCCTCTTTAACTTCTTCTTTCATAGTTATTTCAATTATAAAATAATAAATCCAGTATATTCTTTATATTGTGATGTTATTATAATTATGTAACAAACAAATTTATTATTCTACTCATCCCTTAAATGACATGTCACCATACGTGCGTACGTACGGCCTACCGTCTTCACATTGTGGTGTAATTGTAATTCAATATATTATTATTTAGATGGTTATAATAATGATGTATAATTCATGTAAATAATAAAAATAACATGATAATGATTCTGTATATATGATATTACATCCAATTATATATCATTTTGATATCAAAAAATGATATTTTCGCTCGTGCGTACGTACGGATTACCGTCTCCACAACGCGATGAGATTCATTTCCAAGTTCACCATTCATCGATGATTATAAAAATATATATTACTAATAAGTATGTAATATATGACAATATAATGCTACTGGAGATATATATTTTTATATATATACATGTTTTTATGTACTTACATTCACTTAATTATGTTCAATATTATATGAAAACAGAAACAGCGTTTATGCGTACGTACGGACTGCCGTCTCCATAAACGGTGTTTTCCATTTCATATATATGTCTATTATACATATTTATATTCTAAATATATATAATATAGTTATCATGTTTTATATTCTGGAAGTATTTAAATCATGATCTAAGTGATACAATCAAGAGTAACAAGTTAAAACACGTACGATAAAGAAAACGATTATCACCCGAAATGTTAATTTAACATGGAAATTATTATTAAATTGGTAGCATAAAGTCATAAATTAATCATGTATGATATCATAAATATTAATATGGTTATGGTATAATTTAATAACATACTACGATCTTCATACAGGAGGTTAAATGTACCCTCAACTAAAGGAAAGTGCAAGGTAAGGTGTTTTCATCTCACTCCTTATCCCTCTGATATTCATGCCATATTGCCACTATTACCTTTTGTGTGGTGTATGTACTGCCCATAATTGTATTATTTGTGTAATACACTTTAATTTATGTGCATTTACATATTCATTGTATGATATCTCTTTCATGGGTTGTATGTTTCGTAAGTTACCAAATTGGTAAGGGTTAATTTCTCAATCTCATTATTATCCGAGATTGATTATGTGTAAGTATTCACTGGGACATTTTTATCATCCATGTCCATTTTTCATAAAAATGATTTCAAAATGAAGATTTTAAGGATTTTGAAAGGTAATATTTATCGAGATCATAATTTCAAATGTTTTAAAGATTTATCTTTCTAAATATTTTAATTAATATCCATGTTTTCAAAATGATTTTCAGGATTTATTTATATAGACATGACTGTTTTGAAATGATAATTCCTTTAAAAAGTTTCAAAGTGGTATGGGACACTTTTATTCAAAAAGTTCTTTTAAATTACCTCCTTTATAAATGTGTGACTTTTAATTGATTTTACAAAAAGGATATTTCACTCATAAAGTTTTACTCATCATTTTCATCTATGTCAACATCCTTTGATAGATTTTAAGCTTATTTGAAGTTGATTTATTATACAAAACTTCTATTGAAGGTTTTTTGATATGTTTGACTATGGATGTGTTATTTTTATACCATTCATGGTTTTTGGAGAATGTATTGACATTTTGTAATCTAGTTTTAATACTAATGTTTATGTTATGTTAAAACCTATTCATATGAGGAATACATTGGACTTAGTATGTGATGGGTGGAGCCCTCTATAGCTCCTCGATGCATCGGTAGGTCTAATGAGCCAAACTATTGTCTTGGCACGAGCCCTGGACAAAATCTTATTTTTAGTCTTGGCACGAGGCCTTAGCTATGTGGTTATGATATTTTGGCATTATGCATTCCATCATTATGAAAGTGGTTATTGATATTGCATGTGATTATTCGACAAGTAGAATATACATATGAATAAGTAAAACGAATTATTTCATTTTATCTTTGTCATATTATGCTAAAGTTCAAGTTTAAAATGCTTTTTTAGTTATACATTTCCTTAAATGTTTATGCTTATTTATGAATGTTTACGTTGTATTGCATACCCTTACTGAGCGTTTGAGCTCACCCCTTTCTATGTTTTACTTTTCCCAGGATTCCAAGAAGTGTATTGTGATTGATATGCAGGGTTAAGATAAGGGAATAATGGCATTCATAAAGGATTTTTTAGGTTGTTTTTTATGTTATGTAGTGTAATGTAACATTCATGTATGTAATCTATTTTCCAAGACTACTAAACTGATCGGTCCTTCGGGACTTGATTCCTTATAATCATGCCAATGTGTTAAAATAATGCACCGACTCTGGGAAACTGGGGTTGGGGTGTTACAGTTGGTATCATAGGAAGTTTAGAAATTACCTTGGAAGATAGATTTTGATAAAATATGATTAGAGAACATAGCCCTAATATAGAATTTGAGGATTATTATAGAAGAACATCCTATAATTTTTGTATTGTAGAGATTTTTTTAGTTTTCTGAGAAATACATCCCTGACTGGATACGAGCAGGTAGAGGAGACTCTGGAACAGATGTACCTAGGGGTAAAACCTGGAAACACCGCTTTGAGCGAGACTCGAACGGGAAATGGTGCACGACAATAGGCCTTGTTTCACTCTTGGTTACGAAACTCCCGAGGGATATGCTTAGGATAATTCTCATTTTATTTACAAACCACTATGAAGGATTTATGAGTATATACCTCCTCAAAGAAAAGATTTTTGAGATTATGGATTATATCCATATACTATTCAATTTATGTTAGGTATTTTACATGTTTGGAATTATTCATTGAAATTCATAAACTGACCTAGTTTATGCTATTGTATAGAAATGGCGCCTAGTATAAGGAATGAGAACTCCAGCAATACGTATGATCCAATGAGTAAGAAGGATCGTATCTTTCATGGTATTAAGCCATCATTTAGAGGGGAAATAGTCTCCCATGTATTATCATCATATGAAGAAATAGTATCATGTGTTGATAAGATAAGTAAATAGTTTACTGAGTCCTATGGCTTTAAAGGGAAGCAAGAGAAGAAAAGGATGGAAGAGAGAAAGATGGATAAAGGGAAGATGGAAAAAAATAATTTCCCCATATGTGATAACTGTGGGAAGAAACACCCTAGAACTTGCCTGAAAGGAATGGTAGTTTTTATAAGTGTGGAGTAAAAGGGCACCAAGTATGTGACTGCAAGGGTAAGAAAATGGTTTCAAATGTACAATGCTTCATTTGCAAGGAGTTTGGACACTACACAAACCTATGTCCCAGTCATCAGACTGTGCCGCAAATGATGATATTGCATAATAATCATGTTATGATACTACCACAGATGAAGAGGAATGATTAGATTTCTTATGTTGATTATGTCATTTGAGTGTTGTATCAATAATGTACTTGTTATAATAATTATGGAGTATATAAGGATTTTACTGCAGTACTATTTTATTGAGCATTTAAGATTTTATGGTACTAAGAAAATTGAATCTACAACGAGTTAAACTTTTTGGAAATTACATGGTTGAAGGAAAGATAAACCTCAATATGGTCCTAATATTGATGTACTTCTTTTGGAATAAGATATAGTTAATTTGGGTAAATTATATTGGATATTCTTGTCTTCCTTGAATCCGATTAAAGATTTGTATATTCCATCATTGTTGTTGTTTAAAATATTTTTGGATGGATGAAGTATATCCATTATTCTATATGGAATAAGGGATAATGAATGTAATCAATAAGGATTATGGTAATTCAGGATGTTTCAGTGTTTTAAAATAATACATGATGAAGGTTATCACATGTTATTACGGGGTAAAAAGGATCTAAATTATGTTTACCTTCCTTATAAATGATGGACTGTGAGTTTGTACAGAAGTATTTTGGATAATTCTAGTTTGAGATTAATTTTGGATTTCCATAAAAGGACAACCCGGAGGTAGGGCGGCAACCTGTCGCGACCAGCAAGGCCGCCAGACTTGAACCCGCAACCGAAGGGAGACAAGGGTGTATCACCTACCACTGGCCAATGAGATGTCCTATATTAAATATTGTAGTTTATTTTAAGAAGTTCTAGTAGATTAATTATAAATTCATTTTTTAACCCCAAACGAATTGGTTAAATAGAATATTTTTTTTAAGTTATATTATCATTTGGAGTGAAAGATGAGTTTGTGGTAGAAATTTGTTAAAAGATGGAACTATACTTTTCAAGAATATATTGTTCTTATCTTATTATTCTATGAAGAAATTAATTGTTATACTTTATTTAAGGGATATTAAAACCAAAAATTTGTTATCATAATACCTTATGTTTTGTTGAACCGATGGTATTTTAAATCATCATAGATTGATGAATTAAAGGACCTCAATTTTAAACTTCTTTATGATTGATGACCTCAATCACTACCTGTAAATATTTAATTTTTTCCTCCAATTATATGTCTCTAATTTCCTCCAATTTTTTTCTAATAGAGATCATAATTTGGTGGTGACCCTTTCATTTCTCTTTTCCTCTTATTAAGAATAAATTTTATTTACCAAATTTTCGATGTGGGTTTTAACACAAAGATATTTTATATTTTCAACCTATATTTTCGAAGAACAATATCAAATTGCGAGGACACAATTTATTGAAGAAGGTAGGAATTTAACACCACATGATTTCATAGTATGTACTTCTTCAAAAAAAATTCAATAACTTGCACTACACGCAACACCGAGTTCAAGTGCACCATGACTTAACAAACAAGCCGTTCAAACGAGGTTATGAATAGTATTGACTAAATTTTGAACTTTATATAATATTTAGAATTTTAGAATCCATATTATAAGTTTCTTAGACATAATGTAAGAACAAATTCATTTTTTTTAGATAAAAGAAGTATTTTTCGAAAATGCACGTTTACCAACTTTTAATAGTGAACCCTTTTTAAATCAAATATTTTAAACTTTTATATATTCAATTTGGAAAATTAAATTTATTCCTTATAATGGGGACATCAAAAATTTACAATGTAACCCCCCAAGCTTCCACGATATGCTTCTTTTTGAATAATATAGTAGCGTGTGTTGTTCGCAACTTCGAGTTCTAACACACACCACAACCAATCAAAGTAGCAGTTATGAATAGTAATACCCACTTTTTAAAATTTTATAAATTTTATCTCTCAAAATGGACTTCATTTTGGGATTCGTAATATCGAATTTAGACTAGGGTGAAATTTTGGTACTTTTCGGATAACATTTATATTTAGATGAATAGTGAAAATTACTAAATTTTAATTAAAAAAAAATTTTTTAACCAAAATAATTAGTAGCGATAAATTATGAATTTGAGTGGTTTTAAAGTATAATTAGAATATATTTTTACCATTTAATAAAAAAAATTTCATTGTACATAATTTCACAATTAAACCGGATGTAAACAAGTGTCAATCTTTTGATAGTTATTATATCTTAAAAACACATTTTTTATTTTGACAACGAGAATTAATTTTAAATTAATTCTTGCCACTTCTATGTTTTGAATTTGGAAAAATTGATTCCATATTTGGAATCATGAAGTCAAATTGTGTAAATAGGTAACTTTTATTTTTATAAATTTTGAATAATTACTTCGGTAAATATTTTATTTTCCATGGTTAAAGGGTAAATCTGGTAAATAAGGGTAAACAAATTATATTATAATAATAATAAATTAACCTAAAACGTTTCCTAACATTATTGGTGGATAAAGTTCCGACCATGGGCATATTTGGGTCGATTTTTGGGACCCCATGGAGCCACTTGTAGGTGATAGGGACACTTTATTTAAATTAAGATAAAGTAAATACAAAAATGACATAAGCTTATATCTTTTATAAAAACAATTTTTACATGAGGTTATATATGTTATATTTTAGATTATAAATATTAATTAGAAATATAAAAATATTTTCTACATAATTATATTTCATTTATAATATTAAGACATTGAAAAAGTAAAAATATATATGACAGAATAACGATGGAGTATTTTCCTTATTAATGAATGAATAAAATAATTGGTATTATAAATGTTAAAATAAATATAATTTTAATTTTTGATGAAATAAATGAATATTATTGGTTAATATGATAGTTTATTATTTCTTAAATTAATTTGGTTCAAATTAATAATGTTGTTATGACTTTAACAAAAATAAATTATTGAGTAGTGTCAAAATTAGCATAAATGAGTTTTTAAAACAAATATTATATTATTAATTTATATTCTATTCCTAAAAACATAAGGTTTGGCCAAATGACTTATATCATTATTTTTGTATCATTAAGGGACCACTTGGGGGTCTCTTGGATTTATATAGTACATTTATTAACTATATATTATAAAAAATACAATGTGACATGTTAAGTGTTAAACTAATTAACCAAGAGTTAAAACTAAAAGATAAGGTTAATATAATGAACCAAACCCATATAAAATCTATTGGTTGAAAATATTTAGACCCATACCCACATTATACTTTGAATAATCTACTTTTGATCCATTAGAAACCGAATATGAATTTATTATAAATTAATACTTTATGTTTTTTTTAAAGAGCCCCTCCTCCCCCTTATAAAAGGACCCAGCTTCTAACCAATTCTTCACACCATAAAAGATTTTTGGTTCGGCCATACCCTAACCAAATACTCTCTCAACTTCCCTCAATTAATCCTAGAGGCCATAGTTTGATCATAAATCCAACCTATGGAGCCCTTTTGATCAAATCAAAAGAAAGAACCCGAAGAAGAGGTAACATCTTCACCACCCTCTTTAATGTTCCTTTCCTCTTCAAATTATTCTTTCCTTGTTATTTGTTTTCTAAACTAATAACTCCATTATATTCTATATAATTTTATGTTATTATAATTATGGAACAAACAATTTCATTATTATACCCATCCCTTGAATGACATGTCACTATACGTGCGTACGTACGGCCTACCGTCTCCACGTTGTGGTGTAATTTTTTTTCAATATATTATTATTTAAATGGTTATAATAATGATGTATAATTCATTTAAATAATAAATATAACATGATAATGATTCTGTATATATGATATTCCATCCAAATATATATTATTTTAATATCAAAAGAATGGTATTTTTGCTCGTGCGTACGTACGGATTACCGTCTCCACGACACGATGAGATTCATTTCCAAGTTCACCATTCATCGACGATTATAAAAATATATATTACTAATAATTATTTAATATAAGACATAATAATGCTACTGGAGATATATATACTTATATATTTATATAATTATTTATGTAATTACAATCACTTACTTCTGTTCGATACTATATGAAAACAGAAACAACGTTTATGCGTACGTACGAACTACCGTCTACATAAACGGTGTTTTCCATTTAATATATATGTCTATTATACATATTTATATTCTTAATATATATGATATATTTATCATGATTTATATTTCGGAAGTATTTAAATCATTATCTAAGTGATACAATCAAGAGTAACAAGTTAAAACACGTACGATAAAGAAAACGATTATCATCTGAAATGTTAATTTAACATGGAAATTATTATTAAATGGGTAGTATAAAGTCATAAATGATTCATGTATGATATTATAAATATTAATATGGTTCTGGTATAATTTAATAACATACTACGATCTTCGTATAAGAGGTTAAACGTACCCTCGACAAAAGGAAAGTGCAAGGTAAGGGGTTTTCATCTCACTCCTTATCCCCATGAGATTCATGCCATATTGCCACTATTACCTTTTGTGTGGTGTATGTACTACCCATAATTGTATTATTTGTGTAATACACTTTAATTTATGTTTATTTACATATTCATTGTATGATACCTCTTTCATGGGTTGTATGTTTTGTATGTTACCAAATTGGTAAGGGTTAATTCCTCAATCTCATTATTATCTAAGAACGTTTATGTGTAAGTATTTACTGGGACATTTTTATCATCCATGTCCATTTTTCATAAAAATGATTTCAAAATGAAGATTTTAAGTATTTTGAAAGGTACTATTTATCCAGATCAGAATTTCAAAGGTTTTAAAATTTTATCTTTCTAAATCTTTTAATTATTGTTCATGTTTTAAAAATGATTTTAAGGATTTATTTATATGGACATGACTGTTTTGAAATGATAATTATTTTCAAAAGATTCAACGTGGTATGGGAAACTTTGATTCAAAAATCACTTTTAAATTACTTCCTTTTAAAATGTGTGACTTTTAAATGATTTTACAAAAAGGATATTTCTCTCAAAAAGTTTCACTCATCATTTTCATCTATGTCAACATACTTTAATTAATTTTAAGATTATTTGAAGTTGATTTATTATAAAAAAAAAACTTCCATTGAAGGTTTTGTGATATGTTTGACTGTGGATGTGTTATTTTTATACCATTCATGGTTTCTAGAGAAAGTATTGACATTTCTTATGCTAGTTTTAATACAAATGTTTATGTTATGTTTAAACCTATTCATATGAGGAATACATTGGACTTAGTAAGTGATGGGTGGATCCTACTATAGCTCCTCGATGCATCGGTAGGTCTCATAAGACAAACTAGTCTCTTGGAACGAGGCCTTGACAAAATCTTATTTGTAGTCTTGGCACGAGGCCTTGGCTACATGGTTATGATAGTCTGGCATTATGCATTCCATCATTATGAAATTGGTTATTAATATTGCATGTGATTATTCGACTTGTAGAATATCCATGTGAATATGTAAAAGGCATTATTTAATATTATCATTTCCATATTATGATGAAGTTCAAGTTTAAAAGGCTTTTGTTTTAGTTATACATTTCCATAAATGTTTATGCTTATTTATGAATGTTTCCGCTGTATTGCTTACCGTTAATTAGTGTTTGAGCTCACCCCTTTCTATGTTTTATTTTTCCCAGGATTCCAAGAAGTGTATTGTTATTGATATGCAGGGTTAAGACAAGGGAATAATGAAATTCATAAAGTATTATTTATGTTTTTTTGTATGTTATGAAGTTTAATGTAAATTTCATGTATGTAATCTATTTTCCAAGACTGCTAAACTGATCGGTACTTCGGGACTTGATTCCTTGTAATCTTTCCAATGTATTAAAATAGTCCACCGACTCTGGGAAACTGGGGTCGGGGTGTAACAAATTAATTACCACTTGGTAGAAAAATTTACCCACTTTCATCCACCAAAAGTATCATTACAATGATTTAATTTCATATAGGGCCACACAATCATTACATTATGAAAAATTTAGGAATTCATCCTACATATAGACATAACAATTAATATTATATGAGGGATTTTACAAATGTAATCGTATCCTCATTGAAAATATCTAAAATATTTCTAAAAAATCTAAACACTAATTTGATACTGATAGTGGTTCCCCCGTGACATAGTCCTAGTACTTGTGCTAAAAACACATACGTTAAAAAATTAAAATTTAAACCAAGTTATATTTTCAAAATAAACATGTTTAAATTTAAATAGTAGTTTTACATCTCAAAATATTATCTAATAACTCAAGGAACATTTTAGTTTATTACATTTTATGACTGGCTATAAAATAAATTTATTTTATCAATATCTAACCATTTATCATTAATAAAAATTCTATAGGATCACTTCTATACATTACAAAAAAATTACTCTTCATTGTGACTGGAGGAATGGAATAATAAGAAATAGGTGATAAATAATACTCTATTAGGAAGAACATATCAATTTTTTATCAATTTTTTGAACACACAAATATGAAAAAACATTATTAGGGAGATATTTCATATTAAAATGAACATCGAAAAATAAGAATTTCAAATTAATCATGATATAAATACATTTAATGTAACTGATCAATCATAGACCAAGTAAACAGTTTAAAATCTAATAACATAATAAACATGTGTTATGGATCATATTCATATGAATTTGAAATTGAAATACACCACGTATTGGAATCATAAGATAATTATATTTTTTGTGACAAACATTAACACATAAAAAATAAAAAATTGTTAAAAAAAGGTGCCAAAATTATGTTGGGAAAAAATAACCATGATTAATTTTGTTCCAAATTAAATTTTTTTGATTGAGGTTTGGTGAAAATAAATTTCCACAAATATCATGTTGGAGCATCATTATTTTAATCATAAAAAAATTATTATATTATGAATAATTTAATGTTTTAGGGTATCATTTTATTTTATAATGTATATTAGAGAAATTTTGGCTAAATATGGGAAAGGCCACCCATAAAAAATAATCGATTATCAAGATTTTAATTTTGAAAAGTATAATAGAGACTCAATATAATAGTATGGCCCACAATTAAAACCTAACCACATCCATTTTTTAAAATTTAAAAAAATACCTACTATGATTACTAATCCAACATCAAATGATCCACCATTAGAATTTAGCTACCATTAAGAAGGAATTTTTGATAAGTGATGGAATTCACTACCACTAACTCAAGTAACCATTGAGCATATACTACATTTATCTTGATTTAGTAACACCCAATCCAATTCTATAGTTCTCTTTCTGTTAAAAAGTTTCACTGTCACTATTTAATTTATTATCAATTAAATATTTCTAATAACTATATTATTGAATTTACTAATGAGAATTATATTCTTAATAATTTTTAAACTATTTATATGATTCATTAATGTGCATTTCATTTGATCAGTATATGTAGAAGAGAATCTGGATCTCATCTCTAAATTTTTTTGAGTCAATATATAGCAGACTCCCTCATGCATGACTTTACTGATTCATGCTAGATGGGAAAATAAAAAATGATCATCTGTGCAATTTTCAATGTAAAATAACATGAATAATCCCTAACTATAATTTAATGTGAATAATTAGATTCTACATAACATCTAGTTTCCTTATTATAGTCACATAGAATACAGCTTATGATGAACTATTTTACTTTTACATTGAGAAAAAATACTCAAGCACTTGATCAAGATATACTATTGGAGACTCACTCTTTAGAGAAAATTTGATATAGAAACACCTTCTATTATATATATTTTCATGTTATCATTTTTTTCTTTAATTTTTAATAAGTGGGTGATTTTCAATATCTTTTTACCACATACCCTATCATATATATCAACTGGAAGATTATCAATATCTTCATAACTCTCTTTAAATTGTTTACCCACAATGTTGTGTAATAAGTCACTGCTTGTCCTGTATTTAATTTATTCCCATGATTATCTTTCAAGTGGTCTCTGTATGGCTTGGAAGTTGGTCAACTAATTATATTTACTCGATCCATGTTATAGATGGATATTGTTTTATATAATCCATTTGGATTTGGGTGATTTCTATGTTGATAGAATTTTGTTTAGGATTAATATTGAACCTATAATATTTCTTCTGTGTGTGTTTGGTTTTTGTTTCATTTAAAACATTTAAACTGAATTTGTTCAAAACTCTAAAAAACTATATTTATTTTTAATATTAATTAGTTTTATATAAAATTTTGGTTATATATATTGATTTCAAAATGAAAATTAGTTTTTAAAATTAATTTAACTGATATTTAATCACTTTTGAGAAATCCTTGAAAAGATCCAAACTTATATTGATCTACTATTTTTATTAACTTGTATGTTTTAATCAATTTTTGAAATTTTAATTAAAATTATTTGGACAAAAAAATTATTTGGTACTCCATTCACCCCCGGTCAAGATACTCACAATTACCGTCATTTTTTATCAAAATTGTTTTTGAAAAACCTGTCAACAATTATTTTATTTTTGTTTTAATGATCCTAAATTTCTATCAATTGTAAATTTAGTTTCGTATGTATATAATTTAATATAAGGTTACACCACCAAAATTCCACTTTTATTTAATGTAAATAAACATAGTCAATGGAATATGAAGATGAAAATTCATATTAAAATTATGGGTTTTGAAATTTGGCCTACTATAGAGGAACAATATCAATTATGTAAGACTGCTAGGAATACCTAGGATAATTCTACTAAACATCTATATAATAATAAAAAAACTGATGAATTCTCTTTACTATGATTTTGGAGATGAATAATTTTATATGATATATTTTAGTAATACAACTTATGAAATTTTGGATACATTGACAAATTTTAATGAAGGAAAAAATAATGTTAAGGAAACGATATGGATTAATTATATAAATAAATTTGATACATTTAATATGAAAACACATGAGGTGATTTAGGTTATGTATCTTAGGTTCGACGATATAGTAAACACAATGGAATCCTTATGGAATCTAGTGTCAACCCATGATCCAATAATGTGACTACAAAGATGTCTTCTAGACAGATAGAGAGGGGAATATATTTTAACATGATAATCTCGTGACATCAGTAATCTACCTATCAAGAAATTCATTGTGAAGTTAATGATGTACTAGGAAAAGATTAATTTCAATCATGAAGAGGATATAAACTAATGTGGAAATCTATTTCCTTCAAGATTACTGCAATAAAAGTGAAATTAAATTAAAAAAGTTCTTGTTAAAATCCTTAGTGTGGTGGAATCACTAGCTGATAGTGACAATGAAATGACTCATCTGGATAGGAAGATTAATAAATTGTATTAAAAAAAATATTTTTATAAAAACAAGCTTCAAGGGAATTCTTGGTAATAGAGGAAATTGAAAAAGGGATTGAAAGATATATGGAAATTCAAATTATATTATCAATTATGATAGTAAGAGAAAAGTAATGGTTATGGATGAATTCCCGAAAATAAAGTACCAAAAAAATTATGAAAATAAAGAATGAATATATAGAACATCCATGAAATCCATATAGAGTTCCTTTTAGAATATGTCCAGTTATGTTGACTTAACTCGTGATGATATGTATAACAGGGAAATTATTTGATTCATCAAATAAAAATATTTGTGACTTCTAATTTATCATATTCTTAAATGTAATTATTATAGAGATAAAATGGTGATTTTCTGTCAGAAAAAAAAAGAAATACTTTAATACTACAATATTCTTGAAGATACCATTAATTAGATCAATTAGAAATATAAAATTCATAAGAAAAAACATGATTTATCTGCTATTGTTGGAACTGGTATCTCTGTAGAAAAAGTGATTAATTTTTAATTATTTAAATAAAATAATAAACTAAAATTATAAAATGAAATTCTATATAAAGGCATAGATATATTTAAAAGTGTAACTGAAACTCTGACACATATTATATGTTAAAATTTTATCCTTAATGTATTACTGTTCTAGCATACCAACCTATGAAAATAATAGTTGTTAGGAGAACCTTTTTTTACTATACATAATTCTGGAACTTCTACTACTAATTATTATTCATGTGTAAATATAAATTTTTATTTTAAATACATTAAAATCATCTTATAAAAAACCTACCAACAAAATATGGCTTCCAAAATCCATAATTAAAATAATAACTGGGCTTAAAAAATAATGGTAATGAAATTATTCTTTGTATAAACATTGTTTCGAAGGATGGATAATTGAATATATCCTTTTGAAATAAATTGTACATGGGCTATAAATGTTCCATACATATGAAAAGAGATTACATGAGCTTCAAGAACCTGATAAATTTTTATGGTTGTAATTTCACCATTGATGACATTGGTGAAGGAAAGATCATGGTTCTTTTCCAAATCAATAACACTAAATCAATATTAATTTCTAAGGTAGTTTTATATGATGATATAAAATATAATAATCATATAATCTAATATATATATATATATATTATGATGGTTTTCATGTAAAATTTGATAACAATTCTTGTAATGATTCTAAATGAAAAAAATATTTAGTATTTACTTCTTTGAAAAGTGAGAGTGTGTATATTTTTTATCATTATTCTTTAATTTCACAAAATGATTCATGCATATGTTCTTTTCACCTAGATTAATGGATTTTTTAATAAGTGGTAAATAAATTTTCATATCCACTCACATATGAAAGAATACTAGGAAATGGTTAGTTGGGGATTTAGCCTAACCTGAAATCCCAAATGATGTAGTCTATAACCCATATTAAAAAGGGAAAGAACAAAAAATATAATTTATATTAATGATGATGTTTCAACTCCTCAACATCTTTCTTCAATTCTAATATACTATCCGGACCATCAATGGTTTTTGGTTTAAATGGGATGCACTATGTCAAAGTTCTTATAGTCGAATTTTCTAGGTATACATTGGTATTATTTTTTTCTCACAAAAGTAAATAATTATCTTATATTAAAAAATGTGATAAATCTATAGAAAAATTGTGAGATCTTATAATGAAGAACATAATAAATGAAAATGGATTTGATTTTGAAAAACAACTCATTAAATCCACTTTATCCAAAAATCTCTATAGCTATGAATTCATTTTTCCAAGGACCCCTTAGACTAATGGAGTTTTATAAAGATGAAATAGGACACTTCGATAAATATAATGGAAAATTATAGATGAATATGACTTACATGTCTTTGTTAGATATTTTTTTATGAACACATCCTACTATATAATAAATAGATTTTAAATTATAAATTTCTTGAAATAAACCTCATATGAACATTGGAATAATAATAAGCATAATTATAAATAATTCAATATTTTTGGTATAAAATTATTTATTCGTAAAAATAAGGATAACTATGATAGGTTTTCCTCCAAAAGTGATGAGGGAATGTTCCCTGGTTATTCAAATTCTAGTAAATCATATATGGATTTTAAAAAAATAACGATGTCTGTCGAATAGTCTATTCATGTCTTGATTGATGAGAAAGACACCCATAAACTTAAAAAACATTTGTAAAACCTTGCGGATGATTTATTCATAATGAATATAAATTAAAAACCTTTTGATTATTCATTAAAAGATGACTAAAAATAAACCATTTTTAGGAACATGTAGAACTTGAACCTATAAATGATTCTGATATGACCAAACCTTATATTTCTAGATCTAATATAACTCTTAAATACCATACTTTAGATTCTATTGTGGGATAATTATATATAGGAACCCAAAATAGTGCTTCCTAGAGAAAAAAATTTGAACATCAAGAATTCTTGTCACATAATGAACAAAAGAACATCAATGATGAAAATAATGGTGAGTTTTGGGTAATGTATACTCAAGAAGAACATAATCAATTTTAATGAAATAAATTATGTGAACATGTTAATAGAACAATATGAACCTTCACTAAAATTAGTAAATGTTTTTTAGAATAATTGTTGATAAATCTTGTAAAATATTGAGCAATAATGATAAACAAGTTTCATAGTGGTATAATAAAGAAGTTGGAATAGACTATGCAGAGAGAATTACACATGTACTTAGTTTTGATGCCATCAGAATACTTATTTCTTATTCATCACATCTAGATTTCCAAGTATATCCAATGTATTTCAGAAGTACATCCTTTAATTGGTATATTGATACGGGTTTTTTTAGAAAAAACTTTCTGGACTTCAGAATCCTCATTTTCCAAATCAAGTTTCTAAATTAAAAAATTAATTATATTCCTTGATGAAAGCCCCTAGATCTTTGTATGATGGGCTTATCCCATTTCATATTTCAAAATTATTATCCAAATGTATTTTGGATCTTTACCTATTCATAAAAATAGTTTCAAAATATGATTTAGATTTTGAAATATATATAGATGATGTTATTTTATGATCATCTAAAAATTATTCCTGAACTGAATTTTAAAAAATGTTTGAAAATGAATTGGAAATTATTTTAATGGGCGATGTGGAATAAATTTTTTTTAGATTTCAAAAGATATATTGAATTTATTTAAATCAAAGTAAATATAATAAATATATTTTTAGACATTTTTTTGGATAGAAATTAGATTACATACCCTGTTATGAGTTCTTCTTGTATGTTTGATCTTACTGAAGATGGGAAATTACTAGGTCAAACCAAATACAAAGGTGTGATTAGAGATTTTCTATGATTAATATTTAGCCGACCTGAAATTATATTTTTTTTGTGTTTTTTTTCTCATTTTCTTGAATATCCACATGGTTCAGTCAAAGTTTCTATAAAATGGAAATACAAATACCTCGTTTATACAACCAATTTTGTATTTTTTTTTATCTGAGAGGACAAGAATTTTACTTAGTTAGTTATTCAAATGTTGATTTTGTTGGTTTCATGTTAGACAGAGAAATCACCATCAGAGCATATCACCTTTTGGTAATGTATGTAGTATATTGTAATTGTTGGAAACAAAATTATATTGTGTTGTCTACCTCTTTAGATGAATAAATAGTTCTAGGTAGCTTCTATTCACAAAATTTGTTGATGAAGTACATGTTTATAGACTATGGATATCAATTTAAAGTTGTACCAATAGATTTTGATAATAAAATAGTAATAATTTTTTATAATTTTTTTTATCATGCTAGAACAAATCAAATAATTTTAAAACATTGTTTTTTAGAGATCATTTTTCACATAGTGATATAAATATTAAATACATTCTAACATAACATCTAATTGCCCATATTTTCACTCATCTATTGAATTATTAGAAAATTAACTATATCAAACATGAATTATGAAAGATTCATATTTTTTAAACATATTATTTTGGGATACACATTTAGAGTTTACCCACCATTGTAGTTTTTCCACAGTTTGAGTTTACCCACCATTGGAGTTCACACACCTTTGGAGTTGTACCCACCAATAGAGTTTTACCCAACTTATGAGGTTAATAAATGCTATATTTTTAATAATTGTTACAGTTTTACCCACAATTTGAATTTAACCTACCATTGGAGTCTACCCACCATTTGAGTTTTACCAACCATTGATGTTTTACTGACTGTTTGTGTTTACATGCCATTTTATTTACACAAAATTGGATTTTGAGACAACTTTTTATTTTCATTTAACTATTCATTTATTTAATTCCATTCAATTGTTATTTCTATTTTCATTTTACAAATCCATAAAATCCTATATGTTATATATTTTACATTTTTCTAATTTCAAAACTAACTCCATCATGCTTTAATTTTGAGCCTTATCAGGACCCTTTCTTTACCAACCATCATCCTTTCATTTCTTACACTTGAACATTATGAGTCAATTTTCAGAGTTATAGTACATAGACCCATTTTAGTTTCAGTAGATGTCTTGTGTCATTCATTTAATGAAAAAAAAAGATAAGTTGATCCTTCAAGTTTCTATTGATCCAATGATCCCAGACATTGCTTTGATAAATATGGTACCCTTAAAATTATTTCATTTTGATTGGTCAATATATAGAAAGTATTTGGTTCTTAATTCTCTACATGACTAGGTATGGGTAGAGTGATTTTATAGAAATCAAATTCCTTTCTATCCAAGGTTAGTGCACCAATTCAATTAATTCATCATGTATAGTTTCTACGAAGATGAAGACTATGTATAAAGAATAATAAATGGGAGAAAGATAGTTTTATCTATAATAAAATGGGAATGATTACTGAGAGTACCTCGGGAAAGACTTTCAAATTACAACCATGTATCTGTTGAAAATGAAAGTGATTCCTTTTTTCATCAAGATTCAATGGAAGAATTTACTTGTGATTAGATAGTAAGACGATTAGTTTCTACTGAGCATGATGGTTAATGTTTCTTACCTTCCATGTTTATAAAAAAAAATTATGTCCTAGGAACTATTATTTCACCTCAATAATGAATCAATATGTATAAAATTTATGTCTTCTAGTTAGAGTTGTGAATAACAATCCATGCAGATACCTAATTTTCACAGGATAGAGATTTGGAATCATTATTCCAGATCATATTCCTAAATTTATCAATTTTTAATTTTCTCTACACAGGAGGAAAAAGAATTGGTTGATGAAGCAGAAAAAAAATAGTAAAATTTTATGTTTTTTTCATTACAAAAGATATTTTCAAAAGAATGAAGAAAATTATGAACACCAAGAAGAAATGTTGGACTCATGATGTTGACAATATGTATGAGGATTTTAATCTGGTTGATCACCCATATAGATCGATGAATAATTTGTACCATGTCTGAGAGACTTTTTAGTTGGTTGAGTGTTTATATGAGGAAGAAGTGGAATGTGTTTGTTCTTTTGATAAGGAACATGTGGTTTCAGTAGATGGATGTAGTGAACCAAACCTACCCAAGAGTTCTCTATCAATTTTTTATAGAGATCATATCCCACCTAGATCTCTCCCCATATGAGAGCCTATTTTAAATGAAGTATGTGAGGACATGGAAAGAAAATTCTATGTTGTTTAATAGTTCAAAATTTCTTCTAATCCCACTGATGAAATGGATGTGGTGAGAATGGTGCTGAGTGTCATGACCCACCCTAGTACGTCTTGTGCCACGAAAACAAATTCCATCATAGAATTGAAAAGGTGTTAGTGACTAGCACCGAGTATGAATATCTCTAACATGGTAGGAATTTCCTATGTACCGATACACAAACACACAACTCAAAGCCCACAAAATTCTGAAATTTAACTATGAACTATGAAAAAATGAATGTATACAACTATATTATAACCATACTACCACAGGAAAGTAAAGTGCAGTAATGTAAACTAGTAGAGAATACAATCCCACCAAAAAGAAACTGTATGTGACCCACAAAGTCTAACATATATAAAAAAGTACTAGGACTGCTATCTGTAGCCTTAGTAATGCCTTAACTACCTTATCACACAATGTTTCCTTTGGTCATGGTATGCCTTTGACTCCCTCAAAAGGTAACTAATATGCACATGACATGACATGTATTGGAAAGGCATGTGAAGGGGTGAGTATTGGAATACTAATTAGGATACCCTAAAACCACAAAGAAATACAAAAAAGGAAAGTAAAATCAGCATTAGATATTATTTTTCTATATCACATATAACAATGGTATCAAAATATTATCAAACAAAAACTTGTAGCTTATAGGAAATTCACAACAACCACATACTAACACTAGGGATTCATTTCAAATATTTTAGGAATCACCGATCAAGGATAACACACCTCAGAGTACGATAGTACTGAATATATATATCTAAGAAGTACCATTCATTAAGAACTGTCATGAGAGAGATACACTAATATATTTGAAGAGATAGATATGAAGAAAAAAAGATGAAGAATAAATCAAAGGACATGGGAGTGACACCAAAAACTCAATATTGATTGAACTGTTTTGTAGAGGATCGATCCCTGGTGAAGTTGGTCACATCAACACCTAGGAATCTTCATAGGGCACGAAGAACTAATAGATGATCCCACACCGGGCATCTTAGGGAATTCCAATGACTCTATCCAAGAATTCCAACTGAAGGGATCATACTCGTATGAGTAGGAAACAATACCCACAAACCCTGAAGGATTAAATAATGTTAATGAACCCTTAAAAACATATCCATGGTACGGTGGAAAATAGATTCATTCAATGTATAAAGGTATACATGGTGAGTAATAGGGTCATACAATGTGTTCCTTGACCCCCAGGTACTACCTATGTACACTGTCATATGTCATTACAACTGTGTAATGTAGAATATGGGTATATGGTTTGTAACAAAGTCACTTGTCATGTCCTTCGAATCGATGTACATATGTGTACTCTGGTTGTGTGATGGTGCACAGTTTCAACCTATGTGTATCTTCCCATTTTCTAGTACATGTGGTAGTCCACATACTAGGTCCAAGACATGTCATTTTGTGGGGAACACATAGTGTAGGAAACTAGTGTACTCCATCTTGTTTTTTTATATCGAGAGATAACCAACGAGTTGATCCAATGGGCCTACTCATTATTTGACAAGGTCAAAAACCATGTTGAAATTTACTAACTCACTAAACCCTAGCAATCACTTAGTGGGGTACCCATTCTGTAGAACCCAGTGATGTATAATGTGTTCATTATGATTTTCCATTATCTTCCATTATTACTTCACACACCATAGTGTAGGATCGAAATAATTATGTAGATTCTCAATATACAAGAGGGGGTGAATTCTGTACTTTAAAAATTCCTTTGGAACCTTTAAAGTTGATTACAAAACTATGTTTTCCTTAGATAAGGAAAGTTCTAAGTTTAACAAAGTTAAACTAAAAAAATTCACAACACCTCTAACACCAATTGAAAACTTGGAATAAGGAATGAATTTATAAACTTCATGTTCTATGAACTTGCTTAAAACCGGAAAGAGATTACGAAAGTAGGTTCCAGAAATATGGATCTGGAAATTGAAACTTAACTAAAGATTACAATATGAGATTCTATCTTAAAGCGTATAGAATATAAATGGAATAGAGTACAAGTAAGGAAGTATAAAAAAGTTGTACTTTCTATACAATACAATATGCAGAGGAAAAAAAAGGTAGTAAAACTACATGTAACAAGATATAAGTCTTTTAACACAAAGAGAAGGGTATCCAACAACCTTGGATAAAGGTCCCTTGATTTATACTTTCAAGCAAGTCTGTCTTACCCACACCAGGGTAAGCCCTCGATACGATGATCAGAATCTCTGTCTTGCTATCCCTGCAATCCCTCAACATCAAGGTAGTTGGAAACCTTTGTCTTCCTGAGCAATGAAGCCCTCAAACTTCAAGGTAGTCGACACCTCCGTCTTCCTATCCCCGGAAGTCCTCTAATGTAATCACCATCATTCGGAGTCACACGAAGCTTTGAGATTTAATAAGATCCTCTATCTCTCTATAAATCACTTCAAGCATGTAATCACATGAGTCAAAGATTAGTCTCGAGCTCTTTTAAATGAGCTCCTATTTATAGGCTCGGTCGACCTCCTTTCCAACGATCATATCTTCCTTAAAAATCGGAGGGACATGTACACATGTCACTTAACCAACGGTTAGTTTATAACGGAATAGAAGACATCGTTTTTATAACAAAACAAGTTTAAAAGAATGTACGACATCATTTTAAGTCTAAATCAAAAGTTCGGAGTGAAATTTCGGAGTGTAAGAAAAAATATTAAAGAGTAGACAAATTATAAAAGTGTAAGAAAAATGAATGTTCGGAGTCTAACCAAAAATAATATTCGGATTCTAAATAAATTCGGAGTGTATAAAGCAAAGATGACCAGATTCTGTTTAATAGGTGAATTCGGAATGAGAATTCGGAATGAGAATTTGTCATCAGAATTCGTAATGAGAATTCGTAATTATGATTCGTCATTAGATTTCAATGTCAAACTTCATGAGAGTTTGTATCCAAAATTCGGAGTAGAACTTTTATCAGATATTGTATCCAGAATTCGGAGTAGAACTTTATCAGAGTTCATATCCAGAATTCAAAGTAGAACTTTATCAAAGTTCGTATCCATAATTCGATGTAGAACTTTATCAGAGTTCGTATCCAGAATTCGAAGCCTAAAACAGAATGCTTCATATCAAAGTTTCAAACGATTCCGAGAATATAGAAATGAATCCAATTGTTATACTTAAGGTAAATATGGATATAGATAATGAAAATATGATAAGGATAATTTTCTTTATAAAAGCGATTTTCCTTATAAAAGCTATTTTCCTTATAAAAGTGATTTTCCATATAAAATCAATTTTCCTTATAAAATAAATTTCCCTTATAAAAGAAATTTTCCTTATAAAAGCGATTTTCCTTAAAAATAAGGTGTTTGTGATTTTCAAAACAAGAAGGAATGGAAAAGTCATAAGGAAAACCTTATTGACTCAACAATCTCCCCCTTTTTGGAAAGTACAAACATCCTTACAAAAAAAGAAAGACTACGTAGAAAGAATGAAAAAAATGAAAACATTAAATCTTATCTCCCTTTGCTTATGGATGTGGATGAATACGAATAACTCCCCATTAGGCTTTTAAACTCTAAGGATCGTATTCTAGATTTCTAGAATGGTATTCCATTAAGAATAAGCATGTCTTCTTTAATGAAAAACTTCCCCTTTGTTAAGGTTCTTTTTCCTTTTTTATTAGGATTTTTTTCCTTCTCCCCCTTTGTTATTTTCAAAAAGAATTTTAAGGAATGGAAAATATAACAAAGTACCTGAAAAAATTAGTAACAACAAAAAAAGAGAGGAGCAAGAAAAATTATCATTAAGTTTTAAAGTTCAAAAACAAGGAATCTAAGATACAACCAAAGATCGGATTTGTCTATTTTAGATCTTTTTCCTTCGCCATGAGAGCTTTGAGAATAGTCTTTATCTTCTTCAAGTCTTTATGATCTTCCTCGTCTTGCTTCTCTAACAAAAATATTCTTTCACTTTGAGCTTAAATCTTTTCTTCCTGGGCTTGAAGCTTTTTTTCCTGAGATTTTAAAACATGTTCTTGTTTTAACAACTTTTCTTCAATCTCAATCCGATAATCCCTTTCATTTCTCCAGTTTTGAGCAACAGAATTCAGCTTCCCATTCAGATCTCTGTCTTCTTGAATCCGGGAATTCATCTCAGCTGTCAAATTTTCTTCAAAGAAAGAAGTAAGTTCATTTAGCTTCATGTCTTCTATCTCAAAAGCATCCTTAACATTATCTTGGAATTCATCAAAGATCCTCATCTCTTCCACAGTTTTCCTCGACCAACTAGTAATTCTCTTGCTAGAAATTTTGTGGGCTTCATAGCTGAGAAAAAAAGTTTTGAACTGAGCCTCTATCTCAACACATTTGTCAATAACCATGGATACGGAGTCTGTTTTCTGATTCAAAGTATGTTAGAGCATCTGGAATCTTGAATCAATACTCGAGAAAGTCGGAATAGAACCCACCAACTTCTTTAATGATTGAACAAAAAAGTCAGGCCCCAACGAAGATGACTCTGAATCTGAGACTTTTCTTAGAGAATTTTCTTATTCAAATTCCTCATAATTCTTCTTATAAGAATCACCAAATTCCCTTCTCTTTACAACCACTGAGCTCGGGGTATCGACAACAAGTTGCTTTCCCTTGTCCTTTTTTCGGAATGGATTGTTGTTCTGGAGTTTTCTGATCACTACCAGACACTTGAACAATATTTTCTTCATCATCAATATCTTTTTGAGCACCCTCTTCTATATTCTCTATTTGAGAAATATCATGTAGAAGATGTTCTTCCTTTGCATGATAAGATACTTATTGTTCTCCTTTCTCCTCATCCTTTCCTGGAGTGACTAACTTAGAGGACTCAACTTCTGAAGTTCAGAGAGACAAATGTTCTGAAGGTGTCTACTTATAATCATCTACTTTCTTCAATAAATCTATGGTTTCACCACTACCTTCAACAACTGCTTCTTCCTCAACATTCTTAGCTACTTCCTCTTTCGGAGTGACATAGTTTCTTCCTGGAGTTTTAGGAAGATATTCCACAGAAAATGATCTCGGAACTAGAATGTTTTCACATGCCATCTCATTAAACTTTAATAAAGTCTGAACCACCTCAGCTTCAGACATCTTTTTCTTCAGTTTCTTTTCTTTCACTTGTTTTTCTAACTCATCCGCTGTTTTTTCCTTCAAGGCCTTAGCCTCTGCAGGGTCCAAGCCAAACTGAGGCTCCCCTTGCACTCTCTTCTCTTTGATTTCCCTCCACTTAGCAACTACCTCATCAGGGTAAGCTTTCTTTTTCATCGGTTTTGGAGATGCGGAATGAACTTCCTTATATTTGGGATTCCCTGCTTCAACTTCAACTTATTTCATCTTTCTCTTCTTCAATGGCTTAGAAGATTCAGGTTCACCAACTTTCGGAACCGCTTCTTCTTGAACTGGTATATCAAAGAACTCACCAGTCTTTTTGTCGAAGGAAACATCTATACTTTTGAGGGTTCTATCACTCACCAACATAATTTTGCAAACTCTTGGCTTAGACTTGCAAGCCTCCTTGAAAGACTCAAGGCACCGAACTATTAACTTTGAGAAGATTGCTGTATACATTACGATCTGAGCTCTCAGATTCCCTTTATTAACATTCTCAGTGGTAATAAGAATGTGTTTCATCATATTAAACTTCCTTATATTTATCAGAAAATATAGAATATAGATCTCTCTCTTCTTCAAACTGTCTTTGTCACCCTTTCTCGGTATGATAAAGCCTTGTACCCATAATTCACGAATCCGAAAATTCGTTTATAGACTAGCAATCTTCGGAGCCTTTTCATCTGATAGTCTGAGAGTCTCCAAATCCTTTTCCTTGTTGAAACTTCCTTTTGAATCCGGAAAAACATGAGAGATGAAATCGGCTTCTCCTTCATAGATCAGCCCTACCAAGATAGCTGCCTTGACATAAGAAAGCTTATAAGTCATTCCATAAGAATTAAATGAAAATATCTCCCTATCATTTTCCTTAAAGAAGGAAACTCTCTCATAGAACTCAAAAAGCAATTCCGAAAATACTTCATCTTGATTCCCAGGTATAGACACAACAACATCTTCCCATCTGTTAAGATTTATGTTATTGGATATAAGAGAATCATATTTGTTGAAGAAATCAAGATGAACCAACCTTTCTCTATATAATAACCACTTGGAAATCGGCTTAGAGGAAGACATGTCTTGAGAAGCTGCTTCCACATACATTCGGATCTGAAGACTTATGAGAAGATTGGAATGGAGATTGCTGAAGATCGGAACAGCCTTAAAATAAGGAGGTAGAGCTTCGGGACGCTGGAGCATGAAAAACCGATGTGGGATAACCATTTGGGGTCCCCTTTATATAGGAAACGATATAACAGTTCATCTTCCTCGGTTGATCGAATGGTTGTAAAAAGCTAAGATCAGATCTGACGGTTGAAAACCAATTCTCAAGAAAACATGATTCCGATCTTTTGAGGGTTTTATTAAAAAAAATATTTAAGAAAACTATAATCCGAAAACAAAATATAATAAAGTACCAGCTAATAAAATATTATTATGAAAACATGAGTAAGGAAATCATAACTTTCGTATTAGCTTAGGAGGATTATTCGTAATGGGTAACATTCTTCTAAAAAAAATTGACTACGAAAAATCTTTATTACGAAAAAACATAGTTCACAAAATTCTCTATGAAAAACTCAACAAAGAAAATGAAAATTCATTACAAGATTTTTATCATGAAAATTTCCTTACAAATGTTTGAATACAAAAAAGCTCATTTTGAAAGTCTCGGTATGAAAATCTCGTTATGGAAATAATAGTACGAAATTTTCCATTCCAGAAGTTTTCAATACAAAAATTCCCATTCCAGAAGTTTTCTATATGAAAATATCCATGCTGGAAAATTTCAGTTCAGGAAATTCCCATTCCGAAAATGTTAGATCCGAAAAGATTGAAAAACTAACTTTGAAAAATTTAGTAACTCTAACAATCAAATGTACTCCCCCTATGAAAAAGAGTTTATTACTGTTAGGAGAATTTTTCAACAAAAAGTTAACTAAGAATTATTACCTAATGGTTATCATTCCTAAATTTTGTTTAATATATTCAAATCTATCAGAGGGTAATGATTTTGTGAAAATATCAGCATGTTGATCTTGCGTTCCGATAAACTAAAGAATAATATCTCCTTTTAGTGTGTGATCCCTAAGAAAGTGATGCCTAATATCTATGTGTTTTGCATGAGAGTGAAGTGCAGGGTTCTTACTTAGGGAAATAGAACTTGTGTTATCACACAAAATTTGAGTTTTAGTAAAACTCAAGCCATAGTCTGTGAGTGTGTGTTGCATCCACAACACTTGAGAACAACAACTTCCAGCTGCTACATATTCGGCTTCAGTAGTGGAAAGTGCTACAGAATGTTTCTTCTTTCAAGACCAAGAAACTAGTGAATCTACTAATAAATGACAAGTTCCGGATGTACTTTTTCTATCCATTATACATCCACCAAATTCAACATCAGAAAAGCTTTTTAGAACAAAATCATTTCCAAAAGTATAAAATAATCATATATCCATGGTTCCCCAAAGGTAGCGAAAAAATCTTTTTACTGCCTTTAAGTGAGATTCCTTATGATTGGATTAATATCTTTCACATAAGCATACTAAGAACATTAAGTCTGGTCGACTAGCTGTTAAGAAAAGTAAACTTCCTATCATACCTCTAAAAGATGTTTGATCTACTGGTTTCCCAGCTTCATCAAGATCTAAAGAGTTTGAGGTACCAATGTGAGTACTTATACTCTTAGTGTTGTCATAACCATACATTTTGAGAAGATCTTTAATATACTTATGTTGAGATATGTAGGTTCCTTCTGGTTTTTGAGAAATTTGAAAACCAAGGAAAAAAGTTAACTCATCCATCATACTCATTTCAAACTCAAATTTCATTAGACTTGCAAAAGTGTCGGTTAAAGATTGCTGAGTTGAACCAAATATGATGTCATCAACATAAATTTGAACAATCAAAACATTTTTCTTATCTTTCTTTATAAAAAGGGTTGGATCTGCATTTCCCTTAACATAGTTATTTTGAAGAAAAAATCCAGTGAGTCTATCATACCATGCTCGTGGGGCTTGTTTAAGACCATAAAGAGATCTGGTAAGTCTAAAAACATGATCAAGATGGTTTTTATCTTTAAATCCAGGAGGTTATTCAACAAAAACTTCATCTTGGACATAACCGTTAAGAAAAGAACATTTTACATCCTTTTGAAAAATTTTAAAATTAAATAATGTTGCAAAGGCAAGTAGAATACGGATAGATTCAAGTCTAGCTACTGGAACATAGGTTTATTCATATTCAATTCCCTCTTGCTGATTATTGCCTTTAGCAATAAGTCTAGCTTTATTTCTTACTATGACTCCATTTTCATCACATTTTTTCCTAAAGTCCCACTTTACTCCAATAACATAAGTTTCTTTAGGTCTTTCAACCAAGACCCAGACTTTTTTCCTTTCAAATTCATTTAGTTCATCTTGCATAGCTTTGATCCAATCATCATCACCTAAAGCTTCATTAGTGCATTTTGGTTCTAACTGGGAAAGAAATGTTAGATGTTATACTTCATTTCTTAATGAACTTCTAGTTCTTACATGTTGATTTACATCACCAATGATACTATCACTGGGATGATTCTTAAGAAAAACCTGATTTGGGTTTTGAAAATCTTGTTCATCAACATAGGGTAGAAATTCTTCTGGGGTAAATGTTTCAAAAGTATCTTCTTGAACATTATCTTTATCAGAAGGTTCTTCTATCAAAGGTTGAAAATTAGTTTTTGAAAACACATCTGAGGATGAGGATAGGGATGGTTTTAAAACAAAAGGATCAGACTCATCAAATTTTACATGCACTGTTTCTTCAACAGTACTAGTATTTTTATTAAAAACTCTATAAGCCTTAGAAGTTGTGGAATAACCTAAGAAAATTCCTTCATTAGATTTTGGTGCGAATTTATTTAGGTTATCTTTAGTATTAAAAATGAATACTTTGCAACCAAAAACCATGAAGTAGGATAGTCTTGATTTTCTACCATTCCATAACTCATAAGGTGTTTTATTAAGAAAAGGTCTAATCAAAACTCAATTTATAGTATAATAAGCAGTACTTACAGCTTCAGCACAGAAATTTCTAGCTATAAAATATTCACTAAACATGGTTCTAGTTATCTCTTGAATAATTCTATTTTATTATTTCAACTACCCTATTCTGTTGAGGAGTTCTAGGTGCTGAAAAATTGTGAGTAATACCTTTTCTACTACAAAAGTATAAAAATAAGAATTTTTATATTCTCCTCCATGATCACTATGAACAGTTTTCAATGGAAGGTTTTTCTCATTTTTAACTTGAGCTCTAAAACTTTTGAAATAAGAAAAAACTTCAGACTTCTTTTCTAGAAAATAGACCCAAGTAAATCTAGTGTAATCATCAACTAGAACAAACACATAGTATTTGGCTCCAATACTTCCAGTTTGTGTTGGACCAAAAAGATCCATTGCACTAACTGTAATGCATCAGTTGTTGAGACTTCACCGATTTATTTAAAACTAGATTTATGTTTCCTGCCATATTGACAAGGATCACAAACTTTAGAAGAATCAAACCTTAGCTCCGGTAGATCCTTAACTAGTTTCTTCCTAGAAAGTTTGCATAAGTTTCTAAAGTTACAGTGACTTAGTCTTCTATGCCATAACCAGGAATGATCTTCCATTTCACTTGGGCAAGGTAAATCTTGGCTCCTAAGGTCTTCTAAATTTAATGTGTAAACATTCTTTTTCCAATTGGCTGAGAGAATAAATTCTTCCTTGGAATTGTGAACTAAGCACTTATCATTCCTAAAATTCACAAGATATCCTTCATCACATAACTGAATTATGCTAATGAGGTTGTGTTTAAGACCATTAACAAAAAGAACATTTGAAATCAAGGTTTTACGAAGAAGAACAATGTTACCTATACCAACAATTTCTCCCTTAGCATTGTCTCTGAAAGTTACCTTTCCTCCATTCGTTTTGATAATCTTTTTAAAATAGCTTTTGTTACCAGTCATGTGCTGCGAACATCCACTATCCATGTACCATGTGTTTCTGTTGGTACTCACTTTATTTTCCTAAAATCAAGAAGAGAATTATACTTTAGGAATCCAAGCTTGTTTGGATCCGAGATTTCCAAACAAAAAAATTTTAGGAACCCACATCTTCTTTGAGAAATAAGCTTTATGAAATCCTAGAGATTGGGTTTTGTTTAAGGAACAATTCTTTTCCCAGTTACCACGACATTGACACTTAGTACAAAATGGGGTACTTTGAGGAACAAAATAATTGTTACTAAAAATTGGTTTGGCATGGGTGTAACCAAATCCGGATTTATTTCTTAAAGGTCGTATTTGGGAATACATTTTATCAAATTGTTCTTTATCGTGGGTAAATTTTGATAAACACTTCTTTAAGGAAAAAATTTCAGACTTGAGTTTTATAACCAGGTTTTTATCTTCAAAATAATTAGATTTATAACTACAGCTAGACTTGAAAATATTTTTCTTAGAAATTACTTTTTCTAACTCTTTAGAAAGTTTGTTCTTCTCAGAAATTACTTCCTCAATATTTTTTGAAATACTTTCAAAATAAGCATTTTTCTTATCAAGATCTTTAGAAAGATCTGATATTTATTTCGTAATAATAGAATTCCTAGAGTTTTCCTTATCAAGTTTCTTATTGAGTTTAGTGTTCTCAATCTCAAGAAGTTTAGCAAACCTAGAAACTTCTTCATAGGTAGGTAAAATATTTTCTTCATCAAAAGAGGATTCTTCATCAGAAGAGTTATAATACTTACTATCATTAGAATTTAAAGATACATTGGTCAATGATTCAGAATTTCGTACCTTATCCATAAATCAATGATTTTAAATAGGTATTCTGGCTATAAGACCAAGATTCTTCTGTCCTGAAGATTCATAATCAGAAGATTTATCTAAAGAGTCACCACCACTGGCACTCCAGGTATCACTAGCTTTCAGAACCTTTTTAGCTTTGGATTTATAATACTTCTTTCTGTTCCTTTCTAAATGCATTTTTTCCCTTTCTTTCTTTTTGAGTAGAGGACAATATGGTCTAATATGTCCAGCTCTCTTGCATTCATAACACGTGACTTCTTCATCTTTCCTATCTTTCCATTCCTTTTTCTTATACTTGGATTGGAAACTTCTTTGGCCAGCTATCTTTTTCATCCTTCAAGCAAGATTTGCTAACTCATCTTCTAAGACATCACCCTCAATAGATTCTGATTGGATAATAACTTTCTTAGACTTGAATCTGGTTACTCTCTCAGGAGTCTTAGCTTTCATATGATTTGATGTTGTTGTAAAAGAAACAGTACCATTCCCATTCTTCTTTTTGATGTTGTCAGCATCTCTCTTCATTCTGGTTTTATGTTGGAGAAGAGTTCTGAATAACTCATCACGATAATTTTGAGTGACCTTCATGTTCTCATCTATAGCAGTTCTTTTGGATTGCCACTCATTGGGAATAATATCAATTATCTTATCCACAAGTGCTTCATCATCTAAACCTTTTTCTCCCATAGACTTTAAGCTATTGACCATAGTCATAAATCTCTGTTGAACTTTACAGATTGGTTCACCGTAAGTAAAATTGAAGCCATGGTATTCAGCTTTAAGAATAGCTCTCCTAGTCTCAATCACTTTAGAAGTTCCAAAGTGTGTAACCTCTAACTTCTTCCAGATACAATTAGCTGCTTCACAAGAAGAAATTTGGCTATATATATTTCTAGTCATTGAACAAAGTAAGGTATTGCGTACCTTATAATTGAGTTGATACTCTTGATTTTCCTGGTTAGTGAATTTTCTAACTTCCTTATCAATAATTTTATAATCTCTGATAAGCATAACAAAGTCGTCTACTCCAGTATTGATAACAAAAGTCTTCATTCGATCTCTCCAGTACTCATAATCATTACCATCAAAAATTGGTGGTCTTGTAGGATTTAGATTATCAATGGAACCAACATTAACTCCTGCCATACTTAAAATAACATCTGGCACACAAACTTGTTAGTATAAAAAGTTCGTAATCACAATGTTCAGAATGAAACTGTTCGGAATGACAAAGTTTGGAATGAAAAAGTTCAGAATGACAAAGAACTTTCTAAGCAAGTATGAAGAATAAAGTAAAATGAACAATAAAAACATAAACGTGAGTATAAGTATTTCAGAGACCTCCTCTAATACCAATTGTAGGATCGAAATAATGATGTAGATTCTCAATATACAAGAGGGGGTAAATTGTATACTTTAAAAATTCCTTTGGAACCTTTAAAGTTGATTACGAAACTATGTTTTCCTTAGATAAGGAAAGTTCTAAGTTTAACAAAGTTAAACTAAGAAAATTCACAACACCTCTAACACCAATTGAAAACATGGAATAAGGAATGAAGTTATAAAATTCTAGTTCTATGTACTTGCTTAAAACTGGAAAGAGATTCCGAAAGTAGGTTCCGGAAATATGGATCCGGAAATTGAAACTTAACTAAAGATTACAATATGAGATTCTATCTTAAAGCGTATAGAATCTAAATGGAACAGAGTACAAGGAAGTATAAGAAAGTTATACTTTCCTTACAATACAATATATAGTGGAAACAAATAGGTATTAGAACTACAAGTAACAAGATATAAGTCTTTTAACCCAAAGAGAAGGGTATCCAACAACCTTGGATAAAGGTCCCTTGATTTATACTTTCAAGAAAGTCTGTCTTACCCACACCAGGGTAAGTCGTCGATACGAAGATCAGAATCTCTGTCTTGTTATCCCAGTAAACCCTCAACTTCAAGGTAGTTGGCAACCTCTGTCTTCCTCAGCAATGAAGCCCTCGAACTTCAAGGTAGTCGGCACCTCCGTCTTCCTATCCCCATAAGTCCTCGAATGTAATCACCATCATTTGGAGTCGCACGAAGATTTGAGAGTTAATAAGAGCCTCTCTCTCTCTATAAATCACTTCAATCATGTAATAACATGAGTCAAAGATCAGTCTTGATCTCTTTCAAATGATCTCCTATTTATAGGATCCATCGACCTCCTTTCCAACGGTCATATCTTCCTTAAAAATCGGAGGGACTTGTACACATGTCACTTAACCAATGGTTAGTTTATAATGGAATAGACGACATCATTTTTATAACAAAACAAGTGTAACAGAATGTACGACATCGTTTTAAGTCTGACTCAAAAGTTCGGAGTGAAAGTTTGGAGTGTAAGAAAACAAATATTAAAGAGTAGACAAATTATAAAAGTGTAATCAAAATGAAAGTTCGGAGTCTAACCAAAAATAATATTTGGAGTCTAAATAAATTCGGAGTGTATAAAGAAAAGATGATCAGATTCTGTTTAATAGGTGAATTCGGAATGAGAATTCAGAATGAGAATTCGTCATCAGAATTCGTAATGATAATTCATAATCAGGATTCGTCATTAGATTTCGATGTCGAACTTCATGAGAGTTCATATCCAGAATTCGGAGTAGAACTTTTATCAGAGTTCGTATCCAGAATTCGGAGTAGAAATTTATCAGAGTTCGTATCTAGAATTCGGAGTAGAACTTTATCAAGGTTCGTATCCAGAATTTGGATCCTAAAACATAATGCTTTATATCAAAGTTTCAAACGATTTTGAGAATATAGAAATGAATCTGATTCTTATACTTAAGGTATATATGGATATAGATAATGAAAATATGATACGGATAATTTTCCTTAAAAAAGAGATTTTCCTTATAAAAGCTATTTTCTTTATAAAAGCGATTTTACTTATAAAAGCAATTTTCCTTATAAAAGCAATTTTCCTTATAAAATCAATTTTCCTTATAAAAGAGATTTTCTTAAAGATAAGGTGTTTTTGATTTTCAAAACAAGAAGTAATGTAAAAGTCATAAGGAAAACCTTATTGACTCAACACATAGTCGGTATCCTGGTTCCCATTTTGGTGATCTGTTTATCTCCAAACATCTGTTTGAGAATCACATCATCATTCCCACAAATAATTGAGGTGTTTCGAGTCTTCAATAATCTTTAAGATCCAATTACGTTCATCTGTATGTCATCATCGTTTTCACTCCTATGAAAGGCCACCATGATGTTAGATCTTCAATAAAAGATTGTTCCACAAATAGAAAATGGTGAAGAGATTAATCATTCATAACCCATCAAAGAATGATGATCATATAGAAGATGAGGGAGAAGAATATTAATAAAGAAAAAACATGAGGAACTAACCTAAAAAGTTGTTCTTTCTTTCCTTGATCTGTTATTCGTAATAATGATCAACAAATCAAACCCAAAATCAACCCCATAATTCCCATAAATAAACATGTACCTCAAGAATGATTGAATTGCGAATCGACCTCTATGATTGTTTACTTGTGTTCCTCATTAAATCCAAGAACGCGGAAAGAAAAATCAAAACAACATATCCTACATGGTAATTGCATCATTCATTGTTGAAGGATGATTGATGTTGGCGATCTATCAAGATTGATCTATGGTCCTGGTCTGGTCATTTCCCGTAGAGAGAATTATCAAGGGATTCTCTTTAGATCCCCTAGGGATCCTTAAGGGTTATGTGTCTAATCCTAGGTCCATGCCTTGATGTTTATTTAAAATAAAATACATTTCTGCATCAACATAACATTAAAAAAATATGGAATTTATATTATTCATTAGAATGTCAAAAAACTACTTATCACAGCCGACCAGAGCCGATTGATTATAGGACTCACCTATGGTAAAGCTACTGCTATAAAAGCAATAATGACATCATAATTCAGATATGTAAACATATTTATAAGTTATTCAACTTTTATAGGAAAACAACACACACATACTAATTAGCATATTAATATTATTCGAATTCTTATTCTCGGAACATCAGGACTCATAATCACATTCCAACTCAGTTCCTGGTCACGAATTAATCCAATATTATATTTAAAATTAATAATGACAAACCCCAAGATATTACATTCTCTCTACCAAGGGGATTTAAATCTGCAAAAAGTTAAAAAATGATACTAAAAATGATGAGCGTACTAAGAAAATGTCCGAGTCTCCCACTACCACGTGGTTTCTTGAAAAGTCATGTGAATCCACCAAACACACAAAAAAGGAACAGGTTTTCATAGAAGTATTTTATCCAATCAATCTTTGATCTCTACTATGTAATCCAAAAAAGTCACTACATCCACAATTTCCAGCTTTCCATAGTAGATGATGTGAAATGGGAAATGCACTTACATCATTAACTATGACATGTGGACCATGTGATGTACCCAGTCTAACTACAGGGGTAGAGAAAATATGTACTACACCTAGCCAACTGTACACAGTATCGTAAAATACCATATAATCTATGGAGATAACATTCTACCCCATTAAAAACTATGTAATATCCATCGAGGTGAGACCCAAAAGAATACATGGTCTCCTTATTCAAACCCCAAAGGCATTCATATCTTGTTATCATAAGACTTTGAATTGCTCTGTGCAGTCATAATACACTATTGGAAGATCTAAACCTTTTGTTTAGTAGTTTGTACTGACTCTAATCCCATGAGTGCTGACTCTCCAAGGTTAGTATATCAAATTTTTGACCAGAAGGGTAAGCCTTTCAACTCCATGAATGGTTCCATATAAATTTTGGAATGGTAGATGATATTGTATGTGATCTCAAACTGTGGTAGATGATCATCCCAAATATGGTCAAAGTCCATCACGCAAGCTCACAACAATGTCCTTCCGAGCCTGAATCGTCTTCCCTGTTCGTTTATTCATCTATGCATAAAACAATGTACAAAAGAGTAATCGGGTTCCAAAGTCCACCTAAAATGACTTCCATAACCTGGATTTAAAACATACATCACGATTTGAAACATTAGTCGAGGTAACTCCATGGAGTCGAACTATCTTTCGAATGTTGATGTTTTCGAATCTCTCTACTGAACTATTCTATCGGGTAGCTATGAAGTGAGCTGAATTGTGATGTAAGTAAACGATCACCTATATGACATCATGTACCTAGGACATATTTGGTAAACCCATCACAATTTCTATCTATATCCCATATAACATCCATTCTGGAACTTCAAGGGGATGATATAAATCCACTGGAACATGGTCTTCAACCTTCCTTTCAAAATAAGTAATTCATCTAGAAATGATGTCTGCCAATTATTTTTTCATTCCTAACTTTCAAAACTGACTTCAGAGGTATTTGTACATTTTTATACACTATGATGTACCAACAATGGGTGTTTATTAAACTCCCTCATAACCAACTCCTTCATTTCCTCTGGAACTATCTTACGTCCTCGAAAACGAATGGCGTTCTCCCCTATATTAGAATATCCATCGGAAGGTTTCCTTATAGATATATCATTATATAGACTGTCACAGTCAATATCCCCATGTTGTTCCTTTTTTCTCCCTATATAAGTTTATTGGTAACATCCATCAACAAGATGTAAACTGATCCATCTAAATCCACAAAGGATAACTATAATAAGGCCAACTTCTTTAATGCCTCTTTCAGAAACGTCTATCTATATCTACTGTTTAGGGTATTTGACACCATGTTCCCCTTCCTAGTAGTATAGAAAATATCAATGTAATTTCATTGGAATAACTATATTGATTTCCTCTATATCATGTTCAAATCATTCTGGGAGAATATATACTTGAGACTCTTGTGATCAGAGTAGACAATAAACCACCCTCCCATCAGTAGTTCCTCAACACCATCAATGTGAAGACTACCACTGAATGATGAAGATTGGGGTACCCATAGTTCTTCTCATGTGTTATAAACTAGCAGAAAATATAGGAAATAACCACTTTCCTCCACATCAATAAACTACCACTCCCATTCCCTGATGCCTCAAAAAACACTGTATACTCGACACCCTCTTTTGACAATATGAAAATCGAATCACTCTCCAAACACTTCCTTAATTACTGAAAAAAATTTAGAACTTGTATATCCACACTAAAGGTTTCCCCATTAACGTAAAAGCATTAATAGGTGTTGATAAGATAGATAAATTATATATAAATATTCGATAATATCTTGCTATCATGAGGAAGCTCCACACCTCCATCAAGTTGTTTCAAGGCTCCCAGGATAAGACTTCCTCGACCTTCACTGTGTCCATGGCCCCTCCATCTGTCGAGATAACATGGCCCAAAATGTGGACCACATACATAAAGAACTAAGACATTGAGATTTTTTCATAATGATGGTGCACTCAGAGTACATATAAAACCATACTTATGTCTCTTATGTTCTCCTCCTAAAACATTGAGTATATAACGTTATCATCGATTATGGCTAACTGGAACCAGTCTGTGTAAGGCTGATGGATCCATCTATGTGTCCCATGAACACTATTGGGAATTCGGCACGCCAAAGGGAATCACCATGTACTCATATTGACTATAATATAATCGGTATGATGTCTTCTGATATATCCTCATCTCATACTCAAAAATGGTGATAACCTGATCGAAGTTCATATTTCGAAAACTATATTTCCCCTCTCAAAAGATCAAAGAGGTCATTAATCCTTGGTAGTGGATATGTGTTCATCATAGTCACCAGGTTCAAGTTCAAGTAGTCTACACACAACCTCAATATCCCATATATATTTTCAGAAAAAAAAATCTTGGGACCCCTAAGATGAAAAATTAGGTCTCATGATCCCCATATTATGAAAATCGTCTACCTCCACTTTCATCTTGGGAATCTCTATGGGGGTCGTCCAATATGCTGATACAGATATCGGTGTTGTTTTATGGTGTAAATCAATGCAAGAAGTTTATCTCCCATTAGGAATGTAATCCTAGAACATATATACAAAATATTTCCTCATACTCTTCCACCACCACTGTAATCTAGAAGATCATAACATATACAACACTGACAGATAGTCTAGCCAACTGATGAGTAATCAGCTGCACCCTGCTACGCATTAGTATGTCATGATCCACTTGGTTTTCCTTTTTATTAAAAAATAAAACCTCATTCCAACCTGGTAGACACACAACACCATTCCCTTAAAATTATCAATTTGGTCATGGGATGTGGATAACCAATCCATACTAAGAATGATATCATAAGGCCTCAACTATTCCACGAAGAGGTTACTACCAAAAATGTCACCTCCAAGGGTCATGTCACACTGTCGATAAAAATGGTTGATCAATAAGTGTTCTCAAGTAGGTTTTTCCAAGAATAAGGTTCAAGTCAATGGATGAACCAAAATATCTTGGTCTCAAACAAGATACGTGATAAAAATGTAATTTTTATCACATTTAACTATTAGTACTACAACTAAAGTAATAAATTCATAGACCGTACCTTGAATCATACCTAGAGCCCCCATATCATTTCCATTGATTGCATGGAACTTTCCACCCTGTCCTCCAGCTTCATGAGAATATAGTGGACATGTTGGGGTGGTGGGGGTAACATGTCAAAATGTCTGCTACATCTTGTTGATCTCCCAGATCCTCTACCGCATCCACCACCCTACAGATATAATTGCTCCTGAAGATGTCTCTACTTTGGTTGTCAATCTATTTTCTCCCTGCCAGCCAGATGGTGGGTTGGAAAATATCTAGTGACATGTCCCATAACATCACTTTAATAACACCTCTTCGACATAGGAAAATTTGACCGACCCTATGAGAGCTAAACAACATATCCTCTATCCTGGGACATCCTCCTAAAACATCTCCCAGATCTAGGTCCCTATAATTAAAGTTGTCTCCCTTCCACCAAAGTCTTTGTTCTTTTACATCCACTACAGAATATCACTAGATGTATATGCTCATCCATGAAGCTTTCAACCACCAAATCTTGTTCAGACACCCCAATATAAGTGGGAACACATAGAGGAATAAAAGTGGCTCAAATGTCTCTACGGATACATCACATTAAGGTCTGAGCCTTGATGTAGTAAAATCTAAAAAAATCCATCGAGTACCTTACAAGGTTGGTGAACCACAATGAATAACCAGCCACTTTCAGGATTCACTTTTGAAGATGAAAATGATATTTTATAAACACATCTCTCACCATAACTGATGATAAATCATCTTTAATGAGGCCCTTGAACTCTATGCATGAAAGAGTCTCCTCATCGTGAGTTTGTATTACCAAACTCTACCATCATCCTACAAATAAATGTAGAAGGTTCACTTCCAAGACCACTGTCTGATCCGCTGGTGTCCCGACAGATTATAAGCTCGGGTCACGACATCAATCCTATTCTTATCCACATGTGGGTAAGACTCACCTTGAAACCTAAGGGGTATATTTTTATGAAACATGTGAAATTTGTTCATCCTATGGTCCTTATATTCTACTACTACAGGTACCATGTGCTACTCCATGGGTGGTTGTATATTTTTTGCACCACATATAAGTGACATATGAGGGACTGACCCCTGTATTGAAGCCCTGCCATTGAAGGGATCATATTCAGGATCAAAATACTAAATCGAAGATTTTATGCATCTCAGGGTTATATTTTACCAAAACAATATGTAATGCAACCAATGAGTATATCTAGAGAGAAAACACAATAAGGACATTTAAATAAAAATACATTCCTATAGGATTCATGTACCATTATTTTCCTTACAACAAGTGATCTCTTGAACCAAGTCAAACATAAAGTTATTGGTGTCTTGGTGAATGGATATGTCATCTTCCCACAACAACACTAATGTCTCGGTGCCAAAATACGATCTTTAAAAACATAACATTGCTTCCCTGGACCAATCTCATAGAATAACGGTCCTAATTTATATCCAACCACCTCTAATACCACTCTATCATATCCAGTTTCTTTTAGGGCCCATGTTGTGACTCCCTAAGCCCACATCCAATATGTTGGCCCCTGGTGACTAGCACTGAGTAGGCATATCACTATCATGGTATGCATTTCTGATGTTTTGGTACACACACACACACATCTCCAAGCCCACAAAATGATGAAATGTAAAAAAATCTCTATGAACCAATTGTATGCATACCACTATATCCAAACTAGAGTACGGTAGTAATGTAAAGTGAATAAATGTGAAACTGGAAAAAATACAAGCCCACCAAAAATAAATATATTTTAAATCAAAAATTACAACCTATAAGAACAAAGTACATGGAAATCTATCTATAACCAAATGAATGACCTAACTGCCTGATCTCACAAATCACCATTCGTTCTGAGTTTCCCAAAAAATCATTCAAAAGGATTCTTATCTGCACAAGAAATGAAATGTGTTGGAAAAACCTGTGTAGGGGTGAGTATAACAATACTCAGTAGGACACACCGAAACCAAAAAGAAATATGAAAAGGAAAGTACGTTCATATATACATAGTATATGTTTACCTAACATATAAAAATTGTATGCAGATATACTCAAACAAAGACACACCATCTAGAGGCATGTCACAACTATGATATACGAACACTAGGAATTCAACCTCAAGATTCCTTGAAGAACTCATCCAGGATACACACTTATGAGTCTGATAGCACTGATGACATCAGTCTGATAATTATTATTCATTGGGAACCATCACTAGAGAGATATGAGTATATATTTGAAGGGAGAGTTATGGTATGACATAGGAGGATAATTGTTATGGATGTGAGGTGATACCAACAACTCAATATTGGTTAATCTTCTAAGTAGAGGATCGGTGCACTGTGATGTTGGAAAAGTCACTACCATGGACTCTACCTAGGCAATGAATTATTAATAGTGGATCCCTCCCCAGGCCTCTCAGGTGATTCCAAACACTCTATATAGGTAGTGTGGATAAAGTGATCATACTTTTATAAGTAGGAATGGATAACAACCAACCTTTAAAGATGAAAAAAATTGAACAAGACCTAACAAAACATGACCATGGTAAGATGGATAGTAGATTCAAGGAAATTAGAATGATATACATGAAATTTAGTTGGGTCACACACCATGTTCCATGAACCGGAGTACTTATAGAGTACAATGGCCCATGTTATTTCTACTATGTCATGTAAAGGATAGGTATACGGCCGGAGGAAGTATTCACACATCGTTTCCTTCCATTCGGTGTCCACCCATGTAATCTGGTCAAGTTCTCGTACACCATGCCAAATCATGTGTATCTTCTCATGTTCTTTTACATAGGGTATTCATGGTTTATTATCTAGAAAAAGTCATGTGTTAGGTACACACCCTATTAGAAACTAGTGTACTTCACCCTATGTCTTTGAATTTCCTAATATACTCATCGAGTCATTGGGAAGGGCCTACATGTTGTCTGATAGGGTCACATTTTGTATAGAATTTAACCAACACCTAAAACCCCAACCATAGCTTAGTGGGTGCCACAAGATGTATAATATAGGGTTACATTCTGTGTTCATCAGGATTTTCCGGAATATTCCATTCTTCCTCCACGCACCTCAGTTGATCTCTTAGATCTAGTTTCGATGAACTGTTCATCTTGAAACACCAGATCTAGAGTCACCTGATAATCCTAACACCAAATAAATTTTCATTGGGCATTCAATCGGCTCGTAAATCTGATTTCATGCATCCATACTTAAATTTACAGAAGAATGGGTATTTAAGAATCACTACGATTCATCTGTCGCCGCTTACATCGCACCTCCAACACATCACTCCCATGTCTTAACTTAAATATTAGTTCTTTTTTCTAGGAAATTAATGTACAATAATCAATCCTTCATAATGTAACACCCCTCCCCAACCTCATTGGCTTGAGGAGGCGGTGATGGTTACTTGGCCTTAAGCGACGTTCCCAAGGTGCCAAAGGCTGGAAATAAATGCCGAGAGATTCAAGGAACAGTGGGGAACGATTTTCCCTTAAGACAAAACCAACCAAACCAATACCTAAATATGGATGTACTTTCAAACCAAAACATGTATTCCCAAAAGAAAGCCAAGTTTTTCCATGATACAACCCAAAACCAAACCAATCAACCATATCAGAGTACAAGCAGAAACTAAACAACAGACACTACGAGCCATGACACCACCATAGCTCCACACCAAGCTCCAAGCTCCATGCTCAACCGAGACATCACGATGCACCACTAAAGGAGGGAGATTCCTTACCTTTGCCCACATCACGATACAAAACATCTGCAAAGACACCAATGTGACAAAGTAGGGGATGAGTACTAAAACTTAGTAGGTTTTCCCCAAATTACTTCTCTACACACGCCACTAGGATAAAATAGTTAGCACATTTATATAAAACAGTTTATATAAAATAATCACAAGTGCTACCATTACCATAAGCCAACCACACCCTTACCAAGCCATTTCACCCAAACCAAACCACCAAGGGAAAGCCAAGAAACATGACAAAAACCATTCCAACATTTATACATTATCACAACAATTTCCTCTTGTAAAGAAATTCACAGTAAAACAACCATAACAACCAAACGGTGGAAATTTTGTCCGACCTGTTCACCCATTCACACCAAAACAATAAAAACAGTGGGTCTTCCGCCCAACCCGTTCACCCATTCACAACTAGTTGTACTTCCTAGCCACTAATAATATGGTGGTTCTTCCGACCTCTATCCATCCCATTTTTATAGTGAGACTTCCTTCCCACTTTCACACAACATTTAAATCAAACCAAGTCCAGTATAAACCCACCAAGGTCACAACAACATGCAATAAACCAATTCCATTGCATATCAATCCACTTCAACAAATCACCCATTTATTGAAAACCATTTTCCATGCCAAACAACATTTCAATAAAACAACCAATTTTTTAATTCCTTTCCATCAATCATTTTCACAAATCAACCATATCATCCCATTTTAAAATCTTTATTTTAAAATCCACAAGAATATCAGTTCACTATAAAACCCCTTTTTCCCAAAAATCCCCAAAACATCACACAAGGTATTTCTAATAAATATCTCACATCAAAACAAAATTAATTTCAATAACAACAAATTAATTGTAACCAAAACCAAGATCTTTAACCAAGTGGAGTCGAGAGAGAAGTCACCTATCATTAGGGTTCACGATAAATTGACCCACGAACAACTGTGCCTCAAATCTGGAAAACGGACCACCGAAACCTCTCTAGATCCCCTTACCTAACATTAATAAGCCTTAAAAACATCATCCATGGAAACCAAAAACCTAGATCTACACACAAAGAGTTAATATCTAGAAAACCAAGAAAGAGGGAAGAGAAGATCTAGATGAAAACACAAGAGAAACAAGAGGAGAGACTTACCCGGGAGAGACCACCATCAAAACACCAAGAAACCTCATCAAAACCCTTCCAAAATGAGTGGGAAAGCTTTTCCACCCCCTATGTGTGAATCCTATTGTTTCTCTTGCATGGTTTCTTAGAGCATCCACACGGTTTCCACTAACCATGCTCAAACTGTGCACCCCTTTAACAGCCTCCAAACACATCCAAAACCATTCCAAACTCTCCCAACCTCTTCCCAACTCATCACTTGCACCTTAAACACATAAAGAGGCATAAAAAGGCTACATACTTCAAACTGGGGTTACTACATTCTCCCCACCATTGGACTTTCCATACTTGGTATGTAGTGAACCCGCCCTTGGAAAAAGAGCTTGGGCCACTTCTCAACCATTTATTTCTTCCACTCCCAAGTCTCCTCTTGAATCTGACCATGTTGGCACAAAACCTGCACTAAACTGATGCTTTTACCACACAAGACATTCCCTTTCATATCCACAACTCGGACTGGCACGTGCACCAACGAAGCATCCGGTTCTTGGTCAACATGATCCCATCAAATGACATGGTCATGATCTAGATGACACCTTTTCAACTATGACACATGAAACACATTGTGCACCGCACTAAACTGTGGTGGAAAAGACAAACTATAAGCTACCTCACCAACCCGCTCATGAATCTCAAAAGGTCCAATATACATCGTAGATAACTTTCTCTGCTTCCCAAACGGACGATGTCCCAACCTAGGAGAGATCTTCAAGAAAGCATGATCACTCACCTCGAACGACAAAGGTCGTCGATGATGATCCGCATACGATTTCTGACGACTCTGAGCCATCTCCATCCTCTTCCTTATCAACTTGATCTTTTTCAAGTCTCATGTACAAGGATTGGTCCAACCATCAAGGATTCACCCATTTCCACCCAACATAGTGGAGAACGACACGGCTTCCCATACAATGCTTCGAAAAAAGCCATCTGTATGGATGCCTGATAACTGTTATTGTATGAAAACTCAACCACTAAAAATTGATGCTCCCATGAGCCACCGAAATCCATGACAGAAGCCTGCAAAATGTCCTCCAGAGCATCTATCGTCCCCTCAGATTGACCATCCATCTGAGGGTGATAGGCAATACTCATTGTCAACTCAGTTCCAAGGGCTTGCTGTAAGGATTTCCAAAAACGAGGTATAAACCACGGATCTCTACCTGATACAATCGAAACTGGAACACCATGCCTCTTTAACACCTCTTGGATATAGATTTTGGGAAAGTCCTCCATCATATGAGATTCACGAATCGGAATGAAATGGGCTGACTTCGTTACCCGATCCACTATCACCCAAATGGAATCATGCTTTCTGACCGTTCTTGGGAGACCTATGACAAAATCCATTGCTATTTTCTCCCACATCCAAACAGGGATTGATAATGACTGCATCATTCTTTCTGTCCTCTGATGTTCTCCCTTGACCTACTGACAAGTCAAGCATCTCGAAACAAACTCATCCAATTTTATTTTCCTGCCAGCCCACCATAAATGCACTTTCAACACTTTATACATTTTCTAAATTCCAAGATGAACAACCCAACTTGAATGATGATACTCCTTGAGGAGATCCACCTGACAAGAAAGGGGTACAACAATCTGATTCCAAAAACACAAAACTGAATCTACATTCAGTTTCCAACCCTCAATGGTCACCCCACCATTGAGTCTCTACACCATGGTCACACACTCATAATCAGATATCTATGCGTTTTTAACCAGGCCAACCAAGTCAAGAATCAACAAAACTGGAAAGAAGACCGCTCTATGGCCCTGGTCCTCACATTCCAACCACTTATCAGCTATAACCGACATCAACGGCCACTAGTCTGATGCCTGTTTTACCACCTGATCATATGAATTTAAACATAATTCATTCGCCACCGAATTTCCTTTACCTGGTGTGTACATTAATTCATAATCATGCATCTGGAGATATTTCATGCATCTCCAATGCCTCAAGGTCAAATCCCTTTTTGAGAAAATGTTCTTCAAGCTCTTATGATCTGTATATACCGTGAATTTCTCACTGAAAAGATAATGACGCCACACCATCAAAGCATGGACCAATGCTGCCAACTCCAAATCATGAGTTTGGTAGTTCTTCTCATGAACCCTCAACTACAAGGAGCCATATCCAACCACATGATTCTCGTGGATAAGAATGCACCCCAACCCTGATCTTGATGCATCGCAATACTCAATGTACCCTCTTCTTGGTTCTGGAAAAACCATGACTGTTTCTGTTGTATGACGACCCTTTAGCTCTTCGAAACACTGATGACACTATTCATTCCACTGGAATGAAACATTATTTCTTGTCAAAGTTGTCATCGGTGAATCCAAACATGAAAAATCACAAACAAAACGCCGATAATACCCTGCTAGACCAAGGAAACTCTGTATCTCAAACACATTCTTTGGCGGTTGCCATGAGATAATAGCCTATATCTTATATGGATCAACTGAAACACCCCATTCAGAAATCACTTGGCCAAGAAAACGAACTTTCTGTATCCAAAAGTCAAACTTTGAAAATTTGGCATATAACTGATGATCTCTCAAGATCCCTAGCACTGTCGCCAAGTGTTTCTCATGCTCCACCCTTGTCTTTGAATACATCAGAATATCATCTACAAAGACCACCGCAGATGAATCCAGATATCCTTGAAATGTCTGATTAATCAATTCCATAAACACAGCTGGCACATTCGTTAGACCAAAGGGCATAACCACATATTCATTATGGCCATATCTACTTCTAAAAGTTGGTTTATAAATATCCTCCTTCCCCACCCGCAATTGATGATATCCCAACCTCAGGTCAATCTTGGAGAACCACTGGGCTCCCCTCAACTGTTCGAACAAATCATCAATTCTTGGGAGTGTATACCTATTATTTATCGTATCTTGGTTAAGTCTATGATAATCAACATAGAGTCATAAAGTTCTATCTGCCTTTTTCATGAACAACACCAGCGCTGCCCACGGAGACGTTCTAGGCCGGATAAACCCTTTGTTTTACAACTCTTCCAACAAGACTTTCAATTCCCGCAATTCAGCTAGTGCCAAGCAGTAAGACGGAAGTGAGATAGGACTGGTCCCCGGAAAGAGATTAATCGTAAACTCCACTTCTCTTACGGGAGGTAACCCATATAATTCTTCAGAAAAAATATCCGTGAATTGATCCACCACTGCTGGATGAACATTATGCTCAACACAGTCTACCATTTTCAATGAAAACATCGCCAAGTGATTCGATAACGTACCCACTACTGGTGACAAAAAACCCGTTGCACCCTGCCTTTCATGTATCTCTCATCTAAAGTGATGTCTAACACCATCGAGTGTTGTAAAAGCCATTGTTCATGCATCATAGTCAACGTGGGCCTTAAATTCCACCAGCCAATTCATTCCTAGGATTACATCATACCCATCCATCTCAAGCACCGAGAAATTCCACAGTATCTCTACCTTGGCCACAACAATACAAAATTCTCTACACAAGAAGGCTCAACACTCTCTTCGAACTGAAGGAGTTTTATGTTTTAAAACAGAGGGCATTATTTCTACCCTTAAACCCATGGACTCAACCACACGTGCAGTAATAAAAGAGTATAAATCACCCATATCAAACATCACTTGCATCAAAGTATAATTTAAAATTATAGTACCTCGCACTGTGGATGGCCCTGAATGATAATCCACCACAATCTGCTCAGCTATGAACACATGTTTTCTTGCCACACTCTGCTCTTTATTGCATTGTTGAGGCGTTGTGGTATTCTTAGAATCACCATGACCCAGTTTACTCTACTGACGAGCGGTGTGCTGTTGTCCTCGTCCTACCGAAGCATACAACGTCTGCGATCCCTGAGGAGTGACACGCGCACCAGAACATGGTGCATTCCGACAATAACGATGAAGATTCCCCATCTGAATAAAATTATGACATGCTCGAGGTTATGCTGTACAATCCGGTTTGATGTGGCTCGTCGAACCACACTAAAATCATCCCAGCTTGCTCTGGGGATTCAGAGGAAGATTTATCGATCCCACTATTGGATTATATGCCATATTACAACCCTGGAAATAAGTGTCCCTCTTCCAATTGAAACCACCATTAGAGTTCCAACTATTCCCCATGGGTACCATAATGCTTCTCCCGCCCGGAACTCCCAACAGATCCTGGTCCGCTATTGAGGCTCTATTCACCATCTTTGTGTAATCATGTATACACGGTACTTCTATCTTTGAACAGATTTCATGCCTTGACCCCACTTCAATGATCCTTTCCTTAAACTATGTGATACCTGCCACCTCATGTGAAAACCTCACTAAGTTCATAAAATTAGCTGCATAATCCATCACAGACATAATCTCTTGCATCAAATTGAATAAATTATTTGTATGCCGAATTCTGAACAAATGTGGGTAGAATTGTTTATTAAACAATTCCTCAAAGCATTCCCACATCATACCCCAGTCCATTCCAGCTTCAACTACCAACTCCCACCACTGAAGGGCATGATCTTCCAACATATACATGGCCAACTTCACCTTTAACTCTACTGGTGATCCCAATAACTCGAATATCTTGTTCATTCAATTCAACCATGCGTCTTCCCTATCTTGCTCTGAATCACCCCTAAAGATGGGTGGATTCTACTTTTGAAACTGAACCTCACGATCCACATTCCTTGGTTCATTCAATTTATTCCCACTTTCCACGACTTGGAAAGCTGGACCAATACATTGCACTAACTATTGGTTCACCTAGGGCTCAGGTGAAACCACGTTCTCATCGGCCACCTCCGGTTGGTCTCTACAATGCCTACCCGATGCCATTTCTATAAACAGAAAACACACAACCATGAATCTCACTTCCGTAGACATCAATAATTCCCATTTCAAATCACATTACACAACACTATCAAAACAAGGCTTTCCACAAGTTCACATTTCCAATGTTTCACCATTTTGAAAACCAAACCATTTTCAAAATAGAAAATTTATTCACATTAAGATTCAAATAAAATCCATTTCTCAATTCATCCCTTAAATCATTATACCACAATGAAATATTCATCCTAGTGGGAAGTCATTTCTACCATTCATTTCATTCTCATCTCATTGGCTACACCCACAACAATGAGATATCCAATGTCTATAAGTGTCTCCAAAACACATATGTACCCAACTCCCTGTTAACTTGAATTTCAGCATAAAAGGGTTAGCTACATACTTTTATGCTATACATTTCAAGTTCCAACTTTCATATGCCTTGATACCATACCGTCTCAAGGAATGCATCACAACGAATGTCAACTCCAAATATGATAATCAACTCCAAAGGACCGAACAAACTGATACCACTAGTAACACCCCACACCAACATTATTGGATTGAGGAGGCGGTGAGGGTTACTTGGTCTTAAGCGATGTTACCAAGGTGCCAAAGGCTGGAAATAAATGCCGAGGGATTCATGGAACAGTGGGGAACAATTTTACCTTAAGACAAAACCAACCAAACCAACAACTAAAGATGCATGCACTTTCAAACACAAACATGTATTCCCAAAAGAAAACTAAGTTGTTCCCCGATACAACCCAAAACCAAACCAACCAACCATTTCAGAGTACAAGTAGAAACTAAAAAACAAACACTACGAGCCATGACACAACCACAACTCCACACCAAGCTCCAAGCTCCACAGAGACATCACGATGCACCACTAAAGAAGGGAGATGCCTTACCGTTTCCCATGTCACGATACACAACATCTGCAAAGACAACAATGTGCCAAAGCAAGGGGTGAGTACTAAAACTCAGTAGGATTTACACAAATGATTTCCCTATATATGCCACTAGGATAAAACCATTAGCACATTTATATAAAACATTTTATATAAAATAATCACAAGTTCTACCATTATCATAAGCCAACCACACCATTATAAATCCATTTCACCCAAACCAAACCACCAAGGGAAAGCCAAACAACAAGCCACAAACCATTCCAACATTTACACATTATCACAACAATTCCATCTTGCAAAGAAATGCACAAAAAACAAACATTAAAACCAGACGGTGGAACTTCCAACCAACCCGTTCACCCATTCACACCAAAACAATCAAAACAGTGGGACTTCCGCCCAAACCATTCACTCATTGACAACTAGCGGTATTTCCCGACCATAACTCATATGGTGGTTCATCCGAACACTATCCATCCCCTTTTTATAGTGAAACTTCCTTCCCACTTCCAGACAACATTTCTATCAAACCATGTCAATCATAAACCCTCCAAGGTCACAAAAACATCAAATCAACCAATTCCATTGCATATCAATCCACTTCATTAAATCACCCATTTATTGAATACCATTTTCCATGACAAACAAAATTTCAATAAAACAAACCTTTTATTGAATACCCATTCCATCAATCATTTTCACAAATAATCCATATCATCCAATTTTAAAATCATCATTTTAAAATCCACAAGAATGGAATTTCACCATTAAACCCCCTTTTTCCAAAAAAAACCCAAAACATCACCCAAAGGATTTCTAATCAATATCTCACATCAAAACACAATTAATTTCAATCACAAAAAATTAATTGTAACCAAAACCATTTTCACCAATCATGTGGAGTCGAGAGAGAATCCCCTTACCTTTAGCATTCCCAAGAAATCGACCGACGAACAACAGCGCCTCAAATATGGGGAACGCACCACCGAAAACTTCCTAGATCCCATTACCTAACATTAATAAGGCATAAAAAGATCATACAAGGAAACCAAAACCCTAGATATACACACGAATAGTGTAGATCTAGAAAACCAAGAAAGAGGGAAGAGCAGATCTAGAGAAAAACACAAGAGAAACAAGAGGAAAGACTTACCCGGGAGAGACCACCTTTAAACCACCAAGAAACCTCTTCAAAACCCTTACAAATTGAGTGGGAAAGATCCTCCACCCCCTAAGAACTGAAGAACCCGAGTGAGGAAAGTGTGAAAAAATGTTTATTGTGAAATAGGTTAAGCCCGAGGGAGCCAGGAACTTATAACCCTATTTTTATGTGGCCGCACGGTTTGTATGAACGGTTCGATAACCCGTGCGCTAACTGTGATCATGCTACTACCTCAAGAGGGAGGGTCCCCACGGTTTCCTCGCACTACTGGTCAAACTGTGCACAGGCCATGAAATGCCTACTATTTCCCTTGCACGGTTTCCACTAACTGTACTCAAACAGTGCACCCGTTTAACAACCTCCAAACACATACAAAACCATTCCAAACTCTCCCAACCTCTTTGAAACTCATCCCATCCACTTTAAACACATAAAGAGGCATAAAAAAGGCTACGTACCTCAAATTAGAGGTACTAGACATAACCTATCGAAGAATGAAAATATGTAGAAAATGTGGGATAAATGTTTGCATAATGAAAAAACCCAAGGAATGAACCTCACCATTATTCCCTTCGGCCTAGATCCATTCCCATAAAAGGATAAACAAATCAAAGCCAAAATAAAACCCATAAATTTTTCCATTAATTCCAACCTTCAAGAACGAAAAAACCATGGTTCAACCTATTTATTGGTTGGTCTGCATTCTCTATTGAATCCATTAACGGGGAAAGGGTAGTCAAAAAACATGCCATACCTAGGAATTGGATTGTTCTCAATTGAAGATTGATTTTCATTGTAAATATTTCAAGAAAGATCTTTGATTTGGGTCTCATCATCATCCATCCATAAAATTCTATTAGGAATCTCTCTACAGCCTGTAGGGAACATGCATGGATATGAGACTAACCATGTGTCCCTACCTAGCTATGAATTTCAAAGAAACAGTTTCATTGTGTCACTGGGTCGATGTAACATTATGATAAATTATATCAGAATTTTTTAATTCATTATTATGATTGAAAATTACTTTTTACTACTGAACTTCACCATCCGATGTTAGGACTCTCAAAGGGTAAATCTAATATTCTAAATGAAACAATTCCCTTTGATTTCAGATTGAGGAACCCATTTAGAAGATATTACACATTTTCAGTAAACTGCACATGCGTGGTTATTAATATATTAACATTATTAAAACATTTGTTTAGGGCACACTGGTCCTCAGAATCTCACACCCACTCAGCACCTGGTCTCAAATTAATTCCATATAAGATTTAAAAATAATATACTGAAAATTCATGACTTCATAATGAAAATAATGAATGATGAACAGTAATAAGAGAATAAAATGAGGAAAATAGAGATGGTGATAAAAGTGATGGAGGTTCTAATAGTGATGATCCTAATGGCCTCATTGGTACTAAGGATGTTAAGATGCCTCCAGAAATTACCTCTTTTCTAGGTTTATTAGTTCTCTCTAGATCTAATGATTGACTAGGCCTAGTTTATGTTGTTGATAAAACAACTAAATATGAGATGGAAGAATACATGGAAGAAGGGGTGGGGATGGTGAATCCTCAATCCTAGATATTCACTCTCATGGTCATAATCTTAATGGATACTATATTGTTCCAACAGCTATTGTGAAGATGTTTTTTTGATCTGTAAGTTGTGGAAAAATCTTTTGATGAGAAGCATGAGATTTTCCAAACTATTATTGAGCCTACTATTGCTGATCATATTTCTCTAAGAAAACAAATGGTGTGTAAGAATTTGATAACTAGTTGGGTTTTATTCATTATATTTTTGATTCTACATTTGTTGATTTTATAGTTCAAAAGAAAAAATTTATTTCCTCTACATTTTTGGGGACCCATATATTAATGATTGGGAGAGAAATCATAGTTATATTTTTTTGAACTAGAATACAATGAATCAGATGAGGATAGAAGTACACCAATTAATGGTAGACCATCAATTCATGAAACAATTGATCCTAAGAGATCAATGGAAGAATTGATAGGTACTTCCACAGAGTTTCTAATATTTTATTATTATGTGCCTACCATACCAAAGCATTTATAAGCACATAATATTGAGAGATTTTCTGCATCCTTACATACACCTATCGTTTCATCGATAGTTGTTGATTTTGTCCCTAGAGATGACTTAAGAATATTCCAGATAGAGGATTATCTAGGATATATTTTTTAGAATGATAAACCTCACTTTTTTAATATTCATAGTAAGAAATATGATATAAATTTGTTAGGGAATTTATTTTAGAACAAACATCCTTAAAGGATTCATCGAATTTGAGAGATGGAGATAGAAAATAAGAGGATAGAAAATGAGAATATTTTTTTGGGATCAATAGTTGATGATATGATATCCTCTTTTAAATAATTTAGTTCTTCTTTTCTAAAGATGAAAAAAACCCATTCTTATATGGCTTCCATATCCAGTTCTCCTCCTCCTCCTTTTTATGTTTGGTTGATCCGGTGAATGGTTAATGAAGAGATTCATGTTGTTTCATGTGGTGTACATGAAATACGTCGGGAAATATTAATGAGAATATTACATAATAGTGGTCATGGGAATATGATGGTTGGTGAATATAAAAGGGTATGAATGCAGATTTAAAGACAATTACAAAAGGTTATGATGTATTATCTTTATTTGATTTATTCTAATAAGGATCTTACCTCTCATTTCAAATTACATTTTGAGAACCTAAGGAGGCCTCTAGTGACTTAGGATACTAATGAAAAAGTAAATTATCTACTAGTGATTACCCTAGTGGATAATATATTTATGGAATTTAAGAAAAATCTTTTCATATATATAATAGGGGTGGGAAATAATTATTTGGATATCCTAAATATGATGAATCCATTTCTTCATGTTTGTAGACTCACATTGGTGGCTCAAGAAATCCATTCTAGTTATTTATTATATCACCCCTCTAGCTTCTAATTAAGATAATTTTGGACCATGTGTTATCAGAGACCCAAATTCACGATTAGCTTCTTGTTACTAGCCATTCAAATTGGCTCTTAGAGAAGAAGTAAAGAATATCAGGCCTATCATTTTCATAAGGACTCCTTATATACCTGTTGTCCCAACAACAATACTTATAGTTATATCATCCTCAACTAATGTGTCAACTTCTTCTATAAAGTGGAATGATAAAGAACCACTTGTTCCTTCTACCCATCCTAAAAATCATTTACATAATAATTTTTTTCTTTGATGGGGTTATGTATATCGTTTTTTGGTATCATATTTTTTGTAATTAAATTTTATTTTGTTTATGTAAATTAATTTACTCTTAATATTTTGTTCCATTTAATTTATTATTTTATATTCATATTATGATAATCCCACACGTGGGGAAAAATTTAAGACATTTATTTATTCTTTTTATAATGGCATTTCATTGATACCTTCATTAATGATATTACTTATGATTCTATATATGTTTTATTATATCATTTTATATAGACTTTTTATTAATATAGTTTACTATATCATAACCTTTCATACCATCTGTATTTACTTTATGATCAAAGCCTCACTGTAGCTGTTTACAGTGCTATAAAAATCTTTATAAACCCATAGTTCATTATAATCCAAGTGTATAAAATTCCTTGATTTATGTCCATAAAGAGGTGGAGATTATTTGTACCTCATTTATTAATGACAAATAAATAATTTATGTTATGTTATAAATGGGTTTTTTGTGTTATAGTAATATTTTATAATATAAGGTTGATTAGAAAAAATCTGGATAATTATGGGAAAGAATAATTATCAGTCTCTACTCAAAACCGTACATCAGTGACTGTTGTGTATGAGAAATTTGGATCTAATTTACAGACACACGCCATTAAAGATGAGTTATTGTTAAGTTATAGGTTTTTTTACATATGGGAATGACCTGCCATCAGTAGTGAACCACTGTTAGAATGGAAATTTTGAAATGTATGGAAAAGATTCACCACCAGAGGATAGATCAATATTATAAAATAGACAACTCTAAATTTTGAAATTTTTTGAATATATCGACTTCTAGACTTGACATGCCATCAGATGATAGATTATCCTTCTTTACCTGTGATCAGAATGGAATTTTGGAATTTTTTTAAAATAACATACCACTGAGATGATTCACTATCGAGAAAAAAACACTATCACCTAAACTCACCATTGTCTATACTCACTAAAATATCATGAAACATATAGAGTTTCATCATTGATTAGATGAGTAATAGTCATTGTTTCTATTTTTTTAATTAATATGTTCAAACCAATATTTTATAAAATTTATTTCTGATAATTGTTTCGATGATTATTCATAAAATATTGCAGGGATTCATTAAATTGTGTGTAAGTCGATTAGTTTGAGAAGTGAATTTGGACGATTAATCTGGCCTGATGCTAATAGAATTAGGAGAAAACTCCACTGTGAATGCATATAGAGATCTATGGAGGATGAGAAAATAAATAGCTGATCATTTTTGTTATTTAAAAAAATTACTTACATGAACAATACTTACATAAAACCAAATGTGAAATAATGGATAAAAACATCAACTTCCTTTCAAGCTATCATAGAGAATTGACCTTACAATGAAATGTTTTTCTCCCATTTTTGAAAAAAAACTTGAGATAATGTTAATGATATATTTTAAGAGAATCATTATATACAGAACATATAATATATAATCTATATATTTTCTACAAATTTACATCCACTATCTACCTATTCACTTTTCAAAGTTTGTAGAGTGAGATTTATTATATTTATTAATCATAAATGGTCTCATTTACCTTAACTAGAATATATTTTATATCTTATAAACTCTCGTTACTTTTATGAACTCATTTTATTGTCTAAGAGGTCATTATATAGATTCTGTTTATGTTATTCATAAGACTATTATGGTAGTTCTCCCTGTGTGGTCTAGATAGCTAGTCAACTAATGTATTTATCCAGTCTAGGTTTTGGATCAAGATTATTTCATATAATCAACAAGGAAGCAGGTAATTATAATGTTTAGAGGATTATGTATAATCTTGTTATTGAACCTCTTGTATATATTCCATTGTGTGATTTTATTTTAATTCATTTAAAATATTTGAAAGTTTAAAAAAACCCATACTTTCATTGTTAATCATAATCAGTGTTTTATTTATATTTTGATTAAAAAAATTTATTTCAAAATTTGAAATCATTTTAATAATTTTTTAACTAATACATAATCACATGTTGAGGAAAAAATTAAAATATCATAAATTATATTGATATGCTATTTTGATTAATCATATTTTTTAATTATTTGGGGGAATTTTTTTCAACTTGTTTTAATTATGATTACGGTGTACTATAGCTTTGTGAACTAATATCATTTTATTTTCCATTACCACCCTTCATGGTTGGGAATAATAAGATATTTATAGTTTATATATGATATTTATTATATTTATGTTTTTATTATAATTCTATACTTATTATTTCACATATACATTCATACTCCTAATTTTTTGGGAAAATAATAATGTCAATCATGTGTAGGTAAGACTACCGCATCATGATGAAATGTGACTGATTCAATATTTACTTGGATCATATTACGAATTAGTTTTTTCAAAATAAGTCATATATTTGAAAACAAATTCTTTTTTATGATGATATATTATTTAATTTTTTTATTTTCTTCTAGTAGATAAATGGAAATAATTTTTATGTGGATGTATATCCTATGATCTCCATGAAATGTGTAATCAATTTAATATCAATAAGTTTTATGCATTATTATAAATATATGAATATAAAATATGTATTAAAATTATATCATTCTTTATCTTATGGATATGATAGAACCATGATCAAAGTAAGAGGACAAAAATTATAAAATATAAAAACATATAGGAAAACCAAATCATTTTTTAGACAAGACGTATATTTAATAAGGTATTATAAATAAATATATAATAAATGGTTATAAAATAATTATATATATAATGAAATATATAAATTATTTAATTTATGATATGTATAATATATTTATATTTATAATTCAAGATGATAGAATTTAAATGATATAATTCAATATTTAAGGTAACTAATTTTCATCTCACGTCTTTTTTGTGAGACACAATCCATATTCACTACCTACATATATTTTGTGGTTTATATATTACCGATGATTTTTTTTGTGATGTGTCTCCAAATATTTATGTTCATTTATTTACCAATATTAGTATCTCTCTTTCCTTGGGTTTACAATACATCATTTTCAAAGTGGTATGAGTTTTTTGTCCCAGTTTTCATTCATTGAGACGTACATTATGTTTTCAACATATATTCCATCATGATATTTATATGAATCCTCCTTGGCATATAATATCATCAATATATCCATAATAATAATATTGTTTCATTTTAATTTATTCCCTCATGGGGATTATGAATCATTTTTACCATCATGGTAATATTATTAGGTTACAATCTCATCATTTATCAAGATTACATATGATTATATCTAAAAATTTAAATTTTCATAATCTAACTCTAATTAATTCCCATGAATTGTATTGCCCTTTTTTTATTTGTCATATCATCATGAAATTGATCCTTTTTTACACTCTTGTTACATAATATTATTATGAATATATTTTTAAGAAAGTATATATTTGTTTCTCTCTTGATAAGATTTCTATTTTTTAACCAAATCCATGTTTTCTAAAAATGTATTAATTTTTTAGAGTAGTATTATTATTAAAAAATATTTTTACCCATGTTTATTTTTTAAAAAAATATTTCCAAGGTTATCTTCATGTAATTTTCCATACAGTGTATATTTTATTTTTTCATGAATGTGAATGTAGTCCTTGTTTTAACTTGTATACCGTGAATTAGGTTTTCCAATGTTATGAGCAACAATTTCTTGAACCATTCCATTATATATTTTGAAGTTTATTTTCAATGAATTTATTTTAAATTTTTATATTTTTTAAATAATATTTTTTTTTTCTGAAAACAAATGATATTTTCATCAAGAAATGTTTTCAATGATATTTTAAATGATCCAATATAACAATTCATTGTGTTTTCAAATAAAAGTATTTTTTTAATATTTTATTTTTTAATAATTTATTTTCAACAAAAAAGTAATTTCCTTATGAAATGTCACATGTAATCACTAAAAATTATTTTCTATCTAAGATATAATACATTTAGGTTATGTTTTTTTACTGGGTATATGAACCAATGATTCAATTCATATTATATATATAAATTTCATATTTTTATGATGGAAATATATTTATGAAACATGTTTCTTTTCCTGGTGTTATCAATTGATAGAACTCTTAGGAAACCCTCTTACATTCAATTGTTATGCTATATTGACATAGTTATGAAATATGTCTCTTATCAACTAGTTATTATTCAATGAAATTGTTGTGAGACAATTTTCATTTAATGGGTTATGATATGATGCATTTTTTATGACCTTCCATCACACATATGTATGATTTCCATTATGTGATTTTGGAGCTTTATAACAATTTATGGTGGTTATGGTATAACCAAGAATATTGGTTACATTATAACTAATGAAGGTTGAGAACTATATATTTATCCAACGTATTTGGTAATGAATTATATCTCAAGAGATAGATAGGACTGGAATGTTTAGTGAACTCAGTTTAGCAAGGTATTTTCTCCCTCATGTTTATATTTGGAGTGAACCTTGACTAATATTATGATATGCACTAACATGTCACTCATAACTATAGTATTTTTCATGAACCTAATTACATATTAACAATTTTTTTCAGCAACCTTATTTCATGTCCATGATATTATTCATGGAACTATCTTTCATTTCCATAATGATACATGTGGACCTGGTTGCATGTCTATAAGTTTATGCAAGGGAATGATTTCATTTCCTTAACTAAATGAGTAAAAAATTGTTTATACATTTTCACAATGTAGTAAGATGATATGTACGCAAAAACACATTGTTTTATGGGAATCTGATTCTATAATGTATCATGTTAATTAAATCCCTTCTGATTCAGGAATTATAGAATTCCAGTCTATATTCCATGACTAATGTTTATGAACTATGACATATTGGGTATGAACTTCATAAGTTATGTTTAATATCACATACCCATATTCTTATCGTAATCTTTCATGTGGTCATATATTGATATATATTATGTTATCTCTTATTGGAAATTTGAGCTCACCCTTTCTTATGTTTCCATTCTGTTGGCTAAAATGATAGGCTTTTTGTAGGGTATCTCTATGTAGGGTGATAAATGGGAAGGTCCTTGTGGGAAGTAATGAAGATTGTTCTCCAGATTTTATGATTTCATTCCATGTTTCCAGAGGCACTAAATAAATAAGTATATCATGTATGTGTTTGTGTAATTTATTGAATATTCATAAAAATGATGGAACATCCATGTATAAGAGACACAGGTCCATTTATTTGTTATCAAAGGAATGTATTAGTTAACATTTAAAAACATGGATGAGATAATTTCATTGAGATAACTAGGTATATTTAAATGTCTAGAGATGTATCTAATGATGATTAAATTTATAAAAACATGTCCTAGATTTTGTTAAAGGATAGATTGAGCAGTTTACAATAAATTACATCCCTATATAGATACTACAAGTGGATGTGGCTTTAGAATAAATGTACATAGGGTAACAACCCCTACAACCCCATCTTAAGCTAGACTTGATCAGGAACATGTCTTTAGAAAATGGTTATTGCTACACACCAGTTTTGACCCTCTTAGTGGATATTCATTGGATGTTGAAAAACTATTCATGATCCATCATGATTTATTTAATATAAGAATACTTTTAATGAAACAGGATAATCCTAAGATGTTATAAATTATTTATGGTGTGATAATTTAGACATCTTATAAGTGGGTTATCATTATTATGTTGTTCCCATAATAAAATAATTGTTTCCTACACTATGATTTGTAGTTTTAGTTAATGGACAGATCCATAATTAATTTTTGTAACATTGAATCTTATAGAAAAATTAATTCACTATGAGAAACCAAATTGGATGTTTAATGAAGACAAATAATATGTTATAATTCCAAATCATCTATCAAAAAATGTGATTAAAAACATTAACTTCAATGAGATTACAGAAACATTGAATAATAGGAAGACGGAGTTTTATGAAAAGAAAATTTGCACTGATCATAGATGAAATAATATATAGCTTTCTATATTTCAAGAATGAGGGATGAAAAACCAGAAGAAATATCTCAAATGGAGGGGATAATTTTTTTCTATGTAATAAATGATCATAGAGAGGAAAATCATTGAGTATTTCAATGTCATAACTGTGGAATACATGGGAAATACCAAAATCAATGCACATACTCATGAATTAACTTCTGGAAAATGTTAGGATGTATTCTATGAAAATAATTAAAGTGGAAGGAATTAAGTAATTATGTATTTGGATTTAGGAATACTAAATTTAGAATTATATAAGGATTAATCGGTATATAATTTTAATTGAGGACTTGGAAAAAAAAATTGAATGGTGTTGATATCCTAGAAATGTTATTTAATGGAAATTGTTTGATTTTTATTAAGGGGATAAAAAGATTAATTTTTTATTTATGTTGATAAAAAAATTTATTATATTAAGAGATGATTTATATGGATAAATAAACAAGAGAGTATTGATGACCTCTTATCTGATATTTAATTTTCCGACAATGTTCTATTTCTAACATTGATGGAATTTACATCATTTTGGAATCAATGAATAAATAAAATAATTAGTTTCTATGTATGGAATGATGGATAATGTATTTTCTAAATTTCCTATTATGGTAATTTAGGTTACTACCATAATTTAAGTGAATACATAATGAATGTATTCACATATTTGGTATGTAAAAAAAAAGAGATACTTTTTGATATATGGTGCATTAATGTAAAAATTATTTTAAGAAATTTAGTGAACTTATTTATAAATTTTATATCTGGTAAGGGTTATAAGGTTTATTATTTATTTAATGGATTATGTTGAACAATGGGTGAGGGTTTTGTGATTAAAGTATTACAACATCATTTGACGATTTATAAATATTAAATATCTTATGATAATTTTTTTATTATTTTGTTAGCTAATGATAGGGATAATGAATTATTATTATATTTATATATCTTAAGATAAATTTGGGCTTCATCAACACTGAATACACGTTTATTCATTATAGTAAGAGGCTTAGTGGAAATTTATCAAGGAACAAGTGATGGACGATATTGTACTAATGAAATGGAATTAAATATGGTATGTGGGTATTATTTTGATAGTTATTAAACATTAGATAATGGTACTTGATATAATATTTAATCATGTTATGATCATTTTAAATGATATCAATTTCCTTTTCCAGCCCTCTTTAGTTTAGGATACTCTTTTTTTAACTTTATCTAGATCACCCAATTTCTTATGATCAGTGATATCTATCACTATCTGTAATTAATTTTATTTTTCTAATATATAAAAATCATTAATTATCAAACATGTTCTCTTATTTGGAAACATATTTATGATCTACTTAAGGTAAACATTATTTTTCCAACTTTCCACTTTTAAGGAGAAATTTATTATTAATTTTTTATGTTCTCATTTTCTATTAAGTAATTTTTTAATTGGTAAAAGTTTTATAACCAAGAAAATCAGGAGTGTGAAATTAATTTGGGTGGGGTGGTTAATGTAACACCATTAGATTTTTGGAAAATTTTATTATTCTTGAAGATTTTAAAATTTCCATAATTGTTTTGACATAAAAAAACAAGTTTATATAACAATAAGTTAATAATGAGTTTATCTTTAAAGATATGAATCACTATGTCTGTCTTGTGTTAAAAAAATACCATGTTAGTGCTTCATTACACACAACATTGAGTTTCAAAAAAATATTCCACATAATTAAATTTGTTTTGATAGTTTTCACTTAGCCATTATAACGATTGGTAGGAAAAAGTTCAAATAAATTATGAAAATATTTTTTAAACATGTATATATAATTATTTAATTGGTGACCAATTAATTATAAAAAAACAAATGATAGATAGAAATAAATTAAATATTTTTCAAATAAACATTTTTTTATGAAAGAAAATGTCTTATAACAAAATAAATTAATTAAACTAATTAGGAACAATGATTTTATTTAAAATTATATATTATATCAACAATTTTATATTAAAAACTTGTGTTTTTTATAAAATAGAAAATATAAAATAAAATTTTCTTCTTAAACATGTATTTTTTTTAAAAATAATCTCTTTTTTATGGAACACTTATATTAAATAAAAACATTGCTCATTTATAAAATTAAGATTATAAAGTTAAAAATATTTTTAAAATTATAATATCAATGTTATATTATGGTTATTTTTTTATTTTTTCTATAAATATACATTTTTTGAAGAAGATTGATAATAACAAATTTTATTCAAAAACCAAAGTTTTGTTTAAATTAATTATAATTATAAATTAATTTTATTATTGGTTTTAAAGTAAAATTTGTAATTTTTTATATCAATTTATCAAATTCAGATATCTTTAATGAATTTTATATTTTGTTTTGATATATAATTTTATAAATCTTTTGAATATTTTCTCTTTAATATCCATATTTCTCATCACATATACATGATCGATTTTAACGTAAAATTTTCCACTTATGTGTATGGAATTGGGAAAATTTGACTAAAAACTTACAATATGCGTTATATATAATTTTTAATTTGTTTAATATAATTTAAGACAATAATGGATTGTGATTGTAGTAAAAAAATATGTATCAGGGATACGGTATAAATGCGTTTACTTTTGTTTTAAACTAAAAATATAAGGGAAAAATCTATAAAAATGTCTAAAACATTTTATGTTAATATTTATAACATTAATCCTTTAATTTTTGAGTGTTTTTCATTCTTTACCATTTTATCATATGAAAAATGAGGCATCATTAAATTTTCATTAAAAAATACAAATTATATCCTCTCCCCCACTTATAAAAGGCCACCTACTCTCTACCCATATTCACACCTTCGCACCTATTTGGTTTTTTCATTTCATTCACAAAAAATATCCAAAATTCCATCCCATAATAATAGAATCCTTATTTTGGATGGAAATCAATCCTACAATGGAATTATTTCTATACTATTGAGAATGCCAGAAGAACATGTAATGGTTTTCAATGAGAAATTTTTTTTAATTATTTTTCCACCATTATAAATTAATATTATAATAATATTATATAAAAAATAACAATATTATATATTTTTAGATTTTTTATGTTAATTTAATGACACAATATCATCTCTACTTCCATATAAGGGTTTATAAAATCATCATTAATGTGTACTGCAGACCACCACCTCACAGACTGTTGTCATTCATTTTTCCATTACCACCTCTCACAGTTGGACAGAATGATGGATTTATAGATTTTATAATTTATTTATGAAATTAATGATGTTATTATGATTCTATAACTATTATATCACACATAACATTATACTCTTTTTATTATAGTAATAAGATAACATTGTCTGTTTGTAAAGAAGACTACTACCTTGCAAAGCGATGTAATTAATTCACACTATACAAAGAATATATTAATAATGGGTTTCATAAAAATATTTTTTATATTTGAAATAAAAATTATTTTCTAATAATAATATATTTTTTACTTTTCATTCCTTAAATATATCAAGAAAATGAAAACAACATTCCTATATATGTTTGACACACCATTCCCATGAATCGAGTATTTTAATCCATGTCACCAAATTTAATGGATTAATATAATCTCATATATAATGAATATAAATGATAATTAAATACTTTTTTTAAATTATATTTATGATTTATCCATGATCAATGTAATAAAATTGATAATATTAAAAATCAAAACATAAATGAAAAACAAAGCGGTTAATACATGAAACATAACATTAACATGGAATTGATAATTAATGGTTAATAAAAGGATATAAGAAAATCATATATGGTATGAAATATATAAATATTGGTTTTAATATATTTATAATAACATTATATTTACTGTACATGAGGTTTTAACATGTACTATTGAAGTAAACACTTAATGTAAAAGATTTCAATCTAACATTTATTTTCTCTAAGACGCAATCCATTTTCACCACCTATTTTTTAATATGTTGTATATATTTCTAAAAATGTTCTTATATTTTATTATCATTAAAATTATGGGGATTTAAATATCCATTTTAGGATTACACATTCAATTGTTTTACCATTCAAATGTTACCAAATCTATTAAGAGATTTTGTTTCTCAATATGACTTATTTTTTAGACCAAAAGTCTGTGATGAAACTATTTTTTTAGAGGTGAATAAAAACTAATTTTTTAAATTGATATAGTTAAATGATTATATATCCGATTATTTTATGTTTTATATTTTTTTCTCAATTTTCATGAGTACTATTTTGAATATGGTAGTTTGGTAAAAATAAATGAAACTAAAAAAAACCACTAAAACAAGACATAGTTTGATCTCCATTAATTTTATAGATTCTAGATAGATTAAATATTCTTGTGGATTATGTATATAAGGTTCAATAGTTTCTCCAAATTGATCATCATATGGTAAAAATGATTAGTATGATGAGTTTTGGCAGTGGAAAATGCATACCTTTAGATTTAAATGATGCCTATGTATAATGGAAATATTTCTTAATCTATATATTGTTGGATACCTAGAGGATTTAATGATTCCATTTATATTTATTTTCCCTTTAGAAATTTACATTTTACATTAGTTTTTATCCAATTTAAAGTAGAATAGTGTAAGTGATTCACACTCTACCCAAGGGTATAAGGATAACAATGTGTTGTGGGAGGAATTCCATCAATAGTTTAGGACTGGGTTCTTATAAATTTAATAAATGGTGGTGAATACATAATATTTTATCTCCCATTATCAAATAATAATGATAATTATAGACATTATGATTACATTTAAGTATCTTCTATAATTTTAACTTAATGACCATTGATACGTGGGGTCTTGAGCATGATGTTGGGAGGAGGTGTTATACCCAAACATTAATTATGAAGTTTCCCTATTAACTCTCCCATTTATATAGTGGTATATAAGTTGTTTTATATGGTTTATATGGTTAATTGGTGGGATAGGGCACCCATAGTTGATAGTTAGTATGGGAATTTTAGGATTTGGAAATCAAATGATTGTTTGTGGATAACAGGTCAGTGAATGTTCTGATTGGAATGGAAATTGAACCAGCAGTCATCATCACACTTCTCACAGTCTAGAATTTATCATGAATCTACATAGATATATCATGTTTGGTGGTTTTATTACAATGTTGTTTTTCATTATTTATGGTGGAATACATCATCCCTAGAGGTTCAGTATAGGTTCAGTGCTCATTCTCCTATTCACTTTCGATGGTAGAATCTATGGAATAGATTTCAAGAGAAAGACCGTAAAAATAATGTTAAATATAATGATAACTAGGAATATTCTATATCAAATTCTGTTTATTATGTTATAAAGAATACATAGGATTTCTTTCTACATCAAGGAAAAAATCTAGAAAATGGATGTCGATGATGTCATTAATAATGTATACCTGAATGGCCGAATGCCTTCTTTTTTATTGATTTTTGGTGACCCCACTTTTCATGGGATGAGGGGGAACCCTTACAAGGCCTGTAGTTTCAGAGAATACATGACTTGTAGGTCTTAGGAAATATACAGACTGTACTTTTAACTCCTCCTCCCAGCTTCTTCATCGTGATATCAACTCCCCACCTTCGCATGGCTATTCAGCTAGGCTTCCCATGCAAGAATAGGCTGGTCTCGATGGCAGTTCCATAACTTCACTTCCTAAAAAATCCTCTTACCATCTACTCTGGTGAATGTTCCTGCTCTGAATCCCCATCTGGAGTCTACACCTTGTAGAGTCTATCTGATCATTTAAGCAGCATTTCAGGTGGCCAGAGGGACTTGAGGTGGCTCGAAGCCTTGAGGTGTCCCGAAAGCCTAACTGGACCAAAGGCCTTGGGTGGCCCAAATTTCTTAATGTACCAGAGTCCCTAACCGGTGGCCCAAAATCCCTAATGGATGAATTATCCCGACTAATACAATACTGAATAGTTCCTACTACAGTGCTACTACAGTGCTTCTATAGTACCAGAAATATGTCTCCACCCGGTTTTGAACCCGGGTCTCTTGGATGCACTTGCTGAGTCCATCGCCAATTGGGATGAGGCTATTGTGCTTTAATAATGTATAGGTTGCAGCTATATACATGTGTAAGAGGAACCTATTATAGAGGTCCCATTCGTCTTTGAAGATAAAATATATTTTTCATATAAACAAATTATTCATTAGTTTCATTCTAGATATTCTAACTACATTGTTTCACCAACCTTGATTTGATCACTTGGACTAATCATGGAGGGGATTTCAACACCCTTTGTGTTATTCAGATCAGTTAGTGTTTAACCTAGTTATTTTCATGTGTGTTAAAGAATCATACTGAAGATGTGGAATCATCACTCTATGGGATATTTTTCAGTGTTGTAAATACACATATGAAATTTCATTCATGGAATGAATTGTTTTTGTATTATTTTCATAGTTATTGATATTTTTAGAGGGTATTTTAGTTTTCTAGTTTTTAAGTGAATCATGTAATGTGTTATGAGTAGCGGGGTTTTCAGGTGTGTGGCAGGTGAGTATAGCCACATCTTTCATTAAAGTTAGAATAATCAATAGACTTCTAATTTTATCATGAAGTTGATGTCTCTATAAATGTTTTAGTAGTTTTTTCTTTTTTTCGATATGTTTTCAACCCTTCCCCCAAGACGTGGTGTAACATTTTGGTTGGAGCTATAACTGGGTTCCACCAGATTTTAATGGCTCCTTAATGAATAACACCCTCACAGTATCTTGGTATAATTTTCTAGGTTAATGACCTATGGAAGATATATTCCATTAGGAATTGTTTATGATCATTGGGAGAAATGTGTTTTCAATAAATAATGAAATTAGTTTAATGTGGTGTATAGACAACGAGTGGTTGAATCATTTGATGATCCAAAATCATTGCCATATATTAATATTTAATGATCTATTTGACTATATTAATGGAGATATCTAGTATTCTATAATCATTATATGATCTAGATATCATTATATAATTGTGTTGGAAGTAGTTATTATAAAATCTTATTTTCATTGCTAGTAATGGAACACCTAGTTTGTAGTCATGTCCCGTAGTGTAATGAACTGACAAGTTATATTCATGGGACTTACTAATATCATGTCTCATGATTTCCAAGACCAGTTCATAGTCATGTTTAGTGGATATATTTTCATTTTCCTGATATAGTAAGGGGATGAAATTGGTCACCCAAGGATTATATTATAGGCTCTTTGATGTGATCAGTTCTTTGGTAATCAATCCAAGTGATTTTTCTTGGAATAAAAGGTATATCGACATTGTAAAGTGGTAACTTGGTAGGGAGTTCTAGTTGAGACTATAAAGGTTGAGGTATGTTTTTTCATGGGAATTTATTATGTAATTCATAATTTTATTTAGCTTTTATAGTGTCAAGGTTTTTGTTGACGGTATTTATTTGAATTTCTATTAGCTTTCATGTTCATTAACAATAATGACCATTTAGGACCACGAAATAATTTATTCCAAAATAATACAGGATGTATTTAACTTTGTTCCAAATTAGTTTCTCAACTGCTTAGTTCTTTGGCTACCCATGGAGGATGTTTTGATTGACATGTTCATTAGTGAATACCTATTGGGTTTGGGAATTTGCCTTTTTTTGTTTTAGGAAGTGATCTCATATGGTTCCAGGAAGTTATTCCCTTTTGATTGTTACTACTCTATGATAATTAAGATATGGTGGTAGCATAGGATTCCCTAAAGCTATGGTGTCATGACCATATTGAGTTTAATTATGTGATCTTTTCAATATCACAAATGATGAGGTATATCATTACTTAGTGTTACCTAAATCATCAATAACATAGTTTCATTGGGTTCAACTATAATTAAAAATACATTACCCTCTATACCCAATGGAACAAAAATATCATGGATTATTCAATAACAAGGATAACCAAAAAATCCATTTCACAATTGGGGGATCCTTATGGAACGATAGAGGAGTTAGTGTTTTTGAAAACAGTGTAAGAGGACTTTTATGGTAGTGCATACCTATTAAAAATGACTAGATATCGGTATTTGTTATAGTAGTTTTAGGTGTGTGAGTGGGGAGACTCTGAGGTGGAGGGGAACCACAAAAATGTCCTTTATAGTGATACCCTTAATGGGTGGTTGGTGAAAAATAGGTATCATGTTATTTTTTGGGAAGGATATTCATTATATTGTTGATTAATGAAATTTTTTTAGTGAGTATAATAGAAAAACCCTAGAAATATATATCAATTAATCTATGATTTATCATTGATTAAGGATTTTGTTTTTGTAGAAATATAGGAACTTGTTAGTGGAAGAGTTCAAGGATAAATATATATCTTTAAATAAGGTAAATATTGACCTTCATTTCATTTATTGATTAATATAACCATCATATTCCATAGAGTATATGTGGGAGGGTATAAGAGTGGATTATATCATCGATTTATCCTAAGGTCTAGGGGGGAGATAAGATGATATCTATGTGATTGTAGATTTACAAAATAAGTAATCTTACCTTTTAGTGATCCAAGGGTGGAGTTTTATAAATAATCTAATGGTATGTTATGTTGATGATTTAGTTAGCATTTATGGATTCTGGAGGATAATAGTTTTCAATTGAGAACCTTATTTTACATTGCGAGTGTACAATGGATTACAACATGCCTTTAAATTCCAGTTATTCTATAGCACATACTACCAATTGTAGATGAATGTGAAAAAGTAGTAAAACATTTAGAAACTATGTGTTATTTTAAAGTAATTCATCATCGACTTAATTGGAACATGTATATGAAACCAATATATGGTTTATTTAATATAAAATTATATATTTCACTCATCCAACAATATGAACACCTTTTAGGAATTGTATGGTTGATTGTGTCAATCACCCATGATGTGGAGTCTGAATGGAGAGGAAAATGGCAATTTTCCCTATATGTTACAAATAACAATTGAGATAACCCAAGTGGTTCATGAGAGAATATATTCCAAAAAATAATGCAAGAAAGAATATGAATATTAGTGGAGGATGACATTATATATTTTTGTTTGAGAACATATTTTCTTGAAGTATTCCTCTCAACTTGGATAGTAGAGGATTAATTGGGGAAAAAATCTACCACCCATGTTTGTGAGACTTAGTTACAAGTTTTTGTATTCTAGAAAGGGTTATTATTTCAGGAAACATCATTATAAACTAGTTAGAGCATGCTCTTTAAAATATGTGTCCTAGGTCAAACGGTGTCTTCATAATGATTGCCACATCATTGAATTGGGGGAGTTGTTATTGAGGATGATGTTACATTCATGTAATGAACATAAATGATTTAATACCATAATAAAATGGTGTTACTGGTTTTTTTATCCCCAGGAATTGAGTTCTTTAGATGTGTGGTTTCCTAGACAATATTACATAAGAGTGGGAGATAAAAATGCACTCCATGTACATGGAGTAGTTTATTCCCTAATTTTTAAGCTATTTTAATGAGAAAATATTGTGACATGTGGTTCATTTTTCCTTATTATGATATGAATATTATTTAATTTTAATAAGCGGTTTCATCCTTATTTTAGAGGTATCTCCAAATGGATAGTTAATTAGTTTCTTGTGGTTGTTTTTCCATTCTTTTTTATATGTCTTGTTATGATTCTTGGGGATGAGAGTGATTTGATTAGGATCTAATGTTACAAAATAGATCATTTTTCCTCTTACATAGTGGTTTTTAGGTTATTTAATCATTGTGGTTGGTTTTTGAATGGGAGAGGAGGAGTTGGAGAAAAATATTCAACAGAAGGTGGTGATTCTTGTTGTAAATTATCGACTCAGGACATGTATTATTTGTCAAGGTTGATTCATGGATTGTTCTGTAATTTCTTCTTTGTTTGACAAACATCATGGAATGTTTTTCTCATCTTTAATTATCATGGAATTTTTTATGGGTGTTTTATCATCAAAAGTCTCATGGAATAGAAGGATATACTAGAATCATAAAATTCATCTATGTTTTTGTTACAAAAATCATATTGAGTTTTTAAATACACAGGATGTGGGGTTCATGGCATAAACCAATCATTCACACCATGAATGAGGTAATTTCTATATTTTGATATAAATTATGTCCCTAATTAAATATTCATAATTTTCAATTTTATTATCTCACTATTCAAGTTATTCACATGTGATTTAAGGAGTCACAAAAAACGTTGATATTTGGAAATAACTTGTGTATTTTGGGGATTTAATTTCTCTATTTAAGGAGAGTTATTCTTCTTTAATCAAAATTTTTCTCATTTATTATTCATAGGATTTCATAGTGATTTAATTATTCATTATGGGAGTTTATTGATCTATGATTTTGATGAGGTATTATTTCATTTTATATTTATGTGAGGATTTCATCTCCAGTCATGACACCAATGATCATCAACAAATTATTTTGGTTTATGTAATGAATAAAAAGACTTATTTTGTTATAAGGGATCATTATTATCCCTATTTTATGACAATATATACAATTAGTTGGATTTTTCTTTTTTTTTCAGTGCGTGTTAAACATTTGAATAAAAAAACAATACTAACCATTGACCATTTTTTGTAATGTCTCCATAGATAAGTGGTTAAAAATTTTCTTTTATTATCGATGTTATTTTTATTATTTCAATCTATAAATTTGATATAAAATTATGACATGTTGTGATGAATTGTTTTAAAAATACACTTTAAATTTTTGAATATATAAATATTGAAAATTAAAATTCCATTTTGAATATTCATTCTTTATTATTTATATTTTGACTGAAACTTGGTGGAATTTATTCCTCCTTCTCGGTGGCCTTGGTTTTATAGAAATTATTGGGATTAGATGGGTGAATCTTACTCTCATTGGTTGATTGTAAAATTTTTTGCTTGGTTGTGATGTTCATGTTCTATTTGTTTCCTTCTTGATAAATTTAAATAATAAGCCGTATATTTATCATGTAATATATAAATGTAGTTATGAATAAGAATCCATAAATGAAAATATAAACTTGAAGAATATATATCTGTGGAAAAAAAATTAAATTTAAATTGGAAAGTGTAACTCTTGTTTTGAACCTATTTGTGATGATTTTTTTGGGTTTTGTATAGTATAAGAAATTATTTGTGGCCTGATATCAGTAGGGACATGATAGTGGTGGTGTTAGTGTTTCTTATTCGAACATGTGGGTGTGGGATTTTGTGAGACTATATTATACTTGTGTTCCTTTATGTATTTTCTAAAGGACCCACCATATTCAGGTAACCAGGTCAATACTCATAAAACATGGGGTATTTTGTTAAATTATAGGATGTGGGTGATATGTATGGATGAAAAAACTCTCTCCACAATCCCACCTTAAGTAATAGGTTTTGGTGATACCAATGATGGAATATGAGATATGTGGTGTTGTCTTTCCTTTTAGGAATAGGAGATTTGGTTGATGTCATACATTTTCATGATATACCATAAACCCGGTTACCTGATACAAGATATAATGGTGGAACCATGATAAAAGATATGTGTATTTCTCTATGAGATAGGATATCTCATTAGTTCCACAAGACAAGATATATGGCTCCTTCAGTTTTTGGTGTATTAGTAAGGGATGGGAGAAAATAATATGTTCTCAATGGGATAGTGTGGAAAATAAGTGGGGAAGAGATTTTAAGTCACCTATGATTATGGTAATAAAATTATTATTTTATTATATTTAGATTTATTTTTTGTTGAGTCAGAATTATTGAGGATGAGATACTTGTTGAAATTTTTACAATATGGTTAATAATTATTTTTCTCAATGGGAATTACTATTATCTCGTCCATTTTACATGATAGTCTTTATTTTTGAAGATATTGAATTTATATTTTATACTCCCCAAATGTATATAAAAACTATTTTCCATGTTTTTAGTGGTAATTCAATGAGATATTTGGATAGTAATTTCCCCTATCATAGGTTTCAGTTGTAATTGTCATATTATTTTGTTTATTATTTTCTTACCTTTAGAGAAGTTTGTATCAATTTTACATTTAAGAGTGTGGGATAAGAATTATCGGTTTTTTGTTTTTTATAGTATGATGGAATGGATGTTTTATTTATTTAATTATAAAATTATATTGAGGGTAATGGGTCCAATTTTATATTGTTATAAATTGAGTTCTAGTTTCCATACTGGTATCTATGAGAGGTGGAACATGGGGGGCCACTCATTGTCTTCATTACTTGACCTGGATGGGTAATTGTGGAAGGGGTGGGTTCATGAATCATCTGTCTACGGTGGTATTGTTTGGATATTATAGACCTAGTATCATCATTCCAAATGAAATATAAATATCAAAAAATAAGCTTCAATAAAAATATATTATTAATAACCATATACCAATGTAAAAAATGCATTAAAATAAATAGCATTATATGACTTAAAAAGTTTTTGAAATTAAATTAGAATGACCAACCAATGATCTGATTAAAGATAAACGAATATTAAGATAAATTAATGAATAAAAATAGATGAAATAAAGGATCTAATACAATTTATAGTCGGATATTAGGATACAAACCCAATTAAACACAACCATAATAGGATCAATACCAGGATCATAGCTTGAAGGTGAAACAAGTTATCCTTACTATTCATTCCATTATTCACCCTATCACTAGGTTCAAAAATATATTTTATACCCACTGGGCCCCATAGGTATCATTACATTCAGGAAACCTCATTTATATTATCCTAGTAAACAATAATCACTAAAGGATCATTTAAATTATTTACATTGTTGTAATCTCTTCAAGTACTTTCTACAATCCAAGGAATAACTAATACAGAATTCTCTAGTGGGAGGATAAACCCCACTTTATATACCAAAGTCATCATGATGATTTTCTAAAAAAATTCTTTAAAAAAATGAAGACTCATCCACCCACTGTTCACAATGTATTGGAAAGTAACACATACCCCAATCTATTTTCAACTAGACTGAAATCTCAAAAAAAATATAAGGTTTAATGTGGAAAACCCCTAAGGAATTCCTATTTTCATACATTTAACCATGACTTAAAAGTTCTAAAGAATCCTACTAATATCTGTTTTGGGAAATATTGATCAAATTTTATTAACACCTATCGTTGGGTCTCTTCTTCATGTCTTATAGAATCATAATCATTTTTTCAAAAATCAATGACAGAGAAAATCAACCAAATGACTAGGAACCTTATGACATTGACACATTGTTAAATTTAACCATACATTCAATATTAATAATTTTTATAAATCACAATAACTGACTTCTATATTTGACATTATATCATTTTCCACATGGAGAGATCAATAAATACTCTATAGAATACATAGATAATCTCATTTTGTATTAAATTCTTTTTTCCAATTTTAAACCCATAGAACGGCTGCTCCACTTAACCTTTCCAATCCCATCCATGTACTAACAATATTTTCCTAGATGTTCTAGATACTTTGAAGCCACACTAGTTCCTAAATCACAATTAAGGATCCTTAATAATTAATTAAATAAGTTATAGATATTTAATTAGGCTGATTTAAATTGGTAATGATTTCCTAAAACTCAATGTGTCGCCCTGTCACACCAGAACCGTGAAAAAAAACTCATGAGAGGTTTTCCATAAGTCCCAAATATTATATATGGAAAAAATATAATTTATAAAATAAATTATATAATAAATATATATTATTTTTATTGAATAATTATAATTAATTTCATGTGTCATTATACCTTTTACGAATACTGAGAGATGACTTGCAGCTTTAGTCACATGATTTCCTCTTGCTATAACAAATGAAATTCATACCATCCTAAGATGAATCCACCATGCTATGATGGAATTATCACTCAAATCCATAACAATAAGAAGACAAAAATTTAGGTCATGAATTAATGATAATAATGAATTAATATATAGTATATATATAAACATTGATCATGATGAAAATAAAAAAACACCGATAACAACATCAATGAGAAATTTGCATTAACGAGGTGAAGTACCATAGTTCATATATATATGTTTGATAGAGAAAATGTGGTCACTACCAAATAAATATCTATGGTGAATAATCTCATATTTTTTATACTGTAAACACTACTAACTGACATTGGATCATGCATACTTTCTAGTCCACCACCTCTCCCACCAACAAGCACAGAGCTCACTTGATGCTAGCTAGTGTATTTAGGCTATATCCACCCTATAACCAAACCTCTCCACCGATCTCTTATATCCAATTAAACCCATTAAAATAATTTTACCTCGATTATATTCCCCAAAGCACTATTTTGATTTTTTAAAAATCTAAAAAACCAATTCTAAACCATGCACTAAAATTTTTACCCACAACCATCAAACAAATTATTTTGTTCCTATAAATTCAATACCTATATTGATATGAGATCTTAAAACCTCCCCACAATAATTCCAATCATCATATAGAGGATTAATTGAGAATTTAATCACTTATCTTGACCAATGATTCTTGGATATTTAAGATAATATCAAATTCTTTTATCCCCAAATACCAAATGATCCCACATATTAAAACTCTCTATACCTTGAGATCATTTTTTAAAACCTAATAATTCAATTATTACCATCAGTGAAACATTAAAAAACTTACTCACACACCTTTATTTCTTAATATATCCTCATGAATTCATTTTATTTACTACTTTACCGATGGTACTCCCCACCACATGGAACAACTCATTATAGGGAATTCAAACCCACTATTATCCCCACCATTAGAATTTATTATCAAAGGATAATTTTTTAAATACCACCCCATATGGTAAATTTTAAAACAATGAAAAAAAATGATAATGTGGAAATAGTTCTCAAAATCATGTACCCAACTCCATTCTTGATCCTAATCAAAATTCTTTGTCTCTACATCCATGCACAAGTCCCAAATACACCGAATTTACTCAATAACAAATATTGATCCATAAAAATTAAGAACATATATAAATACTTGATACTGATTTTTTTTATAAATTAATGAAATTATATCAACAAAGTCTAGTTGAAAATCTTCCTATTGAAATTAATGAGAATCTCATGGAATCATATGTAGATGAAATACCAAAAAACCTAATCATAATGATTTAAATTATCAAATAACCCTTGGATCATCCTAAGATATCCAATGATGTCTTTACCAGAATACCTATTTTATTCAATGGAAAAATCTCAAAATAACCATATCATTCATCATTCAAGAATATGAGTGCCAACTGAAAACTGATCCATAGATTCTTGAACTACAAAACATTCAACCTATGTCAATGGTCAATTTTTGGACATCATAAAACATTATATCTAGGATGACATATGATATTCTATGAGTAATCCAGATAAACCAATAACCATTTACTCTTTGTAATAACAACTGAAAATTAATATTCCAATTAGAAGATTAAATTTTTAATGTTCCCACTCAAGCGAGGGTTTTATTACCACTTAATATAATGAATAAAAATAGAAATTATATATATATATATTACAACTCAAAAATAATGAAATAGTTTTCCCATTTCTCAACTCATGGGAATTTCATCTATGATATTTACTAAAATGATATTAATTAAAGGTTTCATGGACCCAATTGATGATTAATTCCTCCCAAAAATTTTGATTCCACTTACACTGCTCTTCATTCCCAGACACAATAGGTATAAAATTAATCTAATGCATTCGGCTCTTCCAATTACATTCATAACATTGTTTTAACTTTACATATATTTTTTTTCAACATAATCTTCATTAAAACAGAATCACCAAGATCCTCATTCATAATAATATGTTATTATGCTTAGAATAAGATCATATAATTTACTTATCCTTGTACTACTAACAACAATCTCTAATCCATAGATCAAAATGTTCTACACATTACATGTGGGATTTATTAACATTGTCATAAACTAGTGTTTGGAAAATATCTTACAAAAAACACATCTCAAATCATGAAATCATGAGTATCACACCATAAATACCTAATATATAATTCTCTATTGAACTTAAATATAATACAAGAAGAATGAACCATTTATGGTTTGTTAAAATGCATAAGATTTAAAGTATATCAAGGATCAAAGCACAAAACCACTAGAAATCCATATACCATATTTTAACGTTGTAAATTTGGATATCCATATGAAATACTCTTCAAAACTAACCACTTCACTTGATCCATGGACTATTACATAACTTCCAATCAACTTGATAAAATTATTAAGAAAAATGTTACTACACTTACTACCACCAAGCATGGAAGTGCATCTTGAAACAACATGGTTGGGATCTAGATAGTTCCTACCCGAAAACCAAACCTCAATGATGAAAAAGATCAAAGAATTCATGAACCTCACATCTAACAGCTATATGAGTATTCATATCCTCAGCACAAGCTTTGCATAATCTAAATGAATCTACCAAGCCTACCACACCTATAACAACATTTCATGAAAAAAAATACACTGATATTATAATGAAAAAATGATATTGGTTTTCAGTTTTAAGGGAACTCAAGAATTAATCCAACCACTTATATATGGTACCTTCATATATCACATCTCAACTACTCTCCAATATCATGAGTCATGTCCCAATGGTCATGAGGTTTTCTTAGATACCCTATTAATTAAATATTTTATAGGTTTTAAATCATGATTTTCCATCTATGCGCCTATAACAAACTTCCCAACCTTCATCGCATGCCTAAATGACCACTTCAGTGTTTCATAAACATAAACATCTAGGAATAACATTCCATGATAACTCATCACTAACAGGGAAACCAACATCTATAATAATCATCACATCACACCGAAACCTAGAGGATTAGGTTATATATGACAGGGTATGTATATATATATATATATATAACGACATAAGCCTATGTGATCTAGGTTATTAGAATCTACTTTTCTGGTTTAGTGAATTAGATTTCCATTCCAAGATATATGGGAAAACAACATATTGGATGTCACTAATAATATAAAAAATAAAACCTATATAATGTTCACTCACAATTGGTTTATGATATGGTAAAAAATGTATATATTGACCAATAGATGATATTGCACCTCTAGTGAACATGAAACTGCATTGTCATTTTTGTTGATTACTATCTCAACATATGCCTACGTGACCTTCCATATCAAAAATATGTATATATAAATATATTAATCCATATAACCAATTATAATTCCACATAGAAGGTATACTAGAATATTTTTGAATTATATTTTCATGGATATTTAAATTTTTATGCCTATATTGTCTATGATAATAATAACACTAGTAGAAAAATGCACCATATGAATAAAATGTTGCAAACATGATGCATCAGATGCCACCTGTCAGAATGGTTATAGAGATAAATTCATTAAAATTACATTTCTAGAAACCATATGAGTCTCTTAATGAGAAATCAAATATATAAATTTAATGACACATAGAAAGAATAGTAATCCCTCCCTTATAACCATGATTTCCCATCATAAATGGCATCCATTATTATCTAGACATAAATACATAAAATCCCCAATACATTTAAATGTTTCTTATCTACCACATCTCAAATAGTAAATAAAATAACACCTTTGATAACACATATAAAGAGATCAACCCTGGTTTAATATGAATAGTAATCGAACCAGTTTTCCACATAGCCACATGCATTCCTCCTCATTTTCTAGAGGCTTTCAAATTTCTACGAGGGTATATGGTGGTATTATGAGGGAAAATACATCATACAATAGATTAATTTATTGAAAATAAAAATCCCAACATTAAATAACAAAAAACGGTTAGTATATAAATGTGAAAACCTACATCAAAATGAAAATACGTATACTAGTGAAATATTTGTTATAATCATAAATGACTTACCACCACTATAGAAAATCATAAATACATGTATAATAAAATAAATAATTGGAAAGAAATAAATGATAATGATGATGTAAAGAAAAACCCAAGCCACACATCATTGGGATATCTAAATCCCATTTGAGCTAATTCATCTTAATCAATTAATATCTGGACTTGGGTCAACATGTTTGTATTGCGAATTTATAATCTTCTATGTTACCCATGTTAATTGGTTAATTGATAAGTGTATGAGAAGAAAATATCTTGGGAACCCAGCAATAAAATAACATAAAAACCAAAAATTAACAGGCAGGTTCATCTGACATGGGCTAATTAAAAATTTTAGAATATAAAAATATTTTCTTATCATTTTGTGGTATAATTTCCTTGGTGAATAGTGTGTTATTAGCCACTCCCATTTATACCATCTCTTAAGTCTATGTCCCGAATGGTGTTACAAAAAAATGACAGAATTCTTGATGGTTTTATATGGGATCAGAAGTGTAAAAGGAAAATACATTGGGTCTCATGGAATTGGATGTTTTGATCAATTATTGAAGGTAGAATTAATGTTCTCTATCTTGATAATTGTATTCATTGTATACATCCTATGTTGTATTGGGATGTGTTGTATCAAATATCATTATGGGGGTATTCAAAGCATGGTAAATCTTTGGGGTATTATGTTAATATTCTATATCATGCTTCACTACTATGGTATGGGATAGGGAATATTATTGATAGTCAAAGGAACCGATCTAGATGTATAATAGGTAAATTGGATGTGTTGTTCTGGAACAATAATTGGAGTGGGGAGATTCATAATTGTCCATTTTTTCTATTAAATTGATATCCATCAAATATTTCTACCATTATCCTAACATCATCAAAGATTTCTTGAATAAGAACCCACACAATCTATGCAATTTTTTGGAACTAACCAATGATCCGGACATTTATGTTTATACCCATTCCCCATATAGCTTTTTTAGTGTGAGGGACTACCGTCAATCACTGTATATGCAGAATTAGGGGGATTATTTGAATGAAAATCTCTTGGTCAAGAATTTCCCAACCAAAATTAATATCTCTATGTAGAGGATTAGACATATTGTTGTTCCTACTGATGAAAATATAAAGCAATGTGGTGTTTTTATTTCCCAAGATGTGTATTATGTAGGGTGCATAAGGAAGAAAGTTTAGATCATCTTTTCTTCAAAAGAAAATGGGTGAATGAGGTGTGGGTGTATTTTGGTGATTATAATTCTTGGTCTAATTCTAACATGGCTGATATGTATTTTCAAGATCTATGGTACCATGGATCTAGGAGAGGAAACATGGATATATTGGTTGGGACCTTGATACAGCAGGATTGGTGTTGGTGTTTGTGGAAAGTGAGAAACGGTTTTCTTTATGATGAGGTGGTCTTGAAGGTATACCAGACTATTTCTATTGTTAAAAGTATGATATTTGATCATATTAATGCCTTGGGTATCATGAGGGAAGATCTTTCCTTACAACATCATCTGTATGTAATTGATCTTCATTCTAAGGGGTGTGTATGTAGTCTGGGAAATTGGTGTTGGGACTATGAAGGATGGATAAGGAAGTAAGGATATTTTGATGTTTCAGAGTGTTTTATTTTGTTTTTAATGAATATAAATCAATTCAATTTTTTATGGACTGGAAAATCAAAAAATGATTTTCTGATATGTATTTCACAAATATCATATGTTAGGACAACCTGTGATGAAATCCTTATGAAGCAAAGGGGGGAGAAACAATGATTCCAGTCATATACAGTTTAGATTTGAAGGAATGATTCTGATGGAAGATAGGTAAGTTACATTACATCCCATTGAAAATATGATGATACTAAAGTAGTTAACTAAAAGGATACATATCATGATAGTGGATTTCATGATGAAAGATGAAGAACGGTTATGGGATGCAGTGAAGAGAGCAGTGAAAAAGGAACGAACAGTCTCGAGGTGGCCTATGTTTAAAGATGGCTTGGTATTTTGCAATCAAGTTTAGTTCCATGATCCAAAAATCAAAATATAAAAAAGGAGAGGATTCGGAGAAAGATTGGGTTTTGCATGCAATATTGGTGTTTGCATACAAAATTGAAGGGATTTTGGAATCATGCTTGAAAGTCATGATTTGGGGTCTAAACTTCGAGAAATGGAAAAGGCATGAAGTGTGAAAAAGATTTAATGAAGTGTGTGAATGAAGTTGGTGTGAAAGAGACTCATGTTCCCAAGGCGACTTCAAATGGGGTTTTCCGCAACGCATCAGGATCTTGAGCGAGACGTTGGGGTTCATGAGCATGGGGATCGATGAGGTCCATAAATAAGATGTAACCCCCTCAAATGTAATTATCTTGAAATAATGTAATTCCCTATTTGTGCTAATAAGGTGCACACACACTTGTGGATTGTTTTCCAAGTTCTACTTGAGTGCAAGGGTATATCCTACTCATTGTATTCCATATCAAAGGATTTTTTTCTAATGTACTGTGTGGTATTGGATTATTTCTATACCATACCAAGGATGTAGCTACTATTTTTGAGTAGTGAACCTTGTAAACCTTGTGTTCTGGTGGTTGTGTGTTTTCATCAGAGAAGAAACTCTTTAATAGGAGGTGAATTTTGTTTAAAAATTAAAGAAGCATAAAAACAAAAAGTTCTCACTTATTCACCCCTCCCCCTCTCTGTGACACTTAGATCCTAATTTGGAACATCAATTGGTATCGAAGCGACATGTTCTTTTATTTTATTCTTTTCTGATGTTTTGAAGAGAGGTTTTGATGGAGAATCTGAATTTCATTAATAATAATAGGATACCAATATTTTATGGGAAGAATAATAATATATGGGAAGATATAATGATTCCATATCTTATGACTCTTGGATATGAAGTTCCTGAAACTTCAATAGATAGATTTCCTGCTATTGATGACATGGTTCCTCTTACTTCTATTGATATGTAGAATCTTTAGAATGATATAATAGCCAAAAATTCTTTACTCTCATCTCTTTGGGAGAGTGAAATTTTAAGAGTTAAGGTGTTGCTACAGCCAAAGGAATATCGGACAAACTGAATAACATCTATGAATTAAATACAAAAGTGAAGAATAAAAAACTACAAATATGGGGGCTGAATTATGAAGAGTTAAAAATGGGAGATTTTGAATCTGTTGGAGGATTTATTACAAGGGTCAATTCTATTTTCAGTCCAATCAGATGTCTCGGTAAAATGTTGGAAGATTCTAAAATTTTGGGAATGATCTTGATAATTCTGCTTGTCAAATTTGATGGAAAAGATTCATCACTTGACGTCAGAGACCTCGAAACATTATCTCTAGAATATTTTCATAAAAATCTTATATCTTATGAAATGGGATGGGAGAAGACATTGAAGAAAAAAGAAAAGGCTGATAAAGAAACCTCTTTCAAGGCTACCAAGAATGAGAGGTCGATGAAAATTCATATTAAAGAAGAATATGGGAAATCCGAATATTAAAACGAGTTATGTAAAAATTTTGATGAAATTTTATCCTTGTTTTCTAAAAATGTTTAAAGAGGAATAGGGAAATACAAATAGAATCTCCCTTTGAAATGTTTTGAATGTGGAGTTTTTGGCCACTTTACGGAAAATTTCCCTCAAAAATGGAAATATGAAGATAGTGATGAAGAAGACAGAAGACCAAGAATCTCATGGAAGAACTTTGTGAAAAATATAAATATTGTGGCATAGGTAAGGATAAAAAGTTTTTCCAATCAAATAGATAAAGATTTTTTTCAAATGATGAAGAAGTTTATGATAGTGAGACTGAATCTGAAAAATGTGTTCATGAGAAAGCTTGAGAGAGTAACTTTTTTAAAATAGTGAGTAATTACGATTATGAGAGCAGTAGTACTAAAAAATAAGTAACTCAACTTGAATAGTATTTTAATTAAGAGCTGAAATAATGTTTGAGAATGATTAGAAGGCTTGATAGAGAAAACATAAAATTAGAAAATGAAAGCTCGTCATTAAATGAGAAAACATGTTTTCAAGAAAAGAAAAAAAAGATGAAAATGAAAATAATGATCTAAATAATTATTTGGAGATATAAAATAATCAAAATGATCATATGGATGTAATGCTAAAGTACAATAAATATGATTTGGAACTCTTCCAACATAAATATTCTAATGTTGAGGAAACGAACAGAAGGTTTAAAAATTCTATTACAGAATTTGGTGAATGTTCTGCTAAGAATGACCCTAATAAGGATCAACATAAGTTTCCTTCAAAGGTTGAAAATAAATATGGAATGGATATGGATAAAGGAAATTTTGGAAGGGATATTTATGTGATCAAAGTTAGAAACACTAAAAAAATAGATGTATCTAAAAAATTAGGTCCAAAAATATGTTTACCACTTCTGGTTCCAGTAAGACTGAACAAAAATCTGAGTTGAAGAAAATTGTTACAGTTGAAAATATGAAGTTCGATGGTCAGAAAAATTCTGGTAAGAAGATTATTGAGAAGCATGTTCACAACTCTAGTCAGTATGGATGTTTCTGAATAAAATATTCATTCTATGGTTGTTGTTATTATTGTTGTGGATTTGGACACATGTAAAATATGTGTTGGTTCAAAAACAATATAAAAACTATTCCACATGTTTTTTAAGATAAGTATTGAGGGGAATACAATACTTTTGAAAGAGAAAATCTCTAAAAAATCATAATATATCTAAGAAGGTTGGGGAGAATGTTGAGAATAGGTTCCAACCAATAAAAACTTTATGTGAAAGATGTGATCAACCAGGACATCTTGCAAAGGGATTCTTTAGTGTGTTACCGGAGTAACAAAAGTTTCTTAATAATCCTTAGAGGACAAAGTTCTTAAAAGATAAAAGGGAAAACCCTGATAAGTCCTAAAAGAAAGAGTGCATTGTTTTCTGGCCAAAACACATTGACTTGGCTAGAAATTTTGATGTAGCACAAGAGAACTTGGAAGAAAAGGAAGAACAAAAAGCTCTCATCTTCGAAACTTATTGCAAAGCTACAAAAGGATAAAATCCATGGATTCTTGATAGTGGGTGTTTCTATTATATGACAGGAGACATAAAGCTGCTGAATAATGTGAAATAATTGAACGAATGAACAATTACATTTGGAAACGATGAATCTATAAGGATCAATGGTGTTGGATCTGCCATTATTGGAAAAGAAAAGATGAAATCATGGAAAACACTATATGCTAAAGGCCGGAAACATAATCTGATAAGTTTGTTACAACTCTGTGATGTGACCAAGAATTTTATATTCAGAAAATAGGTATTTTTTGTGAAAAGTAGAAAAATGATAGTAATATAATTACAAGAGGCTAACATACAAGAGTTAATTTTTTCCATGTTGGTGAAGTGAAGAACTCTTATTACATTGGTGTGGTGGATGAAAATCAGTTATGGCATAAAAGGATGGGACATATGTGTCAAAGAAATATCTTCAAGTTATCAAAGTGGTATAGTGTCCTCGATATGGTTGATTTATCAAGAAGAAGAGATTGGAGTTCCACTATTTGTGAAAAAGGGAAGATTAAAAACTCTATTCGTAAGAGAGTTGAAATTCGCACAAAAATACCCTTGGAACTCATACAATCTGATATCGGTGTACTAATGAGAAAAAAATCTACCCATTTAGAGAATTACTACATTACATTAATTGATGACTTTACTCGCATTACATATGTTATGTACATGATACATAAATCAGATTCCCTAAAATTATTTAAGAGTTTCAGGAGGAAAGCAGAAAAGTAATGTGATAATTCAGTGAAGAAGTTGAGAACTGATAATCATGGAGAGTATAAGAATGAAGAGTTTTAATATTACCTCAAGAAACATGGATTTTTACATGAGTTCAGTACACCACACATACCTCAACAAAATAGGGTTACTAAAAGAAAGAATCGAAATTTTGTGGAAATGGGGATAACTATGTTACTTGAACATAGTCTTTATCATTATTATTAGAGACATGCCATGAGAAATGGTGTTTATATACATAATTGATGTTTCTATAGTCCAAACTCAGATATGACTCCATATGAAATTTCCTATGTAAATATTCCATGTCTGAAACACTTAAGAGTTTTTGGGTGTCCATACATTATAAAGAATAAGGGTGGAAACCTTGGAATGCTTGAGAAAAGAGGAGATGATGGAATTTTTATTTTATTTTCTCCATAACAAAGAGGATATAGATGTCTCAACAGAAAAATTGGACGAATTATTGATTATGCAGATGTTAAAGTTGTCTAAAATGTTGATAAATAAAAGCAGACATATGTTGATGTGGATGTTGAGCAGTATAGGGAAGATCTTGTAAACGATTCTGATAATGTCGCAAACTATATTAATCCTACTCAAGAAGAGGAATCTGACTCAGAAATCTCAAGGGATGATTATTAAGTTCAAGAAACTCATCCAAGGCTGATGAAATAAGTGGAGGCTGAAAACATTACTAGAGATCAACATCAAAGGGTTCAAACCAGAAGAACAATGAATATTAGAACACATTCTTCTTTTTATTAAAAGGTTGAACCGAATGATGTAAATGAAGAATTTGAGCAAAAAAAATGTGCCCATTTTTGAATGATGATCATGATCTGATAGAGAATAATGATACTTGGGAACTTGTACCCAAGCCGGACAATAAAAACATTATTGGAACTAAGTGGGTTTTCTGGAACAAGATGAATGGAGATGGTAAAGTAATAAGAAACAAAGAAATGTTGGTTATCAAAGGGTATTCACAAATTGAATGCATTGATATTGATTAATAATTTTCTCTGGTGGAATGATTAGAAACAATATAAATAATTCTTGATATTGTTGCACAATGAGGTTACCAAATCATTAAACTGTTTGTAAAATCTGCATTCTTGAATGGTGACCCTGATGAGTAAGTTTACATTGATAAACCTTTCAGATTTGTTATTGGAATAGATGAATTTTATGTGTTTAGGTTGAAGAAGGCTTGTTATGGGATAAACCAGGCTCTGAGGGCATGGTATTCAAAATTAGATACTATCATGAGGATGGTGAATTTTAAGAAAGGTAGAGTTGACAACAATATTTACAACAAGGATTGTCAGGAGTTTTCACTAATCGTAATAGTTTATGTCGATGACATTATCTTTTCTGGGAATGATGAAAGATCATGGGAATGATTTTCTAAGGAGTTGAAGAACTTATTTGAGATGTATATGATGGGAGAAATTAAATACTTTCTTGGTTACAAATTTCACAGAAGAAGAATCACGTTTTTTTGTCTCATGAAAATTGTAATAAGAAACTTCTAAAGTAGTTTGGCATTAAAAACTTGAAACCATTGTCCACACCAATTTCAGTGGGAGCCAAACTGTCTAAATATGGAGAAGGAAAGGAAGTGGGTCAAAAAGAGTTTTGAATGCTGATTAGAAGTCTGTTGTATTTTATATCTTCATAACCTGATATCATCTATGCAATTACAATATGTGAAATATTTAATAGCACTCTTTAAGAATCACATTTGATTTCGGGAAAGATAATTCATAGATTTATCAAAGTCACAACAATCATTGGAATCAGGTATGATGGATCAAGAAATATTGATCTATTTCAGTATTTAGATGTGGATTGAGTAGGAAATGTTGATGATAGAATATCCACATCTGGTGGAGTTTTATTTTTGGGGAAACGTTGTGTCAGTTGGAATAAAATGAAACATAATTCAGTGACTCTTAGCATGGCTGAAGCTGAGTATGTTGTTGCCACTCAAGATGCAACCCAAATTACATGGATGAAGACTTAGTTGGATGATCTATTTGTTTAAGTGAATCTACACTTATTGTAACACCCCATGCTTCAATGGTATGCTTCTCTTTGAATAAAACAATATCATGTGTTGTACACAACTTTGTGTTCTAACACACCACAACCAGTCAAACTAGCTATTATGAATAGTAATACCCAGTTTTTGAAATTTTATAAATTTTATCTTTCAAAATGGACTTCATTTTTGTATTCTGAATATCGAAATAATCTTAGGGTGTATTTTTGGTATTTTTCTGAAAACTTTTAATTTTTGATGAATATTGAAAAAGACTGAGTTATAGTTTAAAACCGAATTTTATTTCAATAATTATTTATTTTATGTAAATTTATTTAATGTAAAAATAAATACATAATACCTATATATGTTCAATGTAATTAATTGGAGTTAGTTTATAATAATTGTAGATATATAAAAATATTATTAAACTTTTCACCGTCTTTTACCTCCCTGCTTGGAAAATTTGCAAATTCACATAAAACATAATTTTACTAGTTCTGTGAGTGGAACATCAAAAATTTGAGAGACATGGTTGATATCAGTAAGAAAAATGTGGTTCAATAAGATGAAAATAATTTTTGGTGAATAGTAACTTTTTACTTTTATTTACGACCATTAAAATTAAATATGGTAATTAAGGGTAAAAATTATATTATTATTATCATAACACATTTACTAATACTATTGGATAAGTGTAATTAGACCAGAAAAACCTTAAGAATAAAATATGAACCTCTTTGGTCAACTTGGATTAGATTAGGACATTTATTGTTATTTAATTCAAAGAATAGTTAAAAGTGTTAAATTCAATGTTTAATAACTAAACCATTTTTAATATAGGTTTACACATAAGATAAATTCAACTATAAATATTAATTAGAACGATAAAAACATTTCGTACATAAGGGTATTTTATATATATGTTTTAGACATTATATAATTTTATTTATTTTTGACACAATGATGAAGCAGTAATTAAATAATTAATGAAATACGAAAATAATTGATATTATAAATATCCAAATAAATCTAATTTTAACCTTTTAATGAAATAAACTAATTTTATAGGTTAATAGGACATGTTAAGGTTGGAAATATACATTTTTTGCAAAGTAATAATGCTGTAATGAATTTTCCAAAAACAAAATACCAAATAGTGTCAAAATTGAAAAAAAAGAGTTTTAAAAACAAATATTATATTATTAATTGATATTCTATTCCTAAGAATCTATGTTTTAGAAAAATGACTTATATAATGATATTTGTATCATAAATTAACCACTTTAGGATCTCTTTGAATTATATAGTATGTTTACTAACTATATAATATAAAAATACAAAGAGACATGGTAAATGTCAAACTATTTAACTAAGAGTCAAATCTATAAGATAAATATTATTAAGTGACCAAAACCTATCTAAAACCTATTGGTTGAGTTTTTTTCGAACCATAAGCACCTTATCCTATAAATAATTTATTTTGGAGCCATTATAAACTGAAAATAATTTTATTATAAAATAATATTTCAAACTTTTCTTAAGTTGCCCCTAACCCCTCTTATAAAAGGTCACTCCCCGTTCTTCCAATTTCACACCTTCAAAGCCTTTTTTCTCGCCCAAACCCTACCAAAATACCCTATTAACTGTCCTCCCTTCATCTTAGAGGACCTTATTTATTCCAAAAGATATCCTAAGGATCCCATTTGATCAAATCAAAAGGAAGAACCCGAAGAAGAGGTAAATATCTCAGCACCTCTTTCAAGTTCATTTCTCCATCCACTTCCTTTTTCTTTGTTGTTTATATTCTAAAATAATAACTCTAGTATTTTCTATATACTGTGATGTTATTATAAATATGGTACAACGAAATTCATTATTCAATCCATCCTTTGAATGACATTTCACCATACGTGCGTATGTACGGCATACCGTCTCCATGTCGTGGTGTAATTGTTATTCAATACATTATTATTAGGATGGGTATTAGAATGATGTGGAATTGATGTAAATAATAAATATAACATGATAATGATTCAGTATATATAATATACCATCCAATTATATATTATTTTAATATCAAAAGAATGATATTGTCGCCCGAGCGTACATACGGATTACCGTCTCCACGAACGCGATGAGATTCATTCCCCATCGTATCCATTCAAGAATAATTTTCATTATATAATTAAAATTAATGTTTAAAGACATAATATCATTCTGAATATAAATAAGATACATTCAATAAATAACAAACATTACTTATGTAACAAATCATATAAAGTAAAAGGAATATGTTAACACCCAAAATGAAGATAATACTAAGATATTATTAACAAAGCAATGTTAAAAGATCATATGTGATATCATATTAATGTATATTTTTCTTGTATAATTTAATAAAAATTATTTCACTAATATAAATGAGGTTAAACTACCCTTGACCATACAAAAGTAAAAGGTAAGCATTAACTTCACAATCTCTTTATTATCTGAGATTGTTTTTATGTAATTATCTACTAGGACCACTTTATCATCCACATCCATGATTCTTAAAAATGTATTTCAAAACCATTTTACTATTTAAAATGAAATGTAGTAAAGTCATTTATACCCTTATTTGACCTTATATGTTTTGAAAGGAATCTTTCTGTCATTTTCCAAACAAGGTAATTTATGACCTTTTTGACAAAATTAAGGTAAGAATGTTTTTTTAACTTATACGGCGAGTGCGTCTATATTACATTGTTATAACAATGTCGAATCTTTCCTTACAAGCTTATAATAATATTTTCAATTTTAAATGTTTTCTTTAATAATTACGTGAATTTTAAATGATTTCAAAAGGGAAAGTGATATTTCTCTAAATCGATTTTGATTTCATCTAAGGAATGCATTGAACTTAGTATGTGACGGGTTGAGCCCGCTATAGCTACTCAATGCATCATTAGGTATCCTGATACAAACTAGTGTATTAGCACAAGGCCTTGATAGAATATTATTTTTAGTCTTGGCACAAGGCCTTGAATATATGATTATGATGTTTGGCATTACGCATTCCATTATTCTGAAAGTGGATATTGATTTTGAAAGTGATTATTCAACTAGTAGAATATTCATGTGAGTAAGTAAATGGAATTATTTTGATTTATATTTTCCATATTATGATGAATTTTATGTTGAAAAGGATTTTTTTTAGTTTTATACACTTCCTTAAAAGTTTATTCATATTTATGAATGTTTCCACAATATTGTTATCCTTACTGAGCATCTGATCTCACCCCTTTCTGTATTTTATTTTTACCTGGATGATAAGAAGTATATTATGAATGACTTTCAGGGATAGACTATGGGATCTTAGTGTTGTTCATGGAAACAATGTTGTTGTATTTTTATATTTAATGATGTAATGTAAACCATATGAATGTATTTAATACTTCCAAGGATACTAATCTTATCGGTCTTTTGAGACTTGATATTTTGTGACCATGCCAATGTGATGTAATAATGCACCGAATCTGGGTTACTAGGGTCGGGGCGTTAAAGTTGGTATCAGAGGAAGTTTAGTACAATCCTTGGAAACTAAATTTAGATAAAATCTGATTAAATCACATATTCCTAGGATAGACTTTGAGGGTTATTATAGAAGAACTTCCTAGAATTTTGGTATTGTAGATATTTTGTGTTCTAAGAAAAACACCCCTGTATAGATACAACCAGGTAGAGGCAGCTCTGGCATAGATGTACCAAGGGGTAAAACCTGAAAACACCGCTTTGAGATAGACTCGAACGGGAACTAGTGCCCGACAACAGGACTTGTTGCACTCTTGGTTACGACACTCCGGGTGGATATACTTTGGATAATTCTCATTTTCATTACAAACCTTTATGGTGGGTTTATGTGTATATAGTTCCTCAATGAAATTTTTTTTATGATTATGAATTATATCCATAAACTTTTCAATTTATGTTAAGTGTTTTACAAGATAGGATTTATGGATTCCGATTCATAAACTAATCTAGTTTATTCCATTGTATAGAAATGGCGCCTAGTGGAATGAATGGAAACCATATTAATGCACGCACTCCATGTAGAGATTTCCCTACTACCCAAGATAATTATAGTGGACCTGGTGATGAATCTAGTGCTCATTAGCTAATCACCATACTGGGACAACTCACACAGGTTATGAATAATAACTTTACCCATATGGCGCACCCTGATCGACATTTTGGAGGATCAATGTTAGATCGCTTCCTAATGCAACAACCACTAACATTCAATCGGGGTACAGATCCATTAGTAGCTGATCAATGGAAAAATTCCTTATAGAAAATATTTTATGCCTTGGGGAGTAGCGAAATGGAAAAAACATTCATGGCAGTTTACCACCTCACAGGATATGATGATCAATGGTGGTCATTGATTCAAAACACAAATAAAGATAATTAAGTATAAAATATGGAATGGAGGGTGTTTAATGGAATTTTCTTAGAAAAATTCTTACCTCATTACCATAAATAAGATATGAAAAGATAATTTATGAGTCTGAGGAAAAAAGAGGATGAGAATGTAACAAATTATGAAGCTAACTTTACAAGGTTAGCGAGTAATGTTTTAGATTATAAACATAACCCAAGAAGTAAGTTTGATCATTTATTTGATGGGTTAAAACCATTTATCCATCAAGAATTAGTCTCAAAATCCTTTTCGTCATATGAAGACATTGTCTCATGTGCTATCAAGGCAGAAAAAGAATTCTCTGAGTCTTACGAATTTAAAGTAAAGGAAGAGAATAAGTTATCTGATGAAAACTCTGAAAATGAAAATAATGGGAAGAAAAAATAATTTGAATGTGCATACTATAGTAAATATGGGATGAAACACCCTGGTACTTTCCATAGAGGAATGGGAGTCTATTACAAGTGTGGTAAAAAAGGACAACAAGAACATGATTTCAAGGGGAAGAAAGAGGTTGTCAATGTTGAATGCTGTAATTTTAGAGAAATGGGGAATAATGCAAATGAATGTCCTAAGAGTTAGGGGAGCGTACCTCAGAAAAGGCCAAGGGATCAATGCTAATCATATGATATCAATACAGCTGAGGATGAAGCTCTGAAAGACATGGTGGCAGGTAATTTAATGGTTTCCTCAAGTATAGAAAATTCTTTATTTGATTCTGGATCATCTCATTGTTTCATATCTTCCCAGTTTGCTAAGAAAATTGGATATTTCCAATTTTATTTAACAATAGATTTGTCAGTCAACAATCCTAAGGAATGTATCGTTGCAACAATGTTTTGTGAATCAGTCCTCATTAGGTTATATAAATGTTATTTATCTTCTGATCTCATCATCAAAACCATGATTGAATTTGATATAATCCTCAGTATGGATTGGATTTCGGACCATGATGCAAAAATTTATTATAAGATGCATGTTACAATTTTTGATAATGATAAGGAGTACCTTATCTTTAGAGCAGAAATGTCACCACTGAATTCTTATCTAGATCCACCGCCAGTAGCTCAACTAAATTCAATTATTGGGGATGAATTGAATGAAATAACTATGGGTGATGAAAGGAATCTTCAAATAGAGGATGTACATATTATGGAAGAATATGTTGATGTGTTTCCAAAAGATTTACCTGGACATCCTCCTAAATGAGAAATTGAGTTTTCCATTAACTTAATTCCTGGTTCAAGGCCCATATTGAAGACACCTTATATAAAGGAGAATGTGGAAATAGTGGAACTAAAGAAACAACTATAGGAATTGAGTAATAAGGGATTTATTCTCCCTAGTGTTTCTCTATGGGGATCCCCATTCCTTTTTGATAAAAAGAAAGATGGATCGATGAGGTTCTACATTGGATACAGGGAGATCAATTCTCTAACAATAATGAACAGGTGTCCCCTACCTTGTATTGATTTTTTATTTGAACAACTTCATGGAGATAAATACTTTTCAAATATTTACCTTTGATCTGGATATCATCAGTTGTGTGTAAAGAAGAAAGACATTCTGAAATCAGCATTTCGAACCAGGTTAGAGAATTAAGAGTTTACAGTAATTCTTTTTTGATTGAATAATGCACCCTCTGTCTTCATGGATCTAACGGATAGAGTTTTCAAGGAATGTTTTGATGACTTTTTAGTGGTATTTATTGATGATATATTGGTATACTCAAAAACCTACGAAGATCATGAAAATAACTTGCGCAATATCTTGAAGACACTTAGAATACATGAATTACATGGGATGTTTAGCATGTATGAATTCTGGATTTAGGAGATTTCATTTCATGGCCATATTGTCACTAAGGATGGAATCTCCGTTGATGCTTTTATGACAAGATCATCCCAACAATGGGTAGAATTGATGATTATAACTGAGGTACACAGTTTTCTTGGTTTAGAAGTTTATTATCGACGTTTTTTCTATAATTTTTCCCGGTTGGCTAAACCATTAACCAAGCTCACACGAAAAGGGGTTAAATTTGTTTGGACAGAAGAGTGTGAAAATGATTTGAAAAACTAAAGAAAAGATTAGTCAATGTTCCTATTATGACTCTAGCATTAGGGAATGATGAGTATGTTATTTATAGTGATGCTTCAAAGAAAGGACTTGGTTGTGTCCTTATACAGAATGATAGGGTTATTAGCTATGCATCATGACAGCTAAAAATTCATGAGCAAAACTATCCTACTCATGATCTTGAGTTAGTAGTTGTAATATTTTCTTTGAAGATTTGGAGACACTATCTCTAGGGTGAAAAATGTGAGATATATACAGATCACAACAGTTTAAAGTATATTTTCTCACAGAATGAACTCAGCATTAGGAAAAGGAGATGGCTTAAACTACTCGAGGATTATTATTGCATTATACACTACCACCCGGGGAAGGAAAATAAGGTGTAAGATGCTTTGAGTAGAGAGGATCATGGATTTTTGAACATGATGAGAGTTGAAAAAGATCCTATATACATGGAACTAGTATAGTTGGATATGGGAATCACCATGGAAGGTGAAACATCAATACGTTTTCAAATGGTTGCCAAACCATCATTACTAGAAAAGATACATAGTTCTTAAACCAATGATGAAGAGTTTCAAAAGAAGATTAAATCTATGAATGATGGGAGATTGAGTGACTTTCTATATGAAGGTGTAATTTTGAAATTTATGAAGAGAAATTTTGTTCCCGATATACCTAATCTAAAAAGAGAATTGTTGGATGATGCTCATAGTTCTAATTTCTCTATACACCCTGGGAGAACCAAAATGTATAAATATTTAAAGGACCTTTTTGGTGGGACAACATGAAGAGGGATATTTCTGATTTTTTTCAAGATGTATTGTTTTTAAACAAGTGAAATATGGAATGCAACAACATGGAGGAGTTACGAAACCTCTTCCCACACCTGAGTGGAAATGGGATAATATTGCGATGGACATTGTAATGGGACTACCAATGACTCTTAAAAGGAACAATGCAATATGGGTCATTGTTGATCGTCTTACTAAGTCATCACATTTACTTTTTATAATAGAAGATTTATCAATTTAACGTTTAGAAAGACTATATATTAATGAAGTTGTGAGATTTCATGGAGTACACATAATGATTGTTTCTGGTCGTGATCCCCATTTTACATCAAGATTCTCAAAAAGTCTTTAGAAAGCCCTCGATACTGAACTTCGTTTGAGCACTTCCTACCACCCCAAATAGATGGACAATCAAAACGAACTATTAAAACCTTAGAAGACATGTAGAGATCATGCTCACTTGACATTCAAGGTATCTGGGATCAATATTTACCTCTGGTATATTTTTCTTATAATAATATTTTCTATTCAAGTATTCAGATGGCACCATATGAAGTGTTATACATAAAGATATGTCGCATACCAACCTTTTGGGATGTTGTTGGTGAATGAAAACTCGTAGGCCCAGAACATATGGAGGAAATTATGGAAAAGTTGAAGGTAATCCAAAACCACATCAAAGAATCTCAAAGTAGGAAGAATAGCTATGCTGATAACCGAAAGAAGGATTGGGAATTTCATGTAGGAGATCATGTTTTCATAAAAGTATCTCCATGGAAGGGTGTTATACGTTTCGATAAAAAGGGTAAATTGAGTCCTAGGTACAACGGACCTTTCAAAATTCTAGAATGAATTGGGGTTGTAGCTTACCATTTGGTAGTTCCAACAAATCTCTCCAGAGTTCACGATGTGTTCCACGTATCACTGTTGAGAAAATATAGGCATGTCCCAACACATGTACTCACCTATGAGGAATTAGAACTAGAACCTGATCTATATTATTGCGATGAACCTGTCATGATTTTTTATTCAAGAGAACAAGTGCTGAGAAACCGGATGACTCGCCTAGTTAAATTTCTATGGAGAAACCATAAGATAGAAGAGGAAACATGGGAACCTGAGGGACTTATGATGAAGAAAAACCTATGTCTTTTTACATAGTATTACTCTAGAAATTTCAAGGATGAAATTATTTGAAGGAGGGGAGAATGTAACACCCCAAGATTCCATGGTACGCTTCTCTTTGAATAATACAATAGCATGTGTTGTACGTAACTTGGAGTTCTAACACACCACAACCAATCAAACCTACCGTTATGAATAGTAATACCAAATTTTTGAAATTATATAAATTTTATCTTTCAAAATGGACTTCATTTTTGGATTCAGAATATCGAAATTAGCATAGGGTGAATTTTTGGTATTTTCTTAAAACATTCAATTTTTTATGAATAGTGAATAAAATTGAGTTATAGTTTAAAAAACAAATTTTTATTTAAATAATAATTTATTTTATTTCGATTTATTTTAGGTCAAAATATATACATAATACCTATATAAGTTAAATGTAATTCATTGGAGTTATTTTATAATAATTTTAGATATATACAAATTTTATTGAACTTTTCACTGTCTTTTACCCACCTTCTATGAAAATTTTGAAATTCACATAAAACATAATTTTACCACTTCTGTGAGTGGAATTTTAAAAATCCAAGTGACACAGTTGATATAAATAAGATAAATGTTTTTCAATAAGATGAAAATAATATTTCGTGAATAGTAACTTTTTACTTTTATATACCACGATTAAAAGTAAATAGGGTAATTAAGGGTAAAAATAATATTATTATTTCCCTTACACAGGTCTGAATTCAACTGGATAAGCATAATTTGACCAAAAACAACCATAAGAATAAAATATGAACCTCTTTGGTCTACTTGGACTATATTAGGACATTTATTATTATTTAATTCAAAGAAGAGTTAAAAGTGTTAAATTCAAAGTTTAATAACTAACTGATTTTTAATATTGGGATACAAAAAAGATAAATTAGACCACAAATATTCACTAGAAATATAAAATGATTTACTAAATAATTGTATTTTATTTATAATTTATATACATTAATTAATTTCATTTATTTATGACAGAATGATGATGCATAAATTACCTTATTAGTTAATTATTAAAATAATTGATATTATAAATATCCAAATAAATGTAATTTTAACCATTTTATGAATTCCACTAATTTTCTAGGTTAATATTACATGTTTGGGTTGGTTAGATAAAAAAATTTCGAATTAATAATTCTGCTATAAATTTAGAAAAAACAAAATACCAAATAGTGTCAAAATTGACATAAAAGAGTTTTAAAAAAAATATTGTATTATTAATTTATTTTATATTCCTAAAAATCTAAGGTTTAGCCAAATGGATTATATAATGATATTTCTATCATTAATAAATATATTGGGGTTCTCTTGGAAATATATAGTAAGTTTATTAACCATATAATATAAAAATACAAAGAGACATGGTAAATGTCAAACTATTTAACTAAGAGTTAAATCTAAAAGATAAAGTTAATATAGTGAACCAAACCAATATAAAACCTATTGGTTGAGTGGATTTCGAACCCTTACCACCTTAGCCTTTAAATAATTCATTTTGGAGCAATTATAAACCAAAAATGATTTTATTATAAAATGATATTTCTATATTTTCCTAAGGTTCCCCTCACCCCTCTTATAAAAGGGCACTACCCTTCCTCCAAATTCACACCTTCAATGACTTTTAGAAAATCCAAAACTAGCCCAAATACCCTCTCAACTTTCCTCCATTCATCCTAGAGGACTTAATTTAGTCATAAATCCAACCTAAGGAGCCCTTTTGATCAAATCAAAAGGAAGAACCTGAATAGGAGGTAAATATCTCACCACCTTTTTAAAGTTCCGTTCTCCTTCCACTCCATTTTTCTTTGTTGTTTCCATTATAAAATAATAAATCTAGTATCTCTTATATACTATGATGTTATTATAAATATCTTAAAACAAAATTGATTATTCAATCCATCCACTGAATGACATGTCACCATACATCTATATGTACGGCTTACCGTCTCCACATCATAGTGTAATTGTTATTCAACACATTATTATATGGGTTGGTATAATAATGATGTGTAATTGATGTAAATAATAAACATAACATGATAATGATTCTTTATATATGATATACCATCCAATTATATATTATTTTAATATCAAAAGAATGATATTTTCGACCGTGCGTATGTACAGATTACCGTCTCTACGAACATGATGACATTTATTTCTCATCGTATCCATTCAAGACTAATTTTCATTAGGAGATTCAAAAAATGTTTATAGACTTAATATCATTCTGAATATGAATAAGATATATCCTATCCATATCAAACATTACTTACGTAACAAACCATATAAAGTAAAGAAAATCAGTTAACACCCAAAATGAAGATAAAACTAATATATTATTAACAAAGAAATGTTAAAATATCATATATGATATCATATTAATGTATATGATTCTTGTATGATTTAATAAAAAATATTTCACCATTATACGAGAGTTTATCCTACACTGGTGAAAGGAAAAGTACAATGTAAGGTTTAGTTTCACAATCTCTTTATTATCTAAGGTTATTTATTTGTAATTATCTACTGGGACCTCTTTATCATCCACATCTATGATTCGTTAAAATGAATTTAAAATATAAAGAGATATTTCTATAAAAATATTTTTATTTAATCTATGTCAACATCCTTTGATGGATTTTAGGGTTTTTGAGTTTGATTTAGTATGATACAAAACTTGAATATTGTATTGAAGGTTTTGTGATATGTCTGATAGTGGATGAGTTATTTCATACCATTCATGGTTTATGGATAAATTATTGACATTTCATTTTCCAGTTTTAATACGAATTTTTATGTTATGTTTAAACCTTTGAATATGAGGAATGCATTGGACTTAGTAAGCGAAGGGTGGAGCCCGCTCTAGTTCCTCAATGCATCGGTAGGTCTCATGCAACAAACTAGTGTCTTGGCACAATTCCTTGACAAAATCGTATTTGTTATCTTGGAACAAATCCTTGACTATGTGGTTATGAAGTATAGAACTATGCATTCCATCATTATAAAAGTGGATATTGATATTGCATTTGATTATTCAACTAGTAGAATATCCATGTGAGTAAGTAAATAGAATTATTTTGATTTATAATTTCCATATTATGATGAAGTTTATGTTGAAAAGGATTTTGTTTTAGTTTTATACATTGTCTTAAATGTTTACTCTTATTTATGAATTATTTCACTATATTTTTATCCTTACTGATCATCTGAGCTCACCCCTTTCTGTGTTTTATTTTTCCCAAGATACGAAGAAGTATATTATGAGTGACCTGTAGAGATAGTCTATGAGATCTCATTGTTGCCTATGGAAACAATGTTGTTGTAGTTTTCCATTTTATAAGGAAATTTAAACCTTATTACTGTATCTATTACTTCCAATGAAACTAAACTAATCTGTCTTTCAGAACATAGTCTTTTGTGGTCATGCCAATGTTATGTAATAATGCACCGACTCTGGATAACTGGGGTCAGGGCGTTATACATACTCTTTGGGAAGTGATAATCATAGTGCAATAAATCTTAAAAGGAACCTTATAAAACATTTTCATTCAAAACAAATTGACATAAAGTACCAATTTATCAAATAATAGGCGTAGAAAAATGAATTAAACCTGGAGTACATTCCTACAACAGAACAAGTTGATAACATATTCACAAAACATTTACCTAAGGAACCATTTTCTAAATAGAGGTTTAACATGGGTGTCCATCCTCCTACTCATCAAGGTTGAGGTATGTGTTTCTGTCACTATTATCAAATCACCTTTGGATAGTGTTATCATGGGGGTGAATTCTTTCCTAAATCTATCCTTATGGAAGCATGAATAAAGGGGGAGTTTTGGGTAAGTCGTGAGTCAAGCATGTTTGTCTGTGAACTATTCTAACTATTTGTTGGAGTGGTTGTAGGAAACAATGTTGTATTCTAGAAAATTATAATAAGTGAATAATTGTGAAGTATAAGCTTGAAATATGTTCTGATGAAGGTTGAGGAGATATGATTATGAAGTTTCATAGTCACTACTTTTGAAAACATTGTTTTGGATGTCAATAATTTTTGTTTTTTATAATTAGTTAGCTCACATTGTCTTAGAATTCTTGGTAAGTAATACATTTCATGATTTTACAATGTTCTGTGATATATGAATCTTGGTTCACTACAAAATCCAAAGTGAGAGATTGTTGGGACCATGTTGGATAGATAATGAAGTTAGAAGAGTTTCCTATTACATAGTGTCGTCTTTTGTTGACAATGAAGTCAAATCAATTCACTTTGTTAAGGTCATTAAAATCAGACGATGCTTTGCTGATATTTATTTCACAAATATCATAAGTTTTGAGAACATTTGATGCAATCATTATAATGTAATGGGGGAGAAACGATAATTCCAGTCATATAAGGTTTAGATTGGAAGGAATGATGATGCTGAAAGATAGGGAAGTTTCAATACTTCCCAATGAAAATATGATGATTCAAAATCCATTCAATCAATGGATACATATCATATGTTTGGTATGTTGTGTGCAAGAGAAGTTCCATGATCTGAAAAATCAAAATACCGAAAATTGGAGGCTTGCTCGAAAGATTGGGTTTTGAGTAAAAGATTGGTTTTTGAGTGAATGATTGAAGGGATTTTTGGATCATTCGTGGAATGCATGATTCGTGGTCCAAACCTTGAAAAACAGAAAAGTCGTGAATTGAGAAAAATATTCAAAGAAGTTTTTGAAAGATGATGTTGTCACAAAAGATAATTATGTTCCCAATTCAACGTCAAATGGGGTTTTGTGCGACACATCAGGATCTTGCATGACACACTGGGGTTTTTGCGTGTGGGGGTGGACGAGGTCTATAAATAAGAGGTGACCCCGTCACATTTAAATCTCTTGACACATAAAGGAATATCGATCTTTGTGGCACAGTAAAATATTAAGAAAAAGAGAGTGCACAAAATAAATAGAGTTGTGCGCAAGAAGGAGATGTTGTGTGAAAGAAGATAGTTGTGTGCAAGATTGATGTTGCGTGCAAGAGGTGTTTCGCAACAAAATTCAAATCTTGGTCACCTTGCATAAAATTTCCGTGAAAGGCCCCTAAAAGGGTTCGTGTAAGATTTGGGGTCTTTTCACGTATTCAGTTGTGCACAAGATTGTTCTTAGACTCTTCTGGGTAGGATAGTGAAGAGTTGTACATCAGAAAATACACCTTCTCAAGTGTAAAGAAGCACTAAAATACTGTAATTCTCTATTTGTGCTAAGAGAGTGCACACACACTTTAAGATTCTTTTCCAAGTGCTATATGAGTGTAAGGGTATATCCAACTCGTTTTATTCCACATAAAAGGATTTTTTTCTAGTGGATTGTGTGGTATAGGATTATTTTTGTAGCTTACAAAGGACGTAGCATCTCTTGTTGAGTGGTGAACCTTATAATTCTTGTTCTTATGTGGTTTTGTGTGTTCAGTAGAGAAGAATCTCAATAACAGGAGGTGAAGGTTGTATCAAAAAGAAGAAAACATAAAAAGAAAATGATATCACTGATTCACCCCCTCCCCCTCTCGGTGACACGTAGTTCTTGATTGCGAACATCAATTGGGTATATTGGGATCATCCAACTGAATGTCTAAAGATGAATTCTGATGGATCTTTTGTGGCTAGAAATATTCATGGAGGAGGGGTGGTGTGAGAAAAGTATGGAATGGTTTTTACTGTATTTTTCCATCATTCATCAAAATTGAACTGCTCTTCTAGTTGAATCATGAATTATGCAAGAGGGTCTCTTTGTTTGTAGAAAAACGTTTTGGCTATTATGGAATCTGAAACAGATTCAATGCTGCTGTATAATGCTATTCAAGGTGAAGTTATGGTTTTTTGGGTATATTCTCTATATCATCAGGAATGGTCATACTATCTTTGGGGATAGCATCTTGGTTTCCCATACCTAGAGGGAGGTTTATAAAGTGGAAGACTACTTATATTCCGTGAGTTCTCATGATTTTATATTTTTTGTTTTTCATGATATTCTTAGTTTGAAGTTGTAGGGGGTAAAATTGTTTAAAGGGGATGGAATTGGTCTTCATCCATTGGTCCTGTTTTTTTTCTCGTAGACTTCCTTGGTAGACTTTTTTTTCCCTTGATATTTTCTTTTAATAAAAAATTAAATGTTGTGTGTAGAATAAAGAAATTTATGAAAATAATAAAAAATTATTGATCCTCATCACCTCAACGCTGATGAAGCATAACTCCATTGAAAAGTACCAAAGTTTATTTGAGTACATCATGATGAATGTTACATCCATAGTAGGATTGACCAAATCAAAGTTATTTTTCCTTTTTATATCACAGACCATAGTATTACTGTTGTTCTATATAGTATTAAATACCTCCATATAATGGGAGTTTTCTTTAGTATCTTAGAAATTTAGAAAATTAATTATTTCACTAGTGTCATAGAACTCCCTTAAAAGAATATTTTCATTCTTATCATATACCATCCACTAAAGTGGGTTTTATTTAGAATCATATATATCAATACAAGGGGTGTTTTTAAATTACCAAAGACATCCCTACCATAGTTCTTTTCTATTTAATAATAAAATACTACCCAAAGGGTGTTTTCAATGTCAAATATAGTATGGGCATATATATATATATATGTTCAACACTGATGACCATCTATATACCATGTTATTCTATCCATGGTTGTCTTTTAGAAGCACATATAAATTTGAAACATTAATTGTTTGGTAAAAAGATTGATCCATGTTATATGGTGAAAATACGATCATAACTATCCATTCACTTATACACACACTCACACTGGTCATATATATCCATGGAACTCTCCATATCCGTAATATATCATTACATTTTTGAAATTTCATGTACATCATCTATATCTTAACCCATTAATTAGAGGGGATAATTTCCCTTGAAATCATCATAATATAATCTTGAAATTTCTAGATTCCTATGAATGTCTAACTAATAAATCAATAGATTAAAGTCTAAAATTAATTATCTACACCCAAATCACAACCTGTAAAATCTAAACAATATAAAAATCATTATTCTACTATATAATTATCTTTCTATTACTCAAACAGTTGTTGAAAATAACACTCACCCACAATATTTTCAACTATATCGAGGGATATAAATAATCAGTTAGGTTTCACATCACCAATTTCATATCCATTTACCTTTTTTAAACCCAACCACTTCTTATGGGTTCATTGAGATCTTACTATTAGGTTCACTATGTAACATTCATGAAAAATTTTAAACACCCCAAAATTTTGTCTTACTTTATATTGAATACAGAATCATTATCATGACCATATCCATTAGCGACTGAGTAAATTTATCTACTGTTATCAACCCTTATATACATTCTTATAGGTTTAGTGTAATATGGAATTAAATTATAAAATTACCATTTTATTAAATCATCATTAGTAGCCTTACTAAAGATTCCACATATCACATGCCACATTAAAAAAAATTAATACCATTGGTAATGTACAAAAAGCCACATACAACATCCGTTATTTTTCATATATTTAGTCCCAATGAAATGAAGTTTTTCACACCTTTTCCAAGCCCTTCAATGGTTAACTGAGATTTTACTAACTCATCTGGACTCCAATAACACGTGAGGTACCATAAAAACACAAAAAATGAATAATTATGCATTTATAATTAATTAATCACAGTGATATAATGTAGGAATATTGACTATAAATTCATTGATCGACCATGTCATGTTTCTTTCTCCATCCACTTACTTTTTCATTGTTGTTTATATTCTAAAATAATAACTCCAGTATCTTCTATATACTGTGATGTTATTATAAATACGGTACAACAAAATTCATTATTCAATCCATCCTTTGAATGAAATGTCACCATATGTGTGTATGTACGGCATATTGTCTCCACGTCGTGGTGTAATTTTTATTCAATAAATTATTATTTGGATGGGTATTAGAATGATGTGGAATTGATAAATAATAAATATAACATGATAATGATTCTGTATATATAATATACCATCTAATTATATATTATTTTAATATCAAAAGAATGATATTGTCGCCCGAGCGTACATACGGATTACCGTCTCTACGAACGTGATGAGATTCATTCCCCATCGTATCCATTCAAGAATAATTTTCATTATATAATTAAAATTAATGTTTAAAGACATAATATCGTTTTGAATATTAATAAGATACATCCTATCAATAACAATCATTACTTATGTAACAAAGCATATAAAGGGAAAGGAATCTGTTAACACCCAAAATGAAGATAATACTAAGATATTATTAACAAAGCAATGTTAAAAGATCATATGTGATATCATATTAATGTATATTTTTCTTGTATAATTTAATAAAAATTATTTCACCAATATAAAGGAGGTTATCCTACCCTTGACCATGGAAAATTAAAAGGTAAGGGTTAACTTCAGATTCTCTTTATTATCTGAGATTGTTTTTACGTAATTATCTACTAGGTCCTCTTTATCATCCACATCCATGATTCTTTAAAATGTATTTCAAAACCATTTTACTATTTAAAATGAAATGGATTAAAGTCATTTATACTCTTATTTGACCTTATATTTTTTCAAAGGAATCTTTCTGTCATTTTCCAAACAAGGTAATTTATGACCTTTTGACAAAATTAAGGTAAGAATGTTTTTTTAATTTATACGGCTGGTGCGGATATATTACATCATTATAAAAATTTCGAAGCTTTCCTTACAAGATTATAAGAATATTTACAATTTTAAATGTTTTCTTTTATAATTACGTGAATTTTAAATGATTTCAAAAGACAAAGATATATTTCTCTAAATCAATTTTGATTTAATCTATGTCAACATCCTTTGATGGATTTTATGTTTGTTTGATGTTGATTTTGTATGATACAAAACATCCATATTTTATTGAAGGTTTTGTGATATGTTTGAATATAGATGTGTTATTTCATATCATTCATGGTTTATCGATAATGTATTGACATTTCTTATGGGAGTTTTAATAAGAATGTTTATGTTATGTTTAAACCTTTTCATATGAGGAATGCATTGGACTTAGTATGTGACGGGTTGAGCCCGCTATAGCTCCTCAATGCATCATTAGGTATCCTGATACAAACTAGTGTATTGGCACAAGGCCTTGATAGAATATTATTTTTAGTCTTGGCATAAGGCCTTGACTATGTGGTTATGAAATCTGGCTTTACAAATTCCATCATTCTAAAAGTGGATATTGATATTGAAAGTGATTATTCGTCTAGTAGAATATCCATGTGAGTAAGTGAATGGAATTATTTTGATTTATATTTTCCATATTAGGATGAATTTTATGTTGAAAAGGGTTTTTTTTAGTTTTATAAATCGAATTAAAAGATTATGCATATTTATGAATGTTTCTGCAATATTATTATCCTTACTGAGCATCTGAGCTCACCCCATTCTGTATTTTATTTTTACCAGGATGAGAAGAAGTATATTATGAAGTACTTGTACAGATAGACTATGGGATCTTACTGTTGTTCATGCAAACAATTTGGTTGTATTTTTTCATTTTATGATATAATGTAAACCCTATGAATGTATTTAGTACCTACAAGGATACTAAACTAATCGGTCTTTTGAGACTTGATATTTTGTGACCATGCCAATGTTATATAATAATGCACCGACTCTGGGTTACTAGGTTCGGGGCGTTATAGTTGGTATCAGAGGAAGTTTAGCACAATCCTTGGAAACTAAATTTAGATAAACTCTGATTAAAGCACATAGCCATAGGATAGACTTTGAGGATTATTATAGAAGAACATCCTAGAATTTTGGTATTGTAGATATTCTGTGTTCCAAGAAAAACACCCTTGTATAGATACGAGTAGGTAGAGGCAGCTCTAGCATAGATGTACCAAGGGGTAAAACCCGAAAACACCGCTTTGAGCTAGACTCGAACGGGAACTGGTGCACGACAATGGGACTTGCTGCACTCTTGGTTATGACACTCCCGGGGGATATACTTTGGATAATTATCATTTTCATTACAAACCATTATGATGGGATTATCTGTATATACTTCCTCAATGAAAACATTTTTATAATTAAGGATTATATCCATAAACTATTCAATTTATGTTAAGTGTTTTACAAGATTGGATTTATGTATTTCGATTCATAAACTAATATAGTTTATGCCATTGTATAGAAATGGCGCCTAGTGGAATGAATGGAAACCATATCAATGAACACACTCCATGTAGAGACTTACCTACTACCCAAGATAATTATAGTGGACCTGGTGATGAAACTGGTGCTGATCAGCTAATCGCCGTACTGGGAAAACTCACACGGGTTATGAATAATAACTTTACCCATATGGAGCACCCTAATACACATTGTGGAGGATCAATGTTAGATCGCTTCCTGATGAAACAACCACCAACATTCAATGGGGGTAAAAATCCATTAGTATCTGAGAAATGGAAAAATTCCATATAGAAAATATTCTATGCCTTGGAAAGTAGCGAAATGGAAAAATTTGTCATGGCAGTTTACCGCCTCACAGGATATGCTGATCAATTGTGGTCATTGATTCAAAACACAAAGAAAGATAATGAAGTACAAAATATGGAATGGAGGGTGTTTAATAGAATTTTATTATAAAAATTCTTACCTCATGACCATCAAGATGATATGGAAAGATAATTTCTGAGTCTGAGGCAAAAAGAGGATTAGAATGTAACAAAGTATGAAGCTAACTTTACAAGGTTAGCGAGTAATGTTGTAGATTATATACATAACCCAACAAGTAAGTTTGATTATTTCTTTGATGGGTTAAAAACATTTCTCCATCAAGAATTAGTCTCACAATCCTTCTCGTCATACGAAGACATTGTCTCATGTGCTATTAAGGCAGAAAAAGAATTCTCTAAGTCTTACGACTTTAAAGTAAAGGAAGAGAGTATGTTATCTACTAAAAACTCTAGAAATGAAAATAATATGAAGAAGGAATAATTTGAATATCCATCCTGTAGTAAATATGGGAAGAAACACCCTGGTACTTGCCTTAGGGTAATGGGAGTCTGTTACAAGTGTGGTAAAAAAGGACACCAAGCACATGATTTCAAGGGGATGAAAGAGGCTGTCAATATTGAATGCTACAATTTTAGAGAAAGGGGGAATAATGAAAATGAATTTACTAAGCGTCAGGGGAACATACCTCAGAAAAGGACAAGGTATGAATGTTAAGTATATGATATCACTACAGCTTAGGATGAAGCTCTGAAGGACATGGTGGCTTGTAATTTAATGGTTTCCTCAAGTTTAGAAAATGCTTTATTTGATTCTGAATCATCTCATTGTTTCATATCTTCCCAGTTTTCTAATAAAATTTGATATTTCCAATTTTATTTAACAAGAGATTTATCATTCAACAATCATAAGGAATGTATTTTTGCAACAAAGTTTTGTTAATTAGTCCTCATTAGGGCAAATAAATGTTATTTATCTTCTAATCTCATCTTCATAACCATGATTGAATTTGATATAATCCTCAGTATGGATTGGATTTCATACCATGATGAAAAAAGTTATTATAAGAAGCATGTTACAATTTTTGATAATGATAAAGAGTACCTTATCTTTAGAGTAGAAATGTCACCACCTAATTCTTATATAGATCCACCCCCAGTAGCTCAACTAAATTCAATTATTGGGGAGGAAGTGAATGAAATAACTGTGAGTGAGGAAAGTAATGTTCAAATAGAGGATGTACCTATGGTGGAAGAATATGTTGATGTGTTTCTAGAAGATTTACCTGGAAATCCTCCAAAATGAGAAATTGAGTTTTCCATTGACTTAATTACAGGTTCAAGGCCCATATTGAAGACACCTTATATAATGGAGAATGTGGAAATAGTGGAACTAAAGAAAAAACTATAGGAATTGAGTAATAAGGGATTTATTCACCCTAGTGTTTCTCCATGGGGAGCCCCAGTCTTTTTTGATAAAAAGAAAGATGGATTTATGAGGTTGTTCAATGACTACAGGGAGATAGATTCTCTAATAATAAAGAACAGGTGTCCCCAACCTTGTATTGATGATTTATTTGACCAACTTCATGGAGCTCAATACTTTTCAAAGATTTACCTTTGATCTGGATATCATCAGTTGTGTGTAATGAAGAAAAACATTCCGAAATCAGCATTTTGAACCTGGTTAGGGAATTAAGAGTTTACAGTAATTCCTTTTTGATTGAATAATGCACCCATTGTCTTCATGGATCTAATTGATAGAGTTTTCAAGGAATGTTTTGATGACCTTTTAGTGGTATTTATTGATGATATATTGGTATACTCCAAAATCTATGAAGATCATGAAAATAACTTGCGCAATATCTTGAAGACTCTTAGAATACATGAATTATATGGTAAGTTTAGCATTTATGAATTTTGGATTTAGGAGATTTCGTTTCATGGCCATATTTTCACTAAGAATGGAATCTCCGTTGATGATTTTTAGACAAGAGCAGCCCAACAATGGGTTGCACCGACGAGTATAATTAAGGTACATGTTTTTCTTGGTTTAAAAGTTTATTATCGACGTTTTGTCCATAATTTTTCCCAGTTGGATAAACCATTAACCATGCTCACATGAAAAGGTGTTAAATTTGTTTGGACAAAATAGTGTGAAAAATGTTTTGAACAATTGAAGAGAAGATTTGTCAATGCTCCTATAATGACTCTAGCATCGAGGAAGGATGGGTATGTTATTTATAGTGATGCTTCAAAGAAAGGACTTGGTTGTATCCTTATGTAGGATGATAGGGTTATTGCCTATGCATCATGACAGCTAAAAATTCATGAGAAAAATTATCCTACACATGATCTTGAGTTAGTAGCTGTAATCTTTGCTTTGAAGATTTGGAGACACTATCTCTATGGTGAAAATTTTGAGATATATACTGATCACAAGAGTTTAAAGTATATTTTCTCACAGAATGAACTCAACATTAGGAAAAGGAGAAGGCTTAAACTACTCAAGGATTATTATTTCACTATACACTACCACCCAGGGAAGGAAAATAAGGTGGAATATAATTTGAGTAGATGGGATCATGGAGTTTTGAAAATGATGAGTGTTAAAAAGGATCCTATATACATGGATTTAGTATAGTTGGATATGGGAATCACCATGGAAGGTGAAACATCAATAATTTTTCAAATGTTTTTCAAACAATCTTTACTAGAAAGGATACAGAGTTCTCAAACCGATGATGAAGAGTTTCAAAAGAAGATTAAATCTATGAATGATGGGAGATTGAGTGACTTTCTGTATGAGGGTGTAATTTTGAAATTTAAGAAGAGAAATTGTGTTCCCGATATACCTAATCTAAAAAGAGAATTGTTGGATGATTCTCATAGTTCTAATTTCTCTATACACCCTGGGAGCACCAAAATGTATAAATATTTGAATGAGCATTTTGGTGGGACAACATGAAGAGGGACATTGCTGATTTTTTTCAAGATGTATTGTTTTTCAACAAGTGTAAGATGGAAGGAAACACCATGGAGGAGTTACGAAAACTATTCCCACACCGAAGTGGAAATGGGATAATATTACGATGGAAATTGTAATGGGACTACCAATGACTCTTAGAAGGAACAATGCAATATGAGCCATTATTGCTCATCTTACCAAGTAATCACATTTACTTGTTATAATAGAAGATTTATCACTTGAACGTTTAGCAAGAATGTATATTAATGAAGTTGTGAGATTCCATGGAGTACCCCTAACAATTTTTTCTGGTCGTGATCACCATTTTACATCAAAATTCTGGAAATGTCTTTAAAAATCTCTTGATACTGAACTTCGTTTGAGCACTGCCTACCACCCCAAATAGATGGACAATCAGAACGAAATGTTAAAACCTTAGAAGAAATGTAGATATCATGCTCACTTTACATTCAAGGTATATGAGATCAATATTTACCTCTAGTATAATTTTCCTATAATAACAGCTTCCATTCAAGTATTCAGATGGCACTATATGAAGTGTTATACAGAAAGAGATGTCGCACACTAACCTTTTCAGATGATGTTGGTGAATGAAAACTCGTAGGCCCCGAACATATGGAGGAAATGATGGAAAATTTGAAGGTAATCCAAAACCACATCAAAGAATCTCAAAGTAGGAATAAGAGCTATGCTGATAACAGAAGGAAGGATTGTGAATTTCAGGTAGGAGATCTTGTTTTCATAAAGGTATCTCCATGGAAGAGTGTTATACGTTTCGATAAGAAGGGTAAATTGAGTCCTAGGTACATTGGACCTTTCGAAATTCTAGAATGAATTGGGGTTGTAGCTTACCGTTTGGTAGTGCCAACAAGTCTCTCCAAGGTTCACGATGTGTTCCACATATCACTGTTGAGAAAATAGAGGCATGTCCCAACGCATGTACTCACCTATGAGGAATTAGAACTAGAACCCAATCTATATTATTGTGACGAGCCTGTCATGATTTTTTATTCAATAGAACAAGTGCTGAGAAACCGGACGACTCGCCTAGTAAATGTTCTATGGAGAAACCATAAGATGGAAGAGGAAACATGGGAACTTGAGGGACTTATGATGAAAAACCACCCGAGTCTTTTTACGCAGTATTACTCATGAAATTTCAAGGATGAAATTATTTGAAGGAGGGGAGAATGTAACACTTCAATATTCCATGGTACGCTTCCCTTGGAATAATACAATAGCGTGTGTTATACGTAACTTTGAGTTCTAACACACCACAACCAATCAAACCAGCTGTTATGAATAGTAATACCCACTTTTTGAAATTTTATAAATTTTATCTTTCAAAATGGACTTCATTTTTGGATTCAGAATATCAAAATTAGTATAGGGTGAATTTTTTGTATTTTTCTTAAAACATTCAATTTTTGATGAATAGTGAATAAAATTGACTTATAGTTTAAAAAAAATTATTTAAATAATCATTTATTTTATTTAAATTTTTTTTAGGTAAAAATAGATACATAATACCTATATAAGTTCAATGTAATTCATTGGAGTTATTTTATAATAATTTTAGATATATAAATATTTTATTGAACTTTTCATCGTCTTTTACCCACCTATTAGGAGAATTTTTAAATTCACATAAAACGTAATTTTACCACTTCTGTGAGTGGAATTTTAAAAATTTGAGTGGCGCAGTTGATATCAATAAGTAAAATGTGGTTCAATAAGATGAAAATAATTTTTCATGAATAGTTACTTTTTACTTTTATATACCACGATTAAAAGTAAATAGGGTAATTAAGGGTAAAAATGATATTATTATTTCCTTTACACAGGTTCGAATTCTATTGGATAAGTGTAATTCGACCAAAAAAACCTTAAGAATAAAATATTAACCTCTTTGGTCTACTTGGATTAGATTAGGACATTTATTATTATTTAATTCAAAGAAGAGTTAAAAGTGTTAAATTAAATGTTTAATAACTAACCGATTTTTAATATTGGGTTACAAAAAAGATAAATTAGACCATAAATATTCATTATAAATATAAAATGATTTCCTACATAATGGTATTTTATTTATATTTTTTATACATTAAATAATTTTATTTATTTATGACACAATGAGGATGCAGTAATTACCTTATTAGTTAATTATTAAAATAATTGATATTGTAAATATCCAAATAAATGTAATTTTCACCATTTTATGAATTCCACTAATTTTCTAAGTTAATATTACATGTTTTGGTTGGTTAGATAAAATTTTTTCGAAGTAATAATGCTGCTATGAATTTAGAAAAAACAAAATACCAAATAGTGTCAAAATTGACATAAAAGAGTTTTATAAAATATATTATATTATTAATTGATTTTATATTCCTAAAAATATAAGGTTTAGCCAAATAGATTATATAATGATAGGTGTATCATTAATAAATATCTTGGGGTTCCCTTGGAAATATATAGTAATTTTATTAACCATATAATATAAAAATACAAAGAGACATGGTAAATGTAAAACTATTTAACTAAGAGTTAAATATAAAATATAAAGTTAATATAGTGACCCAAACCAATATAAAATCTATTGGTTGAGTGTATTTCGACCCATTACCACCTTATCTTTTAAATAATTCATTTTGGATCCATTATAAACCGAAAATGATTTTATTATAAAATGATATTTCTAGATTTTCCTAAGGTGTCTGTCACCCCTCTTATAAAAGGGAACTCCCCTTCCTCCAAATTCACACCTTCAGTGCCTTTTGGCGCATCCAGAACCTTCCCAAATACCCTCTCAACTGTCCTCTATTCTTCCTAGAAGACTTAATTTAGTCATAAATCCAACCTAAGGATCCCTTTTGATCAAATCAAAAAGAAGAACCTGAAGAAGAGGTAAATATCTCACCACCTCTTTGAAGTTCCATTCTCCTTCCAATCCCTTTTTCTTTGTTGTTTCCATTATAAAATAATAAATCCAATATCAATTATATACTATGATGTTATTATAAATATCGTAAAACAAAATTGGTTATTCTATCCATCCATTGAATGACATGTCACCATGCATCTGTACGTACGGCTTACTGTCTCCACGTCGTAGTGTAATTGTTATTCAATATATTATTATTTGGATAGGTATAATAATGATGTTTAATTGATTTAAATAATAAACATAACATGATAATGATTATTTATATATGATATACCATCCAATTATATATTATTTTAATATCAAAATAATTATAGTGTCGATCGTGCGTACGTACAGATTACCGTCTCTACGAACGCGATGACATTCATTTCCCATCGTATCCATTCAAGACTAATTTTTATTAGGAGATTAAAAAAATGTTTAAAGACTTAATATCATTATGAATATGAATAAGATATATTCTATCCATATCAAACATTACTTACATAACAAACCATATAAAGTAAAGCAAATCAGTTAACACCTGAAATGATGATAAAACTAAGATATTATTAACAAAGAAATGTTAAAAGATCATATATGATATCATATAAATGTATATGATTATTGAATGATTTAATAACAAATATTTCACCATTATAAAAGATTTTATCCTACACTGGAGCAAGGAAATGTACAATGTAAGGTTTAATTTCACAATCTCTTTATTATCTGAGGTTATTTTTATGTAATTATCTACTGGGGCCTCTTTATCATCCACATATATGATTATTTAAAATGATATTAAAATAGAAAGAGATATTTCTATAAAAATATTTTAATTTCATCTATGTAAACATCCTTTGATGGATTTTAGGGTTGTTTGAATTTGATTTAGTATGATACAAAACTTCAATATTGTATTGAAGGTTTTGTGATATGTTTGACTGTGGATGAGTTATTTCATACCATTCATGGTTTATGGATAAAGTATTGTCATTTCATTTTCTATTTTTAATATGAATTTTTATGTTATGTTTAAACCATTCAATATGAGGAATGCATTGGACCTAGTAAGTGAAGGGTGGAGCCCGCTCTAGTTCCTCAATGCATCGGTAGATCTCATGCAACAAACTAGTGTCTTGGCACAAGGCCTTGAAAAAATATTATTTTTTGTCTAGGCACAAAGCCTTGACTATGTGGTTATGAGGTCTAGAATTATGCATTCCATCATTATAAAAGTGGATATTGATATTTCATTTTATTATTCAACTAGTAGAATATCCACATGGGTAAGTAAATGGCATTATTTTGATTTATATTTTCCATATTATGATGAAGTTTATGTTGAAAAGGCTTCTGTTTTAGTTTTATACATTTCCTTAAATGTTTATTCTTATTTATGAATGTTTCCGCTATATTTTTATCCTTACTGTTCATCTGAGCTCACCCCTTTCTGTGTTTTATTTTTCCCAAGATGCGAATAAGTATATTATGACTGACCTGTAGGGATAGTCTACGAGATATCATTGTTGTCTATGGAAACAATGTTGTTGTAGTTTTCCATTTTATAAGGAAATGTAAACCTTATTAATGTATCTATTACTTCCAATGATACTAAACTAATCTTTCTTTCGGGACATAGTCTTTTGTGATCATGCCAATGTTATGTAATAATGCACCGACTCTAGGTAACTGGGGTTAGTGCATTATACATACTATTTGGGAAGTGATAATCATAGTGCAATAATTCTTAAAAGGAACCTTATAAAACATTCTCATTAAAAACACATTGACATAAAGTACCAATTTATCAAATAATGGGCGTAGAAAAATTAATTAAAGTTGGAGTACATTCCTGCAACGGAACTAGTTACTAACAAATTCACAAAACATTTACCTAAGGAACCATTTTCTAAATGGAGGTTTAACATGGGTGTCCATCCTCCTACTCATCAAGGTTGAGGTATGTGTTTCTATCACCATTCTAAAATTAACTTTGGATAGTGTTATCATGGGGGTGAATTCTTTCCTAAATCTATCCTTCTAGAAGCATGAATAAAGGGGGAGTTTTGGGTAAGCCGTGAGTAAAGCTTGTTTGTCTGTGAACTATTCTAACTGTTTGTTGGAGTGGTTGTAAGAAACAATGTTTTTGTATTCCTGGAAATTTTAATAAGTCAAGAATTGTGAGGTAGAGGATTGAAATATATTCTGATGAAGGCTGATGAGATATGACTATGAAGTTTCATAGTCACTGCTTTTGGACAACTTTGTTTTGGTTATCAATAATTCTTGTTTTGTATAATGAGTTAGCTCACATTGTCTTATAATTCTTGGTAAGTAATTCATTTCATGATTTTACAATGTTTTGTGATATATGAATCTTGGTTCACTACAAAATCCAAAGTGAGAGATTTTTGGGACCACGTTGGATGTATAAGGAATTTAGAAGAGTTTCCTATTACAGAGTGTTGTCTTTTGTTGTCAATGAAGTCAAATCAATTCACTTTGTTAAGGTCATGATAATCAGACGATGCTTTGCTGATATTTATTTCACAAATATCATAAGTTTTGAGAACATGTGATTCAATCCTTATAAATGAATGGGGGAGAAACGATAATTCCAGTCATATAAGGTTTAGATTGGAAGAAATGATGTTGTTGGAAGATAGGGAAGTTTCAGTACTTCCCAATGAAAATTTGATGATTCTAAAGATATTTAATGAATGGAAACATATAATATGTTTGGTATGTTGTGCTCAAGTGATGTTTCATGATCTGAAAATAAAAATATGGAAAATGGGAGGCTTGCTCGAAAGATTTGGTTTTGCGCGCAAGATTGGTTTTTTAGTGAAAGATTGAAGGAATTTTGGGATCATTCGTGGAACGCATGATTCGTGGTCCAAACCTTGAAATACGAAAAAGGAATTAAGTGAGAAAAATATTCAAAGATGTTTTTGAAAGATGATTTTGGTGCAAAAGAGAATTACGTTCCCAATGCAACGTCATATAGGGTTTCGTGCGACGCATCAGGATCTTGTGTGACACGCTGGGGTTTTTGCGTGCAGGGGTGGACGAGGTCTATAAATAAGAGGTGACCCCATCACATTTAAAGCTCTCAACACATAATGAAATATCGAGCTTTTTGGTGCAGGAAAATATTAAGAAAAATAGAGTGCACGAAATAAATAGAGTTGTGCGCAAGAAAGAGATATTACGCGCAAAAAGAGAGTTGTGTGCAAGATTGATGTTGTGTGCAAGAGGTGTTTCACAACAAAATTCAAATCTTGGTCTCCTTGTATAAAATTTCTGTGCAAGGCCCATAAAAGGGTGAATGTATGATTTTGGGTGTTCACATGTATTTAGTTATGCATAAGATTGTTCTTACTCTCTTCTGGGTAGGATAGTGAAGAGTTTTACTTCAAAAAATACACCTGTTCATGTGTAAAGAAGCACTAAAATACTGTAATTCCCTATTTGTGATAAGAGCGTGCACACACACATTAAGATTCTTTTCCATGTGATAGACGTGTGTAAGGGTATATCCAACTCCTTGTATTCCACATCAAAGGATTTTTTTTCTAGTGGATTGTGTGGTACTAGATTATTTCTGTACCTTACCAAGGACGTAGCTACTCTTGTTGAGTGGTGAACCTTATAATTCTTGTTATCCTGTGGTTGTGTGTGTTCAGTAGAGAATAATCTCAATAACCGGTGGTCATGGTTGTTTCAAAAAGAAGAAAACATAAAAAGAAAAGGATATCACTGATTCACCCCCTCCCTCTCTCAATGACATGTAGATCTTGATTGGGAACAACAATTGGGTATATTGGCATCATCCAACTGAATGTCTAAAGCGGACTTGTGATGGGTATTGTGTGTCTAGAAATATTCATGGAGGATGTGTGTTGCGAGACAAGTATGGAATGGTTTTTACTGTATTTTTTCATCAATATTGGAAACTGAACTGCTCTTCTAGTTGAAAAATGAATTATGAAAGAGGGTCTCTTTGTTTGTAGAAAAACGTTTTGGCTATTATGGAAGCTGAAACAGATTCGATGATGTTGTATAATACTATTCAAGGTGAAGGTATGGTTTGTTAGGTATATTCTCTATATCATTAGGAATGGTCATAATATCTTTGGGGATAGCATCTTGCTTTCCCATACCTGGAGGGGGGTCCATAAAGTGGCAGACTACTTATATTCCGGGAGTTCTCATGATGTTAAATTTTTTGTTTCTCATGATATTCTTAGTTTGAAGTTGGAGGGGGTAAAATTGTTCAAAGGGGATGGCATTGGTCTTCATCCATTGGTCCTATTTTTTTTTCTCATGGACTTCCTTGGTATACTTTTTGTTTTCCCTTGCTATTTTCTTTTAATAAAAATTTTAATGTTATGTGTAGAATATAAATTTTATTAAAATAATAAAAAGTTATTGATCCTCAGCACCTCAACGCTAATGAAGCATACATTCGTCGAAAAGTACCAACGTTTATTTAGTATATCATGATGACTATTACATCCATAGTAGGATTGACCAAATAAAAGTTATGTTTCCTTTTATATCACGGACCACAGTATGGCCGGTGTTCTATATAGTATTAAAGACCTCCATATAATGAGATTTTTCTTTAGTATCTTAGACATTTAGAAAATGTATTCTTTCACTAGTGTCATAGAACTCCATTAAATTACTGTTTTCCTTCTTATCATATACCATCCATGAAAGTGGGTTTTATTTAGAATCATATATATCAATACAAGGGGTGTTTTTAAATTACCAAAGACGCCCCTACCATAGTTCTTTTCTATTTAATAATAAAATACTACCCAAAGGGTGTTTTTAATATAAAATACATTATGAGAATATATATATATATATATGTTCAACACTCATTACCATCTATATACCATGTTATTCTATCCATGGTTGTCTTTTAGGAGCACATATAAATTTGAAACATTAATAGTTTAGTAAAAACATTGATCCATGTTATATGGTGAAAATACGATCATAACTATCCATTAACTTATACACACACTCACTCTGGTCATATATATCCATTGAACTCTCCATATCCATAATATATCATTACATTTTTGAAATTTCATGTACATCATATCTATTTTCACCCATTAATTAGAGGGGATAATTTCCCATGAAATCATCATAATATAATCTTGAAATTTCTAGATTCCTATGAATTTCTAACTAATAAATCAATAGATTAAAGTCTAAAATTAATTATCTACACCCAAATCACAACCTATAAAATCTAAACACTATAAAAATCATTATTATAATATATAATTATCATTCAATTACTCAAACAGTTGTTGAAAATAACACTAACCCACAATATTTTCAACTATATCGAGGGCTCTAAATAATCAATTAGGTTTCACATCACCAATTTCAGATCCATTTACCTTTTTTAAACCTAACCACTTCTTATGGGTTCATTGGGATCTTACTATTAGGGTCACTATGTAACATTCATGAAAAAATTTAAACTCCCCAAAATTTGGTCTTACTATATATTGAATGTAGAATCATTATCATGACCATATCCATTAGTGACGGAGTAAATGTATCTACTATCATCAACCCTTATATACATTCATATAGGTTTAGTGTAATATGGAATTTCATTATAAAATTACCATTTTATTAAATCATCATTAGTAGACTTACTAAAGATACCACATATCACATGCCACATTAAGAAATATATTAACACCATTGGTAATGTACAAATAACCACATACAACATCCATTATTTTTCATATATTTAGTCCCAATGAAATGAAGTTCTACACAGCTTTCCAAGCCCTTCAATGGTTAACTGATATTTTACTAACTCATCTGGACACCAATAACATGTGAGGTACCATAACAAGCACAAAAAATGAATAATTATGTATTTATAATTAATTAATCACAGTGATATAATGTAGGAATATTGACTAGAAATTCACATTTTGACCACGTCATGTTTGATCCTCAACCAACAACCTATCAGAGGTTAGAAATAACCCCCCCCCCCCACATTATCCAATAAATGGTCTAAAAAATTTAAAGTATTCAATATTTAATTTATTAAAAATTTAATTAATATGAAACAATAAATTGATATATTGACATTATATTAATTAATATTTGAATAATGATATTAATAAAAAACCTATGGACCCCATAATGATATGAAGCATTAATTCCCCATCATCTTGGGGCGATTCTACCATGCTTCGGTGGAATAATCACTTAAATATCCAACTACATGAAATAATAGTGGGGATAATGTAAGTAGTTGATTATCAGAGGAAAACATAGGTTGAATATCAACATAATTATATGAAAGTTATCCTCATAGTCATTCCCACAACATGTATAAAAATAAGAGGAAGAGGATCCACCACATAGTTTGAATGTGTAAGAGGGAGGGAGTATGAGGGGATTTCACAGAAAATTGGGGGTTATTTTAAAATATTACCAAAAAAATGAATGAATAGAAGGTACTCAACTAGAATCATTTTAGGGAATCTTATAGAAAATTAGTTAGATAATGGCTAGTCAGTGGTTATAGGTCACCACCACAATATAATATAGGCTCCCAAGCCTGATGTTGTTTATTCTTAAACCCCTATTCTAACCTTCTAGATTAATTTATTATCCACAAAATCCTATTATAGTTGTTCATACTCTATGAAAACTATTACAAACAATGAATAAAAATATATCACATAAACCAACCATGAATTAATATTTTCGTTGAAATTCAATACCCGTAGGGCTGCTAGTTATTACAGATCATGTATCACACATGAAACCATGCCATTTATTTGATCAACGATCAACATTTAGTCCTTCAAGATGATCTACTTCTTTAGGTTGATCATCCTAAAAACCCTTTTCCAACCATTCACTTGTGATATCCATCACTCATATATGGGTTAATACTTATTTTGTGGTCTTTTTTAGTTATTTTGGTACCAAATGTAATTGTATTAGTGTAGTGATCCCAATTCCTGGATACTCACATCATAAAAATTTTCCATTGGATAATGTTTTTTTAAATTCCTAACCACTTTATTTTCATATCTCTAATCTACACAATCACTAAAAATCACTATAATTTCATAACTCACTTGATCTATAACAACTAATTGAACCTACGAACATTATATTTACTCATCTGTTTCGATTGATGATTCAAAATTGGTGGTGAACATAATGCATGTTAGTCAAATAATTCTTATCCATATAATAATGATAATGAAATTAATAATTATTTATAATATATGTTTTATGAGGGAATGATACTGAGAGTGATTCTATTTAGAAATTTAATGGGTAAGAAATCATGAATTGATGATTCATAACATTTTATCGAGTCAAATCTATTCACGGGTTATAATAATGAAAATTTAAAATTACTATACAATGCAAGAAAAAATGTGTGATAGATGTATACTATAATTCAATTTTCATGGATGTAGAGGTGTTTAAAAAAATAAAGTTGTTATTTTGAAGAAGAATATTTAAAATGGAAAATAGTACACATGGTATTTCTAATCATGTTAGTATAATGGAGAGGATCACTTAATTTTTGTAATCTATCATAACAACCTAAAATGTTGGAATATATTTCAGAAAACAAATAACTTTTTTATTATATTTATCCACAAGACACACTGAACTAAAACATTCAATGAGAAAATTATTATTAATAAAAATTTGAAAAATATATCCTTTAATAAATAAAATGGAATTAACCAATTACAAATTATTACATTTACGGAATATATAAATAATATGATTTAATATATAAATGTATATTATATTACCAAATAACTATTTCATGTATTAATATATTAAATTATATTAATTTAAAAAGATTATTTTTATAATTTATAACATCTCATTATGTTAAATAACATATTAAAATCATTAAAATAAAAATTATTATGAGATTATTCTCAAAAAAACATAATGATTTCGAAGTACACATTTAATTATAGTTTTATATTTTTTATTTTCATTTAAAAGATGAATTCATACATTTTTGAAATTATTCAAACATCTTATTACATTATTTATATTATTTCTCATCTCTCCTTTCATTATCTTCTTTATTTGTGTGTGTCTTAGGATTCACAAGGATATAGATATTTTTATAAAAAAACCTACATTCAAGAAATGTATGATTGTTTAAATTTATGTATTCTAGATATTAATTCCCCAATGGACTTGTGGAATTCTCCCAGAGCTTGGAGAACATGAGAGTTTGTTTGGTTTTTTCTTCAGAATCTTGATTCATTACTCCATGAAAGTATTTCTCACATGATGAATGGTTTACATTTCATAAAACCACCATCAGATATATTTCATTAATTTTTTCATAGTGTTAATTAATTAAATATCTTTTATATTTTTGAAACCATGAAATGGTAAATTTATGATTTTCAATCATCGGCGACGTGATTTAGGTTATTTTTATAAATTGGGAAATTCAATTTAAGAAATACTTTCACATCATGAATGTTTCGGGACCTTTGATTTTTAGGGCTCTACATGAGTGGTTTATAATTCATTTTATCATTGATATTTTCTATCATAGGTAGGATCTTTCCAATGAGACTTTTAGACCCTTTTCTCCTTCTGGATTTTATTTATTTGTGATTGATCTTTCATGTTGTTGTGTTGTGTCTCCCTAGATGACTAATCCTATAGCTTGTTGGTCTCTACTAAATGTGGTAGCACTGTTTCATAATGTTTATATATATATTGATTTATGATGATAATCTTCATGATCCTTTCTAGATCTGTTGTGTGATATTTATTCTTGGGATAACTGTTATGTTAGATGTCGGATGTCATGATATTTTCTTCAATGTATATTTTCATTTTTCCTCTGTGTAATCCATTTTTATTATTGAATTGATTATGATATTATGGAATGTTTCAATGGAATTAGTCATTGTATTTTTTTTATTTTGTGTTAGTGGATCGTATTGTTAGTGTGTATGATTGGAGTTTGAGATTGGTGGATCTTTATCTAGCCGATATTGGATGAATTGTATTTATCATCTTTCAGAAATAATTATATTAAAAATTTCCTGATGGATTGGTATGTGTGGAAATAGGTTTTAAAAAATATGTTTAAACATATTTCCATAAAGGAAATGGTATCATAAAATTACTGTGAAATGGATTTATGAAATGGTTTTTGATGAATGTTTTTGTTGAAATGGTTTAGAAAATTAGCATAAGTGAACCATTGGGTACTTATGTGGAAGGTGTAGTAATAGTATTCATCCACTGATGTTTTTGAGGAGTTCACTCATGGGGAATTCCTCTACTCCCCAGGCCCTTTTTTCTGTGGACTGGTTAGGAACTCATGGTTGTTTCACTTTCTTTTTTGTTCCACTCCAATATAGATTATATGCATATATAGAGAGACTTGTTATGAGATATCATTTATGTATTGATACATGTGTCCTATATATCACAACCTATTGCGATATTTTCAATGATTTAACATATTATTGGGTTTTTACACTTTCGGATATGATATTTAATGTGATCAATAATTTTCTCTCACTCATATAATATATATGAAACAATATGAAAAAGTTTTACCATGATTATTTTAAATGGTGTAAAAATGGGAGATTTATTTTCAATGGATTTTCATATAAAATATATTTAACTAATTATCATTAAATTTTTTCTTCTATGATTAGTATATTCATATTGTTTTACAAAGATATGATATGGAACACATGGGTGGGATCCTAATGATCTCATTTAGTTTAGACCATTCACACCCACTGAGCGATTCAAAGATATTCTTATGAATATCGATGTAGGGAATTTCAAGGTTTTATAGTGATATATAATGATTTCTTTCAGCCGTGTCTGGGTAGAGTAAAATAATAAATATATTTCATATTTAATGATTTAAGGTGTATCAATTATGCTTTACCCTTTCTAATATGAAATATATTTCTTATTTTACTCTTCCATTTTTTATTCTCTTAACGTATAAATATGACATGATTTTAGGTCAAATTGGGAGAAATTGTTTACTATTTTAGTTGTTGACTTTGGGGTGCTCCTAACCAACCTAGAGGGATTGGGAATCCCCATAGAGGATGTGATGGTTTAGGTGAGGATCTAGTTTGATAGGGTTTTAGGGAAGGATTCATCATATATTGGTATCAATGATGATTTCACTCAGTGTTGGGATGTTGGTAGAATTTATAGAGGATTGTTTGGACTTGGGAGGTATGTTTCATTGTTTTCATGGATATCTCATTGCATGATGAGACTTAAGTTACTGTACGATGTTGGGATGTGTATACTTTATTATTGGTTCTTTTCTATAATAATTGTCTTTTCTTAAGGGTTTTTTTATATTAGACGACATTAACCTATTGTCTGTCCATTTCATCGATTTATAGATGTAGTGGTATGACTCCAAGAATTCATCCATGAGTTTCTCAGGATAGTGCAATAGATTACCCTCATGGAATCCCTATATTGATCATAATCTTGTAGTGGATACTATCTGAGATGTTCATGTAATCAACTAAAATATACCGCAAGTACAAAATTACTTTTTTGATGTAAATCATTAACCTATAAATGACATGTATTGATGGATCATCATCTATTAAGTATAATAATGAACCTCAATAGGTTGGGGATTATCTTGAATTAATGGACCAGATATTTTATTTCCAAGACACACATGAGAGTATCAAGGTGAATTTTATTTCATACATGAGTGACCCATTAATTAACAACAGGATTCGATTGTACATGCCAATAAAAAATTTGGATTGGATTGAAAGTGATTCATGAATCATTTACTTCATCATTCTTTTATGGATTAATTTTGTTGGAGAAGTCTCTATAGTTACTATCAATATTTTAGAGATAGCATTCAGTGTCAATATACAACAATCAGTTTGTGACGTTAGTTCATTTTTCATTAGTGGTGGTTTAGAATGACCATATAAAAATGTAGAAGTACTAATAGGTTATGAAAGTGCATATTAAATCATAGTTTTTTATAATTAAGATTTTGACCCCTGTGGAATAATTTGACATGGTAATAATAGAAGATATGAATATGGAATGAACACATAGTTATTATTCCCCTTCTCTTCAACCTAGCTATATCTTCACTGGTGCACATGGGAGAAGTGGAAGTGGAAATATTTTCAAATGATTGGTGGAGGAGGTTGTCAGTGGAAGGCCTTTTAATCACTTTCAATTCAATCCAGTATTGTTCATGCAAATTGTTAAATGTGTTTCATGGTTGCTCACACCAAAATTTATTGTTCCAAGCTTGTGAAGATGTGAAATTGGTATATATGTGATGGTCAAATTCAGCATTTCTATCAGGGTGTACATATTTATATTTATGGTCTTTGATCGTCACCACTAAATGCTAGAATAGTGTAGTTTGATGTTTCATAGACTATAGGTATCTAACTATAGGCCTCAAGAGTGGATCATCTTCAGGGAGTAGTTGATTTTCGATGGAGGTAGATTAGTTTCCAATGATAGTGAGAGGTACCATCTATATTGAACCATTAGTATCCACAACATTATTTGAAACATATTCCTACCACTTGTTTATATTTGGTTGTTTTGATGATATTCCTAAACACCCAACAAAGCTAAATTCTTTTATTATGGATTTATAAGAACTTATTTGAAAGAGGAAATACTATGGGTTTTGGTGACCTACATTCTTGCAATTGTTAGATTATGTAGAGTTAGTCTGTGATTTTCAGAGTGTTTATATAGATTTTTAGAATCATTATTAGGATATATTGTAATTGTTATTCTTTTTATGATGAATCTTATTATTTAATTGTCTTTATTTTTTGTCCAATATCTACTCAATGATGTTTTAGGGAGTGTGGGATCAGATTTCATGTATTTGATAACGTCCCCACCATGTTATAATCAATTTTTTTCTATAATGTAATTTTTGATCCGGATGATGATTCATTAATTTTTGATCATCCCATTATTTTCTAGGATTTTACTAATGTTTTTCTTGTACATTTTACTTGGATTCATATAGATATGGTAGATAAGTTTATGATTGACAAGAATATGGATACACAACAAATTTTGATACCCTCTTCTCAGATTGAACCAATGGATCTGATGGAGCACATAATTAAGTAGGAATATTTAATGGTGAATGGTTTTTTCACTAGTGTTTTTCTAAAGTCAACCCATATTCCCTTTTCAAAGAAGGAATATGCTTCCTATTGATTTTGAGATCACTATATGATGTCTAAAAGTGTAATCGTTAAGAATATATATCCTTTTCCCAATGCAGATTATTTATTAAACAAATAAAAGGGGGAAACATGGTTTTCAATGCATGATATTTGGTCATGATATCATCATCACTATGTTATGGATTAAATTATACCAAAGATGGAATTATAGAGGTGGTAAGGCCTTTAAAAATATATTGTGATGTTTTTTTATATTACTAATTCTCATAAAATTTTCATGGATTTGATGAATCTAATATTTCATTATTATATCAAAACATTTGTTGTAGTTATCATGAATGATATTGTGTTTATTTTATATTTGATAATTATAATGAGCCTCATTTGAGTTTGGTTTTATAACCCTTTTGGTTTAACTATTTTCATGTTAAAGAATCAAAATATTTTTTTAACCAAGAAGTGGTGTCCTTGGGGAATGTTATTTATGGGCATGGATTATTAGATTATTCTATGAAGTCAAAGACTGTATTTTCATAGTATTTGTCACATAACATATTTTAGATTCATAGAATCCTTGATATTATTGGATACTAATTTAGTATCATCAATTATTTCTCAAATAATGAATCACCATTGAATTGTTTTACCATGAAATGGGTGAAATTCATATGGGGAGAAAATTGATAGTTTACTTTTGATGAGATGAAATGGATTGTAACATTGACTCCTATTATAATATTACTAGAGCTAGTTAAGTGGTATGTGGTTTAATGTTATCCTTATAGTGTTGTTCTGTGATGAATGCTTATAAAGTAATATTAAGCAGTGGATTACATCACTTGTTATCATTGATCACAAGAAAATAATTACACTGCTAAGGATATAAACCATGACATGGTTATGAATAATCTTAAGTGTTGACATCACTATCTTATTTGGGACAGGATCATTTTATTTTCTGACCATAAGAGTCTGAGATATCACTTGTCTCAGAAAGACTTGAATCTCATTAGATTTTGTAGGTGGAATACCAGTAGACATTTTTCATTGACATCACCTATACAAAGAGGAAGGGGAATGTCATTAGAGATGCTCTCAATATGAATGTACCATCACATGCTGTTCTAGAATCATAGATTTGTAACATATAGGGATCATCACTCAGTTTCACCTTGATGATTAGGAGAATGTTTTAGGTTTTTTAAAATGAGGGTTCATTTATCATCATCTCTTCTTAAGTCCATATTTCAGGGTCATATAGGGAATTAAAGAAACACTATATGGTGGGGAGTAAATTTTGGATTTTTCTCTCCCTTTATATAAAAATTAATTATTTATTGATTAGTTTATAAAAAAACATGAGGATATTAGTTTTGATTGTAGTTTATAGTTCTTTATGGTTGATAGATCAGAGAACTACAAATATGAATTTTTACATGATAAGATGATTATGGTGGCCATGTATGAAGCATGGAATTGGTGATGATGGGTCCCACTATAAGAGATACCAATAGATAAAGGCAGATAATATGATGCCTTATATTATTTGTTTCAGCCTCTTTCAGTGCCAATTTGTAAATGGGAGGATTTGTTCATAGACTTTTTTTATCAACATAGATTCCATAGGGTGAATACTATCTGCGTAGTAATTGATTATTTGATGACATCCTATAATTTCATTTAAATCAGGGACACCAAAAAAACTCATGTACGTTTTATATATTATAGATCATGAGGTTATATGGGTTTATTTACACTATTATTTCATATAGGGAATCAAGGCATACATTTAGATTCTAGAGGATTCACCTATAGGTTATGTTGGCTTATGTCAAGTAGATTATAACTTACCCTACAAATATATATAGATAAAAATATAATGATATTCAGATATTAGAAGATATTCTATATTACTAATTTGTCATTTTTTGGATTCTGGAATAGGACTATTGACCTTGTTGAGCTTTTTCATAACAAGATTTATTAATCAACTATCATAATGTATAATTCAAGGCATTATACAATAACATTTTTCGGTAACAACTTTGTTGGGTTGTATTGGGTGATTCATCTCTTATAGGACTTATTCTAATTACAGATATGTTAGAAATTATTTATAATTTATGTTGAAATTTAGTTATAAATCTGTGTTGACCCAAAACATTTTTTTGTTGGTGGTTTCATCCTTCGGAGTGTTCTATTAGGGACCGAGTTTCTCTTAATATTTCTCATCAAATGGGTGATAGCCATATAAGGAAATAGGGAATGTGGGCTCCAAGGTATTTTTTCCAATTTGTGTTCACTAGGTGTCATTGTAATATTATTTATCTATTTGAATATATAGTTTAGATTATGTGTATTAATGGTTTTTTCAACATAATGTATCCTAGGAAGAACATTATAGATCCATCTCACATTTTGATATGGGAATAGGTTGAGTTGGAACCATAATTCTATGTAGTAGAGAAAACATTGGAGATTATTATCCCCTAGGAGAATGTATTTCATGTCAATTTGATTCAATTGTATAGATTTTTATAGAGGTACATGTTAGAATCTCTTGAGTTTTGGGATAATTAGTTATTGATGAGGGAGAAATGGCCTTACATGTTTCTAGAAATCATTCTTCCTTGATACTTTATAGGGACATAAAATATTTTGATAGAGAATTTATAATATCTCGTTAGATTCCTTCAAGAATTTCTCATCTCCTTTTTCATTTCCCTCTTTGTTTAGGTGCATTTTTGGACTCCCGATGATGGAGACCATTTACTATGGAAATATAATTATGATCAGGGATGTATATTTTTTGGAATGGTAGAGTCTGGATAAAAATACATCAAATTCCATATGAGGTTCTCCCCATGGTTTATGAACATTAAGATTTTTTTTCATATTTTGAATATGTCCTATTTACTATGTGTAATAATTTTTCAAATAATTAATGGTTTACATGATGTGAAACATTCAACCGGAATATTTCATTAATATATTAAAGGAATGAATGGATTACATGTGATGGATATGTATCATTTTCAAAAAATTGTATAATATGAATTTTCAATATGAGGCAACATGTTTTCATCATCTATTTGAAAATTATTATTTCACATAGTGAATATTTTCAAATCATGAACATTTCATGTTTTTTATATTAGTGAATTTCCTGGGTGATTGAACATTCCTTAAACCTTTATATTTTCTGTTTAGACATAGGATCTCTCACATGTGATATTGTTGATCTTCCCTCATTCCAAAACATTAATTTTATTGATTGATCTTTATCGATATTGAGTTGCATCTCTCTGAGTCAGTAATTCTTCTTCTTTGACAATGTCATTGAACATAGTATCACAATTTCCCAATGTTTATAGTTGAATTATTTGTGATGATAACATTCACTGTCATTTATAGATCTGTTGTATTATCATCTTATGGATTCTTACACCTATTTTGGTTGTGATGCCAAATACAGGTTTCAATGATGTTGGTTGTGTTCATTCTTTTACGCCAACCACATAGATTTTTTAGTTGATTATAAGATGTGATGATTGATTCTAGTTTCATCATTTTTTTTATTTCATATTAGTGAATCCCATTACAGACTAATGAGACCTAATTTTTAGGTTGGTAGTTTAGTCTCTATCCTATGTTGGATGACCTATATTGCAATGGTTTTATAATAGCATTAAAAAATTAATTAAAATAATTTATTAGTGTTTGTGAAAATGTGTTTTTGATAAATTATTAATTTTCCATTATTATCGTAAAGGAAAATAAATATTCATTGAAATGTCAAATGGAGTTATATAGTGGTTATTGAAGAATGATTTTGATGAAATGGTTTGGAAAATTTGCACAAAAGAGGCCTTGGGTATTAAGGTGGATGTTGTAGTAATAGGTTTTATCTATCGATATAGACAGGGGGTTCAGTCATGGGTTGTTCCATTTTCCATAGAATAGTTTTCCTAGAGACATGTTGGACACCATTTATTGTTTAAATTCATGCGCCTTCCTCTAAAATCCATATTCAAGGCATTTATCTTGAGAAATGATGAGAATTGTTATCTATGTATGGGTAAGAGTGTCCTAGATTGACTGACCAATTTTGAACCTTGGCATGGTGTTAAAAGTTGATTGTTTTTAAATTTTTTGGAAATGAGACAATTTGTCATACATTATATTATTTAGACACCTTTTATATGTAAAATGTTTTGAAACTTTTGTATTAATGTTATTTGGGACATTTGAAAATGAGGATAATGTTTTACCATAGTTTTAATATAAAATATTTTTAAATGATTATCAGGACACTATTTCATTAATGATCACCATGTTTGGATTGTTATATAGAGATATGACATGGAACTCTGAGGTGGGATCATATCGAACATGTTTAGCTCACACCATTCACATCCCTTTGGAAATGTGTATACCCTATATTTCTTTTGATGAAGGGAAATGTAAGGAGTCAGAGAGAGGTGGAAAGGATTCTTTCAGTTTTTTCTTTGTAGATTATGGTGAGTTTGGGGGAGATATACTACTCTATCACATGGATAATATATGTAGTTTTAAATTTTTCTTTTCAATTGGATTCATATGTTTGATATTTCATTAGATACATTTGAGTGGTATAGATTTGGTTAATTTCTTTTATTATTGGGAAAATATTTTTTTACTTTCCTTATATTTATTCCCAATATATATGTGTCTGATTATTTCTCTTTCTGATTTGTGTAAATATTCCCCCCACCATTTGATCATCCCCAAGCACGAGTGTCTATTTCATGGGGATCTTGAATTCCATTCAGATATGTGACAGTTTGGGTTATTTACCATATTGAGAGGGTATCCCATTTATGTTAATAAAAATATTAATTTTACAAAATAATATTTATTTTTTAATTCCAAATATGAATATTTCACTGAGTTAAATATATGATATTTTTATAATATAATTGATTTTAGATGAGTAGTGAAAACATCATTTTCTCCCAAACTATTACCTTATGTTTGAAATACATAGAAATGTATAAAAAAATTAATTATTAAATAATACATTTTTGGAATGAAGTTATATATTTTTAAAACATCCCTTAATTTAGATAACCTACAAATAATATTTTATTTATGTAATTATTGTATTCCTATAAAGAAATTTTTTTATTTTTCTTTTAAATAAATTTTTGTTGTGAATTTTTTTATATTTAATTTAAAAGAACATAATATATAATAATTTATATGATATATACATTCTTTTCATAAAATTTATTTTCATTTCCAATTTTATACTACACATCTTTTTTAATATTAAGAATACACTTTTCTAAAAAGGCGTTCCCATTCATTATATTTGAAATTGTTAAAATTAAATATTCATACTCATATAAATTTTAAATGGATAAATACAAACTGAAGACTATTTTCTTTTATTAAATATAAAAAAAGAATAATCAAATAAAAGATACAATTAAGGGGCCTAGAATAATGTAACACCAAGAAATATTCCAAAACAAACTTAATTCCCTTGGGTGAAAAGAATCCATGTCTAGAAAAGATCAATACCCAATCATTAGGATATTCTATAAAAGGAATAATGTCTCCCAAATCATTTCCCACACACACTGTATGAATAATTCTCATGTGATTGTTCCTTAGATTCTAGCATCTTCTAATCAGAAATTAAATAGACCACGATACCTGTCTCATACTAAATAAATCATTGTAAACTTCCAACGAATCAATATTAGTCTCCATAATAGGTATGTCTCTATGGTTGTAGATTAGATGACCTTAAATAATCAGTTGTGCTTCTACATGAAGAGAATCAACATTCTCAAAAAAATGTGAGAACACAACCACAACCGAACCTTTGGTGTCTCTGAAAACCCAACCACCTCCCGTAGATCTAGAATAGCAAGAACCATTAGTGTTTAACTTGAGTCCCGCTAAGGGAGTCACCCATTTGATCCATTTCCCTTGACTCGTGATATTATAGTTGGATATTTCTAGAGGGTAAAAAGCTATAATGGAATGTGGGATTCCCTAATTTCTATTCCACATGAAATGTATCTGTATAATATCATTATTATGGTGTTTAAATGACATAATGACAATATAAGACACATTCAAAAGTAAAATTAGCCATTAATTACAGTATAAACATTCTTGGATTGGGTCTATCCCTCTACAAGAAAAATTATATAATATAATTTCATGGTTGATACCAATGGAAAAATTAATGGCAACATTAATATTAAAATCAATAATTAAGATACCAATGCCTATTGGTAAAAAAGTATATAAATTTATAATTGAAAAATTCATATTAATGTATCATAAAAAAATATTAGATAAATTGTGTAACATATCATATTTTCAATGTATTATTTTTGAGATATTATATGGATTGATTTTATGAAAAGTTGAAAAGAGGATGAAGGATTCTGAGGCCTAGTGTGAACAGAATAGTTTCGTGAAAAATATTAATATTTTAATATATTTTGCACATAGTTTCCCAGTAAAAAGTGGAATATCTCATAAATGGGTTCTCAGATCAAAAATCTGATATAACCATTGAACAATGAATAGTGGTTTTACCCAAGTTCTGACATATCTTTGGTTGACATGGGTTGAATTTCAAAACATTTTCACGGGATGTAACAAATATAAATTTTTATAATAAATATTATTTTATTCAACGTAATGACAAATTATTTTTATTAAGATCATGTCAGGAATTCCTGGTTAGCAGGATAACTATGGAATTCCTCTAAGACGTGGAGAAAAATTTCTCTTCAACAAATTTTTATGGTTCTTGGATCTAAATTCAATACATAGCTGATTGAAAGTAACCTCACCACTGATGATGACATGTTGATCATCCTTCATCAATGACTGATCAAAATCATGGTCGGGTAGTTGTTTCTTTTTGATTTTCCACCTTTATGTTTTTCTATAATTAACGGGTATCAATCAAAGAACAAATTGATCTATGGTTCAATTAGCCTTCAGGATGGGACTATTTTTGTTGTTTATCAAGATTTATCTAACCCAAATTCTCCGACATTTACCATTGTCTAGGAACGCTTAGTCAAAAATAATAATTCTTCATTTTTGTGCATTTTCCCACCCATTCTTTGGGTATTTAACCATTTGAACCCCGTGGTCATGGATCATCCTTCTAGAAGGATATAAATGATATTGGACACTTGGATGATAGGAAGAGAGGAAAAAAAGTGAGTATCAATGAAAATAAGACACAAGGAATCTATATCTGAAATTGTTTCAAAAATCTGGAATTGGAAATAGATCGAGTGATGTTGGAAGAAAAGGCGGCAGGGACTGTAACCAATGAACGGTTTGAATCACGGTGGCGAGGTGACCACATTGAATAATGTTGGTCTATATTGGAGACAACTTGTGGTTGATGGGAAAGGTCAGGGGGATTGTGTACTAATTGGTTGGGTTGTAATGACGGGTCGGTCCAAGCATAGTTGGTTGTGTTGGGTAAGGTCAGACCCAGGTCAGATTCGGGTCGGACTCGGGGTTGCCGAAGAGGGACCATACTATAGTCACTCCAAATACTACACGCCACTGATAGCTTTGGGCATGGTTGAATACTAAAGCTAATTGACCTGCCATGTATTGGTATAATTTTATGGTCCACCATGACGACCATGGGTTGGATGGATCGGAAAATCAAACATATGGTTAGTCCATAGGCCCAATGACTACACTGAAATTTTCAAACGGCCATAACAATATAATGATATGTCTATTTGATGATCCATCTATGGAATTGTGACCATAGAGATGAAAATCACCATGTGTGATAATGTATGGAGTGTTTATCCTAGGCCAATATAGGTTTAGAAAATTTCATTGGTCATTTCCTTGATGGTTTAGTACGATATTACATCCACATTACAGGATTGTATACCAATCTATAGGCAGTGTCATACAAAGATTTATGGTTTCTCTCCTTGGAAATTGAGAGATACGTTATCACCCATAGTGGAGTTTTTTTTAATCAACATAAACTCCGAGTTCAAAGCAATGGTCCTCCATCTAAAGGGACGCATAATTTGGGTTAGTGGTATTCTATTGGAAGGATCCCCAATGTTATGAGTTGAATTAGTGGGGTTAGTGGAATTTTCTATGTAGGATAACTTATGATGAAAGTTGATATTGATTGGTTTATTGGTATTCTATAAGCATTATAACCTCTCTGTGTATCACTTTATCCATGAAGAATGTTTTTTCTTTGGACAGGGACCAACTAATCTATCCCTCTCACTGAGAGTCTCCAATTATATAGTGGGAGGAGGAGTGAGTTCTCCAGTAACGTGCATGCTTTGAGTAGTGTCATTAGGCAGGTAATTGGTTTGGACATAACTCTAAATTGTGTGTCCTAGAATTATTATATCTATATGTTCTTGTTATATTTGTTGTACACATATACCTATGTGGAGCAGATTTCACATTCCTTTGTGGTATTTAATTTGTTATATTTCAGGTGTGGTATTCCTTTTTGGTTTCAGGTTTCCAAATGATTATTATTTTACTCACCCTTGCATGGGATTTTCTTATATGTGGCGTATCTTGTTCACATGATCGACCTTTAGATGGAGTTTTAGGGAGGCCAGGGTCATGTAGTGCATTGTGTGATAAGATATACTGAGGTTTTTTCCAATTGCTTTTAGAGGTAAATCCGTGTACATCATTTCAAACAGGTTGGACTTTAGGTCACGAACTATTTTGTTTTGGTGGGATTTTTTTTTTGACCTATTTATATTCCATTACATTCACTATTGCAATCATGTTTTTAGATATAGTTTTTTTATATCATTATTTACTTAGTTATTTTACATTACCCCATATGTGGCTTTAATATGTGTGCATGAGTATAAGCACAATAAGATAATGCCTCTTATTTGTGGGACATTCCTGCTCGGTGCTAGTTACTAGCCCCTGGACTATTATTGTACTTCTTGGGTAGTCATATCATGGGCCCCTCTTGGATGGGTTGTGACCGAGTGGTATCATAATGGTGGATTCTATATTTGAACTAAGAGTCTAGGAGATCGGTTTTGGGTAATTTTGTTATGTATTTTGAGCTCATAATTTAGGCTATGGACTTCAGTGTTGGTCCAAAAACTGAAATATCCATACAGTAGGACTATGGACACCTTCTTTTTGACTCGGTACATGAGAAAAATTGTTATAGGCAAAAAAATGGTTCATGCATCACATTGGAATATTTTTTCCCTGGTCCTTCTTCAGTCATATCTCTATATATACTCTATTAGATGTGGTACATCATACATTATTATTGGATAACTCAATGCCAACAACCATCCAGTATTCCATTTCATGAAAATGTGGATGATACAAATAGTTTTGAGGTATCTATAAAGGGATGCATACCATAGATAGAAACTAGGGGTGGTTTACCTACCATACAACCACCCGTCAAGCAACAAATACTACCAGAACTGCCAGTAGTGGATACACACAGACAGATTTATTTTTATGAGTTTCTAAGGATGTGACCTCCAAAACGTCAAGGTGATCCTGACAACCAAGTAGATGAGGATTGGATATTGGTAGTCAGTCATGTTTTCTGCCTTGTGAGGACACCTACTTACCATATTTTAGTCCTTGTTGTAAGTCTTTTTCATGGATATGTAGGTGGATGGTGGAGCTTTGTGAATCAGACACATGATGAGATGACTCCCTTCTAGAAAAACATTGATCATATATTTATATAGGAATTCATTATGTCTAAATTGTGATATGTATGCATATAAAATCTTATGCATCTACAACAATGATGTTGGAATGTGGTGGAGTATTAGGTAAAGTTTAATAATCTTTCATGGTACTCCTTGGACAATGTGTGAGTTGAGTTCTTCTAGGTTCGGACCATCGAGTGGGGAATACACTGGGTCATTAGGAAATATATGGTATCCCGTAGCATTCCTAATTATTATGGGGTACTTTAGTGATATCTTCTAGTGGGGATATTTCTAGTGGAGCAGACACCGGTATTGGGAGTTAACAGTGGGAACTAGGTAACTGAGACCCTTGTAGTAGGTATCTGATGATAATCATAGGGACCTAAGATGGTCAAGAACTTTACAATATGATACTAGGATCCAGGGTAAGATGTGCATGGATCTTAGGGAAGCTTGAATCAGGCCATGGAGAAATATAGTTACACATGCAGCGGTTAGGGGAATCTGGCAGAAGATTTCCAAACCTGTCGTACAACATACTTTGGGATGGAAAAAGGACCATTGTTGTAGAGTCATAGATATATAGATGGTGGTTCATAGGGTAGTAGACATGAATGAGGATCTATCCAGGTAGAAGGTGGTGGATGGAGGTATTAACTGTTAACGCAACCACCCCCAGGTGGTCCACGCTATGCTCAATGAGCTGGGAGATATTGATGAGGATTCCTGCAAGAGATGGAGGCCTATGACCATGATAATCTAAGGATGATAAGAGTTGCGATCTAAGTATATTACATCCTAGATATGGTTTTGATAGACATAGGTAATAGTCATTCATTTCTATCCACAAATCATTTTTGAGAATCAGTTATTTTAGTTGAACTGTAGGCTCAACCCCTACACTTGGAGACTCACATGGGAGGAGACTCGATGATCACACACAATTTCTAACAGTGTGACCAAACTCTGTGAGGTTTGAGTATCAGTTGGATTATCTTGGTATTAGTGTATATGTGTTATGATGTAATTATAGTTATAGATAGGTTATCTATAGTTCATGATCAGTTTGATAGTTTTAGGCCCAATGCGTGGTGTTTCCAAAAATATGGGACCAAGATTTCCTATGTAGGTGAAAAGAAAATTCAAGGAGAATATTATGAAGCACCAATAGGGGGTGAATCTATTTTCCCATAAATTTGGCTTGCCACACCCTCATTGAAGTGAATGATATGAGTCCACATTTTTCTGTAGTGGTGGCGGTGTATGGGGACATCTTTCCTAAGGATGTTCCCTATTTACCTCCCAACTGAGGGGTATAATTCTACATTGATCTTTTCCCTGGGAAAACATTGATATATTCACCTATATATCATACGTCTCATGAAGCACTTGGTGGGTTGAGGGTATAATAAGAGGACTTGTAGAGCAAGGGGTTCAATGAGACCTAGTGTTTCTCCCCAGCAAGCCCCAGTTTTATTCTCCATTAAGGGAGATGGGTGCTTGAGGTTATGTGTGGACTTCTAACACCTAAACCAGGTGACTCTAAATATTAACTATTAATTACTGAGGATCAATGACCTCTTTAATTAGTTTAAAGGGGTGAAGCGGTTATTAATTATTGAATTAATATCTAGCTATCACCTACTAGATGTACGAGATGAGGATATAGTGAAGACAACATTTAGATGTTGTTACAACCACTATGAGTACTTGGTGATGTTGTTTGGAATGAAGATCAACCCATCTGTTTTCATTGAACTTAGGGATATGATCCTTCATTCATTCATAGAATATCATATGGAGGTCACCATTGATGATATAATAGTGTTCTCATGGCTGGATGAGGTGTACACGAGACACTAAAGGATGGTCCTAGAAACATTTTGAGAGAACAAACATTACATGAAGCTCACAAAATATTAGTTTTGGATTTGAGACATCAATTTTCTAGGACATTTCATTTCAGGGTCTGAGGTTTCAGTGGATCCAATGATGATTAAGTTTGTGATTTCTTAGGATCCAACCATGTGTGTTATAAAGTTACATAGTATCCTTGGTTTGGCATTGTACTATCAGAGGTTTTTTCCAAAAAAAATTATAGTGGAAGCACCATTGACAACTTTGACATGAAAGTAAAATCCTATAATTTGGATAAACAAGTTTTGGATTGCTTTCATAAGTTTAGAAAGATATTAACAAGTTCTCCAATATTGATATTCCTCGAGGATGATGATGAGTATGTTGTGTTTTATGATGCCTCGGGAATTGTGATTGGTTGTGTCCTGATGTAGAGGAATGATGGGATTTGTTATGGATCACTCTAGTTGATACCACATGACCATAAAAACATGACCCATGATCTTGTGTTTACAGTGGTAGTCTACCCATTAATTATGTGGACACTCTACCTGATGGGAAAATTATATATTGTCTACTCCGACAATAAGAGTCTCAAGTATATCATCTCTCCAAAGTATTTGAACATTAAACATTGACAATTTCATGAGATCCACCAACACTATGACTTTGAGATTGTCTATACATTTGGGAAGGGGGATGTGGTGGTCGAATCTCTCCATAGGATATATGGTTCACCGTTGAAGAATGAGGAGTCAGATTAGTTATCATCATTGTAGGTATCTTGTATGGATGTAGATGGGGATGTTTACCTCCTGTCAAGGGTTTCCACACCCACAAATAATACAATGAGTTTTGGAGGAACAAATTGTTGATACTGACTGTAAGAAATATGTCCATAGGGCATTCCCCTAATTCATATTCAATAGGTGGGTATGACATCATTCTATTCAGAAGGTATAATGTAATACCAATGGAATTGTAGGAGCAGTTTTTAGAGAGTTTCAAAAATCCCCATTGGTGGTATATTCACATGTGGAAAAGTTGTACCCAGACCTCTCTTATTTGATTCAGTGGCCAGAAATAATGAGGTTAGTTGTAAATTACGTTTATCGATGCCATACTTGTCAGAAAGTGAATACTGAGAACCATGATTCAGTGGGTACCACACAACCCATTGATTTTAAAGAAAGGTAGTGGTATTTGATATATATGGACTTAATTATTGGTTTACCATGTATGTCTTGGGGTAATGGTACCATATTGTTGATCATTGAAAAACTCACAAAGTCGTACCAAATCATATCTATATGAGCAAAGAGTTTATTGGAGTTATTGGGATGCCTTTAATTGATAAATATGTTTCAACTCCAAGGGGTTACATCAAATATATTTTAACATCTTGATAATCTCTTTAAATCTAGGTTCGAAAATGTATTCTATGGGGAGTTCGAGACTCATTTATGCTGGTGCACAAGATTTCACCCACAAATGGAAAACCATACATTGAATATTGTTCATGTTCTAGGGGACATGTTGTGGGATTATATATTTGACTTTGGAAATATTTGGGAGGATCACCTACCTATGTTGGAGTATTCATAAAAAATTATCTTCCATTCCACCATCGATAATGCATCATTTGAATCCTTGTGAGTTTGAACATACATGTCAAAACATTGCTGGACAATCCAAAGAGATTCAACATACATGTTCTTGAATTTGGTGCAAGTTCTAATAGAGAAGGTTAAGAACATCCAAGAGTGGATTTATACTAAATAGAGCCACCATTAGTCTTATATTGACTAGAGTCAAAGGTCTTTTGAGTTCTAGGATAGGTATGAAGTGTTTCTATAGGTCTCATATTGATAAGGATAATAGATATTAGGTTGGGGAGACATACTGTCTCTAAGGTTCATTAGATAGTTCCTGATACTATATAGAATTGGGGAGGTGGTGTACCACATGGTTCAACCTATACTTTTATAGAGGGTACATGAACTAATTAACATGTCATAGCTAAAGAGTTACATGCATTCCCCATCACACTTCATTGACATGGGTCAGCTAGACATCGAGAACAAGGAAACATTTACTGAGTACTTGGTGGAGATCGAGGATCTTCAAGAGAGTATCCTTTGTGGGAATTCAATTCCTCATGTGCATGTTCAATGGAAGCATGTGAATCTACATGAGAGAACATTTGAGTAGGATGTCCATATTTTTTATCAGTTCCCTCAACTATATGATTATCCATTTTTTGGATTTGAGGTTAAAAACACCATGTTGCAGAGAATCTAAATTCTCAATGTTTCCATTTATTATTTTTAGAAATTTTATGGATTTATTTTGGGGCCAGCGCTAAAATGGTGTGTGATACCGAGCCCTAGTGTTCTCAGAACAATTTTTTGAAATATATTAATATTTTTAATATTTTGTATGCATGAATATCCAAATAATGGTAGAATAACATATAAAATAGATTCATGATCAGAAATTAGAGAGATGAAATGAACTGAAAATAATGGTTTTACCCTAACCACAACATATCTTTGTTCTTCATAGATCAATAGAGAAAATGATGTCTAGGGATGTAACATGGATAAAATAATTTTTAAAAATATATTTTATTCAAAATATTTTCACAATCATTTTATTAATATCTTGTTTGGAATTATAGGTTTTCACTATAACATTAGAATTCCTATGAGACATGGATAAAGAGTTATCTTTGAAAAATAGTGACAGATCATGGATCAATGATCAACATGAAGCCGATTTGAAGGAAACTCACCGACGATGATGTCACATTGATCATCCTTTATTAGTGATTAATAAGAATCATGGTACGGTTATTGTTACATTTTTAGTTATTCCCATTCCTGATTTTCTATGAAGAACTCAAATAAATCAACAAACAGATTCATCCGTGGTCCATTCGTCTTGTGGGATTCGACTTTTTTTGAAGGTTATTGGGAATTGCCCTTCCAAATTACCTGCCCATTATCATTGTCAAATAACACTTTTAAAACTATGATAAACCATCATTCATGTGTATTTTCACCCTCCATTAATTGATTTCGGTTCTATTGGACCCCCGAGGTAACTGCTCGAATTTTTGAAAGGCTCTTAATGTAACAGCCCGATATTTTATGAAAAATATTCTTTTTAATTTTATTAATGTCTTGTGTTGTACGCTACACCAAAATGAGATTGCACAACACGCATCTTTGACTTGCCTTGCATTACACACAATCTCAACCTTCCTCGATAGCGTGTGTAGTACACAATACTGAGTTTCACGAAACAACGATATGCTATTAAAATATTATTAAAACTAGCCGTTATGAATAGTAATAACCACTTTTTAAAATTTTAGAAATTTTAGCTCTCAAAATGGACTTCATTTTTGGATTCGGAGTGTCGAACTTAGCCTAAGGTGAAATTTTGGTACTTTTCGGATAACTTTCATATTCTGATGAATAGTGAAAATTACTAAATTATAATTAAAAACAACTTTTTTAATAAAAATAATTAATAGTGATAAATTATTAATTTGAGTGGTTTTAAAGTATATTTAAAATATATTTTTACAATTTAATACAATGTTGTTCATTGAATGTAATTTCACATTTAAACCAGACATAATCAAGTGTCAATCTTTTGATAGATATTGTTTCTTAAAAACACGCTATTTGTTTTAACAGCGGGATTTAATTATAAAATTAATTAATGAAACTTCTATGTTATGAATTTTGTAAAATAGACTTCATTTTTGAATTCGGAATATGAAATATAGCTTAGGATTAAATTTTGGCATTGTTCAGAAAAACATCAATTTTTGATGAATAGTGAAACTACTAAGTGGTAGTTAAAAAAAACTGAATTTTTCATTAAACATAATTTTACCGCTTCTGTGAATGGAATTTCAAAAATCCGAGAGACACGGTTGATGTCAGTAAGTAAAATGTGGTTCAATGAGTTGAAAATAATTTTTGGTGAATAGTAACTTTTTACTTTTATTTACTACGGTTAAAAGTAAATAGGGTAATTATGGGTAAAAAAGATATTATTATTACCCTAACACATGTCCAAATTCTATTGGATAAGTGTAATTCGACCAAAAACAAGCTTAGGAATAAAATATGACCATTTAGGCCCACATGGATTAGATTAGGACATTTATTGTTATTTAATTCAAAGAAGAGATAAAAGAATTAAAATCAAAGGTTATTTACTAAAACATTTTAAATATAGGGTTATACATAAGATCAATTAGATTGTAAATATTCATTAGAAAGCTAAAAAGATTTCCTACATGATGGTATTTTATTTGTAATTTTTAGACACCAAATAATTTAATTTATTTATGACACAAAGATGATGCAGTAATTATCATATTAATCAAATATTGACATAATTGATATTATAAATACCGAAATAAATGTAATTTAAGACTTTTTATAAATTAATCTAATTTTATAGGTTACTATGATATATTAGTGTTGATGTAATCAACATGGTTCGAAAATATAATTCTGTTATGACTTTCAAAAAAATCATATATCAAATAGTGTCAAAATTGACACAAAATAGTTTTTAAATCAAATATTATATTATTAATTGTTATTTTATTCCTAAAAATCTAACGTTTGGACAAATTACTTAGATAAGGATATATAGATTAATAATAAACAATTTGGGGTTCGTTTGGCATGTTATAGTAAGTTTATTAACCATATAGTCAAAGAAAACAAAAAGACATGGTAAAAGTTAAATTATTTAACTTAGAGTTAAATCTAATTGATAAGGTTAAAATAATACCCTAAACTTGTCTAAATCCTATTGGTTGATAGGAGTTCGACCCATCCCCACTTTAGCTTCGAAATAAGACCCTTTGGAACCATTATAAACCTATTTTGACTTTAATATAAAATAATATTTTGAGATATTCCTAAGGTGCCCCTCTCCTCCCTTATAAAAGGGAACCTCCTCCCTCTCTTCCTCGCACAACTTTGAGCCTTCAAGCTCGGCCAACCCCTGACAAAATCCCTTCTCCACTTCCCTAGTATAATCCTAGAGGTCCTGGTCTTCTTCAAAGACCATCCATAGTTCTTTAAGTGGAGGCTAAGAAAAGGCGCGCCAAAAAGAGGTAATATCCATTACCGATCTTTTTCAATTTCTTTCTTCTTCAACTTCTTCTTCATTAGTTGTTTCATGATAAAGTAATAACATTAGTATTTCTTATATACTGATATGTTATTATAAATATGAAACAACTCTAATTCACCTTCTATCCATCCTACGGAAAAAGGAAATCATCGCGCGTGCGTACGTACGGAATACCGTCTCCACGCCGTGGTGTAATCTATTTTCCGCCACCACCTTAATTGGATGGGTATAAAGGTGTAATGATTTACTATATATGATTATTATAATGTTATATTGATACTGAAATAGTATACATACACTTCAACACAATTCCACGACCATGGGAACAATATCATCGCTCGTGCGTACGTACGGACTACCGTCTCCACGACGCAATGAGATTCATTCTTAATAATTAACCATTCATGAATGATTATAAAGTATATATAATAAGTACTAATGAAATATATGACCTGATAATGATACTGGATTTATGTATATTTATATGTATGTCATCTACCTAATTCCATTCAATTCAATAAGGAAACGAAAACTGCGTTCATGCATACGTACGGACTACCGTCTCCATGAACGGTGTATTTCTTTCCATTTACTGATTTATTATATATGTATATTATGAATATATATATAAATCATTTTTTATATTCTTTAATTAAGTAATCATGATCTAAGTAATCATATGAATAATTACAAGTTAAAAACACGAACGACAAATGAGACGATTTTACCCAAAACGCTACTTTAACATAAATTTACAAAAGAACGGGTAATATAAAGTCATAAGTGGACCATATATGATATAATAACAATGAATATGATTCTGGAATAAGTCAATAACAAGATTTAAATCATTATACAGGAGGTTCGGACACTTACAAAGCAAGTCGGACCTAAGGTAAGGGAAATATCACAATCTCATTTTTATCCGAGATTGTTTATTCGTAAGTATTTACTGGGGTGTATTTTATCATCCACATCCATGTTTCATCAATATGTAATATTATTTACATCCACCTACAATTTTTTAAATCCATTTTTACCCTTCGGTGAGTTTTTAGTAATATGTATGAAATGAATCTTTTGTCGTTTTTCGTACGAGGTACTTTTTGACTTTTCCGACAAAAGTACGAAGAATGTTTTTTTTAACTTATAAGACATGAATGGATTTTTAAAAAATTATTTCAAAGAAGCATCCTTTACAAGTTTTCAAGTTTATTTTTAATCAAATTCTTTTAGTTTAATGTTTTATGACATGTTAAGAAAGGAAAAATGTTTTTGAATAAGAAAGGATATTTTCCTCAAGAATGGAGTTCAAGTGTTTTATCAAAATTATTTTCTATCTAAGATAGTAAATGGTTCTGTTTTTATCCCTATTATTACATTGATTTTATTATGTTGTGATGGAATTATTTTTATGAATTCCTTTATCTTATATGAATTGTTTTATGATGTCATGATGTTTATGATTCCCATTTTTATTACATGGGTTATGTAATGATGTATGATTTATGATTTTGTGGCACACATAAGAATGGTATCATTATGAGATGGGTGGGACCTATATCTCCCTCCAATGCATTGGGTAAATATTTTATATCTCATGAGATAGACATGGCTGGAATGGTAGGTTATACCGGTTCAGTGAAACAGGACTGAAACGAGGGTGACTCGATTCAGAACGGGACTTTTTCCACTAAGATAGTCTTGGCAATGAGTCATGACTAACAAGAAATGCTTCTCTATGATAATGTGTGTATGCCACAAAGTTTCATGTTTTATGTTATGCTTATTGGGATTTAATTTCACTACTATGATTTATCCCATGTTATGAAATTATGCTCTCTTTTGCAGGTTAAGATTTCCAAAAGTTATGTTCTTATGAATATGATGTGATTGATTTTTTTTTCGTTTACCCTTACTGAGCATTTGAGCTCACCCTTTTATGTTTTCTTTTCCCCAGGATATAAAGAAAGGTTTTAGGTAAAAAAAGGGGAAGATCTGTATGGGAGATATTGAAGATCTTTCACCACGATTAGAAGATTACGTTCCGAGTTTCCAAAGACACTAAACTATTACGATCCTTGTGTGTGTGTTTTTTTTATGTACTAAGTATTCCGAAAAATTAATGTAATGTCAATGTACGTCAAGCTTCGGGTCTCTACAGTTGGTATCAGGGGAAAGGTTTAGTCAACCTTTGGAAACTAGGATGCGAAAACGTTAGTGAGATCCCTAGAGATATTTCTAAGGTGTGTCTAGGGATGTCCCTAAGGATAGGTATACATATAGGATATAGTCCTAGAACTACGGTAACGATCTTAGAATTTAACCTAAGATGTTAGATATTGAAGTTACTCCCCCTTTATTATGATTTTTGCAACTCACACTATTCTTTTTGGGTTTTAGAAAATGGCTGGAAACAAGATGATTCACGATAATGGAGGATATGATGGACAATGGAATGATATTCTTCATAAGCAATCAAATGAAATGGGATTTGGAAGTCCAAACATCATTATTATGCCGAATCAGCAATCTCATAATATGATCAATAAAGTAAAATTTGGTAAGTTTCCTGACTCGGCTAATAAGAGAAAGATGGAGTTTCATGATGATCATAGAGGAAAGAAAGTTAAATTTCCCCTATGTAAATCATGTGGGAAGAGGCATCAAGGAGAATGTTTCAAAGAAACTGGAAGATGCTTTGGGTGTGGAAAAGAAGGACACAAATCCAGTAAGTGCAATGGAAAAGTTTCAGTTAACACCATGGATGAGGTTAATGGTATTGCTACGACATCAAAAATGGTTAAATGTTTTAAATGTGGAATGTACGGGAATTATGCAAACCAATTCCCTAAGAGAATGTCTCATGAAGTGAATTGGTATGGTCGTATGGGTAGTATTTTTGTTGATGATGATGAAGAGACTAAAAATGATATGTGAGATGAAAGAATTTTTGAAGCTCGGTCAATGGTTTAAGAAGGTAGTGGAATGATTACATGTTTATCATGTGTAATGTTGTACTATAGAATAAAAAGCCATCTAAGGATTGTTACACTGTTGTCTTTCCTTAAGTTTTGAAAGTTTATGATGAATGGTATGAGCAACAATGAAAGGTTATTCAGATATTTTTTGGAAAGTGGATGATATGCGCATAATGAAGTGATAAAGAGAAAATGAAATGCTTGACAGTATTCATGAGCTCGTGATTGATATAAGGACTAAGTGATATCATGGTTTGAGTATATAGAATTTTGAGGATTTTGGTATGTGGAAAGTGTTAACTTTTAACTGCATTCATGTTTTCACTAAGGTTCAATGGAATACATGATTAAGTCCTTCGAATGATTGGAATGTGACCAACAAGATAGGAATGTAGTATTACGATATATGGGGATCAACGATGGTATTAAATCTCTGGTAATCGTTTTCACTGTGTTATGAGAGTGGACTGCAGTATTATGGATAAGCCTAAAGATTGGAATGGATTATGTTGGACATAAGTTAGTATTGTTTAAGGATAGAAGTTTTCTCGATATTATTGATGGGATGTTATAGTAATATAGTTTTAGAAAAAGGACAACCTGCAGGACGGGTGACAGCCCATCGCGTCAGACAAGGCTGTGGAAATCGAACCCACAACCGAAGTGTGACTGGCCTTTATCGCCTACCACTGGCCTACAGGAAGTCCCTGTTTAGTATAAACTAGTTTTATTATATTAAGCAGTATGATATTTGAAGTATAAGTCCATTTTAGGTACCATATATGATTAATCTCACTATAGAATGACTTATGTGTATTTAATAACTTTTGCTAACCTTTTGTTTGAGACAGATGGAATGACCCCTCATTCTATCACATGATCTGCTAACACTTCACGAATAACAAATTCAACTTCATTTATTTAAGAGATGAAGTGGAAATTGTTCAAGGCACGAACAACAGTGATATTGTAACAAAATAAAGTAAGTATTTATTCTAATTCAAATTCTTTAACATTAAGGAAATGATCTTGAAAACCAAAAATGTTGTCCTAGTGATCTTATATCTGATGAATCAGATGGTACCTTAGATCGTCACAAATTTATGGCTTTGTGATTGCTGGCTTTTCCATATTCATGTTCTCTACCACTCTCCATCAGAACATGATGGTTAGATTTCTCTTCCATATCCATATTTTCACCTATGTGGAAACCCAGTGATTAGTTTCTTTGGGTAACCGTTACATTTCATAAATTTGTTTTTAAAGATTGGTTTTGATATTCCTTTTTACGATGTGGGTTTCTATTACAGAAACTTTCGAATAGTAAACCATTTATAACCCCGACGAATTTCGAGGGCGAAATTCATTTTAAGGGGGGTAGAATGTAACAGCCCGAGATTTTATGAAAAATATTCTTTTTAATTTTAGTAATGTCTTGTGTTGTACGCTACACAAAAAGGAGATTTCACAACACGCATCTTTGACTTGCCTTGCATTACACACAATCGCAACCTTCCTCGATAGCGTGTGTAGTACGCAATACTGAGTTTCACGAAACAACGATATGCTATTAAAATATTATTAAAACTAGCCGTTATGAATAGTAATAACCACTTTTTAAAATTTTAGAAATTTTAGCTCTCAAAATGGACTTCATTTTTGGATTCGAAGTATCGAATTTAGCCTAAGGTGAAATTTTGGTACTTTTCGGATAACTTTCATATTCTGATGAATAGTGAAAATTACTAAATTATAATTAAAAACAACTTTTTTAATCAAAATAATTAATAGTGATAAATTATTAATTTTAGTGGTTTTAAAGTATATTTATAATATATTTTTACAATTTAATACAATGTTGGTCATTGAATGTAATTTCACATTTAAACCAGACATAATCAAGTGTCAATCTTTTGATAGATATTGTTTCTTAAAAACACGCTATTTGTTTTAACAGCGGGATATAATTATAAAATTAATTAATGCAACTTCTATGTTATGAATTTGGTAAAATAGACTTCATTTTTGAATTCGGAATATGAAATATAGCTTAGGATGAAATTTTGGCATTGTTCTGAAAAACATCAATTTTTTATGAATAGTGAAACTACTAAGTGGTAGTTAAAAAAAACTGAATTTTTCATAAAACTTAATTTTACCGATTTTGTGAATGGAATTTCAAAAATCCGTGAGACACGGTTGATGTCAGTAAGTAAAATCTGGTTCAATGAGATGAAAATAATTTTTGGTGAATAGTAACTTTTTACTTTTATTTACTACGGTTAAAAGTAAATAGGGTAATTAAGGGTAAAAATGATATTATTATTACCCTAACACATGTCCAAATTCTATTGGATAAGTGTAATTCAACCAAATACAAGCTTAGGAATAAAATATGACCATTTAGGCCCACATGGATTAGATTAGGACATTTATTATTATTTAATTCAAAGAAGAGTTAAAAGAGTTAAAATCAAAGGTTATTTACTAAAACATTTTTAATATATGGTTATACATAAGATCAATTCGATTGTAAATATTCATTAGAAAGATAAAAGGATTTCCTACATGATGGTATTTTATTTGTAAATTTTAGACATCAAATAATTTAATTTATTTATGACACAAAGATGATGCAGTAATTATATTATTAATGAAATATTGACATAATTGATATTATAAATACAAAAATAAAGGTAATTTAAGACTTTTTATAAATTACACTAATTTTCTATGTTACTATGATATATTAGTGTTTATTTAATCAACTTGGTTTGAACATATAATTCTGTTATGACTTTCAAAAAAATCATATATCAAATAGTGTCAAAATTGACACAAAATAGTTTTTAAATCAAATATTATATTATTAATTGTTATTTTATTCCTACAAATCTAAAGTTCGGACAAATGACTTTTATAAGAATATATACATTAATAATAAACAATTTGGGGTTCGTTTGGCATGTTATAGTAAGTGTATTAACCATATAGTGAAAGAAAACAAAAAGACATGGTAAAAGTTAAATTATTTAACTTAGAGTTAAATCTAATTGATAAGGTTAAAATAATACCCTAAACTTGTCTAAATCCTATTGGTTGATAGGAGTTCGACCCATCCCAACTTTAGCTTCGAAATAAGACCCTTTGTAACCATTATAAACCGATTTTGACTTTAATATAAAATAATATTTTGAGATATTCCTAAGGTGCCCCTCTCCTCCCTTATAAAAGGGAACCTCCTCCCTCTCTTCCTCACACAACTTTGAGCCTTCAAGATCGGCCAACCCCTGAACAAATCCCTTATCCACTTTCCTAGTATCATCCTAGAGGTCCTGGTCTTCTTCAAAGACCATCCTTAGTTCTTTAAGTGGAGGCTAAGAAAAGGCACGTCAAAAAGAGGTAATATCCATTACCGATCTTTTTCAATTTCTTTCTTCTTCAACTTCTTCTTCTTTAGTTGTTTCATGATAAAGTAATAACATTAGTATTTATTATATACTTATATGTTATTATAAATATGAAACAACTCTAATTCACCTTCTATCCATCCTACGGAAAAAGGAAATCATCGCGCGTGCGTACGTACGGAATACCGTCTCCACGCCGTGGTGTAATCTATTTTCAGCCACCCCCTTAATTGGATGGGTATAAAGGTGTAATGAGTAACTATATATGATTATTATAAAGTTATATTGATACTGAAATAGTATACATACACTTCAACACAATTCCACGACCATGGGAACGATATCATCGCTCGTGCGTACGTACGGACTACCGTCTCCACGACGCAATGAGATTCATTCTCAATAATTAACCATTCATGAATGATTATAAAGTATATATAATAAGTACTAATGAAATATATGACCTGACAATGATACTGTATTTATTATATTTATATGTATGTCATCTACCTAATTCCATTCAATTCAATAAGGAAACGAAAACAGCGTTCATGCATATGTACGGACTACCGTCTCCATGAACGGTGTATTTCTTTCCATTTACTGATTTATTATATATGTATATTATGAATATATATATATAAATCATGTTTTATATTCTTGAATTAAGTAATCATGATCTAAGTAATCATATGAATAATTACAAGTTAAAAACACGAATGACAAATGAGACGATTTTACCCAAAACGCTACTTTAACATAAATTTACAAAAGAACGGGTAATATAAAGTCATAAGTGGACCATATATGATATAATAACAATGAATATGATTCTGTAATAACTCAATAACATGATTTAAATTATTATATAGGAGGTTCGGACACTTACAAAGCAAGTCGGACCTAAGGTAAGGGAAATATCACAATCTCATTTTTATCCGAGATTGTTTATTCGTAAGTATTTACTAGGGTGTATTTTATCATCCACATCCATGTTTCATCAATATGTAATATTATTTACATCAACCTTCAATTGTTTAAATCCATTTTTACCCTTTGGTGAGTTTTTAGTAATATGTATGAAATGAATCTTTTGTCGTTTTTCGTACGAGGTACTTTTTGACTTTTCCGACAAAAGTACGAAGAATGTTTTTTTAACTTATACGAAATGAATGGATTTTTAAAACATTATTTCCAAGAAGAATCCTTTACAAGTTTTCAAGTTTATTTTTTATCAACTTTTTTTAGTTTAAAGTTTTATGACATGTTAAGAAAGGAAAAATGTTTTTGAAGAAGAAAGGATATTTTCCTCAAGAATGGAGTTCAAGTGTTTTATCAAAATTATTTTCCATCTAAGATAGTAAATGGTTCTGTTTTTATCCCTATTATTAAATTGATTTTATTATGTTGTGATGGAATTATTTTTATGAATTCATTTATCGTATATGAATTGTTTTATGATGTCATGATGTTTAAGATTCCCATTTTTATTACATGGGTTATGTAATGATGTATGATTTATGATTTTGTGGCACACATAAGAATGGTATCATTATGAGATGGGTGGGACCTATGTCTCCCTCCAATGAATTGGGTAAAGATTTCATATCTCATGAGATAGACATGGCTGGAATGGTAGGTTATACCGGTTCAGTGATACATGACTGAAACGAGGGTGACTTGATTCAGAAAGGGACTTTGTCCACTAAGATAGTCTTGGCAATGAGTCATGACTAACAAGAAATGATTCTCTATGATTATGTGTGTATGCCACAAAGTTTCATGTATTATGTTATGCTTATTGGGATTTTATTTCACTACTATGATTTATCCCATGTTATGAAATTATGCTCTCTTTTGCAGGTTACGATTTCCAAAAGTTATGTTCTTATGAATATGATGTGATTGATTTTTTTATTTCGTTTACCCTTACTGAGCATTTGAGCTCACCCTTTTATGTTTTCTTTTCCCCAGGATATAAAGAAAGGTTTTAGGTAAAAAAAATGGGAAGATCTTTATGGGAGATATTGAAGATATTTCACCACGATTAGAAGATTACGTTCCGAGTTTCCAAAGACACTAAACTATTACGATCCTTATGTGTGTGTTTTTGTTATGTACTAAGTATTCCGCAAAAGTAATGTAATTTCAATGTACGTCAAGCTTCGGGTCTCTACACTTAAGACGATCAGACCCCTGGATTGGGTGAAAAGCGACAACTGAGATCATATTTTTGTAGATTGAGACTCGAGGAAACCAGATCTTCAACTGTTTGAAATTCAAGCATCAAAGGAAGTCTGATGGCTTGTGGAAGTGGAGTAAGTGTAGATCATAATTTATAGTTACACACAATGGAATGATGATGAGGTCATTGGATTCAATGGGCATGGCTACGTGATGCGGCGTTGTGACTGCGTGGAGTGGTGGCGGTCACTGCCGGAGATTGTGTGGAGTGGATGGTTCAGGTAGGTCTTATTGGGTCATGTATAGTGACCCTATCATTTTACATATATAATAAAAAGATTTTAATAATAACTAAACATCATATAACATTCCAAGGATCATAAATTCAACTATCTTGAGAGATTATGTACACAATTAAACATCATAAAAACAACATTTATTAAATCTACATAAAGAGATCCAAACATCCATTGTTCTCACAAAACTTCATAGGATAACCTGGGGATAGTATTAATGAAAGGATGAGCTGTAAATCCCAGTAATGGAATAAATATTTGAATAAATCTTTAGAACATGGGTATGAAGGCATGCCATAATGATATAAAATGGAATGGGACATATGGAATCATAACATATAAACATGGGATCAAATAAAATTGGATTCATTATAATGTGGAATCCACATAAAACAAGACATTAGATCAACTCAATTATTTTTGCACATAGATGATCAAAAGTCAAGGTTAACCACCAAGATCATTGTACATGGTATCTTGAGTCAACACTAACCACAAAGACCATTTCACCTAACATCTAATGAGACTCAATGTTACCCAATTCATTGGATTGATATATGGGTACACCAATCATAAAATGTTCATGAATATTCTTTCCAATTAAATAATCATACATAATCAATCATTAATACACATAAGTGTACTAATAAGATGAAATGGGTATCATAATCATGTCTAAAACATAACAAATGGGAGTTTCATACAAGTGTCCATTACATAAAGGAATTAAAAAATACATGGAAATTCATAAGGGAAAATAATTATATATCCTGGTATGTGAGGTAAAATTTATGTGGTACCCTGTAAGAAGAGAAATTATGAAATTTTATAATTAAAACAATTAAGTGATGTTTTAAGGAAAATACTAATGTGTATTTAAAATAGAAAATGGAATAATATGTTATCAAAAACCAAAATTGAAACAAGAAGGTTTTAATAATAATACTACTAATTTTATTAAAAAAAATTGTGACTTAAAATACATGATAGTGTACACATGAAATTGGGTAATAATTAGAAATATTCCTTAATATGGGTATCCATATCCGGAAGTATTGATGAGGGAATCATTTAAAAAAATGTGTATCCCTAAAAGAGAATGTTGAATTAATCATGATACATGATTTGGGATCATATAAAAACATTTATAATATTTACAGAAAATTAATAGATAACTTCATTTGGGTAGAAATAACGATAAAGAAACCCAAAGGAATAAATGAGGTTTGGGAAGAATCCTTTACCTTATGTACAATGATGTTATTCACTTGATCTAAATGTCCTAGATAAACAATGTAATTAATTAATTAATATTTATAGAACAACTTTTAAATTTAATTGATTAATTGAAACCTTTTTATGTTCATTCATGACCTTTTTTGTGGGTTAAGAAGTTCAGTTAAATTGCATTGGGAATGTTTGTTTCCTTGCCATTCATGATTAATTTAATTATATACATGTAACAATAAATGTGTAAGGTGAGAATTGTTGTCCAAAAAAAAGAGTTATATGTTATTTTTGAACATATATATTATTAAATGGTTATAAAATTAATTTGGTTATTTTATGTGAAGATGAGTCATTTTATAAAACATTAATCATAACCATTTTGGTTAATTGTCTAGTTTTTTATCACATTGAACACATTTTTATTTATAAATTAATATAAACTTTAAAAAATATTTATGAATCGTACATAATACATAATAAAAATATTATAGACAGTTTCATCCATAGAAATGGTTTCATGACACAAATTGAATATGGTAAAAGAAATTGAAATCCCATTGTACTTGAATGTGGTAAATGATCACATCTCGAATGGTGATTTTATTTCTAGTATAAAATTAGTGGGAATGAAAGATAATTTCGATTTATTCAATTTTAATAACAGAATTATAAAATATTTTATGTATTAGAGTTATCATTAATATTTAATGAAAGGAGGTGAGGAAATCAAATGATAGAAAGATACCTTAAATAAAATAAATGAAATGAAAAGTTGAATTTAAATATTGAATATATATTCTTGGAGGACATATTTAGGGGATGTGATTTAGTCTGTTGATTAGAAAAAGGTAAAATTTACATGGTATAGGGGATTAGGGTGATATTTGAGGTGAATTTGGGCTAGGCATATGGATTGAGAGGTGTGAGGAGAGGAGGTGACGAGGGGTGGTATTTACAAATTACGAGAGGAAGGGTTTCCCAATATTTTAATCATTTGATTTATATTTTTTCTCAAGATAATGAATTTTCAAGATTCGTGCGACCAAAAATATAAAATAGAGCATCTTTTTTTAACTGAAGGGTATTTTAATCATCCATAAATCAACCATTATGAAAAAATTCATTTATTTAGAATCAATATTAAATTATCATATTTTACTCTCCAACGAAATTTCTTTTATTTTAGAAAAATAAAAAAATCCACATCAACCAATTTATTACATTTATAATCCAAAAATGAACTCCATTTTATGAAAATAGTTTTTTAAATTTAGAAATTTAATTTTTATGTAAAATCATTATTTACATGAAAATACATAATTTAAAATTAAAACTACTTTTCTAACACTTACAAAATTTAAATAATGTATCATAAAATTTTCATAAAATCATAAGTCATAAAAATATTTATTTTCGAATAAATTTTATGTAAATAAATTTCCTTTTAAATTATAAATTTAATCATGAAATCATAATTAAATAAACATGACATGCAAAAATACCAACACTTAGTTAATAATTTTTAAAATATTTACTTATATTGTGATGTATTTATATCATATTTTCACTTATAATATGGATAAATGTTATGTATTCTTTTATTCAGGAGGATTCTATTCAATTGGTTGGATTATAGTTCCTAAGGGTCACATTACTATACCAAAGGTCGAGTTACTATTTCATCGGTATAAAATCCTAAACATCTAGAGATACATTTTGTTTTACTCAATATTCAATTATAAGGATATGTTTTTTTTCAATATGTAATATTAAATGCTCTAAGACATAAAAACATGGATGAAATATAATAAGGATAATCATTAGGTCATTACATTCTTCCCCCTTAAGAAATTCCACCCTCAAGATGTTGTTTTACATTCTAATCTACAAATAGGTGTCGGTACTTTTCTTCCATTGCGACATCCAATTCCCATGTTGCCTCTTCATACTTGTGGTTATACCATAGTAATTTTACTAGTTGAGTAGTCATATTGAGTATAATATTATCTCTATGGTCCAAGATCTTCACTGGTTTCTCCTCATAAGAAAGATCATTCTGAAACTATACCACCTCTAAAAATAGTACCTGTGAAGGGTCTAATATTTACTTTCTTAAGATGGACATGTGGAATAAATTATGTACTGTAAATATGGTAGGTGGAACTTATAGTTGATAGAAAACATCTACCACGTGATCATGATACTCTAAGGGGCCGATGTACCTGGGACATAGCTTCCCTTTCTTACAGAATCTCACTAACTTCTTACCTAGAGATATGCAGAGGAATACCATGACTCTAAATTTAATCTCAATGTCTCAAAACAGATTGTCTTCATATCTCTTCTGTATACATTGGGATGCCTTGATGTGTTGTTGAATGTTTTTCACCGTCTCCACCATTTCATCAACCATTTCAAATCCAATCGGCTTATGTGAACTGACATCATCCAAACATACAAGTGTTCAACACCATTTTCCATAAAGTGCTTCATATGGTTTCATTAAGGTGCAAGAATAAAAACTATTGTTGTGATTGAATACGAACTGTGGGAGAAGTGGGTCCCCCTACTTCAAAGTCCATAGACCATTCTCTCAACATATCTTCATATAACTGAATTATTTTGCTTAGATTCACCCTCAGATAGAGGAAGATAGGCCATACTGAAGTTAAACTCAAATATAAGAGTGTGTCAAATCAATTTATAGAACATCGAGGTGAAGTATGTATCTCGATCAGATAAAATATATAATGGTACTTCATTCAGCCATACCACCTCTTTGGTATATATCCATGCAATTTGATCCAATGGGACATCCTCTCAAATTGTGATAAAGTGAGCTGCCTTTATAAGACAATCCACAATAACCTGTATAGAATTTATTTATCTGGATGTCCTTTTATGTCCCATGAAAAAGTACATGGTAATGTTCTCCAACTTCCATTTTGGTTTGGATAGTGGTAGTATCATCCCCTTAGACATTTTTCTTTCAACTGTCTCTTGTTCTCATACTTGGAACATTACTGTTTATTCTGCAATATCTTTTTTTATATTGTATGACAAAAAGATCACTCCGAGATATCAATACATCCTTAGGCTCTATGGGTGAATATAGAAGGCTGAGCTTTGCACATCATTCAGAAGCTCCTTCTTTATCTCTGGATCATATGGTACACATAATAGTGACTCAAATCATACAACTTATTCCTCATAAATTTTGAACTCAGTGGGTTTCAAATTTCTAACAGCTTCCACTATTTTCATAATTCCCACATCATTTGGTTGAGCATCCATTATTTTCTCCATGAGGATAGTTAAGCAATAAATTGAGAAAGGATTGATTTTGATCCTTCCTTAATTATTCTCATGTTAATCCACTAAAAATATAATATCATTATATCATTTTCAATTCTCATCATTGATAATGATGGACGATCACTTCTATATAGATCACTTGACACCTTATTTACCTTACTATGATGGTAGTTGATTGATAAGTAATAATTAATAATGATCTGTAACCTTTTTATCTAGTTTATATTATGCTCTTTATGTGTGAATATATATTTTAGACTCTTTTGGTCAGTATATATATCACACATCTCCACATAGAGATAATGCCTCCATATTTTCTATGCAAATATCACAGCTTCCAACTACATATCATGCATGGGATAGTTTTTCTCATCGATTTTCACCCACCATGAGGCATATCAATCACTTTATCATTTTTCATCAGCACACAACCTATGCCCTTATTTTAATCAAAATTTTACACCCCCATGATTTATCCACTTATCTATAGTGTGAGTACTGGTGCAGTGATAAGCCTATTTTTGATATTCTTAAATCTTTCCTCAGTCTCTTGGGTCGAGATGATCTTCACTCCATTCAGTGTCAGCTTCCTCATTGGGTTTGAAAATTGTAATATTTTTTTCAAAAATCGTTGATAATACCTGGCTAGGCCTATAAATATGAGTATCTCTATTATAGATTTTTTACCATGCCGCTCTTCAAATTCCATTATCTTGTAAGGTTCCACAGATATTCCATTACCAGTGATAACATGACAAATAATGAAACATCCTCAATCCAGAACTCACATTTATTGTACATTGCATAAATTTTCACCCTTCACAATGGCATCCCAACAATATTAAAATACTCCACATGTTCCAGCTTTATCTTATAGTAAATATTAAAATCATTGAAAAGAATAAAATAAAATTTATACACATAGTCTCAAAATAATCTATTCATTAAATAAATAAATATTAATGGATAATTAGTGAGTCCAAGAGGAATCACTATAAACTCAAAGTGTCCATACCTCATTAAAAAGTATGTTGTGGAAATATCTTCCTTCCTTCCCTTTAATTGGTGATATCCTAAACGAAGGTCCATCTTAGAGAAATAATTATCCCCATGTAGATGATCGAATATTCCATCTATACGAGGAATGAGATAATTAGTTCCTATCATGATTTTATTGAGATCACAATTATCAATTTCAAGGAACATTGATCAATCATTCTTCTATATAAAAAGGACCGGTGCACCCACTGTTGAAGCACTCGGGCAAATAAAACCCATCTCCATATTTTTCTATAACTACTACTTCAGCTCTTCTAGATCAACGGTGTCAACTATATATGGTATCATGAATATAAAAAGGTATCTAGGAATATATCAAATTGAGAACTCAAACTCTCTATTAGGAGGATGAACATGCAATTATTCCAATAATATATGAGTGTAATCCCTCATGATGGGAATATAATCGAGAAGTATCATCTACTTTGTCTTAATCATTTGAGCAAGATATACTTTCTCAAAACGCAACATTATCCATCGATGAGATGATTATTCTGAAGGATATTATTCTTCCTCCATACACTTGTATAGGATTAGTGTATACTCTTGGATGTGAAGAGTGATATACCTTTAGTGATAGTTAATGTGGGATTTGTATAAAGATAGCCAATCCATGCCCAAAATAACATCGACCTCTACTAATGGAAGTATTAGAATATTTTTTGAAGGTTCAGTCATAAATCATTTACCAGGGAGGAGTTACAATCCATCGATAAAATAATTTCCCCATTGGTTGTTTTCAATGATAACTCAACCTCTTAATTTTTAGGGGGTGTTTTAATCATTCTACTAAACTTATAGGTTATGAAAGGAAGTATAGAACCATAATAAAATACTAAATTATCTAATAGTTAGTAAATAACTATTGTACCTTTCACCACATCACATTTCGGCTCCACCTCATTAGTATTGATAGAATAAGACCTTCTATAATGCCTTAGAGGATGTTTTTTATTAACTCCAACAACCCTTGGCTTAGAGAAATTGTTAGCATAATGCCCAAGTTCATTACATTTGAAACATTTCATTACTAGTTTATCATTGATATGAACATTATTTTCTTCTTCCACATTAGTGGGATTATTCACGTTACATCTATAGTTTTAATTTCAATTTCACATCATTCTACATTTTAAGAAATTTTGGGTTCCTGTTATATAGTTCTCAGGAGGCCTCATCCCACAATTCTGGAAAGTGGGATGTTTGATCTACTTTCCAACATTGGATTTATTTTCCAATCCACCCATATAAGACTCCATTACCAGATTTTTTTCACTGGTTCCATGATACCATTGAAATTATTTAGTCCAAATTAAATCCTTGAAAAAAATATAAAATGTCATCCTTATATTCAATGTCACAAAACTCCAAAACATTTCATAAACATGGTTTTAGTCTAATAAAAAGTTATCAACCATGATTGTAGTGATTAAGACAATGATGAATTCTTATATTGCAAGATTATTGATGTTTGGTTCATATTCCCTGATGGAATCATATTCCTTCTGCTTAAGTCTGAGGAACTCTCTTTCCATATGGATATAGAGGTTCAGGGAATATATTTATTAAAGAACATTTTCCTGAATTCCTCCCAAACCCTGGAATAAATGTCCTCATAGAACTTCATATTCTTGATCGACATTCACCACTGATCATCTTCTCTATCTAAACTATAGACCTCTAGTATGAAATTCCCTTCTTCTGAGCACTGGGGGACCTACAATATCATTTTAATGGAGATAATCCACTATTCAAAGAGGAGGAGATCAGAAGGGCCACTAAACAAGGGATTACTTTTCCACATGAAGTATTTAACTACAATATGATATTTCTTTGGAGGTGGAGGGCATTCAACAATATTGATGTTAATATTCATAACTTTATCTAGATGAGAAAGTACTGTCATAATGTTTTGAATACCCATTCCCATTATATCATGAATATAATTGGTAAAATAATCACATTCCCTATCACATTTATTGGTGGAACATGTTCTTCTATTTCTCACCATTAACTATGAAAAGGAACATACAATTAGGGGTCTTTAATACATAGTTAAAAAGAATAAAAAATTAATATTTACTCATAAAAGGATAAAATAATAAATGAAAAGTATATCCTAACTTGTGATTCCCTATTTTTCAATCAAGGTTATCCATGATCTATTTCCTAAAAATAATATTATGGGCTTCTAGTTTTTTTGTTACCATAATAATGGTTTGTACTAATATAATAAATTTATCAAAGCATATACACTAGGAGGGTCAAACCAGGAGTGCTACAAGGACCATTTTCATTCCCTATTTCCTATTTGAGTCTAGAGAAAAGTGGTGTTTTAAGGTTTCACACCTAGATACATCTATAACAAAGCCACATCAACTGGTTCATATCCAGATATGGATGTATTTTAATTATAAACCACTTACTATATACACACCAAAACATTGGAACATTTTCGTATACTTAGTCTCATCCCTAAGAATCTTACTAATGTTCTCTATTCCTAATCTATAAAAATAAATAGACCATCTTCTAATACCAAAAATAGTGACCCTACCCTTTTACCCATGTCATTACATGATTTTAAGAATAACTAAACATCGTATTATGATCCAAGTATCATATAATCTAGTGTCAAGGAAGATTAGGTAAATAATTAAACATAATAAAAAATCATTTATTTAATCTTCCAAAAGAGATCCTAACTTCCATTTTTCTCATACATCTTCATATGATAACATGGAGAAAAAATGATTTAAGGGATTAGCTTAAAAAGTAATTATGGGAATAAACATAAGAATGAACCATTATCACATGTGTTAGAAGGAAAGACATAATGATTATAAAAGGAATGGAACATATGGAATAATAACATATAAACATGGGATGAAGCAAAAATTGATTCATAGTAAATAATTAGCAACAAAAAACATAAATTTTTCACTATTCAAGGCTCATTGCACATAGATGATCACAAGTCAAGGTAATACACCAAGACTATTGCACATGGTTTCATGAGTCAAGGTTAACTATTATGACAGTGTCACATAACATCTCATGAGATACAACTTTACCCAATACATTGGAGCACTATCTGGGTGCACCCATCATAACATGAAAATTAATATGATTTCCACTTATAGAATCACACCTAATCAATCATACATAATCATATGGGTACCCATGGAATGAAATGGGTATCATAATCATTTCATAATGAATAAAAATGGTATTATTATACCACTATCCGTGAAAGATGGGAATTAAAACATTCATGGAAATTCATATGGTAAAATAGGATTATATCATGGTATGTGATTTAAAATATATGTGATAGAATTTAAGAAGTTTATTTATGAAATCTTAGCATTAAAAAATTTTAGTATGATTTTTATGGAAAATACAAAGAGAATTAAAAATAAAAAAGGTAAAAATCTTTTATTTAAAACTAGAATTGAACCAATAAGGTTATCATAATAAAAACTCTAATTTTATAAAAACAATGGAGAATTAAAACTGATGAAAATTTCAAGTGAAATTGTATAAGAATTCTAGAAGATCCAATTAAATGAGTTTGCTTATCGGTAAGTATTGAAGAGGGAATCATTTAAAACATGAATATCACTAAAATAGAATGATGAATGGATATTGATAAATTATTTTCGGTCATAAAAAAAAAGTAAAATATTTACATAAAAATTATAGGTATATTCATTTGGGTAGAAATAAATATAGAGAAACCCGAAGGAATAAAGGATGTTCGAGTAAAATCCCTTACCTAAAGTATGATGGTGTCCATCATTTAATATTAATGTCATAGATAACCAAATAACATATATTAATTAATTTATTAATAACCTATTATGAATTTAATTTATTTATTGTAACCTTATTAACTTCATTTGTTTTTTGGTGCATTTAGATGATCAATTTCATTGTTTTGGGAGAATTTATTTCCTTGGTTTTGATGATTAGTTTAATTTTATACATTTATGGACAAACATGTAAGGGGAGAATGGTTAAATAAAATTAGTGTAACATTTTATTAGTGAAATTTCATAATATTAAATTTTTTTAATATTTATTTGGTCATTTTGAGTGAATATGTATCATTATATAAAACATTAATAAAAACTGTTTGGATAATTTTCTATTTTTTTATCACATCAAACACATATTTCATTATAAATTAATTTCATGTGTATAAAAGATTTAATAACCTTAAATCATACATAATACATATATTATAGTCTAGTTCAACACTAAATATGGTTTCCTGACAAATGTTAGTGGGAAGCGCCTCTCTATGACGTGGTAGAACCATGGTACTCGACAATTGGAAGCACCTCCGCAGGCTATGAGGGAGAGAGACTCTGTGTGATGCGGCATACCCACGGTGTTAGGAGCCTATGTGATGAGGAAGACCCACAGTACTATACCAGAGGAGTACCTCAGCAGTCCAAGGTTAGTGGGAAGTGCCTCTATGTGACGCGGTAGGCCCATTGTACCCAATAGATTTGGAGTTATCCAGCAACCGAGGTGTTCGATGTTATGCTCGGCCTGTTACTTGTTACTACACCTAGAATAAATATTGGATGTGCTATGTCAGAAACTCTGTGTTTTCCTCATGATTGAGATTTATTACATGATAACATAGGTATATGTATGGGCATATTCCTATGCATGGTTATTTGTTGATTTCATACTTTTTTTTATCCTTGTTGTATTTTCTGATACATAGAGGGTCTCGGGGTCCCTAATTAGTATCGTTATACTCACCCCTACACAGGCTATGCCTATACCTTGTTGTGTTGGATGCAGAAGACCGATAGCGCTGACTGAGGCTGAGAGTTCTAGGATAGGACGGTACCTAGAGGTGGACCTTACGACGAGTGGGTACACAGAAGAGACAGATAGATGAGGAGTGTTGAGGAGGATATCTATACCTAACCTTCAGGTAGGAACCTCCTAAGATGATCGAGTATCTATATTTCTTTTTCTTCAGTTGTGTTGCATTTCATTTGTACATTTACTTTCCAGTTGGGCTTTTATTCTGGCCCCTTTTTTGCTTTCTGTACTCACTTGTTTCTTATAGAGTTGACTTGCATTCGTATCTTGTTGTGTGTTTTTTTGCGTGTATTTACAGGTTATAAATGAAATACCTTCCTAGTTTTAGATAATACACCTTTGGTGCTAGTCTCTATCCCCTGGACAACGGAAGGTGGGCATGGGTTAGTCACAAAATGGGCCCCAGGGGACAGGTCGTGAAAAATTGGTTTTAGAGGATTTGGTTCTACCATAGAATTAGAACTCTGATCTTTTATATGTAGCAATAGTGTTAAGGGAAAGGAGTGTAGTTTTCAATTTGGGGAGTCTAGTGTTGGTGCAGCGGCTGACGTATCCATGCACCAGGACCCTGCACGAAAAAACTGATTGTGTGTGTTTTTTAAAACGTTTTCTTGGTGATATTTTGAGTCATCTAACCAGTTATAACTTTTTGAGCATGGAACACCTTTTTATTTTTAGGATTCCTCCTCGTAGACAGCCATTTAAAGTTCTGAGAGTTGTACGTACTGATAGCCCACCGAGGGATGAGGCCTCGGTGCATGGCCCTTTTCCAGTAGAGGCACCAGCTGAGGCACGAGCGGTACCACTCCCCCATTGGGCCACCAATGCCACCAGCCCCAACAGTAGACTATTCACGCCACTTGAGTGCGTTTCATGAGTTACAATGCCAGAGGCCACTGAGGTTCAGGGGGGAAGATAGACCCACAGGTGGCTGGCGATTGTCTGGAGGCTGTGGTGAGATTCTTCCAACTCATAGGGACACCAGTCGATGTCATGGTGATCCTTGCAGCCAGCCATCTACAGGGAGCTACTGGAAGATAGTGGAGCTTGATTCTCTAGGTTCATGATGAGGTGAAGCTTCTCTGGGAAGACTTCAAGGGAATTTTTCGGGTAAATATTGTCCCAGCGACTCTCCACAAAATGCGCATACTGTAGCTACTTCATTACAACAGGGTAGTATGACTGTGGCTTAGTACTCAGTGAGTTCCACTGACCTCTCACGTTACTCAACTGATATGGTATGGGACCCTTTCTTCCGGGCCCAGACCATCAAACATGGGATCATGTGAGAGACTAGGGCTTCAGTGATCTTACTCAACATCCCAACACATTCAAAGGTGTTAGAGAGAGCCCTCTTGGTAGAGAGTTTCCTTGTTGAGCAGTCACCAGCAATGAGTCCCACTACCAGTCATCACATAGATGAGTATTTTGCAGCTGGTAGCAGATAATAGTCATAGAGGTCCAAGAGGACCATACCTACAAGTGGACGACCGCATGACTCAGGTTGGTTATGTAGGGCACACTAGACAGACTCAATCATGCATGGAGCGGGAAGTGTTACGCATGTGGTGGGGCGGGGTCACATGGATCGTGACAGTCTGACCTGTTATACGGATGGTTAGTAGACGGTCGATGGACTGCCTAGACAGAGACAGAGGTTCGATCAATGTGGTCCACAGGGAGCTAGAAGATGTGGAAGAGGAGCTGGTCGTGCAGCTTATGGTGGGCGACGATTCGAGATATTGCCGCCACCACCACTATGAGGTCTACCCCGACCATAGAGAGTAGGAGGATAGGAGAGAGATCAGCTCCAGGCAGCCAAGGCCTACAATCATGGTGCTTCAAAGATGATTCAAGGTATGATCTGTGTCTTCTCCACCATACCTGCAGTATTTATAGACACAGGTGTGAGTCATTCTTTCATTTACACTGCCCTCATTTGGAGATCAGAGATTCTGACGGAACCATTGGCTCTATCATAATGGCTATAGACTTTTATAAGAGTGGATTTAATGATTACGCACTGGTGCTGGCAGCGTGAGCTTACTCTAAGAGGTGAGAGTTTTGTCTAGGATCTCCTAGTAGCGACATCGAGGCCTTTTGACATCATCTTGGGTATAGACTGGTTAACTTGAGTCCATGCTCAGATTGACTGTATTAGGCCCAAAGTGCGGTGTGTCTGCACGGATGGGACCAGGTTTATCTTCACTGACAATAAAAGAGCCTTTTTAGCATAGGATGGACTTACCCGAAGGAGGGTGCATCTAATTACACATCAGTTTTATAACCATACCCTCAGAGCTATTGATGTGGAGAGACCAAGATATCCTATAGTGGTGTACCATTACGTGGATGTTTTCCCTGAGAATGTCCTGGGTCTAACTCCTCATAGATAGGTGGAATTTTACATTAACTTGTACCTTGGGATGAAACTGATATCTACACCAGCGTATCATATGGCTTCTGTGGAGCTTCATGTGATGCAGGTACAACTAGAGGACTTTTAGTGGAAGGGGTTCATCTGGCCCTGTGTTTCCCCCTGGGCAGCCCCAATTCTATTCACCAAGATGGTAGATGGGAGCATCAAGATTTTTTTTAACTATCAGTTCCTGAACCAGGTAACCGTGAAGAAAAATTAACCACTCCTAAGGATTGATGAACTCTTCGATCAGATAAAGGGATCATAGTGGTTCTTGAAGATAGAACTCAGATCAGGCTATCACCATCTTAGAGTGTGAGACTAGGATTTGTAGAAGACAACTTTCAGGTGTCCGTATGGCCATTACAAGTTCTTGTTTATGCCATTTGGCATGAACAATTCTCCAGTAGTGTTCATGGGACTCCTGAAAATGATCTTTCAGCCTTACCTGGATCGCTTTATAGTGGTATTCATAGACGACATTCTGATCTACTCAGCTACTGTGGAGGAGCATGCATATCATTTGCAGGTAGTACTGGACACACTCCAAGAGCACCAACTTTATGGTTAGCCCTCAAAGTGAAAGTTCTGGATCTGAGAGGTTCGCTTTCTTGGAAATTTCATATCAGAGGATAGAGTTGTAGTGGATCCAGTAAAGATTGAGGTGGTACTTGCTTTGGGAGCCATGCCGGAGTGTCTCGGAGCTACGAAGTTTCCTGGGTTTTGCTGGTTATTACTAGAGGTTTGGCCCGGACTTCACCAGAGTTGTAGCACCACTATCAGCCTCGACAATAAAGGGGAAACCCTTTTTTGGTTGGAGAAATGCTGTCATATTTTTTAGAATCTAAGGCAGAGGCTAACTAATTCACCCATCTTGATGCTACTAGAGGAGGTTGTTGGGTATATAGTCCATTGTGACGCATCATCGACCAGACATGGATGTGTTCTGATGTAGGAGCGAGCATTGATTGCAAATGGTTATCGATAGCTAATACATAAAGAGTAGAACTACGCTACCCATGACCTAGAGTTAGAAGCAGTGGTCTTCGCCTTGAAGATTTGGTGACACTATCTGATGGGTGAACGTTTTACAGTGTACTCTGATCAAAAGCGTCTCAAGTATATATTCTCTCAGAAGGACATAAACCTGAGATATTGACATTGGCTTGAGTTCCTCTAGGACTATGACTTTGAGATAGACACTCATCAGAAGGGGAATTTTGTAGCAGATGCACTCAGCAAGAGTTCTGGTATACAGCTTCTAGGTGAGGCGAAGTAGTAGCTGGATGCTTTAAAGATATTTTTTGTTGAAAGAGATGGAGTAGATTTTCTTTAGTCTATTACAGTCACTCTCTCACACCTTCAGTGATTCAATGAGGCACAGCGTGGGGTCATTGACTGTGAGACACGATGTACTCAGATATCCATAGGACATGCACCTAAGAGATCTTCTAAAGGTGGGGATCATGTCATCCTCTTCAAAGGACATACCATTGTACCAGTGTCACTTCAAGATGAAGTGTTAGGGGAGTTACACACATACCGTCTAGCGATACATCTTGGAGTAGCGATGATGTACTAGGATCTCGCATGATAGAAGTAGTGGCCGGGAATAAAGAAAGAAGTAGTAGAGTTTGTCTCTCGGTGCCTCACTTGTCAGCAAGTGAAGGCATGGAATCAGGTTCTAGTAGGCTTGGTTCAATTTTTGGAGGACCTAGATTTAATTTGGGATGAGATATACATGGACTTTGTGACATGAATTCCACATATATCTAAGATACATGACTCAATTTGGGTGATCGTCGACCGACTCACCTAGCCAGACCACATCATACCGATAAGAGAGAAGGGTTCAATAGACCCCTTGTGATGCCTCTATGTAGAGGATACTGTGAGGATTCATGGAGAAAATTCAACGATTGTGTCCGATCATGATGCACATTTTACTTCCCGGATATGGAAGGGGTTGTAGGAGGATTTCGGGATGCCGCTTCATTTGAGCACCGCCTTCCATCCTCAGACAGATTTCCAGACTGAGCGGACCATTCAATCCCTCGAGGACGTGCTACGTGATTGTGTCCTAAACTTCGGTCGCAGATAGGAGGATTACTTACCTTTGGTGGAGTTAGTATAAAACAACAATTATCACTCCACCTTAGTGATGGCACCTTTTGAGGCATTGTATGGGAAACTATTTAGATCACCCTTATGAGGGACTAACCCTGGGGTGTTAGCACTCGTGGGACTAGAGATGGTATGGGCTACCACATAGAAGGTGCTGGTCATGCAGGAGCAGATGGAGACTGCACAGAGCAGGCAGAAGTCGTATGCCGAGAGGAGATGGAGACCTATGGAGTCTGAGGATGGTGACCACGTCTTTCTACGGGTCTTGCCTTGATGAGGTTTGTAGAGATTTAGCCGAGGAGGCAAGTTATCTCTGAGATTAATCGGACCTTTTCAGATTATCAATAGGGTTGGTGCGGTGGAATAATGCTTAGCTCTTCCACAAAAGTTGCACCGGGTGCATGATGTCTTCCACGTATCCTAGCTGAGGAGATACATGCATGACCATTCTCACATCATCGACCATGGAGATTTGGACATCGACGATGGGGAAAATTTTATAGAGGTTCTAGTAGAGATTGAGGATTGACATAAGTGGGTTCTTCATGGACGGTCGATACCTCTGGTGCACATTCGTTGGTAGCCCAAGAACCTCCATGAGGGCACATGAGAGTGGGGGGATCAGTTGCGTGCTCAATACCCCCACTTGTTTACCTAGTTTGAGATGTGTATTACGGGGACGTAGAGCCCTAAGGTGGGGATAATATAAAGACCCATAATTTCCATGTAATTTTTTTTAAATAAATGGTAATTTTACCTGTTCGTGAAAATTGATGGCACGTGAATCTGTGGACCAGAGTGCCCAAAATGAATTTCTAAACTTATGTTCGGGTACATTAAATAAACGTGTGAGTGGTTTTTTTAATCATTTGAACCGCTTCTCAGAATTGAAATCTGAAGGCACCGTTGAGCTCGCAATGCTAGTATTCTCTTAAGGATACTTTTATCTCTATGGGATATGGTCGAGGGTGAAAGTTAGTTTTTAGGTTCTTCGTGTAAGAATAAAATAAAAAAAAGTGTGTGACATTTTATTTTTATTTGCAAAACCCATGTGGGTGTTGGAAGGTGGGGTCCACTGGAACTATAAATTCATGTGGAAGTTGAGATGTGGGGACCACCAGACATTATCCTCCCATAAAAGGTTGTGGAGGTGGGCACCACCCGAACCTAACCTCCCAAGATAGGTTACGGTGGTGGGGACCACCTAAGGCCCAAACCTCTTGAACTCCCCTCATTATAGAGAAAAACCTCTCAACCCCCTCATTAATGTAGAGGAGCCTCTTGAAATTCTCCACATTAATTTTTTTAACAAACATGCCTTTAATATGCCAACCAGGTTAATTGATTAGGAGAATTTTGAATTCTTTCCAACCTAGTTAATTGATTAGGATAATTTTGAATTTGTGCCAATGAACTAAAAAGAAAAAATAATTTTATTATCCTTGGCATCTTTGGTGGAATTGGGGGGAAGGAGATCTTGGGAGAAATCTCTTCAACGAAGAACGCGTTCCACCGAAGAAGAACGCTCCGCCATCAAAGAATGTCGAACCCCTTCGACATTCTTCCCCAAGACTTCTTCCAACGTGGGATGTCCTCATCAATGGTGAATCAATGACCGTACTACCTTCTTGCACCAACATCATCAAGCGAACAAGTTAGGGGTTTATTTCTATTTTATTATAACTTCCCATGTTCTCCCCTTATAATTATTTTGCGGGATTGGGAATAGAGATTGACAAGGGTTGTGGGAAATGAGGTTTTAAAATATCTTCCATACACATTCATTCTTCGTTCTTTATGAACCGATTGCTACCACTCTAAACGTAGAGTGTGCGGGCCAAAAAAACATCACCCAACCACTCTGTCGTTCTTCTTTCATGTGTACTTCAAAATAGACGAAGGTGATGAAGGAAACTACACCACCACCAGTGGCCTCCACGACCCGTGCCGCCCCGTGGTGCTTCGAATTCCCGGCCGAACTGGCCGCACGCCCGGCTGAGCCACATACCACCGGACTGAGCCACATCGCCGCCTCAGGCGTAACACCCTCGCCACACGCCATTGTGCTGATCCGCAGCACCCCTGCCCTGTAGATCCACCATGCTAAGCCGCAGCACCCCCCTAGGCTGAACACCCTCGTCGTGCTGCCGCCATGCCACACCCATTCGCCGTGTGGAGCCGTCACGCCGCCTTGAATCGAACCCCCTAGCCAAACCTCCATCGTGATGAGCCATCGTGCCGCCACCATCGGCCATGATGAGCTACCGTGCCACCGTCGTCTACTGTGTTGAGCCACTGCGCCATCGCGGGATGAACCCCCCTCATTGTGTTGCCGTTGTGCCAAACCGAACTGTGCCACCGCCATGCCATCGTCGTGGCCCTCAGATCAGCCCTAATTGCAGCCTTGCGAGCAGCCCCGAGCCAAGCCGGCCCGTAGCAAAGCTGGCCCATGTTCGAGTTGGCCCGCGGCCGATCCGTTCTGCGGTTGAGCCACCCTTGCGGCACACTCCGAGGCTGAGACGCCTCTGTCTCCCCTTGAGTCCATTTATCCGAACCCAACTGGCAAGGCCGGACCCTTCGGGTTCAGCTGGGGCAACCCGACCCGGGTCGGGCCGAGTCGGTCCAAACTAGTCGGTCCAGACCCGGGCCCACTACGGATCATTTACTTTCATTTGGCGAAAACTTTGGCGCCAGACCTCTGTTTTATGAACTGTCAGTAGTGTTGGAAATCTTGGAGTGAGACGGTCTCTTTGTATGATTCCCCATTTTGTTTTGGATTTATTTGGGGAACAGTTATGTTGTATCGAGCACAAATCCATTCAGGCACTCGAAACTAAAAGGAAAATAAGTCACCAACTGAGTGTCCGATTGACATGTCATCTGTTACGTTGAGACCCCTATGATGTTTCCGATCTTTGAGATACCTATTAAAGGGACTTTGTGGAAGTTTGTGTGTGGACAAGAAGCTTGTGGAGCGGTTCTTACCTTAGACGAATGAGCGTAGTGCGGGAACCAAGTGGCTAGCTGAGACTTGATGATTACTGACCATTTGACATGTAGTGAATCTACTGGTCCTATGGGGAATGCCTTGGTGAGGTGGCAGACCCACGATACTCAACAGGAAGAGTAACTCAGTAGGCTATGAGGGGGAGTTCCGCTGTATGACATGGTAGACCCATAGTGGGGAGCGCCTCTGTGTGACTCGGTAGACCCATGGTACTTGACCGGAGGAGTACCATTGTAGACCAAGGTTAGTGGGAAGTGCCTCTGTGTGACGTGGCAGTCCTAATGTACTTGATAGAGGATGAGTTCTCCAGTAGCTGAGGTGTTCGACTTTGTTCTCAGAATATTAGTTGTTACTACCCCTAGAATAAATCCTGGCGGATTTGAGTCAGAAACTCTATGTTTTCCTCATTATTGATATGGATTACTTGACTAAATAGGTATATATTTAGGCATATACCTAATTAAGGTTATCTATTGATTTCATACTTTTTGTTTTATCCTTGTTGGATTTTTTGAGACTTAGAGGGTCTCTGGGTCCCTACTAAGTATCATTATACTCACCCCTACATGGGTTATTCCCGCACCTTGTTGTGTTGGATGCAGACGAAGGACATCGCAGTCTGAGGCTGAGAGTACCAGGACAGGATGGAACCTGGAGGTGTACTTTACGATTAGTTGGTACAAGAAAGAGATGGAATAACGAGGAGTACTGAGTAGGCGATCTGTACCTACCCTTCAGGTAGGAACCTTAGAGGATGACCCGGTAGTTGTCTTTCTTTTTATTCAGTTGTGTTACATTTTAGTTGTACATGTACTTTCCAGTTGGGCTTGTATTCTTGCCCCTTTTTACATATTTTACTCACTTTTTTCCTATACAGTTGACTAGTGTTCTTATATTGTCGTGTGTTTGGTTGCGTGTGTTTACAGGTTATAAAGGCAATACCTTCTTAGTTTTAGGGAATATTCCTTTGGTGCTAGTCGCCAGCCCCTGGCTTATCGAAGGTGGGATTGGGGTAGTCACGGCACGGGCCCCGGGGGACGGTCCATGACACTAAATCCACCTTGTATCATCCAAAATATTCCCATAGAAGCTCCCAACATCCCTAAATTATTCTAATAAGACCTTAAAAATTATGAAGTCACTTCAAAAAAACCTTTTGGTTCAAACAAAATGGGGTTACACAATTTAAAGGCAACATATTTCTCAAGTTCTTTTCTTTTATTTGCCTTCTCTAACCCACTAAACTCTCTTTATTCCATTATTTTATAAAAAAACCCAGTATCATAAATATAATAGGATGTTTTTATGATATGTATTAGAAATACACTTCCACACAACTTATTCTAATAGATACGAACATACTGCTTCTCTGGACGGTGGACTACTACCTCACGAAATGATTATTGTTAAATTATCTCATACCGCCTCTTATGGTGGCCTTTGAGATGGAACTATATTTATATATGATATATATTATATTTATATTGTCTCTATTTTTCTATATTTTTTATTTATATTATATCTTTATGGTTTCCATAATGGGTAAATATGATTATTTCATTTGAGGAAATGTGGACTACCGCCCCCTCGAAGTAATATGAATCGTTTATGCAATACATAGAACGTAGAAAGGATAAATTTACTGAAATTATATATGATATTATACTTGAATTATAATATACCTATGTATCATTATGTTTTAATTCCATTAAGTATGGAATTAAAATGAAAGTAGTGTTAATGTGTACATACGGCTTACCGTCTCCATGAATGGTGCATTACATATCTTATCTCCAAATGTATGTACTATTACAAATACATAAATATACTAAATATATATTATATATAAATCATTATAATAATTCTGGAGATAATGTAATTATTACTACATGGACTACTTATAATTAAAAAAAGTTAATTTTTTACATAAGTACTAAATATCGATAAAATGACACTTATTAAGTTAAATGATTTTGTAATCTTTATAACATGGTAATAAGTAAGATAAAAGGAATAATAAACATAAAAAATGTTCTTAAGAATGTAGAAATTATCTTTAGTTTATCATTCAAGAGATTATAGATGGAACGATTCAAGTCGGACATATGGTAAGGGAACTTCTTAACCCAATTTCAATTCATTGGGTTAAACTTCTACTTATAGATTATGTCATGCTATGAATATGTGGGAATGACCTATGATTATTTTAATCATAACATCCTCTTATATAGTGGATATTTATACTTTTAAAACATAATTTTTCATTTATTTATCCTTAATTTAATGATAAAATCTTTGTAATGGACTACGTCTCAATATCCATTCATGGAGACATATCGTGATATTGTGCACCTTAATTTTCCTATAAGGTATATATACAACCATCGTGACATTTTATATCATGAATTTCTATATTCTCATGATGTAGGGGTAAAAATGGATCTATGTTTGTTCTGGTTAGATTTTTTTCTTACATACCTTTAAATTTTTTATCGTTTAAAATTTTCTTGAGATACATTTTATTTAATCCTTATTAGTATTAATTTCATTATCACTATATGTATACAAAAACAGTTCTCTAGTTTTTGTTGATGGATTTTGTGATCATGTGAGCTAGTACTATCTTGGATCATTGGTTATTGTTGTCATTTCAATAATATATAATTGTATTATTTTATAATAAGAGATATTATTATGTTTTTAATATTCATGTTAGAGGTATATTTATTGCCTAAGATATTTTTATTTTTTTTATAATATTTTGGACTGGTCAGTGGTTTTATGTTATGACCTAAACATATCAAGGTTGATTCCTCTTAGTTTAGTTTTTTATACCCTCAACGATACCCACCAATGTAGATACTATTGGAGGTGGGACACATTGATCACTCATTATCTTCACTGTTCACATAGGTGTACTAGTAGGATGGGGGGTAGTAATAACTGATTTTTATCAAAGGGTTTGGTTAAGTGGGAGGCTAGAGTTTGGAGTTAGGCCTCTGAGATGCCTAAATGGCATGGTAAGGAAAAGTTGATATCCAAAATAATAAAATAACTATTGGATAGAATAAACAATATGACACATCATTATTGGCCCCATGATGATGTTAAAGAATAACTATAACCTCTCCGAATGTACGAGTTAATGTGATGATTCTTATAGAGTTGATATACAAGAGGGTGAAATAATTCATAATTACTCTAGTTATTATATAATTTGGTTCTCTTGGGAAAAAATAAATCAATATTAATAAATCCAGTCCTACTATAATTACTTGTTTCCACTTTCATTTCAAAAAAGTTGGTTTTCTACCACCTGTATTATTTTTGATTAATTGAGTTTTTTTTAAGATAACTATATTGAAATTGCAGAGTAGGGGACTTGATCCTAATAAGGATGATGAAGAATGTCATTATATAATGAATTAATATTAGTATATGATACTATAAAAGTATGTGGTATTCTTATCCGATCTACATATGAAACACTGAAAGGTGGAGTTAGATATTTTTTTGATCAATTTGATCCTAATACAAGTATTGGATTCCCCCTATGGTTTACTATTTTAGGGAACAAGTTTGTAAGTGGCAGAAATTATATCCCATGGAGAGGAAGGAGACCAATGTTTCATGCTCAGAATTCCATAAGGATTCCGTGAATAGCTACTTATTGATGATAGAGATATTAGTGAATAGGAAGACATTTCTCTCAATTTAGATGGGTTTCATGGATTCTTGATAGATTTATATTACTTTAAGGACTGTATGGGATTTTAATATACGATCCTTACATATTAGGATCCCCATGCACATCTATTTGAGGTTTCACCATGAACACCCATTTATGGTTTCATTATTATCATTACCTATTTAATTGGAGTTTTAAAATAAGGAAATGGACATAAAAGGGTGCATGAGCTTACTTGAGTATTCATATTACAAATCTAGAGGAGGTCTTTGTGTAGAAGGGTGTCATGACCTAACCCAACAAGGATCAAGATAGACCAATCCCAAGCTAGCATCCATTGTTCAGGGGGATGGAGATGTCCATAAAAATGAATAAATATTATGTGTGTACATTTCATATTGTACCTGTATGAATACACCCAACCATATCCATGAAAAAATTAAGAGGAATAATAAAATTATACAACATATAGAAAAAACAACATGCATGAAAAACCTATAGATTGTACAAAAGTACAAAATCATAAACAAAAACATCATTGGAAAAAATTCATGTCCAACCAAAATGAATTTCCAACCTGAAAAATATAGTAAAAATTATGTTTTGAGAGAGTTTAGTTTCAAATATATAATCCTTAACCACCATATATGGTCAAATGCACCAAGGTATCCCTATTCTATGTAATAACCACCAACCTATCAATCAATTAACTAATACTTGACCTATATAGGGTAATCCCATGATGATATGAGTATATTAAAACCCATTTGGATGCACCAAATTCTAAAGGTAGAGAAGTAAGAGACACTCTAGGAGTAGACAGCTAAACCCATAACAAGAGAGTAACCAAATCCAACCACATGAATATATATATATATATATATTATCATAAAATAAAACCAAATTATAGAGAAAATGGATATCCAACTCCCTATATAGAGTAAAAAATATTTCCAAAAGTTCCAATTGGGTCCCACAATTATGCCCAGAATCTCGTGTGCCCCCTGAAAAAACATCCCTGAAAAAACAATCCTATCCATCGTACCACACAAGAAGAATGAAAAATTTTATAGGTATATGATCCATGCATTGGAACTATATGAGGGGTACACTCAATATAAAGTGGAACAATACCTATAATCCAAAAAATGTTTTCACTTATATGACAACTAGATGATTCATTCCATATCCCGACAGGATGGTTCCACTCTAATCTGTAGCCAGTGGAACCATGACTTGTCCCAGCATGGGGGTTCTACTCTGATGGTCGATGAACCATGCCATGAATCACAAGGAGGGTTCCACACTATTGGTAGATAGAGGACCCATGGATAATCACTATAGGATTATTCCACTCAAGTGGATGACTAATGATGTGTCTCAATAGGAAGGAGCCACTAATGTAGTTGATAGAGGACTCATTCCCTTACCTATTTGGAGGGTTCTGCTGTTATTTATAAGGACACAAGAGCTGACACCTTAGTAGGGTTCCACTATACTGGTATATAGAGAACCCATGCCCTCTCCAATAGGTTGGTTCCCATACAGTGGTCAACATTCCATGTCATATCTATGTATGAAGGTTCCACTCAATTACTCAATATAAGACCAAGTCAATTTCTTAGTTGGAAGGTACCACATTTATGGATTGATAGGGGACCGATGCCCAATCCCAGTAGAATATTCCACTGTAATATCTCTACTGATCGAGCTTGATTAATTTATACATTGATTGCTACCTAATGAATCACCCCCCCTAGATAATAGTGCATCATTGCTCAGAATCCACTAGAGAATCCACCAAAACATTTTACATAGAAAAAAACTCAGGATAGGATACTCATGGAAAAAATATGAGTGTAAAAAAATAATATATGAGAGGTAGAATATCCATAAAATGAAGGGTACACGTCCTATAAGGGGACCCACAAGGTGTGAGGTCTTCCCCTGATTCCTTACTATGTTGATACTAATACACATATCACTGGACATGTATCCCAACATAGTGTGTTAGAGGACTACCTAGTGTTCGCTAACCACCAGGATTCCTACCCATTCTCAATGCCCTTCTCTTCAACACTGGTTGTGTTTGTATAATTTAATACATGATGGTTCTTCCTGCATGAGGACTTTTATATGATTTTTTATCCATGTAAATGTACACTACCAATGTGATGTGTCATGACCGAGGTCCACATACTCCCATAGTACACACCGGGTCTCCAAACCAATGTCACAAGGCATATTGGGGTCCATCATAGCATGTGATATTTTACTCACCAGGAAACCCTAGTTGATTCCATAGGCAAGGACCTAAATGTAATGTGTTCATCAGATTAAATGACTTGTATGTTGGGTTTTAACAAAATTATGGATCATCTTCCACAATCCAAATATTTCTTCTTTAATACTATTTCTCCATGATGTTTGACCTGAATCAAAGGTAAAAAAATCCAACCATCATTTCCAAAAAACTGTTTTTCAGAAAATTGAGTTCAAATTCACCCTCATGAATCCTTCATGTATTCATCTCAAATGTTTCCTACCACTGACACAAAGGATCTCCAAATCCATGGTGGAATCGTGTAAAACCCAAAAATCACCCCAATACTTTCTCTACTCTCCAATGCAATCACCACCCATGAATATACATCGTATCTAGGTTTATGATCCTGCTTGATCACCCAATCGTAAATATTGAACTGTTGACCCCATAGGCCAATAATGAAATTTGAGAATAATGATGGTGTAAAATCATCAAAGAATAGATATTCAATAATCACTGGCCATTATTCATGGGGAGAAGAATAAAAAAATAAGTTTATCCAGGGTGACAAACATTTCATAGTTGGGATAAATCAAAAAAATAAATATGTCAGATACACGGGAACATGAAAATAAATATAATGATTGGAGATCACAAAAAATTAATTTATCATTCCTAATATTTAATTGTAATATAATAAATCCACATAAGTTACGTCATATCTTGATTTAGATCTCCTGTTGATGAAGAACACCCTGACCAACGAATGTAATATATCTATTGTGTTTGATGTGTCTCGATTCTCCTTAAAAAAGAAGCTCGTGATGGAATGATCTCAATTCACCAATAGAGAGATTTTTGAACACTCCTCTCATCGGTCCCATAGAAATGTGGATAACCCTTGAGATTACCTATAGTAGCTTATTTATAGTGGGTTCACGATTATGTTATTCATATCAAATAAATAAATTAATCTATTCTTTGAATTTAAATGCACATTCCCATGGTATCAATATCGGAATGCCCAACACCAAGCAAAATTAGCTCAGTCCTAGGATAAAAATCATGTTGACTATGGTATCAGATTTCTGATCCAAGAGACAATTTAAGAATTATCTCATTTTTAGGAAAACATTTAATGTTTAATATAAAATATATTTTATACTTTTTATAATTAATGATAAGAACACCAAGCCTCATAACTACATGACATCTAAGTTCCTGGATCCAGAAATATATATATATATATATATATCAATAAAATATATGTAAAAACCCATGATTTCATGAGATAAATTCCTTTTAATTTCTTTTATTACTTGTGTTGTATGCTAAACCTAGATTAGCTTTTTCTATACACAACACTGTATTAGCATGCAGTATACAGAACACTATTCTTGGGTTCTGTTGCACACAATATCATGTTATTTTTATAGAATTCATTTCACACAACACTAAAAATCGTAGAAAAATAGTTTTTTAACATTGTTAGTTTGAAGTTGGTTTCATATATGCCAACACAATATATGTTTTTAGATAAATTTTGGATTCCGTTTTTAAAAACTGATGCCAAATATGAAAAAAATCATTTGGGTGTTAGTGTTTTTAAAAAACGAATCAAAAAATTTTAAAAAATTATTTTTCCCAATGGTTTATAAAAACCTTTGACACCATAATTATATTTTCTTACTACGTTTTATATTTTTTTCAAAAGATTCGATTTTACTGGTTATAGGGCAATACGGTGTTACGAAATATATGTTATGGTTATTGGATGTTGATCTTCTCTAATAGAAGTCTTAAAAAAATCCATCTTTCAAAGGCCAGAACATTTAATCTGTAACTCCATTTTTTCTCCACAACCAGTAAAATAGATGCTTAATAAATTATGTAAAACATTGTAAATTTTTATATTTTTTGCACTGGTTTTCAAAAAACCTACGACAAAAATATTTTTATTTTGTGAGGGTTTTTTTAAAAACTGACGCGAAAACTATTTTTTGATTTTTTTTGGAGTTGGTTTTAAAAATAATGATGTGAAAAGTGTTTCTTTAAAATTTTAGAATTGGATTATTTATAAACCTACTCCAAAAATATTTTTTTTACTTTTTTGCATTTTTTATGAAAAAACCAACGCGAAAAATAAATATTTTATTATTTTTAGCATCAGATTATTTCAAAACTAATGCCAAAAAGGATATTCATTGACATTTTTGGCATCATTTTTCTACAAAACAGAAACCAAAAGACCAATGTGAATCTTAATTCATGTAGATTTAAAACCGAAATGATGCCAAAGAGTATTCTCCAATTCATGGGTTCCAAATTTGAATTTTTTCACAATTCGCGTTTAATTGTTTAAACAGCGGCCCACATTTCTATACAACGCTATCGAAAATATTTATATTTACTATATATAAATACATTTTCCACTTCGTTAAAAATTTTAAAACTCTTAAATTCAATCAAGTATGCAACATGGCTTCAATAGTTAATTTGAACGTGGTACCTGTTCTAATCCTTTTATTTCTTTATTATTATTTTCCTTCATTTCAAAAAAACTCTATTAACTTTCTTATAAAATGATTTATTTTTATTATCGAGTTACAAATATAGAAAATTCATATGAGATTTACCAACAATGGGGTAAATTTAATTATCTATCCCCATTTTCATTTGTTTTATGTGATTTTAGTTTTTATTTATCATATTTTATTTGAATCGAGTTGTTCCAATCCAATCTTTGATAAGTTCAACTTCCGACAACCATAACTTTTGATATGTAACTCTGTTTGTGCTCCAAGACCTGTCAAATTCATGTTTAGGAAATGCTCTAAAACATGTAAGAAGAAAATTTTGATTCTTGGTAATTTTTTTGGTAATAAACTATGCCAAAAAGAATTTATTTTTAATTTATGGAATCGGTTTTTAAAAAAAACATGGGTTGAAAATATTTTTTATAACTTTTTGGCGTCAATTTTTAAGGAAACCGACACCAAAAATGATGCAGATAGATTTTTTTAGCATTGGGTTTTTTCAAAACTGATGCTGAAAAACAATTGTAATTTATTTTTTTCATTGGTTTACAAAAACCAACGTAAAAATCCATATTTTTTACATCGGCATCTTCAACATCAGTTACAAACTAATTTCAAAGTTAAAAAAACGACGTTAATGAACTTTTTTCAACTATTGGGAGTATAGATTTTGTTCAATGTTTAAATGAACAATGTTTTAATTATGTTACATGAAAAAACAGAGGAAACACTCACTACATGCATCACTGACATGGATTGTGTTACACATAAGAGTGACATTCCTTGATTTTTTTCATTAAACATAATACTGAGTTTCAATAAACAATAATATATAAATAATTTTTTTATTTAATTGGATATAAAAAAGCCTTTATTAATATTAATAACAAAATTTTTTATTCTATACCATTAAAATTTATCTTATTTATTTTCAATAACATTATATTAGAACAAAATCAAATTTTCTGATAAAAGAATTATTTTACAAAAAAAATGCAGTTTTACCGGATCTTCATGGATAACCCTTTTTAAATTTAGTTTTTAACACAATTATATCTTATATATGAAAAAATAAAATTCTTAATTAGAAATAGGAATTCACAATTTACTTTATATTAATTTTGATATGTTTCTAATAACTATCATGTTACAATGAATTGTAACATTACACTAAATTTTAATTGAAAACAACGTTTTCCATCAAGATAATATATATTTTTAAATCCTAAAATTTAATGGTTTTATGTATAAATGGAATATAATTTTATAATTTAATAAATTATTGGTCAATGTATGTAATTTAAAATTGAAATTGGACTTAAACACATTATAATCTTTTTATATATATTACTTATAAAACACCTGCATTGGGGTTTTGAAAATGAGAATTAATTATAAATTAATTACTTAAAATTATGTGTTTTGAATTTAGAAATTTTTTTTCCATATTTGGAACCATATGGTTGAAATTTTCTAAAAAAGTACCTTTTATTTTTTAACATTAGGAATAGTAATTTCAGTAATTATTTTATTTTCCATGGTTAAATAGTAAATCTTGAAAAAATTGGTACAAAATAGTATTATAATAATATTAAACTACCCTAACACATGTCCTAATCCTATTAAATGAGATATTTCTGACCATGGACATCCTTGGGTAGATTTTTGGACCCCATGGATTCACCTGGATGTGAAAATGAAATTTTATAATAATTAATTTAAAGTAAAGATAAATATAACCTAAATATTAATCTTTTACTAAATTTATTTTAATATAGGGTTATATAAGTGATATCTATGTATATTAATAGTAATTATAAGGATAAAAATATTTCCCACATCTTGTTATTTTATTTACAATATTTTGGTGTTCGATAAATATATTTATTTATGAAACAATTATGATGTAGTGATTACCTCATTAATGAAAGATTCAAATAAATGAATTTATAAATATTAAAAATTTAATTTTCCAATTTGATTTCATACAATAATTTTTTGGATTACATTGACATATTATTGATTATTTAAGGCCTTTGGTTCAAATGAATAAGTCTTTTCTGGTTTTAAAAAAAAGTCATGTATCAATAGTGTTAAAAATTGACATAATTCATAACATAAAACATAGAATAAATTATTAAATGATATTAATTTAATAAAATTCAAGTATTTAGATAAATTTGTAATATAAGTCTATATATATCATAAATAACTTTTTTGTGTCATTTGACATGATAAGGTTTTGACATTAACCCACAATATGTAAATAACATGATATCACGGTAAGATTAAAAAAGGTAAAATAAAGGTTAATTCACAAAGATATGAATAAATAATATGTTAAAAACACGTCTAAAAATTATTGGATAATGGTTATTAAAACCAAAAAAATCTTATATTATAATTAAATATGTTATGAACTATTTTAAATCCATATTGGATTTATAGTTAATTGATATTTTGATGGTTTCCTAAAGTGCCCCTCTCCATTATTATAAAAGGGATCCTCCTTCCTATCCTATTGAATTCATTTTGAACCATCATTATTGCCCAAAACCTGGCCATTTCTCTTCCCAACATTCCTTTTCATAATCTAGATGTTCTATTCTTGTCAAAATAAAAACTCTAGTGCCCTAATAATACATTTTAATGAGGCACATTGAGGAAGAGGTAATATATTCTACTAATTATTTCAAATTTCATTCTTCTTCTACCCCATATTCATTAATTTTGTTCATTGTAAAGTAATAAAATTAGTATCAATAATATACTGATATGTTACTATAAATATTAAACATCCCTATTTCACCTTTTATCCATCCTATGAAAAACAAAATCATCGTGCATGCATAAGTATTACATACCGTCTCCACAACGTGGTGTAATCTATTTTTCACCACCACCTTAATTGTATGGGTATTATGGTGGAAATAATAACTATATATTATTAATATAAAATTATACTAATTTGGAGATATTATACACCATCCACATCAATAGCATTCAACAATTTTTTGTACAAAATCATCGCTTGGGAATACGTACGGATTTCTGTCTCCACGACACGATGAGATTCATTCCCCGCGTTAACCATTCATAAATAATTATAAAGTATATATAATAAATAAGAATTAAATATATGACATAATCAGGATTGCTTAATTAATTATATGTATATATATATATCATTAACATACTTTAATTAAATTTAATAAGGAAACAGAGACAGTGTTTATGCGTACATACGACCAATGGTCTCTATGAACGGTGTATTCCATTTCATTTATCAATCTATTATATATATATATTCATATACTTAATATATATGATATATATAAATCATGTTTTACATTCTGGAAGAATTTAAATAATGATATATGTAATGATACCAAGAATAAAAAGTCCAGACATGTACGATAAATGAAATGATTATTACAAATAATGTTTCTTTAACATGTAATTGAAAAAGGAACGGGTAATATAAATTCATTAGAAATTAAAATCTGATATCATAAATATTATTATGATTATTTTACAAGTTAATAATATTTTTAAACCCAATATAAAGAATTTTGGGACACATACAGAAGAAATCTAAACTATGGTAAGGGATGATTTGCCAATCTAAATTTATCTAAGATTGTTTCTTCGTAAGTATTTTCTGGGGATATTTTTATAATCCTTGTCTAAATTTTCTAAAAAAATTCATAAATTTTTTTATATTATTCTGTGTATATTTAATTTCATTTTTACCACTTTTTGACTTTTAGTATGTGGTATGAAATGAATCTTTTTTTTTCAAATGAGGTACTTTTTTACATTTCTGTCAAAAGTATGAGGAGAATGTATTTCAACTTATATGGAACGAACAGGTTTTTAAATATTCATAACACCTTATATCCATGAAGATCCATCTACACATTTACAAGTTTATTTTCAACAAAATTATTTTCGTTTCTAATTGAACTACATTTTTCGAAAATAAAATGTTTTTGAATAATAAAGAATATTTTCTTCAAGAATTATGTACAAGTGTTTTATCAAAAATAATTCCATATAATATGACATAGGTTTATGTTTATATCCCTATTATTACTTTTATTTTATTGTTTTTATTATGGAATTTTTAATATGAAATAAATTTATTTTATATAAATTATGTGGAATGATGTTTAAGGGAACCCATTTCATTTCTTTGGTTATGCTATGATGAATGATTTTTGTTTTTGGAGAACATGTAATAATGATTTCATTATGAGATGGGTGTGAGCTATATCTCCCTCCAATTAATTTTGTAATGATTATTATCTCATGAGATAGATATGACTAGAATAGAATGTAAATCTGTTTTATTAATACGGAGCCAGAAATGACAAGTAAAACCAGTTCAGTAATACATGGCAGGAATGACAAGAAACCCTGGTTTAGTAATGGACTTTATCCATTATGATGGTCTTGGAAGCATTTCCGTGGATACTATGGAAATAATATTACATAATTATTTATTTTCCAAAATTCCACATTTCATGCAAATTCATTTTTATCAATGTCAATTTTCCATTATGATATATGCCCTACATACTACTAAGATTTATTTCATAACTCAATATTTTGATGTTTAAACGTTATGTTCATGTTATTACATTCAAATGTTTATGGTTTGTTTTATGTTCTCTATGATTACCCTTACTGATAATTTGGGCTCACCATTCTTATGTTTTCTTTTCCCCTAGGATATAAGTTAATGTTTAAATATGAAAACTAAAGGAGAAGATCTTTATGGGAGATGTCTATGTTGATTTAACATTTTAAAATATTATGTTCCAAGTTTCCAAAGACACAATACTAATATGGTATTTGGGCGTATATTTTTGTAGTGTATTAACTATTCTACAAAGGAAATTCAATTTATATTTATGTCATTCTTGGGTCTGTACAATATAATGAAAATTTTGGATTTCTACATTATTCCATAATTCATGATTTTTTCCGTGAAATGGGAAACTAAACAAAAATTTCATCTTAAGGAGACAATATCTTGCTCTCCCTTACCCTAGATTCATATAACATGCTCCTAGGATGTCACAACACACAAACCAAGGGTATGGTCCATTTTTACTATTTCCTCTCATACAATTACTCAGTCATATTAGGATTCTCCTTTATAGTATCCCCATAATTGAATTCAATAATTCCCCACTAAACAATGTGCATAGGGTCATGCATGTGTATCATCAATTATGGAATATGGAAGACATCATTCACCTTATCCAGTTGTGGTTGTAGGGCGTGAGGGTAGGCAACCTGACCAACACACTGCAAGATATAAAAAGAGCTTGTTGACCTTTGAGATAGCTTGCCTCTATATCTAATGTTTAGTAATCCTCATAGTGATGTGACTCTCAGCAAAACATTGCCCCATACTCAAACTCAAAGGCCCTACAACATCATTCTACATATAATTTATTCCTTCTATGAGCTATCCTCATTCTATCATAGAAAACATATACCTTCTCTGTCATTGACTACCCCATATCTTCCCCAATAAGCGACAGCTCACCGATCTCACTCCTACCTAAGGGTGACCTATAGGTATCTCTCATACTGGGCCTCAGAAGGTTTCATGTAGATAGAATACTGTTATCCATTATTATATAAAAAATATACCAATGTAAATGTTACCATCCTATATCTAGATGATTCATAACATGAAATCCCTTAAAATATCTTCTATCACCATGATAGTTCACTCAGACAACATGTTTTTCTATGGTGTAATGGTTGTTCTCAACCTCATCTAGGTCTTGAATGGCACTTGTCATCCACTCCATAACATTGATGTATTCCAAAAATCATGGGTGGATAAAATATATTATTATATCCCATGAAGGTGAAAAATCACACTAATGTACATGTTCCATAAAATATCCACAAAACATATCTGCAAGATGACAAGGATGTGTGCTGAAATTGTATGTTGGTCCACTATTATATAGATGAAATTATGCCCTCTCAATTTCTGTGAAATACTTATCACAAATTCTATGGATTTGAATTCCAATTTCTACTCCAGGATCTCAAGAGGCTATTAAAAACATGACAGAACATTTTCCTAATCCATCAACTTCTGATAAGAGAGGCACCAAGTGACAATATTTGCAACATTCTACCTCATATCAACCCCCCACAACTACTTCTAAAGGACTCTGAACACCATCTTACTACTAGGATGTGCCACCAAATTATATGTGAGAGATATTCTAATTTCATAGTCTCATATTGTGATTAGGAAAAATATCCATCCTTTGAAAATGATGGTGTGATTCACTCTTTTAGAATATCCATATGGTGAATTTCATAAGGATATCTGGTCACATAAGACATCATAGTTGATGTATCTCAAATGGAACACTCTCACAGACTAGGGGAGTGGATTAGTCAACCTCGTCAGGTGAATAAATGATTCACCCTAGTCTGGATGTAGGTTCAGTTTCATAGAGGCCAACTACTCTGGTATATCTTTAACAAAATGAGATTCAGACTTTCTACTGAGGGATTTATTAACCACATTGTATTTTCTACGTCTATAGAATATCTAAAAATTTTATTCCTTTATGAACTCAAACTATATCCTCTATATCTAGTTGAAATTTCTTTTTTATGGGATACTTATGTCTCTATTGGTCAATGTACACATCAGTGTGCCCTCCTAGAAGATTGTGGATCAACATCCTTAGATAAATGACTACCGTAGCTAGCTCCATTCCATGAGTTGTGTAGTTATTTATGTGGTGTATCATCTACCTCAACCCATATTCATTAACATCCTATATATGAATCAATAAATATATTATTAAAATTCAATATATATCAATATATAGTATATAAACCTCACCCTCCTCTCATTTTATCAATACAGGATCACTCTTCCTCTCTAGTCTCAACATATTGATTGATATTTAGATCTTCATAGTCCATGTATATGGCCACCCATTCCATGTCTTGGAATTGATAGATTCTAAAATCCTAGAATATTCTATCATAATCTATCTATAATACCCCACCAATCCAATAAAACTATGTACCTCATACATGTTCATCATTGGATACCATGAAAGAACCTTATCAATCTACACTTAGTACATAGCTAATACATGCTCAGAAATAATAGCTCCCAATAATTAAACCTCATGGATCGTGAACTAGAATATATACCATTGCATAAATATAGTTCTCCCAATTAAATTATAGTAACATCATCAAGTGATTTGATTTCACCAACTCTATCAGACATCATATGTGTTTTTCATAAATAATGAAAAAGAAAAATGGGGTTAGGTATGGTTGTAGAATATTGTTTATAAAAGCCATAAACATAGTGGGGGAATACATAATATTGAAAGGAATCACTTGGATCTTATACTTATTATAGTGACATTCTAATAAAATTTTCAAAATATCATCCTCATGAACTCTCAACTCGTTGTCACTCAACCTGACCTCGATATTCAAGAACCACCTAGTACCTCTCAAATTATTAGAGATTACTTCAATACATAGGAAGGGGTAGTATTTTTTTATAATTACCTATTTTAGGTGACTATTATCCACAAAAATCCACAAGATATCATATTCCTTTTTAATGATTGACACTGGATCTATCAAGGGGAACACATTAGGTCTGATAAAACCCTTCTATCGATGGCCTAAAACTATAATCACATCTCTTGGAGATCGAAAGTGTCCACTCGATAAGCCATATAATATTTATGATATGTCTAGGGATAAAATAAAAATTCCAAACATAATCTCTATATTGAACGTTATCTTGTTATTTCCTATGGAAATATTTCTATAGAGTTCCCAATGACTGAAGGTATCTATATGAAAGAAGATAATTTTGCACCAATTAAAACATTCAACAACTAATGGGTGATGGGATATAACATTCATCTCAAAAAACACACTCATCCTACCATGAGATCTCTCTCCCCCCACAATGGATAATATCAGACTATCAATTTGAGGAAATTTGACTCATCTATGGTGATGGTCAATCTTCTATTAGGATGTTTACAACCAACCAATATCCAAGATGATTATATATGGTCTCATCATGAGTACCATAATTTCCATGAGAACCACTCCCAAAAATGTGATGTCTCACTCTACCAAAAGATAAAATATATTGATAAGTGTTCATTTTGGTAACATCATGACATCTTTACTGGTAAAAACTAACATTTGTGTGCTTCATCACTTTCAACATGTGTAAATAGATGAAGGAATAACTGAAACATATGTATAATAATACAAAATACAAAGTAGAATAACTAGATCATAGCCCTCTTCATATCGTGTGTTGTTGGGACATATGAATCCAAATCTTATAGTACCCCAATGACCCAATCACCAAATACTTATACGTGATGTGTGATAGCTAGTGGGGGTGGTGGAAGGTTCTCATAATGTTATCAACCACACACAGGTCCTCCTCCATGAGATCCACCTACACCACTACAAGGGCCACCACATTAGGGGCTATATTTCCCTTTCAGGGGAGATCTTTGATCACTTTTCATTCTCAATTTTTTAGTCTATCCACTATATTACAACAATCATGAACATGTGAATTTAAGTAATCAATTTCGTGTGACCTCTCTAATAACATTCATATGACCACCCATATCCAAGAATCAATGGTCCCCTATGTAGTCCATATGCTACCGAACATCTTCCCAAGTATGATCCTAGAAAGGACTCCGTGTCGAGATCCTACAAAGTGGTGTTTACTAGATAATGAAGATTACCATGCTATAAAATTATCACATAAATCTAAAGCTATATGGATTCCCTCAAACAAAAATATGTTCATCATAAGTGCGTTATCCAACACTTCATCACAACTAGAAATTTAGAGGGTTACCACACAAGCATTGATGTCTTAGTAGAGAACATGCTCGAACATCCCCACCCAGAAGTATCCATACCAATTCATTTTTATAGAGTACCAAATAAGATCTAAAAAACATAAATACTACTATGAAATATTCATTACTATGTAATTCCTCCCTAAATGTTACTAAATCCAAACTTATTTTAGGCCTCAGGGTTAGTACTCCTCATGAAATATTATATAGAGGATGAGGCATGAGTGTGTTAACTCGTCATGAATCTGTATAATGATACTCCACCAATATCCTACTAATTCATGGAAATGTCAGTATTATTGTACAACCACATGATCTGTTGGATTTTCTATGAGAATAAAATCTCAAGTCACCATCTCAATCCAATACTCCACTAACTAGCGATATAGACCACCCAATAACCTCATCATCCTTTAGTGCTAGAATTCATGGATTTCACTATGATTGTGTGCATCCATAGTTTACTATGCTACTAATATATGATTCTCAAAAGGTGTTTGTGCTTCTACCTATCCATATTGAGAAGAATTTCATTTTTTGACCCTAAACTATGAATTTATCACTCATTAGATCATTGTCAATATTTAGAGTTGGTAACTTTTATTACAGTCTTCATAGATGCATCCTAAAATTATAATCAAGATGTACCGTGATCAGATGTGAATATATATATTGGGTAATTTTTCTATATAGAAAGTCAAATACTCAAACCTATATGATGTATTTACCATTTATCTTCACAACCAATGTCATAGAATTCCGAGAAGACAAGTATTTAGTCAATGTACCAGTGAAGCGATACGTGTTTCAACTCATCAACAGTGGATTCCCTGGCACAAAATCCTCAATCAAAACACATTGACATTGTTAACTAAAATCCCTATCAAATACATGTATTTTTACATCCCCAAACATAATACCATTGAATGAACTCATTTGATATTAATAATTCATGACCCTAACCAAGAGGTATAGAGCCGCATCTACCACATGTATTCCTCAATAGGCCAAGGGATAAAGATAAGATCCAAAATATATGACAGATATGGTAGTCCTTTTCATAGTGTACATGTTCGCATGACCCCAACCATATCCACAAATACTTCCAGAGGATTAATACTAAATAAAATATTAGAGAATAAAGAATGCATATAAATCCTCTTAGGAGTGTAATATTAATAAAATGTAAACCAAAAGGTAAAGTGTAATAATAAATTCCCAACCAAAAATATATCTCATCCTAACAAAAATGTAAATATAAACTACTGAGGGATGTTAGCTCAAGAACTCCAAACCATGACCATCATATGTGGGGAAATGCACTGAGTCCTCCCTATGCTCATCTATAATAGCCTCTTATCTATATCTATTTATAAGAAGACGCAACAAATTTGGGAAAATACCATGTATTGGTTAGTATATTCATACCTAGAAGGATGCCTAGAAAGTTAATGGGGAGATATAAGATACACAATAAGAACAAACTGGTATACACATAGAAAGTTCATAACAAAATTGTACAATATGAATATATATATATATATAGTAACTCAAGAGAACCCCAAATGAGAGGGAAATGAGATATCTAAATCACAACTGAGTCCAGGAAAATATTATCCATAGTTATGAATGGGAAAATCAATGAATCCTTATCTCTAACTTGTCTTCCCGAAGAAACATCCATGTTAAAAAACACCTCACAACTGTTGCACCAAACTGAGGGTCCAAAATATCTTGGTAGAGAATCCATTACATACTATAATCAGAGGGGTTCACAAAATATATATATGACCCATAACCTAACATCATAGAAGGGTTCCACTTATTAAATATGTAGAAGACTGATTGTAACAACCCAAAAAAATCAATGAGAATACCTCTTCATCTAATTTAATGGTTATTTAAATCATATGAACTTCTTTGGTATTATGTTTTTGAATTTTAAAATGCTATTTAGAATTGTGGTCGTTGCTACATTGAAAAATGATCACATTATTATAATAAATATACGGTGTTAACAAATCCAATTTACTCAGAAAAAGGAATCAATGACCTCATCCAGTAGAATATCCCCATGTGATGCCCATTTTTCAGAGCTCAGAAAGGAGGGGGCATCATGGTGATTCTCTCTTGAAGAATCCCAATCCGATCATCAATATGTTAAGATCAAACAGTACCTCCTACAAGAGAAGTGGATATTGATAGAGATTACAACCCGAGGGATGTTATGAAAGACACCCCAAGAGTCTGTCACCATAGCACACCGTACCCTTAGGTCATATGCAGGTTTTATAAGGGGTTAGGTAAAGAGACCCTAACACTATGATTATGTACACTATCATAGTATATATAATATAAATTCATTTTATTGTTGTTACTTTTATGAATTCTATTAAATAAATAATAAAAAATTTCTTAATATTTATATAAGAAATATATTTTTATGAATTAATGGATTTTTGAATTAAATAATATTAGAATTAAATGTTAATTCCAAATAAATTTTATTAAATAGAAATTATTTTATAGTTTTTATGAATAAAATTGTAATTTTTATTATAGTTTGAAAGATGTTCTTTTTCAAAACCTCAGAATTTTGGATAAATATATTTTTTAAGTAAAAAATAACATATTAAGAAAATTATTTAGATAAAAATGAATATTATTTTTTTGGAATTAGGATGAAGAAATTATCCCATGGTGAATTTTTCATTATTTTCTAAGACAGTCGAATCTATTGGTAAAAATTAAATACCATTCAATTAAATAATGTGTTTTATGACATCATGATTACCAAATAGTGATGTAATAAAATTAAATAAATGATATGTTCTCTTAGAATATGTTTTAAAACTAAAATAATGTGATTTTAGTTCTGTTTGATTTATTTTACAAAGCTTTAATGGACCCTCCAAAACTTATTAAACATTTTATCTTTTTACAATGATTTCCATGAGAATGTGCCTAAACTCCACATATTCAAGCCTAATATTTTAATAAGTTCAGAAATTGGACATAAAAAATAATTTTATCTAATCCCCTTGGGAAAAATCCATAGGAAATAACATGGTTTGGATTGTGGTTCTGATTAGTTTAATGTGTGGTGGCCAAAACCTAAAAATAATGAATGTTTTCTGTTTTCTTATATAATCCTGCCCATGATCCCACTTCATATTCACTAAAATCCTTTGAATATTGACCAAACTCTGTCAACCTCTCTCTAGAATCCTCCCAAGGTGCCCCAACCTCCCAATATTCTTATATCGTTCCCCTCCCAAGCCTTTGTGATCACAATTCCAAGTAAGGGATTTCTTCCTTTCCCATTTTTTCCAATTTTTTTTATCTTCTTATGCTCTTTTATTTTCAATTTAATGTTGTGGTATGACTTCTCACCACCCACATAATTCCCTAATTATGTTTGAATTATAAGAGACCCATTTCTCTCTCATTAATGCCACCCATGTACACCCATTTCTGTGATGAAAATCCATAAGGGATTTCTCGTTTTTCATCCACATTGAATCCATTATTTTAAATTATAAATATAAATTCCATTAAATATGTTGGGAAATGTATTTATATGACACCTTACTTTCCATTTCATGTACATATAATGAGATAACCATTTCTCTCTCATATACATTTTTTATCAATTCTTATGTCATGTCGTTTTGCTGTCGAAATTGCATCACGATTCTCAAGCCAAAGTCTTTGTGTAGTGAATACCATGACCATTTTTCAATCAAGGGTATTCATATTTATGAAAAATTACTAATTGATTATATATATTCCTGTATTTATTCCACATTCATTTATCATGGAATAAATGATGATTTTTTTTGAATCCATGTTACTTGATTCATGTCTTACACTTTTGCATGAAATGAAATGATTAAGAAGGGTGTTCCATGATAGTTCTCCAATGCATTGGGTAAAGAATATAATCATGATATGTCGAGTGAAATGAGTGTTTACTTATGCTAATACAAGTTCAATGAGGTTTTACTCATGCTCCATATGTTATGATCCTGTGTTCATGCTAATACCATATTAAGTGTTGTTGCCACATTTCCACATTATAATAATCACGCTATATCATGCATGAATGTTAATGTTACTCTTATGATCCTTTGGTATTTATATTTCCTAAAATTTAATGTATACTTCATGATATTTCTTTTTTACTCACTTATTGGGCTTTATAGAAAACCATTTTCTTATGAATGTCCTCAGGTTATCCAATGCAATGCTATGTGTGATGGAATGTGTGTGGTCATGTAAAAGATGTTTTCAATAAAGATGTTGTGTTTTGTGTTAATGTTGTTATGTAATGTTCCTAATCCCCAAATACACTATACCTATCGATCTTCTATGTTTTATCAAGTGAAACTTTTATGTAATAAATTATGATTATGTGTGAAATAATGATTAGGGTTGTTATAGATGGTATTAGAGGATAAGTTTAGTTTTTTTGGGATTAAGATTACATAACCCTAGTTAATGCCTTAGGGATAAGACTAGGAATAATAAAAACATCCCTAAATTTTGGTGAGTATTGAGTAAGAGGTTAATTAAGAAAATAAATCCATATCTGGATATGATCAGGTAGAGGTGGCTCTCACACGGATGTATCCAAGGGGTAAAACTCGAAAACACCGCTTTGATGTAGACTTGAACGAGAATTGGAGCACGAAAATGGGCCTTGATGCACTCTTGGTTATGAAACTGTTGGGGGATATCACTTGGTAAATTCATAATATTATTATGAACCATTATCAATTGAATAAAATAAATTCCTACAATAATATATGTTGCGACGTAGATCATGGATAACCTAGATTTAAGCATATAAATTCATAAGTTAAATAAATAAAAGTAATTTAAAAGTTATACCTTTTTGTATTTGGATTAACCTTTATGTGTTACCAATAACATTCCATTTATTCCATCCAATTAATTGTAATAGGAGGAATCGGGCTAACAACCGATGCAATGATAAATGTGATGACTATTCTAACGAGATACCCAATCTGATGGGAGCAGGAATCATGAAGATTTTCATGATACTCTCTTAGTTAACTCATGTTTTGAACAGAAAAATTCTTCAATCAGAACATCCAACCCCCCCCCCCTAAGAATGAAAAAATCATAATCGAGAGCTTCATGAGACAAAGGCCTCTTAATTTTAATGGATCCTTCAATCCCTCAATTTCCAAACAATGGATCAACTCTATTGAAAATATATTTTCCTCCCTTCAATTTATATGAAAGATAATTTTCTTCTACCTGCTTATCATATGGAGGGTGACACTGATTAATGATGGATATTAATTAAAAATACAGTTCATGGGGAAGAGATCGAGGTGTTGCATTTGAAGGATTTCTAGAAAATGTTTTTTGATAAATATTTTCCTCCCATACTCCTACTTAAGATGCAGAGGGATGCCCTTTCCCTAAAAAATATGATGTATCCATCAGATCATATAAGGAAAACATCACAATTCTTGTATGATACACCTCTGGCTTTGTCGTTACCCATGAATGAAAGGTTGACCGCTTCTTCAGTGGGCTAAAACCTATCCTTTGAAAATCCCTACTGATCTGTGACATCAAAGGCTATGAGGAAATTGTCTGATGTTCTCTCAATGTCAAAATAGAGATTGGTGAATAATAGTGTTAACATGGGTATAAGAAACATATGGTGGAATTAAATTCTAGTGGTCTGATGGATAAATCCAATAGTGATAAGAAAATTCAGCACCCCAATTTCCAAAGTTGTGGAAAGAAGAACCCTGTAAATTGCCTAATAGGGAAAAGGAAATTCATTATGTGTGGATGAGAAGGGAAACTAGTAATTGACTATCGGCAAGACAATACCGCTTCTACGATAGAGGAGAGGAATGTTATGTTTGATCCTCAACACATTTTTCATTGATTCAACTGAAAATAACCATAGCACTTTTCTAACACGTGTCACAATCCAAGTGTTATTTGAGGAAACCAACATCCTCCAAGGCAGCATGGGGGAGCTTTTCTATCACTACCGCTAATGTGAACCCTAAAGAAGATGCTGGTAAATGTTATCTAGTAATTTATTCAAAAATAGTGAATATACTTTTTGATTATTGATATATGAATTCTTTTATATCCTGATGTTTTACTAGAAAAATCCCTAAACCACCACAAATCATGGTAGTAAAGATGTGGGTGACCAAGAACATTGGGAAATCATTGCATCCCATGAATATATCACCTCCCATGTCTCAATTTGTGGATTGAACTTACCAAAGAACCTCGCCATACTCCCTCTCATAGAATTTGATGCAATTCCTGGAATTGATTGGATTTCCTTTTATAGAGCCAACATAAATTGATGTGAGGGTAAATCACTCTCCATATGTTGAATCAACCCCCGATTCTGTACAAGTACAGGGAGGAGGATGAATCTTCCTTAGAACCATCATCTCAATCTTGGATATTACTGCCTAATGAGCACTTGTATCTGGCTCAGATGATGGTGTCCAGCCAAGCAACCATCATTGAAGAGATGCCTATTGTGAGGTAATTCACTAAAGTGTTTCCTCAAGAATTTCTTTTCCTTCTTCCTAGATGATATGTTGATCTATAAATTTATCTTATACCTGGGGAATTTCCAATATCAAAGACTCCATATAGAATGTCTATTGGGGAGCGTGAGGAGCTGACAAAACAACTATAGAAGAATCTGGATAGAGGGTTTATATGGCCAAGTTTATCACCATGGGGTGCATTATTCCTCTTCTTCAAGATGAATGATGGGTCAATGCTCCGTTTCATTGATTATCGTGAGCATAGTAAAATCACGAAAATAAAAATGTATCCTTTTCACTGAATTGAATACTTTTTTGATCAGATATGTGGATAAAAATACTTCTCCAAGGTTTATTTGCAGTCAAGATATTACCGAGTAAGGGTGAAGAAGGAGGATATCTCCATGACCACTTTTCATACAAGATACAGGCAATATGAATTCATAGTAATTCCTTTTAGACTCAGTAATGCTCTAAAAATCTTCATGGACATGATGAATAGTGTATTTAGAAATTACATAGACAAATTAATGGTAGTATTTATAGACAATATTCTAATATACTCAAAAACCCTAGAGAACCATGAGAAGAATCATAGAACTTTACTAGAGACCTTGAAAAGGAGATGCTCTATGAAATGTACAACAAGTCTGAGTTTATGTTGAAGGAGTTATCATTCTTGGGTTATATCATAACAATAAATGGGATATATGTGGATCCATCCAAGATAGCTGCAATTGAGGGATGGAAGAGTCCAACATTGGTAACCGATATCAATAACTTCCATTGGTTAGCTGGATATTGTATCTGATTTGTGAGAAATTTATCTTGATTGTCAAACCGTATTACCTTGCTAAATCAAAATGGAGTCATGTTTTCCTGGAGTGATGAATGTGAAGAGATCTTCAAGGAGTTGAAAAGGAGGCTTATCACTTTTCCTAGGCTCACATTACCCATGATTGTATAACTATTTGGGGTAAATAGTGATTCACCAAAGATGGGTCTGGTTTGTGTGTTGATGAAAAATGACAAATTAATTCCCTATTCATCATTTCTGTTGAATGTTCATGATAAAAACTATCCAAAACATGATCTGGAGTTGGATACAGAGATCTTCGCTTTAATAATTTGGTGGCATTACCTCTTTTGGGAGAAGTGTGAAATATAAACGGACCAAAAAATTCCCAAGAATATTTTCAGATTGAAAGAGTTAAACATGCACCAACAGAGATGGCTAGTGGTGATCAAATCCTATGACTACTCAGTCCATTGCCACCCCTGGAAAGCAAACAAGGTGGAAGATGCTCTAAGTAAAAAGTACCCAACAATACTAACATTATCAAAAATTGAAAAGGATCCAATATTCTTATATTAGATGATGGCGGACATGGGAATCCTAAAGAAGGGAAAATTATAAATCTTTTAACAAATTATCACTCAACTGTATCATTTGGAAAGGTTAAAAGATGCTCATAAGGATGATGTGTGAATTTATAAGAATGTAGAAACTATCAAAAAAGATTAATCATCATAGTTTAATAGTAATGAAAAAGGAATTGTGAGATTTGGGACAATATTATATGTTCCATCAAATCATGAGTCAAATAAAAAACTTTTTGATGATGCACATAGTTCAAATTTCTCTATTCACATAGGAAACACAAAGATGTATTGAGATCTCTAAGAATGTTATTGGTTGTATAACATTAAGAAAGTGATAGTTGAGCATACATCAAAGTTCCTGGTATGTTAGCAATTGAAGGAAGAGAGGCATAAGTCTAATGGGATGATAAAACCATTACTCATACCAGCATGGAAATGGGATAACTTCACCATGGACATTTTTACCATAATTTTGAAGACATTCAAAGGAAACAATGATATCTGGTTTGTTGTGGATCATCTTACAAAGGTTTCACACTTCATTGAAATTCAAGATGATTTCTCATTGGATCAACTGAAATAGATATATATTTGATAAGTCATAAGGATGCATTTAGTACCACTATTGATTGTATCAGATCGAGATCCAATATTCACCTCAATGTTTTGGAAGAGACATAAATGTACTATAAATGATGATCTGAACTTTATTATGGATTATCATCCACAAACTGATGGAAAATCTGGTCGGACTATCCAAATACTTGAGGAAATGTTAAGATCATGTTGGGAAGAGGTGAAGAAAATCGGCATGTTGGGATGATGTTGGGGAGAGAAAAATCCTTGGTCCATAAATGGACGATGAAATGGCGGGGAATGTTTGGACCATCCAGCAGCACATTAATGCTTCTTATAGTCAACAAAAGAGCTATGATGATAATGGTTGACGAGACCTAGAGTTTGATGTCAAAGACATCGTATTCCTCCACATATCACCATGGATGAGAGTTATGATATTTTTCAAGAAGGGAGAGCTTAGTCCAAGGTACATAGGCCCTTTTGAGATCCTTGATCGCATTTGAGTAGTAGCCTATCGACTAGCACTCCCACTGAACCTATCTTATGTGCATGATGTATTTCATGTATCACTCTTGAATAAGTATATAATGGACCCATCACATGTACTCAATACAGATATGGTACCATAGGAGAATGACCTATCATATGAAGTGACGCTTGGGAAGATCTTAGATCATAGGGAAAAAGTTATACCAAATAAGACATTTCCATTCACCAATGTTTTGTGGTTTAACAACATGTTTGAATAGGAAATGTGTTAGTTAGAAGAAGTGATGAAGAAGAGTTACCCACATCTATTTTATTTTTAGAAAAAGGAAATTTCAAGGGTGATATTTCTTATGGGGAGTAGATTGTAAAAACCCAAACATTTATCTATGAAAATTCACCTTGATCTAATTTAATGGTTATATAAAACATATCAAATTCCTTTATTTTATGTTTTTTTATTTTAAAATACTGTTAATAATTGTGACCATTTCTAATATAGTCATTTCACAATGATCACATTATTAGTATAATAATAGGGTTTGAAAAAATCCAATTTACTCAGACAAAGGAAAAGATGGCCTCATCTAATAGAAATTCTCCATACGAATCCCATTTGTCAGAACTCAGAAAGGAGGTAGCATCATTGGGTTTCTCTCTTGAAAAAACCCAAGATGATCCATAATACGTTATGCTCCAATGTAACCAACTACGGGAGAATGGGATGTTTATAGATATTACCACTAGAGCGATGTTTTCTGATCCACCCCAAGAGTCTATCACCATCGCACAACTTACCCTTAGGATTTAAGAGGGTGTTATAAGGGGTTATGTAATGAGACCCTAGCATTATGAATATGTACATTATTGTTTTATGGAGAATATATATTCATATTATTATTTTTACTTTGTAAAAAAATTTAAAGAAAAAATAGAATTTTTTTATTACTCAATTAAAAAATCTATTTTGATGAATTAATGAATTTTTGAATTCAAAAATATTTTAATGAAATATTATATCTAAATCACTTTTTATTAAATATAAATAATTATATAATTTTTATGAATACAACTGTAATTTTTATTAATTTTTGAAAGGTTTTTTTGTCAAAAACTATGAATATTGGATAAATATTATTTTTTATTTTAAAAGTAAAAATTCAAATATTTAGAAAATAATTTAAATAAAATGAATTTTGTTTTTGGAATCAGTATGTTGAAATTATCCAATGATGAATTTTTCATAATTTTCTAAGACAGTTGAATGTGTGTGTAAAAATTAAATTTCATTTAATTATATAATGTGTTTTTTTGAAATCATAATAAACTAATGGTGAAGTAATAAAAAACTATAAATGAAATTTTCGTCCTATATATGTTTTAACATTAATATAATTTGATTATATATTTTATTAATTTATTTTACAATGCATTAGTGGACACTACAATACTTATAAATCCTTTTTAATTTTTAAATTGATTTCCTTGAGAGTGTGACCCACAATTTACATAAGAAAGCATTATATTTTAAGAAGTTAGGTCATTGGGATAATAAAATAATGTTTTCCACTACCATTTATAAAAACCCATAGGAAAACATCATGGGATCATTTGTGGGTTTGATGTGTTTAATGTCTGCTGGAAAAACCAAAATAATAATGAATTCTCTCTCTATTACTATAAAAACCCACCCCATCTCCCACTTCCTCTTTACTCAATGCCTTTATATCTATGACAAATTCTTACCACCACTCCCTAGAATCTTCTTATGTATTCCCAATCTCCCACGAATCCTCTCTTAAGGCCTTCCAAAGCTGTTGGAATCACACTTCCTAGTAAGGGATTTCTTTCATTCTCATTTTGGTCTAAATTTATTAATATAGTTATACATTTTTATATTCGATTAAAATGTGGGGGTATGGATTCTCACCTCCCCCATACATCCCTAATTATGTTTTAATGATTATATACACCTTTTGATCTCATTAATTTCTCCCATGTGCACCTATTACTATGCTGAAATTCTTTTAGGGGTTTCTCTCTCCTTATTTTCATTAATTCCATTCCTTTTTATTATGATTATAAATTCCATTACATATGTTTGTACATGTATCAATATATAACCTTACTGTACATTTCATATAAATATGATGAGATTCCCCTTTATCTCTCATCAACCATTTTAATTAATTTTCATGTCAAGCCATTATGCTGCCAAAATTCCACCACAATTTTCTAAGCCAATGTCATTGTGTAGTGAATACCATGATCGTTTATCTATCAAGGGTATTCAACATTATTCACATTTACTTATTTATTATATAGTTTCATGAATTTATTACACACTCATTTATCATTTAATAAGTGATGATGTTTTATGAATACATTTTATATGATCCATGTGGCACACTTATGCATGAAATGAAATGATTATGAGGGGTTCCCCTTAATAGCGCTCCAATGCATTGGATAAATAATTTTATCATGATACGTCAAGTTCGATGAGGGTTTAATCTTGCTAATTCAAGTTAAATTAGGTTTAATTATACTCTATGTGAAATTATCCTTGGCTCATGCTAATACCATGTAAAGTATTGTTTCCAAATTTCCATGTTATGATAATCATGCAATATCATGAATGTATGTTCATGTTTCTCTTATGCTCCATTGATACGCCTATTGCTGAACATGTACGTTATTCATCATGTTATTCCTTGTTTAGTTCCTTACTGGGATTTATATCTCATTGTTTTATGATGCATGTCCTCAGGTTATCCCATGCGATTCTAAGTACGTGGTAATGTGTGTGGTCATGTTAAAGAAGATTTAAATAAAGATGTTGTGTTTTATGTTCTAAGTTGTTATGTAATGTTCATAATACCCAAATACACAATACATATTGATTTTTTATGTCATATAAAGTGAGGATTTTATGTAATAAATTATGATCAATTGTGAAATAAATAGAAATGTTATTATAATGATGCCTCGTCCCGGTAAGAGGGTGCCACCCACATAGATATCTTGGGGACCGTGTCTTATCATAGTATGAGGATTCCACTTTGATGGTTTAGGACCCATTATATGACTATTTAAGAGGTTTCCAATATAGTTTTAGATAGATAAACCAAGTAATAACCACGGATGGATCACTACTCTAGTGATTGACGACCTATTACCTACCCCCACCAGGTGGGTGACACTCAGATAGTTGATATTGGACCCATTACTTGTACTACTTCTTTGGTTCTGTTATGATGCTACATTAGCCATTCCCTAACTCTATATGATGGTTCCAGTCTAATTACAGATTAAAAACCCATGCCCTATCCCAGCAGGTGGGTTCCACAGTATTGGTTGGGGTCCCATGACCTCTCTTAGTAGGAGGGTTCTACTCAATTAGTTGATAGAGGAACCATTCCCTATACCATTAGAAGGGTACCCCTCAGATGGATTAATAGGGGATCCATTACATATCCCAGTATAAGGGTTCCACTATAATATTTCATATGATCTAACCCATTCTTTTTTATCATCACTCATCTTTTAAGGAAATTTCACACTCATAACATCTCTCATCATATCTCAAAAGCCAGTATGAATGCCACCATCATATTATATATGAAAAGCACAATATATAGGATACTTATAGAAAATAATACAAGTCTAAAAAAAGGAGAAACTATATGTATAATATTCATCGAAGGAAGGGTACCTTATGTGAAAGGGGACCCACATGGCTTTTCATCCTTCCCTAAATCCTAGCCATGTATAAGTCCCTGGCCATAAACGTTACAGCATCTTGAGTTTTAGTCAAGGAAATAATGTTAATTTACGTTGAGAATATTTTACATATAATTGTTTTTTATAATTATGATATAATTCATATATTATATTTCACTTTTATGTATAGTGTATACAACTAATTAAATATCCATTTCTTCTTAAATATATATCATTTAAATGAAAACATAATTTATTTTTCATGAAAAATAATCATAACATTCATCTTGTCATTATCCTTTCTCTTACCCATAATTATACCATGCCAGAATTTTTTTACTTGGAATGAGCATAATAATGTCATAATGGAAAAAAATATAACGGAATAATCTATTAGTTAATTAATTCATTAATCCCATGAAAACATTTTCACAATGATATATTTTTCACCAGAAAATCACAAACTCTTTATCTTAACTCTATAAAACATGTGATTTTTTAAAAAAAAACAATAGAAATCTAAAATTAAAAAGTTATAATATTTTATTAATTCAATATCACTATTAAATTTACTATAGATATCATCACTACATATGGAGTAAACATCTTGGTTACATTTGGAATCCCAATCTTAGTATATTTTCTTAATTTCCTTATAGAAACCTTACAGATTAACTATGTCTCATTACCCAATGAATTAAGGAACAATAATGTAATCTATAATCCTTGGTATATCACATAAATTCCCAAACTACTAAAAAGTCCCAACAAACATAACATAAGCACAAGACATAAATCATACATAGAAGAAAATAACTTTTGAAAACACGTATCATTTTTATAGATTTGTACACTTCAAATTGGAAAACCATTATTTGAAAATATAAGTGTAGACATGTAAAGGGAGAATAAAAACATTTATGTGAAATAAAAGTAGAAAAAATTAATTTATGTAATAAAATCTAAAAAATTCCCTTTGACATTGGTAAAAATAATTGGGGAAGGGTCGCTAATTGTGGGTTTTAAAAAGAAATTCACCTAACGTGAGTTCAAATTGTCGGGTACAATATTTATCATCATAAATAATAAAAATAGTATAATTATGTGCATTATTTAGAAACATTTTAATGATTATTATTACTTTTATATCAATTATTATCTTATTAAAACCATTACATAATTATTGAAGTTCATCTTGTATGTTTTGTTGTTATTCGGTACTTGAGGCCAAAATGACTTTGATATGATGTATATTATAAAAAAATTGACAATTACATTATATCTATAATAATATTCATGTCATAATAATCACTTTTATAAATCAATTATACTTTTAATTTCTTCCATTATATTTGGTTATGAATAATGGACTATCTTATAATCATGAAGATGGGAGGTCGTACATTTTCCTGAGTAACATTTTCTTTTTTTCAATGATCATTATGGATAAAATGTAATTATTATTTAGTTGTTAAAAAATTATCAAAATATAATTAATAAAATAAAATTTAGTTTAAATATACCAATATATATCAGTCATGTTATGTGGTGATAAAAAATGAGTCATGTCTCTTCGTGGAGGTGATAGTTCACACATACGCACGGATGAAGTTAACATTTTTAGGTGCATGGAAAGGTAAAAAATAACAGATATATTATTATTTAAAAATTATTAATATTTCATTAATATAATATATAGGCATTATTTTCATCATTATTACTAGTCATGAGAGTATGTGATGGAAAATGAATTATAACGGTTCCTGAGGTGGTAGTATGTCGTACACAAGAATCAATAATTCATTTACATTTGATAGAAATAGATATTTATTTTGGTGATTATATTAACTTAATAATATATTTTTATATTTAGGATATTTTATTTATTATTTAATCATGGTTTAAGAATATATAATAAAGTGTAAGAAGAAAGAAAACAAAAAACACTTAATTAAAAACGATACCTTTCATTTGGACAATCACCACTGATTAATAACATAACAACTCTAAGGTGATTTTTATACCTAAAATAAGGGCTCTATAATGTGTTGAATGATTCTAGGAATGTATTTATAAATTTATTGTATGAAAAAAATATTTTTAGGAATGAATAAAATAGAATAATGGTTTCCATTTTATAAGGGTGGGTAGGGGAACTCATAGAATTATTCAAAACATTAAACTAATTTAAATTATTATTATATTCACTATAGATTAAAACATATTTATTTATATCATATGATTATTATGGGTCTATGTACATTTATACAACAGAAATTATACATATATTGATTATTTTTTATTCTTTTTTAACCCTTAATTAACTCTTTCAAATCTTTCTGTGATATATTGTAATATACACATTAAGGGTTCATATAATTAATATAAAATTAATAACGACCAATAAATTAGTCATTTATGAAATTTTGATAAATGTAAAAATTATTTTTCCAAGATTGGGTTTTTAAAAAAAATATTTTTCATGTTATAAAATAATATTTAATGTAAAATATCAACAATTTCAATATTGAAACTAATCATTACTTGAATTTTTATAAGTATCATAACACGAAGATAAATTCTAAAAAAAATTATTTTAAATCATTAATAAAATATAATATTAGTATAAAAATATCTTCAAAAACATTAATCATATCAAATTATATTTATTTTAATATTTTTAACATCATTTATTTGATATTTCATTTATTATAAAATTACTGCATCATCATTTTACAACACATTAATTTATTTATATCATGTATAAGAATATAATATAAATTATAATGATAAATATAATAATTTATGATTAGATTTATTATTTATAGCTAAATATATCCCCTATATAATCCCACATTGAAAATATTACAATTCATAGAATTAAGTGTGACAAATTAACTTTTCATTGAATATAATATTATAAATGACATACTCTCACTGGAATGGATTAAAAAAGATATAATTTATTTATAATGATGATTTTGGATTAAAAAAATTCATTTGATTAAATTAGGACATGTTTTAGGGTAATTTCATAATATTTATAAAATTATTTTTACCTTTAATTACCCGGTTTACCTGAAAATGTGTTAGGAATATTAATTAATAGAGTTATTATTCATAATGTCCAAAAATTAAATGGACCCATTTAAAAAATATTTCCATTATAATTCAAAATATAATATCATATATTAAATATTATAAACAAATAAATTCCATTAATTAATTAAAAATTAATCCAACTAACAAAATGAGAAAAGAGTTTTTTAAAGTAAAAACACTCTAAAGTTTGTAATGATTTTATAACAAATTTAATTGAGAAAATTATTACAGGGAACTAAATTTTATTAAATGGATGAAATATAGGTCTATTTATTCACTAAAACCAATAAAAATTATTATTTAACACTATAAATTTTATATATAAATAACTATTCTCAATTAAAATGAAACATTTTTTCATTATTCATCAAAAAATAGAACTTAAAAGAAAATTAAAAAATTCATTCAAAGTAAATATTGATATTTTCATTAAAATAAGAGGTTTATTTTATGAAATAGAATCTATGATTTTTCAAAAACAAGATTGTAAACAAATATGCCATCAAAAAGCGGTAAATTTTTTTTAATGAAAATAAATCTTTTATGCGTAAAAATGGATTTTGTTCTTATATCATTTCAATAAAATAAATAAGATTAATTTTAAACAATATATTGTATATATAATAAATTTTATTAATTTAATACAAAAATAATTTTTTTATTTCTTTCTATAAAACAATATTCTGCATAATTAAATGGTTTCTTAGAAACAATTTTCCAATTATTTATAAAGGGGATAACAAAAATTTATAAAAATATCTTATATGAATTATATATAAATGTGTAAATACTCTTTTCATAATTTAGTTAATATTTTTAACTCACACAATTCTGAAAACTATATTATAATTGGTACATTTATATAACAATACTTAGTTTTTCATTTAATTTGAATGTGGGGTATCATGTATACTCTAATACACAGTGTACTATTTTAGAAATTCGAGATGCAACATTCTCCCCAACCCACTTAATGTACTTCATCCTCATAATTTTGTTTGGGATTGAGAACTAGGGGTTTTATTTTCAAAATAGCTTTATTCAAATCCCACTTCTGATCAAGGCTCAATAAAATTTCCACATAATTAGAGAGAAAAGATAGTAGGAAGGTCACATGAGATATCACTTACTACGGATCCATGTAGGATATCAAACACTTGGATGAAAAACTTAACTATGAATTTATGAGGGAGTTCTAAAATACATTTCCACGAAAAATTTAATAATCACAAAACCATAAATCCAAAATGGGTTAAAAGGTCATAGACTTCTCCGTAAGAAAAATAAACAGATATTTTTTAATTAATATTCTTTTTATATATTAGAGGTATTAAATTACTAGATATACTATGAATATATGAAAAGATAATTACATTACATGTATAATTTCATCCTCTAATATAATGATTAAATTTTAATGGTTACCTTATACATCTCATTTATATCCCAACCCATAATTACCTCAACTTTATAATTAATAAATCCTTCTATATGAATGGATTTGATATTTTATCTCCATATTATATAATAAAGTTTTTTAAAGAAGAAAAAATTTAATACCTTGATCATAGGTCCACCTGATTTAATTGTCATTTTTTCATGTAGATAGAAGGTCCATGCATTAAACCATTATGTCACAGCTTATTCAATGTCACTTGAATACTTTTTACAATTAATCCATTTACAACATGGTTCGTATGAGTGATATTAGATAAATATTTTTGGAAAATCATTATATTTGGTATATTATTTAAAATATCTCATAAAACATTATTTTTATAAAACATTTTGTCTTAGTTTGTTTTCAAATCATTAATCAATGGTCATTTTAAAATACCCTAAGGATGTGTTCAATGAATATTAGAAAAACAAGAAATATATAATTTTATAAAAGGATCTCTTTCATTAGTAGCTATATGAAAATAATGAGAAGCTTCAAAATCATGTGATAAGGTAAAACAACTAAAAATTCCTTGATAATAATTAAATTTTAGAAAATAAAAGAATGTCGAGACAATATGATTTGGTTAAAAACAACCAATTAAAATGGTTGTATTGTGGTATGGGGGAGGTGTTTGATATATCATAAAACTATTTTCATGGGATTTTTATGTTATAAATTTTTTTAGATTCATGAGGAAATGACATTGTAATAATTATTTCATTCATGAAATTTGGAAAAGATGTGAATGTTTTTGGAGAATCTCCTCCATCCATTTTTTACTGAAAATCCTTGATCTGAATTAATTTATAGAATAATTATCATACTGAAACAATATATATATAAACCTAACCTATAACTGACCAAAAGTTTAAATTGTTGATTTTATCTAAACCATTCCACAAATAAAAACTATAAGACCCATCCATAAACAATACTTAATTACAATTTTTAGTTAATGAAATTAATTTATTTTATATTGAGGATATTTTAATGTATATATTTTTATATAATTATCTTATAATTCATATATAAAATTTCACATTAATAGATACTAGATACAACTAAAACAATATTCATCTCATCCATAATATAGAACATTTCAAATAATTTGACTTCTTTTTCAGGAAAAATCATTATAACATTAATCTTGACATCCACTTTTCACCTACCCATCCTTATACACTCTGAAAAAAAATTAAAACATTATAAGAGTAAAAAATTACTATTAAGTGATATAAAATAAGGAAACAAACCCTGTTTCCTTGAATACTTTAAAACATAGAATAATGTTTAAAAACGTTATACATTCCACCCATAATTCATAATATCTTCAGCTTACCTCAGGAAATCATACTATTCTTATCAAACTCCATAGAAAAAAAATTCTTGAATTAGTTTCTCTATCACTCTTAAAGTTACTGTAGGTATAAAATCGATATAAGGAGTATCCTTTATGTTTAAATATGGAATAACCACAATAGTATATTCCCTAAAACACTTAGGAGAAACCATATTGATTCACTTTGTGTCATTAGCCAATGCATTGGAGAGAAATAATTGGCTCACCCACAATAATGTTATTACAAAACAACTCCTACTCATAAAAAATTCCCAAGTACCATGAGTTAAGAAAAACACAAAAATAATACATAATAAAAAACATCATTTTAAATCACTACTTTATTTTTACAAAGGCGCACACTCGAAAATGAAAACATATTATTTTCAAATAAAATGGTAAAATTAAAAAAGATTAATAGAAACATTAAAGTAACATAATAGAAGGAAAATCCATATATTCCATATATAATAAAAAAATTTCCTCTGACTTTCCTAAAAATATTTGGAGAAGGATCTTTAAATAAGGGTTTTCAAAAGGATGTCTCATACCTAGATTATAAATCATCATTAAAAAAATTTATCATCATAAATAATAAACATAGGTTAATTTTTTACATTTTTTATAAACATTTTAAATTTTATTATTCATTTTATATTACTTACAATCATGTTATAACAATTATTTAATTATTTAATTTCATATTAAACATTTTGATGATATTCGGTACTTTAGTCCAAAATGACTTTGATATAATGTTTGTATTATAAATGGAAAAAACTCAATCATATAAATATTAATATTCATCTAATAAAAATAACTATTATATATCAATTTTGTTATTAAATCCATCCATTAAATAAAATTTTAAAAAATGAACCTTTATATAATCATATAGACGGTAGGTCGTATATAATCATGAGTAATGTTTTCATGTTTGAATTACTATTATGGAAAAAATGTAAGTATTATTTTCTATATAAAGAATGATAATAAAATAAATAATATCTCATTGTTAACAAATAGTAACCTATATATTTCATTAATGTGTTGTAGTGAGGAAAAATTAATCATATCGCTTTGTGGAGGTGATAATCCACACGTATGTCAGAATGATGTTTTCAATTTCATGTGGATGGAATGGTAAGAATGTAAATGATATATTATTAATTATTAAAGATTGATATTTCATCAATATCATATGTAATGTTAAATTCTATCATTATAAAATTTCTTGATAGGGGGATTTGGAAAACATATTATATTGGTTCGTGTGGTGGTAGTCTACCGTACACATGAATGGATAATTTATTTCCCATTTGTTGGAATTGATGACAAATTTCGGTGATGACATTACCATAATAAAATATCATTATTTTTAGTATATTTTATTTATTATTTAATCATTGTTGAATAAGTATTATGTAAGTGTATGAAGAAACAAAATAAAAATACTAAATTAAAAATGAAACTTTTCCCTGAGACAGTAATCTTTGATTATCACTTTAACACAACTAAGGTGAGTGTTATGCCTAAAATAATTACTCTTTAATGTGTGTAGGGATTATATAAAGATATTTTGGTATAAATTATATGAAAAATATTATTTATGGAGAGAATAAATAGAAATAATGGGTACCTTTTTATAAGAGTGGGGTGGGTCATTCTTGGAATTCTTCAAAATTTTAAAATAATATAAATTAGTATTCAATTCTAAATAGATACAAATATATTTATTTAGAATATAGGATAATTATAGGTCAAAATAATTAATTTAATGATATGTATAAAAGTTTTTATTTTTATTTAATCCTTTTTGTTTCGTTTTAACCCTTAATGAACCGATTTAACACTTACTGTGATATCATGTAATTTAAAATTTGAGGGCTGCTATAATTATTATAAAACTATAAATAACAAATAAATGAGTCACTGATTAATTTTTGAGACATACACCACTAATTTGAGAGAATTTTTTGATTTTATAAATTTTATATTATTTATAAAATATTATTTATTTTAAAATATAAATGTGTTTATTTTTTAGAATACTCAATACATGACATTTTTTAAATATCATAAAAACAAGATAAATTCAAACTAAATAATATAAAACAACACTAAGATGCCAATGTAAAATAATAAATGTTTGTATTACATTGATAATATGAATTAATATTTATTATAAGATTTTTAATATCCTTTATTGGATATTTTTTTAATAAACAAATTATTGTATCACCATTATAACCCCATATTATAAATATTTCACTTGAAAGAATCAAAATTGTGACCAAATTTCCGTTTCATTGAATATAATATTATAAATTTTATACTCTCTCCCAAGTAGCTTCGAAATATTTTAATGTATTCATATGGATGATTATGATAAAAACAATCCTTCAATAAAATTATGTCTTGTTTTAGTCTGATTTTATAATATTTATAATATTGTTTTTACCTTTATTTAACTGATTTACAATTAACTATGTTAATATAATTTATCAGTAATGTTTGTATTGATAATGTAAAAAATTAATATTTATATATTTATATTATTTTTACCTTATGATCACACATATTGATACCATTATTATGAAATTAAAAATAAAAAAAACATTTAGAAATTAATTAAAAAATAATATTGTTCATCAAAAAAGAAAACGCGTTTCTAAAGTAAAAGCCTTCAAAAGTTGACAATTTTTTTAAATCCAATTTCAATGTGAAATTGATTCCACTAACCAAGTTTGGAATAAATAATAAAATATATATTAATTATACATGATAACCAATGAAAAATATAATTTAACACTATAAATTATTTGAATGAAAAATAAGGTTTTAAGTTGAAATTTAATAATTTTTTAACTATTCGTCAGAAAAATAATCTTAGTAGTAAATAAAATAATTCAACCGAAGTAAATTTTAATATTATAGTCTAAAATAAATGTTTAATTTTTCAAAAATAATTTATAAAATTTTGAAAAACTATATTTTATGCAACTGCACCATCAAAAGGTTGTAAAATAATTTTATAGAGAAATACTACATTTACGTGAAAAGGGGGATTTTGTTCTTATGTCATATCTAGAAAACACCCTGGATGGATTTTTTTAAAATACATTTAGTATATTATAATTTTTATTAAAATAATCCAAAAATTTTGATTTGTTTATTAATTGATATAAAACAAACTTGTGCACATTTAAATAGATTTTGAGAAAACAATTTCTTATTATTTTAAAAACGGTTTTACATTCACCTATAATTAATTAGTCAAGAATTCATATCTAAATTTGTAAAACATATTTTCATAATTATGTAACATTGTTCATTACCACCTTTCTAATTGATATGTTATAATAGTATGAAAGTAATAATAATGATTAGTTTTTTTATTTAAGATTGAAGTGGCATATCATGTACATTATCAGACATAGTGATAAATTTTATAAACTCGAAGTGTTTCATCATGTCACTAAGAATACATCTATCACAACACATATATCCCTACACAACATGTAAGGTGACTACATGGTTCACCTCATCCACCTTATTTCCTACCCATTATTCTTGTCATTTCCATGATCCTTGGTAATGTCATTGTACTCTGTTAGATAACATGTCCTCTAGCATGAGCATTTAGCTGTGTCTATTGGGATGTGTTTCTGTACACAACCCATGTAACTAGACATACCTATTATTGTGTACTACTAGATTATATGTTTTGTTTCCAACACTGGGTATCATAGTGTTTGGTGGTCCACCACTGCGTCTGATATTGAACTCACATGGAATCCCAAGACACCACATCTTGGGCCCTACACACAATGGGATCTTGAAACATCACAATGTGTATTTAGGATTCCCCTATAATTTTAGATATAATCCCATGATCCAAATTCATATTCCATGTATCGCTCATGAGAAAGTACATACCATCCTTTCACATGTACTCTATCTAGAGGTGGTACCATTAGAGAATGACCTCTCCTGAGAGGAGAAACAAGTGAACATATTTGATTATAGAGACAATGTTCTACATAATAAGACAATGCACCTGGTCAAAGAGTATTATTGAGATGAAAAGTTTGAATAAGTAATGTGGGAACTAGAGGAGGCTATGAAACATAGTTACCCTCATCTTTTTTTAATTTGGGAAATAAAAATTTTTAGATAGAAATTTTTTAAGGGGGGGTATTGTATCAACCTGAACTATTTTATGTGAAATTCCCCTTTTTATTAAATTAAATGTATTATTTTGTAAAATGAGTATATGAAACACTTACAATTTCTTTGGATTAATGTTCTTGGATTTAAAAAACAATTATTAATGTTGAATTCTATTAATATAGTCGTTGAGTAGTGATCACATGATTAGTGTAATTATAGTTCATTAAATAATCCAATTGACTTAGGCAAAGGAAGTGATGGCCTCAATAAGTAAAGTCATGCCCTATAAAGCTAAATTGTTAGAGTTTTTATGAGAGTTACCATCTTCAGGGTATCCCTTAATATATCCCCTGATGAGATCCACCTATTTAAGCATGATGAAAACCATTTACGAGGGAAGTTCAAGCTCATCGAGAACATCGTGCAAACCATGTTCACTGAACTACCCCATGACAATCTCACCATCACTGACATTATTATTAGATAGTATTACGTTTTAATATTAGGATATTTATCATGAACATACTAATTTCAATATTTATGTTATATAAAAATGTATACAGTTTCATTATAATTGTGTCTTTTAAATGATTTTGGTTTAGATTCATTAAACAGAAATTGTATTTTCAAGTAATATTCAAATTTAATTAAGGGGTATATTTTGACGAATTAATGGATTTTTTTGAATAAATAAAATTTTAATAAATTATTATTATTTTTTAAGGATTATTAATTCATAATAGTCGCATCATTTTTAATAAGTGAATTGCATTATTTATAAGGGTTCAAAAAAATTATTGTAAAAAACCCAGAATTATTCAACAAATGTCAAATATTAATTTAAAAGTGAAAATTAACACATTTAGAAAATTATTTATAAAAAAATAAAGATTATTTTTTGAATCATAATGTTGAAATTATCCAACAGTGAATATTTCATATTTTTCAGAGAGAATCGATTTTTCGTGTAAAAATTAAATATCGTATATATATATTGTGTTTTTTATGACATAATAATGACCCAATATTAATTTAATAAATAATATAATGGTTATTATTGGACTACTATATTTTTCCATTAAAATAATTTGATTTTATGATAATTTTATTTTTTTTCAATGCCCTAACGAATCATCCAATATTTATAATATATTTTATCATTTTAAATTCATTTCTTTAATAATGTGAATCACCTTCACATAATTGAGGATAATATTTTAATTTTTTAAGAAATTTTACTAATAAAATAATGAAATTCATCTCTATTTGTAAAAAAACATGGTCAAAATTTATGGTAAGGCAAGTGTATTTGAATATCAAATTATATAGATTCCAAAACATGTCATTTTAAAACATTAATTATTTCCTCTCTCAGTTCCAATATATACACTCACAAGCTCTCACATATCATACATAAAAATATTTTTATCACCTTCTTACTCTATCATACCATCCCTATAATCTTCCCAAGTCACCCAAGCTCTTAAAAATCCCCTCTTAATGATTTTGATGCCACTTACAAAAGTGAGGGTTCTTTCATTTCTCATATTTTTCTATGTTTCCTTATATTGTTACACCGCATTATTTTATATTAACATTTATGGGAGTATTTTTTATCACCTCTCCCATACATCCCTTATTATTTTTGAATGATGATATTATCTTTTATCTCTCATTAATTCCTCTTATTTACACATGTTACTATGATGAAATTTAATAGCATTCGTTTCATTCCTCTTCTTTCTCCATGTTTTTTTATTATGTTACGTTGCCTATTTACAAATTCCATATGTTTGAAATGTATTTATAAACCCTATTTATTTACATTTAATTTATATATTATGATAGACCCCTTTTTCCCCATCAACTGGTTTTATTAATTTTAATGTCATGTTGTTTGACTGTTGAAATTACGATGAGAATGTCCATTTAATAATAATTGTGTAGGGAATACCATACCCATTACCTATCGAGGTTGTTCAATTTTATGCACAAATAACATTTTATTGATTATTTACATATATTTATTTAAAAATACTTAAACTTTTAATTAATTATCACGATGAATCAATTTATATTTGATGATCTAGGTGGAACACTTATACATGTGAATGAAATGATAGTGTTGGGTATGCACTGAATTATATAGTGCTACAATGCATGGGGTAATGATTAGTATCATGATACATCATGTTGGAACCGATTTTTACTAGATTCCATTATGAGACATTGTACACTACAATGTCTTGGATGATTCACCATGACCTATGATGCAATGTCTTAGTTGTTCCCACATTTACTTGTTATGTATATCATAATATATCAGGATTTATGATTCATGTTCCTTTATGCCACATTAATATTTTTTACTAAATATTATTTTTATCTTTGGGTTATTAAATTTTTACTCTCTTACTATTCTTTATATCTCACAACTTTCTTATGTATTTTGCTTAGGATATCCCATGCAGTTGAAAGATCAATCCTGTTAAATAAGATTTCAATGATGATTTTTTTTCATGTTTAAGGTTGTAAAGAAATGTACCTATTTCCTAAAAAGAATAGATTTATCAAATTTTATGTAGCATTAAGTGTAATTTTTTGTATTTAAATCATGTACGAATGTAAAAAAAATAATAGGTTCGTAATTTTAATCATCTTCATTGACATCTTCAAAGATTATTAACTCTTCTCATTTTTTCACAAAACTTATTGAATCTTTTTATAGCCTCATCACGCGCCAAGAATTATTCTCAAACTTCAATATAATTATTATTTCCATTATAGACTCCCCATTATTATGATGTCGGAATATTATTTTTTAAATTTTATATAAAAATATAATTATATGAAAAGTACATGTCTTCACGTTATGAATCTTGAAACCAAGTGAAAACAAAAATCCCATTTTGATTCTTTCTACCAACTGAGAATAAATATTCTCATTACAATAATCTGTACAAAATAATTTCTATAAAACATTGAAACCATTCTATAATAATAATGTTTCTCATTTTTTAGACTCTCCCTTTCCATAAACATAGAAATAGATTCGAAAGATGACATAATATCCTCAACATAACATCAACACCAGTTTCAATCTTCATTGACAAATATATTCTCTGAAATTATCGAACATAAATATCCCCTTGGAAATTATTTTTTAGTTATTAAAGTAATGATTATTTTCCACTTCACTATAGTCCAATGATTCTACATTCAATGATTTTATTGGTGTTTCCCTGTGTTAGATGGATCAACATTTGTTTTCCTCTAATGGATCTGTGCCACCACCAATCCTATTTATAGAACCACAATTAGTTCAATGCATCTTAAACCATATTATTAAAAATAAAAAAATATTTTCATTTCTTATGAAAAAATTTAAAACAACCAAAAATTCATCTACATAAAAATAGTGGTTTTCTTTATTTTCACTAGGCTGATCTATATCTAACTTCCATACACTCATCGATCTAAAAAAATTAGTCTTTATCAGTTGTTTTAATATACATTACTACCACCAATTTAATATTCCAACTTCCATTTTGTAAGATGACTGGAGTTATGGGGACATCGATTATTGGTGGAACACCATATCTAAGGAACCATTATTACCAACTTCCACATCGAAATCTTATTTCATTTTCTCTTAAGTTATACAACAACTACATTCTCCAATTATTTGTACCTTGTGGAATATTGGTCTAATTGATAACCAACATGTTCATCATCTCAAATTATGATCAAAACATCATATCCTTAAATTAATTCTGCATATGGTGATCTCTCACCAATGTATTGATACTAGAATTATTTAATTCAAAAACATTTTCCTTCTAAATACATAATCTTGTAATCAAGAATTTCTTATTACATTAATAACTTGTAAGACCAATATATAATTATATAACATAAATTTTGAATTATTTATAAATCCCATATAAAAAGATACTAGATTATTTTACCAAAATGATTTTAAGGACTTGTTCTCTCCATTTCCAATATAATTCATTGAACAAAACTTTTCTAGAATGTTATTACTTATATGAACTCCCTGATTTTTAAATAATTGTAACTTTTTATATGATATATTTATAATCCAAATAAATTCTTTATTACGATTGGAATATCATTCCATACCTAGGTGAGTATGATTAAATTTTTCATCAAGATAATTCCTTCCCAATCCAATGTAATTTCTTCATCCTTTTTAATATTATCTTCTAATAATGATTCTTAGTACAATCATTATCTTTTTCAAAGTTTGGTGATGTATTCTTATTTAAGGTTTTCTTTCAAATTATGAGAAAACATAAACATATTATTGATAATGATGTTGATTTTGATAATGATCATCTGAACTTGGTCCCATCATGAAGGATAAATACATTGTTCTGTTGAGTTAAATGGATGCATGGTGGAATCAACGAGAGTACGGTAGAGCATAATTCATATATTTACATCAAGTACCTAGATATATTTGTTCCCTAGGGTTATGAAAATTTTGTTATGATTTTGTGATTTTTTCTTGATTTATTATTGTTCTATTCTATAATGAAGTTGAGGTTGAGATATGTTTCTTTCCTTCTTTGATAGACACCTCACATTTTTTGTTTTTTGATGGTTTATATTAGGGGTGAAATGTTTCTTTTTTATTCTTATTCTTTTTAATTATCATGGATGAGTTTCTTTTCAATCATATCTAATGTAATGGATCAGATTATTCTATCCCATTACATTCTGGTTTTTTATGTTTTTATTTTTTTATTTTAGTCTAAGGATGATATTGATTCAGTTGGACTCATATATGTAAATGCAAGTTGTGATCCATGATATGAATCACCGATTAATGATGTGTAATATTTTAAAGGTTGGATTCATGTATTGTTATAGAATTTATTGTCAGTTTTATTTAATTTGAAAAAAAATTCTCCCACAATGAATTTTTATTGTGTACATTTCGGTGGTTTGGTATTTGATTTTGTTACATCATGAATGGATAATTCTGATGATGATAAAGTAAATATATATTATTTAATTATGTGAATTTTTTTTGTTGATGTGAACCACCAGATGGTCAAAGCACAAACAATCCATTCCAAGAATGAATAAAGACACTTTTGGGTAATCAATAAATTATACACAACCTCTAATATATTTGAATCTCCCTTTTTCCCATGGATTTTAGAATATTACATGGCTATTAATGTGCCTAAAACTACCTCTGATCATTCACATTCATCCTTAGATTATCGAGATTCAATAATGGTTCGATTGGGTGGGTTCTTCTTCTCATTACTTATATATTCATCCTTTTTATCATCATAGGTTTTTATAGTAACCAATTTTTTTGTGTTGGTAGTTTATTGGGATGTATTTTTATTGACATATAGCTTCATTTCATATTTATTGGACGATTTCAATCTGTTGGGTGGATATTATTAATTGTAATAATAAATAAAATAAACTAGATTAATGAAATTGAAAATCTAATGGTATGATATGTATGTGGTTAATGGTTTCCTATGATTTATGTTGGTGTTGTTGTTTTTTCCTTCCATATTTTTGAAATGGAATTATATCTTGTAGTGTTGTTAATTTTTTAGAATAACAATTAAATGTGTAAATTCATTATAATATTAAATCAATAGACCATGTTTAATATTAATGTTTTATGATTAACATTATTCATTTGTCTTGGGTTCCTTGACATGTGATGATCAATGAATTTTGATGATTATCGATTGGTGGACTTAGTGGTGTTTAAATTGGTGGACATGGTTATTTATGGCTTAGTGGACTTGGTTGTGATATGACGGTTTGATGGACGGGTTTCCAGATTATATTTTGAAATAAGTGGAATAATTATTTATATATATAAATTATTTTATGTTTGACATTTTTTCATTTATTAAATCTAATAAATAAGTGAACAAATATTATTAGATAAATTTTTAAGTTAATAATATAAAATATAACTCATGTTACGACGCTTTATTTGATGACTTTGGTTTTTTGTTCCTAATTATAATGAACTCGTACTTTCATGTCATCAATAGTGATTAGACAGTGGTTGTAGAGGTGTTTCATATGTGAGGCCATAGGTGTGGGCTTGTTTGAGAGTACAATAAACTTGTACTTCTTCATGGAATTTTCATGCACCTCACCTACATCAGGTAACCTAATCATCAACCAATGACCCTTGGGGTTTTTCCCTATCATCATTGACAGGGATGATATGAATAGATTAATGAACCTTTCCCTTGTCCCCAACCTCATTAGTAGTAGGATTGAGTGATATTAGTGACAGATGATGTAATATTTTGTGTGGGTCATGAATATTCAGACGAGGAAAACTGGTTGATTTCACATGCATTAATTGTACACTAATTCCGTAGTTTGCTTATATGATATATAATGTTGTTGGGTGACATGATATATTATTAATTTATTGATACATGATATTACATTAGTGTGATGAGAAAATATAATGATTTGGTTTCATTATTTTTGTATATTAATGGGATTGGAGAACATTAGTCTTCTCATCGCGGGTGAGTTCCAAATCACAGGTGATGATGTTTTCTTGTTCCTATGATTACATTCTAATCATTTTTATTTTATTATACTAGTATGAGTTATTTGGTGAGTGGTTATTAGTGAGGATGATAGATTATTTGACCTATGTAAGTTCTGGTTAGTTAAGCTTTCATCTCACTGTGAATTACTATGATCATTTGAAATTTTCATGTGAGACAAATAGTATGATCCACCGATGTGTGTTTGTTTTTCTCACCTTAAATATATAATTTTTCATATTTTCAATGAGTGATTTACTGATTTATCTATTTAGTATTACCATGAGTCATAGGCTATTGCAGTCTCACATATAATATTTAAAATAATATTTTTTTAAATTTGGAGATAGGATTACCCATTTAATATTCTGGATTTGGTGATACTTATTATGCTAGAAATTAGTTTAAATCATTTATAGAATAGTGTATTTTGTTATAATTTTTTTATCTAAGGATATTGACATTAATTCCTCTCATTTGAGTGTTTTATACACTTAGTGGTTTTTGATACTTATATCATATAGGAGGGCGACTTGAGGGGTCACTCTTTCTATTAACATTAGTCCTGTGAGGGTTACCCATGGAAGGGGGTGTAATAATACTCATCCATAATAATTATAAAGTTAATTAGAAACTCACCCAAAAAAATAATATATATATATATATCCCAATTTTTGAGTGACCCATTGAATGAAGACAATACCAAATCCAAGTATTAAGATACCACCTATCTGGTATCACTTAAAAATGAATCATTTACCAAGTAATAATATTATAGATCCAAAATAAAGCTAACATGGTAATATTTCCTTGACAAAGATACCTAAAATTAGTGATCATCAAAAATTACGTCAATTAGTTTTGCCATTCTACCCCTATTGACCATTTCTTCTTCAGTTTATTCATAAAAAATTTCTAATAGCCAGAATAATGATGATTATTATGAAGAGAATCATTAAGAATATTATATTTCATTCATAGGTAATGTTAATAATATTTATATAACAACTCACCATATTCACATGAAAATAATTTCAGACATTTTGGTTAGCCTATAGAATAGCAACACTATTGTTATATATATACACCAATGACATATTGACGTTTTAAATGATTATAAGTTGTAAAAACTAGAAAACCAAACTAGTGGAAAAAGGTATTTCCACTTCGGTTTTTTAAAATTTTACGTCGGTTTTTAACCGACATCGATAAAGGCGACGTAAAAAATATAATCTTCAACATTGGTTTTTATAAACTGACGTCAAAAATAGATCCCTGTGAGTCTTCGGTGTCGTTTTTCATATAAACCGGCATTGAAATGTAGGCACTGATGGTCATCAGTGTTAGTTTTCATATAAAACGATGCCAAAGTTCATTCCTCGTGGTTCTTCGGCGTCAGTTTTTTAGAAAACTGATTCCCAAAGTTAGAAACTGATGGTTTTTGACATCAGTTTTCATATAAACCAACATCAAAAGGTAGGTACTGATGGTCTTCAGTGTTGTTTTTCATATAAATTGACGCCAAAGGTAAGGCATCATGTTTCTTCAGCGTTAGTTTTTTAGAAATCCGAGACAAAAAGTTAGGCACTATTGGTCTTTGGTGTCGATTTTCATATAAATCGACGCCAAAAGTTAGGCCTCGATAGTGTCCGGTGTTGGTTTTTTAGAAATCTGATTTGAAAATTCAGCTTCAACAAGGACTTTGTCGTCAGTTTTGGATAAAAACTGACATGAAAATTACATTTAAACAATTATTTTTCACATCGGTTTTGGTAAATTCTGACCTTAAAACATTGAAACTATTTATACTATAATATATATTATTTCTAAATCTTCGATTTGACAGCTTATAGGGCTAAAACGGACTTACGGATCAAAAGTTATGATCGTCGTAAGTTCTTGCTCTTTAAGTTTTGATAGATACAAATAGATTCAAAGAAAACATGAGAAACAAGAACTAAAATATATATACCAAATGAAAAAAAAATTAATATACATAAAGACTAAAACTAATTTTAATTCTTTTTTTTGGTTTCACTCAAATCGATATCATGTTTGTTGTTATTTCACTTCTTTTTAAGGAAGAACTCATGCGGTAATGAAAAGGGTGATTGATAAAGAATTTTGCACCTCAACTAATGAATCTCATGTGGAATTTTCATCTTTGTGTCTCGATTGGAATAATATTTCATCACAATAATAAAAATATCAATATATTTTGTGATAACGAAAACTGTAATAATAAAATTAATTGATTAAATTAAATACCAGGTACAAATCTTTGATTGAAGAATTTTTGAAATATTGATGGTATCGAAGATGTATAATTTTTTTAAAGAAAGACGGGGAGGTTCTGTATATTTTTAATGAAAATATTATTGGAAGTGACACATTATAATTTTGGTGTAATTTTGAATATAGTAATGCGCGTTGTGAAAAAATTGAAATACCAAACCAGCGTAGTTGAAATTTTAATTTTAGCGTCAGTTATATTTATAACCGATGTTAAAAATATACTCATGTTTGTGTTTTAGCATAGGATAATGAAAAAAAAATCCATAATGTGTTTTTTAACATCGTTTATTAAAAAACTGATGACAAAAAGGTACTTTTAACATCGGTTATTGAAAAAAAACCGACGTTAAAAATATACTCTTTTAATGTTCAACTTCGGACATCCATAACATTAGATTTGTAAGTCCATTTTTTCTCCACAACCTGTCAAATAAAAACTCGAGAAATTATCTAAAACTTATGTTTTATTTTTAACATAGATTATTTAAAAAATTGACGCCAAAAAAGGACTTCTAACATCGGTTATTGGAAAAAACCGACGCCAAAAATCATGTTTTATATTGCTCAACATCCGATGTCCATAACATTTGATCAATTTTCTATTTTATCTCCATGACATGTCAAATAGAATCTTGGGAAATTATTGAAGACATTTTTTTATTTTTAACATCTAGTATTTGAAAAACCGATGCCAAAAAATGACTTTTAACGTTAGTTATTGGAAAAAACCTACGCCAAAAATCAAGTTTTATATTGTTCAACTTCTAACGTCCATAACATTTGATCCGTAAGTCCATTTTTTCTCCACGACCTATCAAATAGAAGCATTAGAAATTATCTGAAACTTATATTATATTTTTATTGTCGGTTATTTCACAAACAGTAGCCAAAAATGGTTTTTTATCTTCTGTTTTTGGAAAAAACTAACGCCAAAAATCATGTTTTACATTGTTCTACTTCCGACGTCCATATCTTTTGATCCATATGTCCTTTTTTCTCCAAAACCTATCAAATCGAAGCTCTAAAAGTTATCTAAAACTTTTATTTTATTTTTAACGTTGGTTATTTGAAAAACTGACGCCAAAAAATGACTTTTAATGTCGTTTATTGGAAAAACACGATGCCAAAAATCAATTTTTATATTGTTCAACTTCTGACATCCATAACTTTTGATCCGTAAGTCCATTGATTCTCCACGACCAGTCAAATCGAAGCTCTAGAAGTTGTCTAAAACTTTTGTTTTAATTTTAGTGTCAGTTGTTTGAAAAACCGATGCCAAAAAATTACATTTAATGTCAATCTCAAAGAACCGACGTTAAACTACCAACGTTAAAACCCATTTCTCTAATAGTGCCATGAAAATAATGATCAGAAAATAGAAATAATTGTTAATGAATAGTGAAAATGATAAATTTTAAGATTTTATTAATGTTTAGTTGAATTAATATTAATGATAACCACTTATAATAGAAAATCCTTTGATCAAAGTTATAGAAAATAAGATAAAAAATAGGAAGTGGACAACCAAGAGGCAATGTAGAGAGAAGAACTTGTTCTCAATACAAGCTAAACTATTTAAAAACAATATCATATTGTTTATAATAATTTTAATTATATAAGTTAATTTTTTGACAAAAATATTGATGAATAATTACTATGATATGACCATACTAGTTATATTAAAATGAGCTTATAGTTTCAACATAGCATATCCCATTTTTTCCGGGTGAGAAAACCATATCTATGAAACAAATTGAGCCCCATAGTTCTCTATAGTGAGAATACACTATAAAAAAATATAGTAGTCCTTGTGGGATTTTATACATCATGATACACCCCTCTACTATGTGGAAATACCTCCATAAAAATTATAACATCATGTCACAACAATTAAGTTATGTAAAGATCATTTTTTATAGATGTCTTTATTTATTCCCAACCATAGAGCTACTTATACATAACCCCATTCATTCAGTAATCCCCTATTCTATTGCATGAACCTATACTCATAATAATGTTTAGTAATACCCAACCTATTTAATTTTTTTGACATAGCTATAGTCACACTACAATGAATTATGATTTGATGTGATTCATCTTTTCTCATTCCTTTTCATCATGATTCCTCTTATGATTATAAATTGTAAGTTTCTAGTTGTAGGACATCAAAATGGAAAAATAGATTACATATTGAAATGACTAACGGTTCCTACATCACCAGCTATAACTTCCCATAATCATGAAAATATGAATTCATTAGGAAAAATTATTAAAATTCACATTGAGGATATATATGTGGTTTCAAAACCTCCTAACAATATAGCAGATCATCCTTGATATGTTACATCAAACATCGTCAAGTGTTTTTTTGTGAATACCTATAAACCATATACCTAATAATTATATTATGACTCATAAAACATATTATGTTTATAGTTGTTCATATATTTAAATTTTATTATAATGAATTACATCTTATAAATAATATTATTTCCTCAATCCAAAACACTAATAAGATGATCCTCAAAATAACTATTATCCTCTACTTGGATAAAAACAATGGAAATGATGTGTGACGGTTCAATATGAAATCAAAAAATTAATAATACATGAAATATATCATGAATAAAACCAATACATTGAAAAAGTTTTTCTTGATTATTCATTATACTATCCTAATCAATAATCTTCAATAGGACCAAAAAATGTGTTGCCAACATCCCAAAACAATGAAACCCATGTTCCCCAAAAATGATGACACATGTTGGATTTCTAGAACAAGAGACTAAAAAATTATAAGATGTTGTAATTAGTTGGAATATGATATCTTCTACCATGGAAAGTTAACAAAATAATTCTTATCCACAAAATATTCTATGTTCTGTCTAGAAACATAGTCATCCAATGAAAAATTACGCCTAGGACTCTGAGAACCAGAATGATAACCAATATAAACTAACATATAAGGCCTATGTAGGTTTATTATGAATTGAAGTCAGATATATCTTATTAATGAAAAACTATATAAGTGATAGATTACTCCCCACACAGACCCCTAAAATCATAGTCACATTATAAAAATTTTCTATTAGAGGATATAAATGTAGATATATGTGCTTGTGTATCATGTGCATTATACATCCCTAAAAAAATGTGTTATTTTAAGAATTCAAATATGTGTCATATTTTTCTCCATGACATCTCAAGAAAATTCAATGGTAATAATATATCTTATCAATCTCTTTGTGAAATAATCTCTCATTGATCAATAGAATGTAAAATTTAAAATTCAACTAGTCCAAAGGAAAAATCATATCACATTTAATAATAATTATTGAAAACCCCATCACAAGTCTATTTCCACCTACTCTAATGGTTAAAATGTATTTATTTCACTCAGTTAATCATACTCATACATTCTCTTAAGATGCATGTTAGTGTACCAACATACCAACTACTTCTAATATTCTATAGTATGTATATATAAAACCTACCCCAACCTTCAATTCAATGAATATACTATAATCATGGAGAAAATAAATAATTTATAAATTTATCAAATGCAGTCCTTAGTTTTTTATGTCACTTATCAACATCAAAATTCCAAAAACTCCGTGCACCATCGGATATCTCAAGAATATTAATATTGATATCCACAATCTCACCATTGAAATTGTTCTCTTATAAAAACCATTGCACCATCATTCCAATTATCATACTCCACATCTATGTACTATCACCCTATGTATTAGGTCACAATAATATTACAATTGGTGAAAATAATTCATAATATATTCTCTATAATGTAACATAAATTGTAACCTCACTAATTAAATTTGATGAAATTACCTAACAATAATTGATCAATATCCATATCTAAGTGTTTAATATTTATAGTACATAATTCACCCAATTATTGCATATTATGTTTGTGTGTCATATTTTTTTAAAATCAATATTATATATTATTGAAGATATAATAAGAAAAAATATTTCATTTTATTTTTCTAGTTACATTTCATTTTTTTGGGGTTTTATATTCATTTTAAGACAAATTTTTAGAAAATATAAAATATTATTTTTGTATAAAGTAAATATACATGTCATGTTCCATTAAAGCACGCTTGAAGAATTTTCTTTAGAGTAAATTCTCATGTTCATGAGAAAATATGACATGCCTTTTAGATTAATAAACATATCATATATCCATTTTTGGATGTGATTTGTAATATAGAAACATTAAACATGTTGTTTATATTAGTTTTATATACCTTGCACTCTACACCAAACAATGGTTTACTCGAAAATTCATAGGGGTTATTTTTTTCAGTAGCGTGGAATAAATTGAATAATATAGTAAAAATTTTGTACCTTCCAAAATTAATAAATTAGTATTTTAGATAAAGGTTCAATAGTATAAAAATTGGGTCAAAGATAATGCCTATTTTAATATTCAATAAAATTAATAACAATATCATTTCTATGCCATCTTTATCAATTTCCAATTTATCAAATTTAGTGTAATTGATTTTATATGTAATTAATAATTAGTATGAATACAATGTTTACATTTTGTTTATTCATTTCTTGTTTAACATTTATTTTTCCTTATGCTATTTCATCTCTCCATATCTTCCTAGTCATAATTTTGATAAAGTAAATCAACCTCTTAGAGAGTGTTGATATTAGGGATCCTGAATAGAAAAAAACACATGAATTTGAAAATGATTTTTTTTCATTCATCATATTTTTTATGATTTTTTTATATACGTGATAAAATTTAATTTTTCATTTGTTTATCATTGAAACTAGAATTAGAAGGGTACATTTATTATCTTACATTATGTCTAATTCATATTTTATTGGATATAATTTTTTTTCATGGATTATTTAAAATATATTTCCTTTGGGAAATCCAATCAAATATAAATAGTTTAATAGATTTTTATCCAAACTAAAAATATTTAAATTTTTTGATATCAATGAAAATATCAAATTTTCACTAATATTCATCCCAATTGAAATATTTTTTTTCAATTTGATCATTCTCCCACTCATCTTTTTAAAATATGAAATATAAAAAAATTATCCAATATTTTTTATTTCTATTTTATTAAAAATATAATTATATTAAATTTTAATTTATTTATTTAATTTTATCCAAGATAGATGACCCAAGTACACTAATTTATAACTCTTATAATTGAATTATTCATATAAATAATCTTTAAAACCCTAGACACCTATCAAAATTTGGCACCATTTTTTTGGAGTATGTAGAGTTGGATGAAAGAGTTAGTTTTTTAATAAAATTGCTATTATGTAACAATTTCATTTTATTTTATTTTTATTTATTAAATAAAACTATATATTAATATCGCATATATACAGTACATTGGCTAGATATAAATGTAGACATGATATTATGATGGGATGCACACGTTAACTATATAAACACACAAATAAATAATCTGATTCGATGTTTAACTATCTACAAACTATAACATTTCACTTTATATATTACATTTTTAATTAATAAACATGTTAAAAACTAAGAGTCATTCCAATTATTTTAATTAATAATATTTATATGAAAAATATTAGTTAACTGATTTTTTAGTTATAAAGTTCAATTGGACATCAATGAATCTGATTGTCTTGTAAAAGATAAATAAATTTAGTAGATAGATGAGCTTACAAAGCTCAAATTTTACAATATTACATTTAATAGAAAACAACACTCTTAATATTTTAAATTATTTTTTTCTCACTTCATCCACTACACACCCTTTATAGAATAACTATGGATTTATAATTATTTTTTTAGGCCATGAACAATAATTTAAATGGGAACTCATTTTATTCTTTGTACTATTAACAATATGGATATATTATCATAACTTATTATTATGGATAAACATGAGTGAGAAAAAATCCCACCCATAGAGATAATAATATATTATTATTTTGTATTGGAAAACCCAAATAATAACCATATGTATTACCAAATTTAATTATTCCCTAGGATAACATTACATATTTTTTATACATATTTTTTATTATAATAATGTGATTATTTAAAATATGTTTATATTTAACAATATTATTTAAAAAACACCTCAATAACAAAATTATAAATATTTTAACAATGGCAGTGAATAAAATCATGAAATAATGTCTATGCTGAGAGTTGTAGTGTTCTTTGGAAGATAATTGATCATTGGTTGAATGAATGCTCCAACCATTACGGTAATGTTAAATTTTTATCATTTATATTTGTTTTAAAATATTTTATATCTACACAAATCATTTTTTTTCAATATTATTAATAAAAATAACAAAACAACAATGGCATAATATGGGATTGGATGGGGATCTGATTGTTTTTTGTGATGTATGGGACTGAAATGGTCATTGGTTCAAATCACACCCTGATTACATGATTGAAATTCATTCTTATTCATTTCATTAAAAACACTTATTATTGTTGTGTTCAATAGACTTTTTATTTTTATTACAAGTGTTGGTATCCCTCAAAATCATTTGTATTTAGCTCCATGATACATGTATGTTATTTTAAAACCACAATTTCAATGTTTTCTATATTTTTAGTTATATTATTTAATTTGGGTATGTTTAAGCTAATACATAGTATTACATATTGAAAAGTAATGAATATATGATCTATACCCTTGTACATTGGTAGATAGTTAAATGTAGAAAATTTGAATCACACATGTAATGTTCATTCAATACACAATATGTACCCTTTATCCCTGTTGGTATAAACACATACCATTTTCACAAATTTCATGATTTTTTTAAACCAACATTGTTTACATGTCGTGTATTGTTGGAACACACCATATTCTATTATTTCATCCCATTTTATCCACTTCCCATGTGGATTTAACTTGTTCTTTGAGACAAATTTACAATTACATGGCATGTAAACAATTTATAAATTTTGTGTGTCAAATTATTCAATCATTTAGGTCATCAAAAATGGTAAGGGTAATAACTAGGTGTAATCATAAGAAAAATTATAAATTTTTTACACTTTTAAGAAACAATATATGGTTTTTAAATATTAATCTCCCCCTATTTTTATTTTATTTCTATACTTATTTTGATTCTCCTCTTAGAATTCATATGATTATATCATATATAGATGGTCACTATATAGGTGAAAAACACCATAATATTTCACTTGAGTATGATTATTTTCCACATAATTTTCTTTATGGAGGTAGGGGAGGATGTGGTACCAAATGAACTTCTAAATTTTTGGCCATATTCACTAGTAACGATTCATCATTTGGAGTTATCATATGCTCTTCTACCCATATCATAATTAGTGTATCCTTCTTAAAATTATAGTAGACTATCATATTCATCCAATTTTATTATAAAGGGAATGATTTTGAGATCTTTTTGTTGCTCTAGACCACAAAACCAACTCATCCATTTCATGAAATTCTTGGAACCCGTCTAGTGGTTCACCATCGAAAACTTCCCATCGAGTAGTCTATCTTAGCAACTAGTTTAATTTTTTTACAATTATTGAGAATGAAAGAGTAGTAGATGAGATAGAGTATCTATTGGACCATTGGAATCTTCTTGATATAATATTGGTCATCACTCCTACCTTTAAAGATTTATTTTTCATGTTCATGAGTATATTTTTGTTTAAAAAAATTAATACATTAGGAGTATGACTGATACATAACACCCTATCATATTTTTCTTAGGTGGATAAAATTTTATATAAACATGGTATAATTTTTCTAATGGATTAGTTTCTACCCTTATCCTATCACCCCATATCATATCACCACACTCACATCATTATCCTATAAGAATTTCTCGTAGTGTTGTCAGATCATATGAGAAATGATTCTCGAAATTCTAATACCTCAAAAATAGGAACATTGATCATTTCGACATCATTATTACACATCCATTTATACTTTAGGATAATTATATTAAAATAAAAGGATGACATGGTGTGGTTACCATGAAGTATATTGAGATATGGGATTCCATTGACCCATACCAAATGGTTAGGTGACAAAAACATAATATAAATACTAGGCATGATATCAACTATATATTCCTAGAAATAACATTACTAATATTGTAAAAAATAATTAAATTATCACATTACATTAATTACAAATAATATTTTTTCCACCATTAATGAATTTATTCAAATAATAAACTAATAAATACCATGTTTTTTTCAACAGTGGACATATTATTTACACTATAAAAGAATAAAATGAATAAATGATATGTCATGAAAATATATCAAAAATAATCTGGAGATATTATTTTTAAATCCAAATCATTCTTGAACTCAAATTCTTAGTATGAGAAATCTTAAAACTGAGAAATTCATTGAATAAACATGTAACAAATATTATTTTTGAGGGTAGTAATCATTATAATAAAATTATAAATTAATACTAATATCATAATATATCAATTAATAATAATTAATATAAAAATATTACAAAGATAATAACAACTATATATGTTCTAATGGAGTGAATAGTATTTCACATCTTTATAGTTCTATCATGACTGCATCCAAGAAATCATTGTTTCTATCAAAACCATAGTGAGTACATCATGATACATTATTCACTAATACTATAAATACAAAATAATGTTTTTCCTCAAGAGTCCTACTGATTCATCAAGGGGTTGAAAATTTTCAGGACAAACCTGTCAAGTGTTTATGTATAATACATTCATCATATGAGATAATTAGTGAATAATACAAAATAAAATTTTCTAATTATCATTTATATAAGATTTACAAAAAAAAAATTCCAATACATTTCAAAATTTCATTTAATGTTATAAGAATATCATAATCCTTTTGAAGAAAGGAGTATAATTGTTAAACTATACATTGATAACTTTTTGTATTAGTCAACAATCATTAGTATCAGAATATGAAAGACGTGGATTTCCAATAGTTAAAAGGTCTATAATTGGAATATCTTTTTATATAGTCATACCACAAAATAACACTATTTATAGAATGAAGAATATTATTGCATCAGATATTTTTTTCAATCAATATATATATAATGTAATGACCCGTACTCTAGTAATAGATATATAGGGTCAACATTAATACAATGGATTAGATATAAAGACCCAAATCCAAAAAATGACAATCATATTTTTACTCTTCGAGATCGAGATACATACATGACAAACATTATATATTAGGGTAAAATATAAAACATAACAATGGAAAAAATACACATCCTTGAACTCATTCAATATATTACTCTTCTAATCTAAGAGAAAATAAAAAAAATAAGGGTGATCTCAAATGCTCAGTACGGGTTGCATACAGTGGAACCTATATTAAATCAATAAGGTATAATCAGTATGAAAAAGTAACAAACAGAACACACATTAAATTTAACCAATAACATTACTATATTAATTTGATAAGGATTAGTAAATTTAGAAAGTTTAATAACTGCAAACACATTCCATATAATCTATAACATTAGAAATAAATGATTCTATGTATTTTATCAATGAAATAGTCACATGTATAAATATAAAAAAATTCATAATAAAGGTAATGATAAATTTTTGATTTCATGATATTAGACATATTGATATATACACATGGAGGATATTCCAGAAGTATATTTAATATTATTTATTAAACCATATAAAAATTGGAGAAAAATATTTACCTCCTGACACATATTGCTGCATCGAGGGTAAATATAATTCCAATCCCCAGCCATCACTGTATTTCCACATAATTAATCATATATCAAATCTAAAATTTTATTTCATTAATAATAGGCCCAATAAAAATATATCTCTTTTGAATTATGAATATAAAATTTATTATATATCGCTAGTTACTCAAATAACATTGATATTAAACACAGTATATAAAAGTGATATTTTGTTTTGGAAAATATTTGATCCATAATAAGAATAATATATAAATTTATATAAATATAATATACAATGAAAAATTATAAAAATTAATTTATTATCTTAAGAGAATTTTAAAAATCAAAACATCAATCAGATGATTTGAGGTGGCTGTCAGTTCATCAGAAACAAAATATTTTTTAATAAAATCAAGTTCTATGGAGGAATAAAGGAAATTAGAGAATAATATTAATATAGGTTTTGAAAAAATGGATTTTAATTTTTTATCATTGAAAATGTGAAAAAAAGATACATTTCACAAAGTTCTAATATTGATAGTGATGTCTGTTGTTGCTGTGTACGATAAAAAAACATTCCTTTTTTCCTTTTTGGTTAAAAATCCCATTTATAAAATTACTCTATATATTCTATTAATTTTTTTTAAATATTAGTGTTAAAATAAATTTTACTTAATAAATCATTGTTGTAAATAATTTTAATTTTCTAAAATAATTTTTGGATAAAATGGGTATGGAAATTAAAAATATCACAATTAATGAAAATAAAATAAGTTTATATTTTAAAATTTTCATTCCTTGATCCGTTTAATAAAGAAAGGAAATGTTAAAAGAAAATATTTAATATAATTAAATATACAAAAGATATTTTTCAATTTATTATGTAATAATTATAATATTCCATCAATAAAAGGAAACTCAATCCAGAAATAAAGTGAGATTTTAAAATTGATTCATTCAACTTCAATATCTTTCAAGTTATAACCACTAGGATAAATAGTATTTTATTTGAAACAATGAACATATTTAATGAATATATTTTCATGATAAGTACATCAAGGTTTTAGTATAAACACGTTATATAAATAAATATGTTAATTTTAACAAATACATCTTGATGAAATAGATATTCAAACAGAATCCCTAACCTCATGATTCCATTATATTGACCAGGATTCAACCTCATATATAATTATTTTAAGAATATTTTTATCTAATACCAGAAACATATACATATTTTTGATATCATATATTATCCCTAAATTACATTTTTACACCCATTCATTAATAATTTTTTTATTACTATTTTTTAGTTCATTATTGACATATTTTCTCAAAAATGATTGGACTTGAATGTTTCAGTTCATTTATATGTTATATATCTACATCATATGAAGAGAGATAGTAATGTTATAAATATCATAGTGAATCATTTATTAATTTTTATAACCATTATTTAATGTTTTACATGGGAAATGAATCAAATCTCTATATGGCAATGACATGTCGTAATTCTCCATGAGTGATGATATCATTCCTTTTATTGTGAAATGGGTAAGGAAGTGTATTATATATTAATTTTACATAATAAATATAACATTATAGTAATTATATTTTATTTCATATATTCCAACATTATAAATCCCTAAGTTTTTTGGTTAAAGATAACAGATTACATTAGTTTGTGAGGAGGTAGTCCATCGTACACAAAACTGATGGATTTATATCCAATATGGTGAAGAGGGTGATCTTTAAATTTTATAAAATCAATATAATTAAAATAATATATATTTGAATCATTTTTTTGTTATATTTTTAGTTTTAATTAATAATTAAATGTTGTAAAATATGAAATAAAAAATAAATAGGTTTTTTAAGATGATTACATTCTCATAGAGAACCCTCCTTAGATGTTTTGTGAAGGACCCTATGGATGGTCTTTTGGGATGAAAAACCCTCTAGAATGTGGATAATGATGTTGGTGAATGATTTATAACGGTTTATTCTATAAAATATACTTTATAGGTGTGTAAATTTTAGGTGAGGTCGTTCCCATTATAATTTATGAGGAGGAATCATTTGGAGTGTTTTATAAGAATAAATCCTACCAATGGATTTCACATGATAGAATACTTAAAAATGGACCATTAGTTTATTATATACATTATATGGTCTATATATAGTCATAAAATATATATAAAAAATTTTACATCATTTTATTCTTTATCAATATAGTTTTACCCTCAGAAAACCTATTTTAACATTAACTGATTTAATTAAGGATTACTGTTTTTATTATCAAAATATATTTAATATTATTTTTTCCATATAATATATTAATAATTATTGTGATTAAAAATATGGAATCTATTTTACCTAATTCTATACATATAAATGGAAATGTATAATTTGCAGATAAACCCACAAAAAGTGTTGAATAACAGTTTTCATGAAATATATTTTTCAATCTTAAGATGATTTTATACATTATATTTTACTAGTAATAGTTATAATATGGTTTTAACATAATTTATCAGTATATATAATCAATAAATATCAATTAAATAAATCATTTTAATTTTTTTAATTAATTAAAATTATTAGTGGTCATACATTTTTATCAATAATAATTTAAAAAAGAAAAGTAAACCAATTTTTGGAGAATATACATTTTTACCTCCAAATATTATAATCTATATTTAAATATAATTGATTTTTAATATCTTATTAGTCAAAAATTATATAATAAAATATGTAAAAAATCTTATTATTTAAATAATACATTTTCATTTATTCTTCGATGCATATTTCTATTAGAAAATTTCATAAATTCATAATAATATCTATTTGGCCATTTATGTTCAAAATTGATATTAAAACTACAAAATAATACTTTTCCCAAGAAATAATAAAATTTTAATTGAATTATATTAAATTGAATTATATTAAATGAAAATATTATTTTGACATAAAATAATTGAGGCTTGGGGTTGCGTATATCACAAGCTATCATAGGGATTGAATTTAGTTAAAAGGAAATATATCATGAAGACTCGCGGTGTTACATTATCCCCACTTATTAAAATTTATTATACCTCATTTCATGAATATTTTATTATAAATAAATTTCGGTATTTCTTCTTCTCCTCATCATCTGGTTATCACATTGATTCCTCTATTTTATGATTTCTCTAATAAACATTTACTAGCCATATCATCTTATTCCTCCACACATGATCTCCAACATTATTAATTTGGATAGACACATCACAGTAAGATACTAAGGTTTCACTAATATCACATCTTACACGAAATAATTAATTGAGTCATTAATGTACTACCATAAGAACGAAACATGGAATAGATCGTATACATTAGACAGACTTGGGAGAACTACAAATTGATAACCCATTTATTTGATTCTTTCTATAATTTCAATGGTTTGATGTTGATGCACCCAATTTGTGTATACATTTCCATATATATAATTGAAGATAAAAGCATGTTTTCAGCAAATATCTGTGGTTTCATGAACATTTTCTTTGATTTTGGTGAATCTGTTTACTTACAGGAGCTTTCTGGATTAATACATGGATCAAGGGAAGTTTGTGAAATTTTTGGAACTACACGGTGTGTACTTTCTATACACGACGTGTACATCCAGAAAAGGACACGGACCAAAGCAGGGAGTTCACGCCCATGTCTCCAGGCAGAGATGCACACCGTGTGGGTCGGCGATACACGCCATGTACCACTTTCTAGAAGCACTGGTTATGGAGAAACGTCCACATGACCATGTGGTCGTTGATGACGACACGGCGTGTTTGAACTTTTACACGATGTGTCTACTATTCTAGAAGGGGCTGGCGGCGCTACACGCCGTGTATGGCGATGCTACATGCCGTTTTCACTCAACTTGCAGGCAGTGCCATGTGCAAAAGTCAAGAACGGCGTGCTCGGCCACCTGCCAGCGGAGAAAATGGCGCCAATACGCGTTGAAGAAAAGTACATGGCGTGTACTTTCTATAGACGTCATGTAATTTATTTTTCTATAAAATGAGGCCTTGGCCTACAGAATTAAGGGGTTCCGAACCATTGGAGGAGAGAGAAGCTCTGCTACCACCATTCTCGAAACCACCGAGGTGCCGTCATTCCGCTATTCTTTCATTCCACCTTCTGATACTCTACCTCAACGCCTACACGATGAATCCATCAGGTATCAAGTGTGTAATTTCTCTCCTAAATTCTATGTGTAACTAAACCCCTCGTGTTGGGGCTATGGATGATGGGATCATAATTTTTATATTGTTTTATATAGTTATGTTTGAATCATTGTAATTCATCTTACTCTTCTTAAACCACTATCTAATATAACTGAGAATTCTTAGCTGGACCAAGGGAAGGATTCTCAGCGATACAAAAGAAAAGTAACGGTGAAAACATCCATGACCATTGGAAGGTTTTCCCTGATTCAAGTAATGGACTGGATGTAATAAATAATTAAGGACATTGACTACTGGACCAAGGAGTCAACTTCTCTAATTCCAAACAATAGGAACCGGAACAAGTAAATATTGTAACAAAATGAAATCCTGAATGATTGAATTATTATGAACAACACAACCATTTAAACAATCTGCATTAGAACTCCTTATTCACCACAGCCCCGAAACGTCTTCTCTTTCCATTTCTAAAAACTCTTTTAATTTACCCGTTGTTTTATTTCAAACTGTATCCATTATTCAAAGTAAATCAATTTAGTTTTAATCAAAACCCAAAAATCAACCTAATCGTTTATAAATTTTTCGTACTTCACCTAATTAAGTATTAACTCAATTAAATTCATGCATTCCATGGTTGCCTGTGAATCGACCCCGAACTTATGCTATACTAAAGTTCTAAGAACGGGTATTTAATTTGGGATGCATATAACTTCAATCAACGACAAGCGTAGACCAAATTTTGGTGTCGTTACCGGGGAACAGCCGTTTGGTTTTAGTGCAAAGATTTAAATTGTGTTAATAATTTATTTAAGTGAAAATAAAAATAAAAAATTATCAAAAATCTCTTTTCTAATCCCATTTCAAATTTTCTTTTTTTTTTTTTCCCTTTTATGCCTGGTTTTCATTTTTTTGTTGTGCAGTGCTTCAAGTGTATGTTTCGACGCTTTACACGATCCAAAAGTGCCGAGTCATCAGAATTAGTTCCGCATGACCCGAAAATCGAATGGACCTTGCTTCATCGTCGGCGTACATGGACAGAAACTCACAACCATCAACCACACCCCATGGAGAACAAGGAAGAGGGAGCACCAGCTGTAGATGCTACGACTGAGCATCAGTACCAGGATCAGCAGCCTCCCGCTGCTGGTCTACCTGAGCAACCTCCTGGAGCCTTCATGGAATTCCTCCCAAAGGATCACCAACGGCCGTCGCAGTAACTCTTCCCATGGCCATTTTTTGCCCCTCAGGAGCAGTTTATGCAAGCTCCACCCCATCAACAACAACCTCCAAGACGTGCCCTTATGGAGTACGGAATTCCATCGATTCAAGGAGCTGATACGGGCATCGTTCGTCCTCCGGTCCAGGCCCAGCACTTCGAGATCAAGCGTGCTATCATGCAGCTGATCCAGAACACCGTCTAATTTGGAGGCTTGGCCAGTGAGGACCCGAATGCCCATCTCTCCAATTTTATGGAGATCTGCGACACCTTTCGGTACCATGGCGTGTCCGAAGACGCCATCCGTCTTTGCCTATTCGCCTTTTCTCTACGGTATAAGTCAAAAGACTGGATCAAGGGGTTGCCACAACACTCTATCCTCACCTAGGAGGAGCTAGCCCAGGCATTCCTGTCCAAATACTTTCCACCATCCAAGATGGTGACACTCTGAAATGAGATTCATAACTTCCAGTAGCATGACTTCGAGTCATTTTACGAGTCCTGGTAATGCTTCAAGGAGATGTTACGAAAATTCCCCCATCACGGACTTACACTCTGGATGCAAGTCCGGACCTTCTATGAAGGACTTACCACGAATACCAAATCCGTGGTGGACGCTGCTGCTAGAGGTACGGTGATACGGAAGTCCCCCGAAGAACTATTCGAACTACTGGAAGACATGTCAGCCAATAGCTTCCAGTGGCACTCCGAGCGGGGGACTCAAAAGCGAGGTATGCACAACATTGACGCTGCCACTATGTTAACTGCTCAGTTGGACGTTGTGTCCAGGAAAATCGATGCATTGAACCTCAAAGGAGCATCTCAAGTTCATGCGGCACACAATCCAGCATGTGGTGACTGTTGTGATAACCACATAATGGGAGAATGCTCGGGATCGGCTGGAGGCCCCTCGACGAGTGAGGTCAGTTATGTTGCCCAAAATCGAGGGCCCAACCAGTACCATCAGTACCAAAACCCGGCATGGAGAGATCAACAGAACATAGGCTGGGGCCAACAACAGCAGAATCCTCTGCCCCAGTGACCGCCCAACTACAACCAACCTCTATATCAAAACCAATTCCAAAGGCTGCAACAAACCCAGCAGGGTCCTTATCAGCAACAAGGGTATCAAAACCCTCGTCTACAGCAGCCACGACAGCCACCTCCTCCACCGTCTCAACAACCACCTCAGCAGGAGAAAACCTCAAGGTTAGAGGATCTGATGACTAAATTCATATCTACTACTGAGACTCAGTTCCAGAATCAGGAAGCATCGATTCGAGGCTTATAGAATCAGATTGACCAGCTAGAAAATCAACTCTTAGGGAGGCAGCCTCGTACACTACCGGGGAACACCAAAAAGAATCCAAGGGAGGAGGACAATGCTATCATGCTTCGGAGTGGAAAAGAGCTCTACCAGAACCAATCAGCACAGCAAGGTTCATCCACACCCACTGTTCAAGAAAAAGGTACCAATACCGACCCCTCCTCATCCAATATCCCACAGAAGGAGCCTTTACAAAATAAAGAAAAGAAATTAATCCAACCATTCAAGCCCGCCTTACCCTTTCCGGAAATATTGAAGCAGAGGAAGCTCAACCACCAATTTAGCAAATTTATGGATGTTTTCAAGAAGCTACATATCAACATACCATTTGCAGAAGCCCTGACACAAATGCCAACATATTCCAAATTCATGAAGCAAATCCTCTTGAATAAGAGGAAGATGGAGGATTTGGGCGTTATTTCACTAACAAAGGAGTGATCCGCGGTGGTTCAACATTCCATTCCTCCCAAACTCCAATATCCAGGTAGTTTCACTATTCCTTGTACTATTGGATCCCGCGAATTTGGGAAGGCCCTCTGCGATTTAGGGGCCAGCGTGAACCTCATGCCCCTCAGAGTTTTCAAGAATCTAGGACTCCACGAGCTCAAGCCTACACGCGTCGCCCTTCAACTTGTTGATCGATCCATCAAGAACCCGAAGGGACTACTTGATGACGTACTAGTCATGGTGGGTAGGCTGATTCTCCCTGCTGATTTCATCATCCTCAACATGGGGGATGACTAGGAAGAACCTCTTATACTTGGAAGGCCTTTCTTGGTAACTGGGAAGGTACTAATCGATGTGCACCAAGGAGAGTTGATTTTCCGAGTAGGTGATGAAAGAGTTTCCTATAACATCCTCAAAGCCGTCAAATGTTCTTTATTTTCATAGCATGAGGACTGTTATGCAGTTTCCACCATGGATAATCATTTTAGTGACAAAGGGGATGAACTGGTATGTTCTTTTATTTCGAATAATTTAACTGGTCCAAATATTCTATTAGAAGAAGCTCTAGAAGACTTGAAATTCATAGAAGGCCAGGGCGGCCACTATTGGCAGTATGCAGTTGTTCCTGATAGTTTGAAATGGGACAAGGTGCAGCCACTTGTGCCTTCGATTTTAAAGGCACCTGATCTCGAACTGAAGCCTCTTCCATCTTCTCTCAAGTATGGGTATTTAGGACCCAATCAAAGGTTTCTTGTTATACTTAATGCAGAACTATCACAGGAGCAGGAAGATTCACTTCTTCAGGTTCTCAAATAGCGGAATCATGCTACTGGGTGTACAATTGCTGATCTTAAGGGCATCAGCCCTACCATTTGCACTCATAAGGTGATACTTGAAGAGGGTGCCAAGCAATATCTCCAACCACAATGGTGCTTGAATCCTCCCATGAAGGAAGTTTTAAAGAAGGAGGTGATCAAATTTTTGGATGCAGGCATCATCTATCCCATCTCGGATAATCCGTGGGTGAGTCCTCTCCAAGTGGTACCCAAAAGGGGGGTATCACTGTGATTTAAAATGAAAAAAACAAGCTCATCCCTACACGCACTATCACAGGCTGGTGAGTCTGTGTGGATTACCGAAAGTAGAATGATGCAATAAGAAAAGATCAATTCCCCTTGCCATTCATGGATAAAATGCTAGAGAGGCTAGTAGGGCACAACTTCTATTACTTCCTCGATGGTTTTTCCGGTTACAACCAAATCTCCATTTCTTCGGAGGATCAGGAAAAGCGCACTATCACTTGCCCCTACGGCACATTTGCTTATAGAAGGATGTCTTTCGGCATGTGCAATTCCCCCGCCACCTTCCAGCGCTGTATGATGTCCATCTTCCACGACATGGAGGAACGAATCCTGGAGGTATTCATGGATGATTTTTCCGTTTATGGAAAATCATTTACCATTTGTTTACGAAACCTAGAGCTTGTTTTGGAAAGATGTGAGCACACTAACCTAGTCCTGAACTGGGAAAAGTGTCATTTTATGGTGCAAAGTGGCATAATCCTTGGCCACAGAATTTCAGCGAAGGGGATAGAAGTTGACCCAGCGAATATCGAGGTCATTTTATGACTACCAATAACGACTTTCGTCTGCACCATCCATAGCTTCCTGGGGCATGCAGGATTTTACAGGCGGTTTGTCCACAACTTCTCCAAAATAGCCCAACCCCTCACCAATCTTCTAACCAAGGATGCCATATTTGTGTTTGATGACCATTGAGTCAGATCTTTTGAGCATCTAAAGCAGCGCCTTTTGGAAGCTCCATTTATGATTTCTTCCAACTGGGAGGCACAATTTGAGGTGATGTGCGATGCGAGCGACTACGCAGTGGGAGCAGTCTTGGGCCAGTGACTTGAACGAATTTTCTGACCTATCTATTATGCCAGTAGGACGCTCAACGAGGAACAGATTAACTACACCACCACAGAGAAAGAGATGCTCGTAGTGGTTTTTGCATTTGACAGGTTTCGTTCTTACTTATTGTTGTCTAAAGTTATTGTTTATACAGACCATGCAGCACTAAAGTACCTACTCAACAAGAAAGACGTGAAGCCCCGATTGATCCGCTGGGTAATCCTCCTACAAGAATTTGATCTTGAGATCCAGGATAATAAAGGGAGTGAGAACTTTATTACAGACCATCTCTCCCGCCTCGATCTACGTCACTTGGAGAAGGAGGAAGATCGGGAGATCAGGGAGGATTTTCTTGATGAGCACCTCTTTTCAATCTGTGAAACACCTCGACCATGGTATGCTGATATCGCTAATTTTCTGGTTACAGGTGTCGTTCATCCCGACCTCTCCTTCTAGCAAAGGAAAAGATTTTTCTCTGATGTGAAAAGGTACTTCTGGGAAGATCCTCTGCTATTCCGATCCTGTGCAGATGGAGTGATCCGCCATTGCATCCCAGAGAATGAAGTTCACGGTGTCTTGGAGTTCTGTCACGCCTCACCAGTAGGAGGACATCATGGCCCGGACCGTACCATAGCTAAGATCCTGCAGTCTGGATTTTTCTAGCCCACCATGCATAGAGATGCCCAGGCCTTTGTTTCCTGTTGCGATCGGTGCCAAAGGACAGGTAATGTGGGACGTAGAGCTGATATGGCTTATCACCCCATCCTGGAGGTCGAGATTTTCGACGTCTGGGGCATAGATTTCATGGGTCCTTTTCCCCCATCTTTTGGGAACACTTACATCCTGGTCTGCGTCAACTACGTCTCCAAATGGGTGGAAGCTACTGCTACAGTTCACGACACCACCAAGGTAGTCATAAATTTCTTAAAGAAAAATATCTTTAGCAGATTTGGAGTTCCTCAAGTACTGATCAGCGATAGAGGGACCCACTTCGACAACACACTGATGAGAGGAATATTGTTGAAGTATAGAGTAAAGCACTAGATGGGTACACTATATCATCGCCAGTCTAGTGGACAGGTAGAGCTCTCCAATCGAGAGATCAAGCAGATCCTAGAAAAACCAGTGAACACTTCACGGAAGGACTGGTCCAAGAAGTTAGATGATGCCTTATGGGCATATCAGACTGCTTTCAAAACACCACTGGGAATGTCCCCTTTCCACCTCGTCTATGGAAATCCCTGCCATTTTTCAGTAGAATTGGAACACAAAGCCTACTAGACCGTCAAAGCCCTGAATTTCGATCTAAAGGCAGCTGACGAGAAATGGAAGTTCCAACTGTCGGAACTAGATGAGATCCGATTAGAGGCATACGAGAATGCCAAGTTGTACAAAGAGAAGACAAGATCCATTCACGACCACATGATATCAGAAAAATCTTTCCAACCCGGTGATCAGGTACTTCTCTTTAATTATCATCTAGGCTTATTTCCAGGGAAGTTAAAGTCACGCTGGTCAGGACCATTCCACGTTATCCGCGTATTCCATCACGAAGCGGTAGAAATTTCTGGAGAATCTGGTCAACCATTCAAGGTAAACGGCAGCACTTGAAAGCTTACCATCCTACAGATAACATGGTGGGAACGTTGTCCACCATACTTCTCCAGTAAGCAAGGTAAGTAGGTCGATCCAACGACCTAAAACAAAGGCGCTTCCTGGGAGGCAACCCATAGGTTACACGCCATGTCCCACTTATATACATGGCGTGTAATTATATTTTTAATTTGTAAAGTTAATGGTATAAATCTATAGAATAACAAATAACTAACCAGAGATGATGTCGGTGCTGATGGAAAAGTCACTGGAATTTATTCGAGCAGTCCTCGGTTCGAATCCTCCTGACCTACCATCGGCATGGGGTTCCTCCTTTTAATTACATGACATGTGTGGTATTTTTAATCTATATATATATATATCTGTGTGTGTGTGTGTTTAATAAAACCCATGATGGGGATGGGCTGGTTGGCTAAAATTGTAATCTTGTTTCAAAAGACCCGGGTTCGAACCTAGACAACCGTCCCATTTCCATCATTTGTTCTTTTAATAAAACCACACGATGTGTACTCTGATATACGCCGTGTGCGCCATGATTCTTCAAATATAAATGAAAACATTTTAAAAATAATAGAGTACATGCGGTTGAAGTTGGCGGATTGGCAAAGTCTTGACACCAGGTTCACAAGACCCGGTTTCGAATCACGCTAATCTCCCCGCTTCACCCCCATCCTTTCCTAAATAAAAACCACACGCCGTGATTTTCTTTATTTCCGTGTGTATAGGACGTATAGAATAAATATATATATAAAATAAATATGAACAGTAGAACATCCTTTTCTCCAGTGGGTGAGGGTTTCCGTTCGAATCAGCCGATCGCCGGTTCGAATCCCACCCCAAGCACCAGACTAAAGGTTGTACTACTCTTTTTCTTATTTTAAAATACACAGTGTGTATTTCCCGATATACGTCGTGTATAGACTTATGTATAATAGAATTTTTCAATATTTCTATTTTTAATAATAATTATTATATAGTTTACTATAATAATTATGTTTTATAATTCAAAAAAAAAGAGATGCACAACGTGTACTTTACATACACGTCGTGTACCTCGGCTATATAATCCGCGGGCCACCCGGCTTGAGGCCATGTTGCACGGCCGCCCCATTCCTCCCTTCTTCCTATTTTCTCTCCTGAACGTCATCCAAACCCCCATTTTTTCAAATTCATCGATTTGGGGCATTTCAAGTTCTGATTCTTCTCACATTGTGATCCTTGATCCAGGTGCACCATTATACACCATCTGTTTCACATTTTTAGACTCGTTTAGGGTGTTTTTTCGGATCGGCCGACCGTTCGGCTTCTGGCAGTACACGACCACGAAATGAAGAACACACGCCGTGTACTTCTGAACACGGCCTCAGAATGAATTTTCAGAAATTTGAATATACACAGTGTGTATGTTCGGTACACACCATGTATGTTTCATCATGCCCGCGTACACCTTTGCACACGGTCTCACACACCATTTTCATTTACACGGCGTGTGTGTCGGGTACATGTCGTGTCTGTTGTTTGTGTTGGCCCCTTTGTGTGTGGCGCATAACACGGCCTGTCACCCCATGTTCCAGAACACGGCGTGTCTGTTCGGTACACGCCGTGTCATTTATATATGTGGTCGTCCCATGTCTCCCCCTCTACACGGCCATGTTCTTCGTATGTCATCCACATCGTGTCCAGAAACTACACGGCTTGTATTGTTTTCTCAGAACTGATAAAAACATGGTTGTGTCATTTGTTACACGACCACTAGCACTTTGATGTGAACACGGTGTGTATGTTTGGTAAACGCCGTGCCCTATTAAATTGTGTCTTTGCACCCTCGGCGTGTATTTCCTGGGAACACGGGATACTCTCCATTTTTGACTACACACCGTGTAATCTGGAGTACATGTCGTGTACTTTTATTTTCCAGTTTTCTCACATTTTCTTTGTTTTATTTTCTTCTTTTGTTTTGCTTTATTTTTCTTTTTCTTTCTATTTCAGAGTATGGCAGATCATGATCATTCGCGCAGGAAGCGGCCAGCCTCCGCCACTGAGAGCGAGGAGTCCAGTTACCATCGGATCCGACTCTGACCACCTACTCAGCCGGACCCCAATGCTCCGGTCTTTGAGCTCCCTCCGTTGGCCATTCTTCCACCACTCACTCCCTCAGATGAGTCGGGGCCTCCTTCTACTGCACCAGATGCCACTTCCGTTGTACCATCATCCTCAGTAATTGGTCCCTCTTCGAGCACCCCTTCCACCGAGCCACCTTCTTCTTCAGCAGATCCACCTACAGATCCAGATGTTGCTGTTACACTGGCACCTGGGCCGGGACCTGCAGGTGCTCTCTATCCCTGCACGGTATTCCTGGTCACCGACCTCACATACGACAGGCTCTGACGCTTTTTTCATCGGCTGATACCATTGAGCGGTCGGTACCTTGACAGCAGCATTCCGCAGTGGCTCGGTATTTGGGCGGAGTCGGAGGTACTTCTCGAGCACACCACACTCCTCAAGATTTTCCAGGTTAGCACTCCTGTGTTCCGAGATTTATTTTTGGAGTTTGCGGCCTCCTTTGAGTTCGATGGAGCGGAGTACCGAGAGACGCCTGGCGATGCGGTACCCGTAGTTCGGTTCCGGCTAGGCAGCCGACGTTTTTCTCTGACAATGACAAAGTTCGGCCGAGGGTGCGGCTTCTACCCCCATCCTTTCACCCCATCCCCCATTTCTGACTTGACTCGGCCCGAGCGATCTGACCTCATTTCCATGTGGCGGGATATCGCTGGGCCTGACCACCGGTACTCCCCCACTTCTTAGATGAGAACTCTTATAGCCGATCTCGTCCTTCGCTTCACCCACCGGTTCTTCAGCGCCATACTCTTCCCCCGCCATGAGGATATGGGGGTCGTGACCGGCCGTGAAATGGATCTTCTTACCTGTTTCATCCAGCACACCTACCCGGACCTCCCCTTTCTTGCCGCCTCCTATTTTCGCTCCATATTTACCGGTCGTCAGGGCAACCTGAACGGCGGGGTTTACACCACCCGTCTTGCCCACCACTTGGGGGTATTTGAGCCCTCATTAACTCATGACTTGTTAGGTTCACCCCAGCGGATGTACTTCCTCATGCTCATTCACATGGGATTGGTCCGGAAGCAGGGGGTTCCTACATCCTTGCTCAGGCTCGAGCCCCGCCACCTGCTGACCTCGCACCTCCTTCCACACCTCCTCTAGCTTCTCCACCTCACCCACCTCCTACTGACCCCACTTCTTCTGACCTTCCTTCTTCTATCCCATCTCCCCTCCCACCTACCCCCGCATCCTCGGTTGACCCGGCCATTTCCCTCCGCCTAGCCACGATGGAGCAGCAGTTGGACCATATCATCGGCCGCCAGGACACCATTGCACTCCATTTGATTAGTCTGGATGGCCGCCAGGACCGGATGGAGAATCTGTTGGTACATATTGCACAGCATCTTGGTGTTCCACTTCCTCAGCCACCAGCCCCTGCCTCCGTTCCTAGCCCTTCTGCTGCTGCTCCATCGTCGTCTCCTGCGCCGGCCACCGATTCCGTTCTGATGACTACGGTGAGCTCTGCTGCTTCCACTTCTGCCGGACCAGGGCTTACTACTGAGCTTCTGATCCCGAGTCTAGCACCTGCGGCTCCTACTTCTTCAGCTACCCTTCCCGATGCCGAGTCAGATCCTCACCCTTCCACGACTCATGCGTCATCTCTCCCGACCGATTCTGTACAGGATGATGCTTCCCCTGAGGCAACACCATGATAGTGACATTTTCCTTTATCTTATGAATCTCTTCTGTCATTTTTTGTGCTGTGATGTTATGCATGTTTGTATTCTTCTTTTTTCTCGACAGTCACAGGTACAGGCATGGAGTGCTTTGGGCATCACTTTTTCACGAGGGGAGTATTTTTCCATTTTTATTTTCTTTATTTTTGGATTTACTTCTTCCACTACTTTCCCTCATTTTTCCCCCGTTTCTCTCTACTGCCTACCCTTTACCTTGGTGTTTCACTTGGTGGACCATGTGCAGTGTTAAGTGTGGGGGTGCATCTATATCTTTCACCTTAGTCTTTTCCCTTAAACTAACCTTGGAGACATCATTATTAGACTCTATATTTGTAAATGTAATGCAATTTTTTTCAATATTATAAATGATAGATTTATCAGTAGGAACTTTTGGAAAGTTTACATGCTTTTTCTTTTTTTTAAGTATTTTAAAATGATTGCTGATGTAGTTTTAATTACAACCTTTCATCCTTGATTAAATTACATTAATTAGGATAATCATTTATATGCATGTCATGACCTGATTGTACCTTTATTATTTTCCACTCCTGAGAGGTATTCTGAACCCTTTTTCATATTTCTTTTCTAATACCCTCTTTCTTGAGAGATTCATAGGATATGCATCACTACTAGAATTTGTAAGTTTTTCTTTTTGAAACATGAATAAATTTTTGAATTACTTTAACATGATTGAGGCATTAGATTGTTTCAACCCCTTTATCTTGAGACCTACCCTACATTTAATCTTCGTTAAGCCCATTGAAGCCATGAACAGCCTTTATAGGAAGCCACATTACAAGACTATTTCCGTTCCTACCCTATTTCTTTTTAAACTTTTCATGATTATTCATTTAATCTTTAAAGAGGGAGTTGGCAAGACATGGCATATTTTTGTGTACAGCCATGAAATAAAGTGTGGGGGAGTGCCTCTTGATTTTTTGGGGCAGAATGGGTTCCAAACATGTACTCATTGTATTCATAAGGGATGCCCTTGTGTTTTGTTGTAATTAAAAAAACATCAACAAACAACAAGGGGACCTTATACTTATTCACCCATAAACCCTACTTACCTAAGGGAGTCGGTAACGATTACAAAAGCATTTGACAGAGCTTTTGAAGGAAGTATTTTCAATGATATTTACTTTTAATATCATTAAATGTTGTTTAATGGAATTAGACATCCCTTATCAATCCTCAGAATTTATTTTTACATCTGAACCTACCAACCCTTAGCCACAGAAACATCTAAACCTTATTGACATAGCCCTCATGATTTTTGTTAATTCAATTTTTTCTGAAGTGGAGAACAAGATATCTTGCAAAACTATGGATAGAATGTATATGCCTTGGATTGAGCATAACTTCGATTAAAAACATCTTGAGTGTAGGGTGTGATTTTAACTGGTAAGGTAAATCATCAAGTGACATGATTATTTTTGAAAGGATGAACAATGTGTTGAAAGAGGATGAGAGTAGTTAATTACATTATATATGAGGCATGATTTTAATATCTTATGAATTGAATTTGTTTGGCCTTTTAGAATTTTTCCTCAGTAACTTTATCAGTTATACGTTTGATTAACTAAATTCCTTCCTTTTCAAAGTATAGGCTCTCTTAATTAGATGTTGAGATTTTGCTTGAGGGAAAGAAAACGACTAAGTGTGGGGGAATTTGATGCACCCAATTTGTGTATACATTTCCATATATATAATTGAAGATAAAAGCATGTTTTCAGAAAATATTTGTGGTTTCGTGAACGTATTCTTTGATTTTGGTGAATCTGTTTACTTACAGGAGCTTTTTGGCTTAATACAGAGATCAAGGGAAGTTTGTGAAATTTTTGGAACTACACGGCGTGTACTTTCTATACACATCGTGTACATCCAGACAAGGACACGGACCAAAGCAGGGAGTACATACCCATGTCTCCAGGCAGAGATGCACGCCATGTGGGTCGGCGATACACGTTGTGTACCACTTTCTAGAAGCACTGGTTACGGAGAAACTTCCACACAACCATGTGGTCATTGATGACGACACGGCGTGTTTGAACTTTTACACGTCGTGTCTACTATTATAGAAGGGGATGGCGGTGCTACACGTCATGTATGGCGGCGCTACACGCCATGTTCACTCAACTTGCAGGCGGCACCGTGTGCAAAAGTCAAGAACGGTGTGCTCGGCCACCTGCCAGCGGAGAAAATGGTGCCAATACGCGTTGATGAAAAGTACACGATGTGTACTTTCTATACACACCGTGTACTTTATTTTTCTATAAATTTAGGCCTTGGCCTATGGATTTAAGGGGTTCAGAACCATTGTAGGAGAGAGAAGCTCTGCTACCACCATTATTGAAACCACCGAGGTTCCATCATTCCGCTATTCCGTCATTCCACCTTCCGATACTCTACCTCAACGCCTACACGATGAATCCGTTAGGTATCACGTGTGTCGTTTCTCTCCTAAATTCTATGTGTAACTAAACCCCTCGTGTTGGGGATGCGGATGATGGGATCATAATTTGTATATTGTTTTTTATAGTTGTGTTTGAATCATTGTAATTCATCTTACTCTTCTTAAACCACTGTCTAATATAACTGAGAATTCTTAGTCGGACCAAGGGAAGGATTCTCAGCGATACAAAATAAAATTAATGGTGAAAACATCCATGACCATTGGAAGGTTTTCACCAATTCAAGTAATGGATTGGAAGTAATAAAGAATTAAGGACATTGAATACCAGACCAAGGAGTCAACTGCTCTAATTCCAAACAAAATCTTGTAACAAAATGAAATCCTGAATGATTGAATTATTATGAACAACACAACCATTTAAACAATCTGCATAAGAACTCCTTATTCACCACATCCCCGACACTTCTTCTCTTTCCATTTCTAAAAAATCTTTTAATTTACCCATTGTTTTATTTCAAACTGTATCCATTCTTCAAAGTAAATCAGTTTAGTTTTAATCAAAACCCAAAAATCAACCCAATCGTTTCTAAATTTTGCATACTTCACCTAATTAAGTGTTAACTCAATTAAATTCATGCACGTCACGGTTTCCTATGGATTGACCCCAAACTTATGCTATACTAAAGTTCTAAGAACAGGTAATTAATTTGGGACGCATATAACTTCAATCAACGACAAGCATAGACCAGATGTACATGGGACTTAGTTTTTCCTTCTGGAAAACCTTATTATAAAATTACTAGGAATCAATTTCATGAAAACTTGATCTTCTAGTTTTAATTTTAAAATCATTCTCCTAGTTTTTCTATAACTCTTCTTCATAGTTTGAAAAATTTTAATATGATCCTGAGTAATCATTACCATTATTTTCTTCCCTTAAACATGTTTTTGGCCTATATGTTTCCATTCAAAAACATCATTGTAAAATTTTCTAGTGTGGAATATATTGATATGTAATAATTCAAATGGCACCATTTGAATACTTTAATGAAAACTACTTTCATTGGAAAACACTACCGAATGTAAATATTAGTGTAACATATCATTAAATCCAATTGACAATGAACACAAAATGTGTACCATTTCTTGATTAGTCCTTTTGGACTATCCATTATTCAATGTATAGTAGGTTTCCATCAAATAAATATCATTTTCAAGAATGTTTGGTATTTGATATAAAATTTGATTCGAATTAGACATAATAGAAATAGGTGAACCATAAAGTCTTAAAAACTCATTAACATATGGAATTTTGAGGCACTGAAGAGGTAATATAATTTCTTAGTGAGTATATTTGAATATAAATTTAGGATATCAAAAATAACCAATATTAAGTCATTATTTCTATGAATATTTGTTAGTCCCATGACAAATTTCAATGTAAATCCATCATATTTCCACATAGGAAAAGAATTAGGTTTCATAAATCATCTAGGATATTGTCTCTTATCTTCCCAATATTGAGAAACCAAAAATATGGAAACATAAAATAAAATTTACACTTCATGTTATCTAATTAGAAATGATCCATCAAATCTGTATACATCATGTTTTGTTTTAAGGTTTATAAATAAATTTGATCTATGATATTCATCAAAACAGTCTATTTTTAGATCTATTATAGATGGACCATATAATATCTTCCCAAATTTCATAATTCCCTATTTGAAAACAATGTCTTCTAAATTATGATCAGTACCAACATTAATTTTATTCTATAAATTCTAATCATAAGGTAGAGAACTTTTTATCTTTCCCAATAAATATGGTTTTATAATGACATGGAAAAGGAGTGATGTATTCCCTTCCTTAATATTTCTTATATCTATATTTACAATATCTTTTAACATATGATCTCTATCAATCCTCATTTTGGTAAGAAATCATTGATCCTCCCTTGTCAACGCATCCACTAGGTAATTTTACTTCCTTTGGTGGTAATGTGTTGAATACTAATAATCTGTTTATGGATCAATATATCACTCTTTCATCATGATTAACTCCTTCTATGAAATGATGCAATTTTCTCACTTATAATATATATATATATATATATCTTACATCATTCAAAATCGAGATATTATATCTATATCTTTGGATGATAGATTACAACTCCAAACTCAAGATCATGGGTTGTATAGTTATATTCATGATTCTTTAACTAACTTTATTCATATGAAATAACATTATCATTTCGTATAAGGACACATGCCATACCTTTCGTCAGTGAATCACTATATATAAAAAACAAATATTTTCACTATAGTAGATGAAAAATTAATAATTTTCCAATCTCTTATTTAAAATTCAAACCATTTTTCAAACTCATTAATCTACATAAACATAAATCCTTTAAATTTAAACTTTGATATTGGGTTATCCAACAAATAAAAATTATAAATGAATCAGACATTGTATCCTTCCAATCTAATGAATCTACATACAATAGGTTTATTAGTTTTTTACAATATTATTTCACTACCTTTTTAAAAGAATAAATATATATTCAATCCTGGGATATAATATGACAATGAAAAGAAACATCCTAATAATAGATTTCATAGGTGCTAAATTTCCCCTATTAAACAATTATTATATGAGCCTCATGTGTGATCCAAAAGTGAATCACGTGTTCATCATATATTTTATAATATAGTGAGATATAAATAATTAAAACCATAGAAAAATTCAATAAAATATTTGTATACTATGTTTATTATATATATAAAACCAAGGGGTACATTATTCAATTCAAATTAAAGTACTATAACGTCATTATTTCTATACCTCATTCATAATACTGTAATTGAGATGTCACTTTTCATTAATCAAAACCTATTATAAAAAATAATGTCATATCATTGAAAATATTAATATAAATGAATTTTATTAAATTAGTTTTCACCTAGAGGAATAAGAAACTTTTTCATTATCATAATGGAATTGATTTCCCTATAAAAAATTCACTTCCCAATGGATCCCCCATTCTTCTTAATAAAATGTACAATGGCTCCACATAGTGAAACACTAGGTGGAATAAATCCCTTTTCACAAAAATCCTCTTATTAAATCCTTATATCCACATATTACACAATGGTAACTCTATTAGAATACCTTGATATTGGTCATTCATTAGGGATTATATTAATAGAAAACTCAACATTCCTCTATGGTGGATGTTCGGGTAATTCCCCCATCAATACATCAAATCATTCATGTATAGTAGGTGTAACCTACATTTTATGATTAAAATATATATCCATATATTTTATTTTCTCTTAATCCTCAATAATCTTATTCTAACGATCTATTGAGGGTTGATCTAGAAATATCATAGATATTGGTGTTTTTACTCTATAGAAAGGACACAAAATATCATCATCATGAATCATAATATCCTTCCACATTATATAAATATATCATCATATTTTGAAATCCAATCCATACCTAGGGTTATATAAATGTATACCGTATATATGATAACAAATCCAAAAAAATATGGTGTTTATTTTTTATAATGGGGACTTCCAGACACATAATTATTACAGTGAGTCATCCACTATGAGTATTGATTGAAAAATACCTTCTTTAAGGTAGTAGAAAAATATATAATTTATTTAGAGTGCATTTATTTTATATTAGAGAGAGAATATATAAAATAAAATAATGAATATGATATATTTGATGCTATAAAAAAAGTACCTTCCACTACATCATTGGGCACTTCCACCTCATTTGTGGTGATTGTATAATCTTTTTTTTCTCCACCAAGCCTATTTTTTTGTATGTTTCCATGATTAGTGGGATATTGATGTGAATAATTCCATATTTATTTTTAGATAAATCATTGTACATCATTTATTTGATCCCTCCAATTAAATTCATGATACATATTATCCTTATCATTACACTTGTTACAAGATCTAATGGCCTTTAAAAATTTACCAGGGTGTTTCTTTTTAAAATTTTCACATGATAGAAGTATCTTCATAAACTTATTTTCCATTGACGCAATCTATTTTTCCTAGTGTTTGGATGAAATATTATTCTCTTCACCCCCTTTAATATTTATGATCTAGAAAAACCACTCACTATTTTCTTGGTGAATAAAAAAAAATCATCATACAATGAAAATGCTTAAGGGACCAGAACCCTTAAGAGATATAGCTTAATCCTTTCATGTAAATTATAAATCATAAATTTCATATCAAGTATGTAATCAGTGAAATTCATTTCTACTATTTTAATGTTAACCTTATACGTCAAAACACATTCTTCTTCCATTCATTTTAATAATTGGAACATTTTATTTATATCTACGTTTTTCTTATAAGGGAATTATTTGGTATATATTATTTTCATAAAAACCTTCCATTCCATGTTTTTTATATCATATGACGCTTTATTATTATGGATCAATGAACAGAATTTATCGTCATCACCTATTTAAGAGTACACTAAAATCATTACAATTTCTTTTTCATCACATCCAATAAGAAAAATTATTTTCCCAAGTGACGTAATACGTTTTATAACTACCATGGAATTAGTATTACCCATAAATGACCATTGATTTTGTGGAATGAATTGATCTAACATAAAAGAATCACAATTTTAGAAAACAAGATTCCCCATCTTGGAATGGTAATTTTTCATAACCTGATTATGCTTCCCAAACATAGCCATTATCTACTCAATTCAAACACATTCATTATTAGATTACTCTATAAGGAAATGTCAACACTGTTCATGAGTATTGGTAACCTTATTAATTTTAGGTTCCATTTCAAAACAATGTAATATATTAGATTAGATCCTAATATTTGGAATTTTATATCATAATATATAAATATATATATATATAGTAGCAGTTAGCATAAATTTAACATTTATGAAATGTAAATATATGAATCATAATAATTTATTGTTGGGTGATATAATTATTTTCAAATCCACCATAATGGTTTGTAATGAAATTTTTTTTAATCCTAAGAATACCCCCTTGGAGGTTCAAACCATGTGCACAATTTAAACACAGTAATCTCGCACGATAATGATGGATATGATATACACAACAAAAATTTTTTTGGGAATATTACCCCTAGGATAATATACACCAAAATAATAAATACCTGTGGTAACAAGGAAAGGATATAATACTATCAATAACCACATAATCTAATCCTTAACAAAACATTATGATGTTTTTTTATACCTATCTTCCATTTATACTATAGGGTTATGTTACCTAATCTATTTTTTCATCAATATATTTCCCATCGATTATACTATAAATAATATAATCCCATCTTTAATTACCCTTTATCTAATAACGATGAGTTTTTTTCTAATTCATTAAATTTTAATTGATATATAGAGTCAAATCCCAAAACACCAAACTATTTACTAGACATGGAGAGGAAAATATATACATGATACCCATTTGTCCTTAGGGATAAAATAAAAAACAATAAAATGGAAATCATTTAGTATATTTTAATTCATTAAATGAAATCTTCACCATATCAAGGGGAAATGAAACATAATAAGGGAGATATAAAATTATCAATAAGGGTAACAATAGTGAAATATATCAGGAATAATGAGGAATAATAGCATTGTAAATGTAAATAATTGAATAGACATGAAATTTATTTAATAACATGACCATCATAATTAGATAAAGCATAATCAACATGGATTGATAAATAAATGAAAACAACTTCCATTTAATGAGTCACTTAAGCACCGAAATCATCCATTGAAAATATAAATTAAATAATCATATATTCAATAATAATTAAATTCATAATGAATTAAATACATTAATTTTAACATCATGATCTATGAAATAATTATATTTATACATTTAATAAAAATCGCAAGAGAGCTAAAAACTATGTGCAACAAACATTTAATATGAACAAATAATTTTTCTCATGATACCTACATATACATTGAGTTACTATTAAATTTTGGCTCCCACCCATCTTCACATTTAATAATAATTTCTTATATATCAAATTAATGAATTAATTCTTAAATAATATGTTGTATATAAATATATTTATAGTGATTAAAAATATATATATTTATCTATAAGTCTCTAGTAAATGAACTAAACTACAAAGTAAAACATTTATGTCAAATTTTAATACTATTTAGGTAAAAATAATATCTCTGATGAAAAAAATATCTATATTTAAGTGGAAATTAATTTACAATGAAAAATGATTACATTAAATTGATGGTCTTGGGAGAATTTTATCAATGACAACATTAATCAAGATATAAATGGTTATCGTTGGTTCATCTGGAATTTAGGGTTTTAGAATAAAATCAAGTTATTTAGATGGACAATGGGGATGAAAGTGGAAAATTATCATATTATTCCAGAAAATATTTTTCTCTACAAAACCCTTGAAAATTCGTAAATGAAGCTAAATTTTATAAAATGGCAATGGTGATAGAGAAATCCATTATGGCCATATATATTAAAATATTCTTTTTATATTTTTTTACCAAAATGTCCCTTTTTATACATAGTATAAATATTCCATTAAATAATTTTTTAAATAATGTAATATCATAAAAAATCCTCATAAAATAATTTGATTAAAATTGTACTTTTTTTAAACAACATTGGAAGGCACTGATTTGGATGAAAAAAAAATCCAATTTAAACAGATAAAAACCTATTTTAATTTTAAAAGTATATTTTCTTGATCAATGTACGAAGGAGAGGAAAATATGGTTGAAATATAAAATGCATTTAAATATATAAGGGATTATAAAATCATTACATGTTATAAATTATGAATGATAATATTCTTATAACTAATGTAAATCAAATACCAAACGAAATTGAGATTGTAAAATTGATTATTAACTCTCGGGAAATTTGGAAATTGTAACCCAATGAAAAAATGTATTCAACCATAAAAAAAGAATCAATTTATAAAATCATGTTAAATAAATTAATAGGGAAGTATATACTCCTCATAAATTGAAATGGTTAATTTTAAAAAATATATCTTAATGAAATGAAAATTGAGACTAAATCCCATAACTCAGACTTCTATTCAATTCATAATGATTTAACCTCGCGTTTAATGTTAAAAAATGTTAATAATTTATAATCGTACAAAAATAATATATATAATCTCATATATAGTAATATTATTAAATTTTACATCATGTTCATTGATAATAATTTATAACTATAATATTTTTTTGAGTTAATTGACAAATTTTCTCAAGTGTGTTTTTTCTTGAATGATCCGACTGTTGTGTATAATATATAGTTCAATATTCTCCAGAGTGATATTAATGTTAAAAATAACATATTTAATCATTATAACTTTTTTTTTAAATGACTATTAAATTTATTATGTTTGATAAGTATTGCATCACTTCGTTGAGATTGTAGGCATACATACGCACCAACAACAACATCATTCACTTAATGAGTGAATATGTAAGGAAGTGGAAGAAATAATAATATTATGGAATAAATATTATTCCATATTTATTATATATATTACTTATTTATATAATTAGGATTATATATGTGATTTAGTTAAGGGGAAAATCTACATCGATTCTAGAGGCGAAAGCACACCAGACAAATGAGTAATGAATTTAAATCCCATTTGATGGAGAATGATATGGATAAATATTATTCCATAAACATAACTAAACATAATTATATGAGTTATAATTGTTTTAATATGTTTTAATTGTTAATATATTATTAATGTATTTAGAATATGAGTTAAAAAGAAAGTGGATTGTTAAAATGATTTCCTTCTCTATGACAAATATCCTTTGGATGTCCCCTTAAGAAAACTAGTGTTTGACTATTGGTAATACAAGAACCTAAATATTTTTATAAGTATATTTTTGATATATTTTGGGATGTTTCTTTATATATAACATGAATCAGATTTTTGAATATGTTCTGGGAGGGAGTCCACTTTTATAAGAAGGGAGAGAGCAATACATGAAATTTTTAATAGAATAAATAATAAGGTAAATTTTCACATTCTAAAAGGCTCCAAAATTTAGGTTTCCTAAACCATAGATATGAAAATGTTGAAATATTTCCATAAAATATTAAATAGAAAAACATTAGGTTATTTTATCCCTAGTCCATTTATTTTTACTTCCAAGAAAAACTATTTTAAACATTATTGCGACAATTTAGTTTTATGTCAAATAGATAACTATGAAAAAAATTAAGTTGAACTTATTATATAATATAAAATTATTTTCTTCCAAAGAGAGTATCCATTTTTTTCTAATTAAATTCAAAAAATATATCATTTTAAATTATTGACAATCTTACTAAATAAGCCAAAATGGGTTTTCCCATAATCTATTTTTGAACCATAATATGATCTTATATTTTCTCTATATCTATTAGTTATCATTATTTTTTAAAAAAATTATATAGTTACAAAAATAATATATATATATATATCAATAGAATTACATATTTATATATATTTTTTAGTTAATTCAAAAAATAAACATTATATGTTTTTGAAGGGAAAATTTTTTCTGAAGAAAACCGTTTTTCTCAAAAATATCTCTTTTTATCTGCACATTATCTTAAATTCATTTCAATAATCGTTTCAGTTAATAAATTTTTAATTTTCATATGTGATCATACATTACTATAAATAAAATCAAGTTTATTTAGATTCTACATTATCGATTGATAATAAAAACTAATTTCTAATAGAAATTTTAAAAAAATTACTATTGGGTTATTTTGAGAATGTATGTTAAAAATTGATATTCACCGATTAAGAATAAAATTTTGATACCATGATATATTAAAATTATCATTGAATAATTTTTCAATTAAATATAATTTTGACTTACTGTAATTGATCCTTAAGGTCATGTGTGTCAAAAGATATTAAAGACATTGAATTTCATTAAAAGGAAATATATCATCAATTCCCATGGATGTGGATAAAATTGAGGTAAGCAAGCATCAATAAATGTAATATAACATAATTATTCAAATAGTAAGAGTATTGGAATGAATGTCATGCTTATAAACAGGGATCAACTATCAAGAAAAAGGTATTAGTGGATCATTTATTTCAGAGAAATGTAAATTACATAACCTACACAAATAAATAAGGATAAAGATTGAAAAATAACACATTCAAACATTAATAATCGAATATAATATCGATGCTTATGTATTTGGAAAACTTCCCTTCAAAATAATGATTCAAATTTTTTCACTCAATAAAGGGGATAATAATAAATTGATTGATCAGTGAGTTGAATCTCCCAAATTTTATGAATATATATATATATATATATTAGAGAAAAAATCTTGTAACATATATCCCATGAGTGTTAATTATTTTTAAAATGAAAATGTAATATGGAGGTGAAATCAGAAGATATCATCTAGAAATTTTTTTTAGAAATTCTGAAAAATACAATTACATATGTCACATTTAGATGTATCATTTAAAATGTGATGTCAATGAATTTGAAAAATAATATATTTAAAAATAAATTCAAACAAAAGATCCTTAAAATGGACATAATTATTACTATCAAAAATTTGTATTCAAAGATAAAATATTTTATTATGAAATAAATAATTTTATTATTTTGTTATTAACATTATTGTATCCTCACATTTTAAAGAGTAAAAACCCATTCATTATTAAAGTATCATTTTCTTAATGTTTATTTCAGAAATAACATATAATGAAATATTAGGGGGGAGAACCCAACCATGGAGGGGAAGAAATAGTTGGTGCCCTAAAACCAAATATTATGTGCTTTTGATTACCATATCGTTTGTTTGGTCAGCTATATATGATATCATCATACCATTATTGTGTAGTATTTTCTGAGTCCACTATTAAAATGGTAATGTCCAAATATTAGTTTTCATATTGATAGGTTACAACAATTCCAATGATAAATTAAAACCTCTAGATACTAGGAAATTAATCTTAAATATATGTTCTATGGTATAGATACATCCTACTGATTGGGAACAGTAGATGTTTGACTATTAGGTGTTAGGGGATCATAAAAATTAAGACTATTTCTCATTATACTCACACTTGTTGATCTCTGGTAGTGGGATCACGATGATTGACTTGCCAATAGAAACACCACATGTTTTAGGTGTCATGGGATGTTTCTATCTATGTTCATGTGTAATGGTCTTCGGACATGAGATCATTTCTAATTAATGTCATTTCATTGGGAAATTCGATACAATATGAAAACCATGGTAATGAATTAGTGGTGAGGTAGTATGTGTGGGGTGCATCATTAGTGGCATGGCATTGGTTAAATGGCCAAGAAATGACTTTTCACTTCTGGGTTAATATATCTGAGGCCATGATGATATGGATAGAAGTACCTTTATATGACCATGTCCATGGAAGTTGAGGTTAAATACATATAGTTAAATCAATAAACAATAAATTAAGAAATGGGCAATGACAGATGAGTGCGTCCTTCTTTATGAGATATTACAGACAAAGAGATTATATTACACAGTGTGTGTCCTTAGCTTGGTTTTCATTGTTGTGACAATACTTATCCTTTCAAGGGCCATGACGGTTTTCTAGATCTCTATCTTTGTCTTTGAATACTATTATATGATATCAAGATATGGTCATAGAGGGTCACACATAATAGCGTATTCACGAATATACTCTATTCAATTGAATAAGAATGTGGACATGGTGGCCCCATGCACCACTGGTGTATGAGATTTTTCTAATGAAAAGCGACCATCAATGAAATAGATGAATTCGTATTATTCGAGTTTAGAAAAACGAGAATAAAATATATTTATTATATGTATTTACGAGTTTTACGTAAATGCGTGCAAAATATTAATGGAAAAATGTTAAATTATAACAGGTTCAATTAACATTTATGGGAGTGATGAGTCGTGTTAATGACTCAATTATTATTCAATAATAAATTTTAATATATTTCAAGTGAGTGATAATAACATTTATGACTCAGATAAGTATTCATAATATGTCGTTAATAGTTTGTTGATTATTCGGGGATTGTGTTGGAGTTTCTGGGTAATTAAATGACACAATAAATTTAATAGGCGAGGATATTTCCATATTCTATTCACGACACTTTGCTCTATTATCATCTCTGTCATGATCTAGAGAGAGAGGTTTTAGAACCAAGGAGCATGATTCAAGCACTCTCTTAGGCATGGCTAGCAATGCAATGCAGTGATTATAGGAGCATAGAAGGCGTCATCACAATTTCATGATAGTACCTGGACTACGATGATTGGTGCTGTAGAAGATTCCGTGAACACATGTGGACGATATAGATGAATTCCACTTTGGAATCTTTGAGATGTGATAACAAATGATGAACAGTCGTCAGGCGTGGCATCAGATTAATCTAGGTATTTTTACAGTTTTTTTTGTGTTTAAAACCCTTCACCCGTGGTCCTCAGCATTTACCAGGCAACTCTACACCGACGTCGACACGTTTACGTCAATCGTCAAGGGAATTTTTTATAAAATATCACCAATTTTGGGATTCCGCTACATGCTCAGTTTCTTCAAGTGGAATCAGAGTGACACATGTCAATTTTAAGATAAATAAATAAAATTTGTATAAAATATAATGATGATTGTCGATACGGTCCCAACGTCGCCGATCGTGTATTAATTGGACATCGGATGACCATTCTGTGGTCATCCCATGTATTAGGCCATATTTAGCACCGATAAATATATGAGGTTTTAGATCAATGAACCTCAATTTAATTCTTCGAATCCCTTGTTACACTATAATAGTGTTTTATGTTGAGTTTTGATAATAATAATTATTATAATAATTTTATTATAATAATAATTGTTCTATTATAAGAACAATTTCATTATTATAATTTTTTTTTAATATTATAAGATTGATATTATTTTTCCAAATCATCTCTCTTTGGTTTTGGAAAATTATTAATGGAATGGGATATGACCCACCATAGTGGGTCATGATTTAAAAAAAAAATTAAAGGTAAGAGTGTAGGACATGCAAAGCTGGTCTTTAGAAAAAAATAGGTACAAAGGGTGATCTCCGAAGCAGGTCCTGGTAAAGAAAATTAAAAAAACAGGGGGGAGGCTCCTCGGAAAGCAATACAAAATTCTTTTTTGGTGGCCAAGTGGTCCCCATCTCCCAAGCATGGTGGCCCTGAGGTTTGCCTCTCTTCTGCTCGAGGCGGTATGGCGGTAGCCCAACCCATGTCCTGCTACAGCGTGAAGCAGCTACCCCAGTGAGGGGCGTCCTCCTCAGTTACCTTTCGCGCCACCTCTTCACCCGGGGCCTCATCGGCGCACCTAGCCCATCCGAGATGCAGCGGCCACCCCATGGAAACTCGGAACCCCAACGCCCAGCAGGCCCAGTCCAGCCTCCTCCCTATTTGAGGCCAGCTGAACTGCAGTAGCAGACGCCTGCCGGGCCAGTCGACTGCTTCTCCCACGATGCACCTCAGAGCCGCACTAGGCAAGTAGTATCTCCCTCTTCTATCTATCAGTAGCAACAACCAATGGAGTCATGACACATTGCACCTGGTGCCTCTAGATTTCTTTAAACCCCGGTGCCGCCACCATCCTTCACTCCATGGAAGGCCGCACACTAGTTGTAGGCACCCCCCACCCCCAAAGGACTTCCTTGCAGGCCCTCCTCTAGCCATACTCCCCACCACCTCCCCGAGCCACGGCCGCCCCTGCCTTACCAGTACCATCAGGACACCTATCTGATGTCGCCTATTCCATGCCACACACCCACAGCAACGAGGCTGTCCCCTCCCACAATCGCTCGCTCCTCCCCCATCCATGCAAGATACAAACCCAGCAGCGGTGCTGGTGGCCGCTCATGCTTCACTTATTGGGACGCCTTCCTCTTTATTGGTAGCTAGACCACCGTGTGTTATCCTATATGCATGAGGTTTGACCAAATATAACCCGAAACGTAGATGTTCTTATTGATTAAAACGATAATCTAGATAAAGGTACTCAAATTTACTTTTGTAGAAAATTGAAAAGTTATACCACAAGTTTAAACTACGATAAATATTGGCTAACGTAGATGTCCTTATTGACACGAGTATCCATGAATAGTACAAGCGTGTGTGTATAGTTATATGATATAAGAAACTCAAGGTCCCAGTGTCCCCAATACTCTAAAACTACAACAAGAAGCGAGGGTGTACAAGCTAACAGAATAATAATGTACAAAGAATATAATGGTTATATTATTTTTCGTTAATAAACATCTGATGTCAGTTGCAGTCGCTACACCAGGACATGGATGATATAACTTGAAGACTCATCTCTGAGATATTGGCAAGGAGAAATCAAAGCAATTATATGAATAAGGAAATGGTTCCACCAACATGTTTAAATTGAATGATTGATCATGATATTTAAATGGATCCCTTTCTCATATCATTTTCACAACATTACTCAACTATTTTTTTCGTTAAAAAACGAAAAACTATTGAGTAAACGCTTAATTACCAATTTAGGTATGGTTAGCCAAGTAAATAAAAATAAAAGAAAATAATTTTTTAATTGATATGGAGTAAAAATTGAAAGAAAGTGTTAAAAGGTCAAAGGAATTTAATGAAAATGGGATAGTCGCGACGTCATTCAATTAATGACTTATTAACAATGTTTATTTGCATTGCATATTTTAAAATAAAACAATGGAAGTTTAAAGGAAAAATACCGATTTAAAGAAACAAGTTGTCACTTATACATTAGGAATATTCATCAATGTAATGTATCATTTTAACTTCATGGGTATTTAATACTATATTATATTTATATACTTTTATTTAATTACAGTTACCATGTAAGTGTAGAAACCCTACTAGAAGTCAGGTGTATTCTCCAAGTGGCTGTGAATTCGTGATACCTAGGCTAATGATAAGAAGTACATTACTTCTTTAATTGAAAAGTGAATGATTCATCTTGAACTATTATTGTGTATAACCACAAAAATTAATCACATTTTACCTTGAACAAATGGAAAAATTCTTTCAGGTTTTAGAATGAATGTTGTTTTGGTAAACTCAATCACTAGTTCAAAATTATATGAATCATAGAGAATTAGTGATAAATATAAATGTGTGACTTATAACCAATTGTGACAAGATAATTCATTACCAACTAATACTAAAAGTGGAATTCATGAATATACAATGTATGCTATTTAGGCTCAACACAACTAAATACATTTGGTATAATCGACGTCTTTCGTTTTGACAATGGAGCCTTTAGAAATATAGGTATGTCTAATTGATTTTAGAAGTAGTTTAACAAGTAATAATGAACAATTACAAGTATATGAATGAGGTATATATACTTCATAAGATTACTTTATGTAATTAAGGAATAATAATGTGAAGTATATGCATGGTAAGAGGATACAATTGGCTTAAGGTTGGGATATTGAAGAATATCTCAACCATGCATTCATCAATCATGATAATTTAGTGTGGAGAAATTCCTAAATAAAAATTACCTCATTGAAATCAAGACATTGATGTTAATGAATAAGATTGATGATGAAGTCTTACATGTCATCTTTGATCCAAAAAATATACCATGGAGTTTTTCAGAAACACATGAATTATACATCAATGTCATGATTTAAAGAGTCTCAAGGTTGCAACATAAAAAACATCCATTATGTTTTATGAAATTCATTGAAAATAAAAATGATATCCCATAACCATATGCCCACTAAAATGAAAAATGGATATCATACCATTAATATTATGATTTAAATATATTTTTTCAAAAGGACATCTGTTTGGATGCAAAGTATATGTTATGACAAAAAAGCCTTCCATCAAGGAAAAGACATTGTACATTTAGTGTAATAATCCTAAGGATTCCTTATGATATTATATAAATCTATAAGATAGAAAAGTTATAGTCAAGTTATCGACAACATTCTAAAAAAGGGTTCTTATCTTTATTAGAGATATTGGGAGATATATTGAACTGTGTTTAGTCAATTCTATAGATGAACAAATAGTTGGAATATGAAAAATTTCCACAAGCACATGTGTAATAGAGTATATTCCAAAGGCACATACTATGTTGGAAGGATAAACCATTGTGATGGTTTTTATATCCACCATGATCGGTGATCTATTATTCAATGTGAATAATATTTTCAACAAGTAGTGTATAGAAATTAACTAAAATTGATAAGACCAACTAAAATTCAATTAATGGATTAAATGTATCAATGTGAAAAGGGGATTATTATTTTTAATATTGTGGTGGGTATTCATTTTGAGGGGATACATTGGTTGTACAACCATGGTACCAATAAGGCTCAATTAGTTTAACCTAGTTTTTGTGCATAAATCTATTCGAATTTTACATGTCATACATATATCTCTGATCATATAATTTAGTAGTGGATGTCATGACCACTAATTATTGATGGTTTCTATACAACACAACCAGAAAAGGATGTTCATGTCACAAAATGCTATCAAAGGTTTCATGTTTCTATAATATGGTTTAGGATTAATGTAAGCTACAAGATCAGAGAGTATAAAATTTCAAAAAATGTTTTCCTTGTGTCTACGACAGGTTAATGGGAGCATCAAAGTTTGACAAGAAATGTATGTTCGTCAACATATAGAATACAAACATTGGACTAATAGTCAGTTAAGACCAAAATGAAATGTATTCTTCAGTTATGTACTTAATGTAGCAACCTATGTTGTAGGGAACAAAATCTACTAAGGTAAATATATAGGTCATTTGGTCGTAGTCAATCGTACATATAGTGACATTGTATTGAAAAACACTAGTTAGAAAAATTCAAGAGATGAACTATTGCTTATGTCACGTGGCATAATCTATTCAGGTTGATAGGGTCAGCACCTAGGAAGAGATAAATGTGGTGAGATGAAATCAATACGTCGAAGTGATGGATATATCATGTATGACATGATATGTACAAGAATTGATATTTCCAGGATAGGCTCTATAGTAAGAAAATATCAGCTATATTCAAGAGCGCTGGAAGTGAAGTAGTCAGAACCATCTAATTGTATATCTATAAGTACAAAAGATATGTACCTGTTAGTTGTAGAGGAATGATACTAGTTTTTTGGGGATACAAACTAGCATTCCATAGATAAATGTTATCTACTATTGTTGTTAGTCTGAAGGCGATGAGGGAGTCAATCACATAGTAGCCAGTTGTAGCTATAAATACAAAAACAGAGTATGTTGCAGCTTCTAAGTTAGAAAAGAAGCAAGTAAATGAAAAATTCTCTTCCAGTTCTTGGAATCTCACGTGGTGAGAAAAATATTATCAAAATGTAAATTATCAAATTCTTAGTATACATGATGTAATGTTATGTCTGCGTACAAAAGGGATATACTAATGATACAATATCTTGGGATGTTTTACTTAACAAGACAAGGTCACAATAGTAGAATTTTCATGCGGTAGAACCGTGGCATTCCCAATAGGTAAAGATGTTACTCAGTAGAAGCATGATGTCAATATTGTGAGTGGATAACAAGTTTCATTAGCAAGTTGTCTCTAGTGCAAGTGAGAGTGTTTAAATAGTGGGTTCCCTAGACCCAACTATTTAGTGATTTTGATTACCATATCATGTGTGATATTATCTATACATGATGTCATCTTACAATTATAGTGTTTTATTTTCTATGTCCACTATTGAAATGGTAATGTCCAAAGATTTTTTGACATATCGAATGGTTATAGAAGTTCCCACGCTATTATGAGAACCTATATAATATAACAGTAATAATAAATATATGTTCTATCATATTGATTCATATTACTAATTAGAAAAAGTTGATGTTTGACTATTAGGTGCTAGGGGCTCATATGCATTGAGACCTCTTCTCATGATGTTCTACCTTTTTGATCTGTGATTGTGAGATCAAGAGGAATGACCTTCCAATTGGAACACCACATGTTTCAGGTGTCTTATGATGTTCTTATCTATGATCATGTGTAATGTTCTCCTTACATGAGATCATTAACAATTTATTTCATCGGATTTAATACATTAATGCAAGAATAAAACAATGGAAATGATGTCGTGGTGAGCTAGATTGTGTTGTGTTCGTCAATGGTGGGATGACATTAGTTGAATGGTAATGGATGGATTTGTCGCTTCTGGGTTATGTAAGTAATATATCTCAGTCCATGTTGATATAGATGGTTTTACCTTTATAAGACAATGGCCATGGAATTATAGGGTAAATCTATCGAGTTAAATAAACAATAAATAAATGTAGAAAAGGGAGATAACATGTGAGTGATTCCTACTTTATGAGATATTACATATAAAGATAATATATTAAATAGTGCGTGTTCGTAGGTTGGTTGTTGCTGATGTGACAATACTTATCTCTTCCGGGATGGGATGGGTTTCTAGATCCCACTCATGGTCTATGAATTCTATTCATAGTTTTCAAGATACGGGCCTAGAGGGACCCCCACAATATCATATTCAAGAATCTGACATATTCAGTGGATTATGAGTTTCCGACATGGGGTTAGCCACCACCAGGGTCTGAGATTTCTCCAAGGAAATACAATCATCAATGCAATAAATAAATTCAAATTATTCAAGTTTAGAATAACGAGTATTTAATTTATTTATTAAATGTATTTATGAGTTTTTAGTAAATAATGAAAATTATTATTTGGTGAATAATAACTTATTCAAGGTTCAATTAGTATTTATGGGAGTGACGTGTTGATTTAATGACTGAATTATTATTGAGTAATATATTTAAATATATTAAAAGTGAGTGATAATAATATTTATGACTCATACAATTAGTCATAATATGTCGTTAATAGTGTGTTGACTATTCAGGGGTTGGGTTGGAATTCCCCAGTAATTAAATAACACTATTAATATTAGAGGAGATGAGATTTACAAAAATAATTCACGGGGCTTCTTTCTTTTATCCTCTCTCCCATGATCAAGAAGGAGAGGATCTGGACCCAAGGAGTGTGGATAATGAACTCTCTCAGGCATTACTAACAAATCAATGTGGTGTTCATAGGAATATCGAAGGTGTCGTCACAATTCGGTTCTAGCACCCAGATTATGATGAAAGGTGCTCCCAAGGATTCCTTAAAGCATGTGTGGATGATCTAGAGGAATTAAAATTCAATTTCTTTGAGTACTTATCTCCAGTGATGAACATAAATCGTGAATGAATTTTTATTAATCCATGTTTTTTGATGTTTTTTTGTGATTGAAAACCTTCATGCGTGGTCCTCGGCTTTGACCGGGTTGCTCTTCATCAACATAAACAAGTTTATGTCAATCTTAGGTTGAAATTTTTTAAAATGCCACCAATTTGGGACTTCTACTACATGCCTGATTCCTTTATGAAGAACAATGTTTATTATAAACATTATAACTCAAATAATATTTTTAAGTTAATTAAAATCATTACAAGAAACTTATCCAGAGAAGGGAGAAATATTTGTAAAATCATTTATTTGGTAGGAATATATATCACAATATTTTTAGAGAATACAAAATAATATAAAAAGGTAAAATTTAATATACCTATATATACAATGATTTGTAGAATTATTATAACTCGATGAACTATATTTGAATTACTAAATAATTCTATAACTAAGAAAAAAACTAAATCAGTAGCCACTAGAATACAGGAAAACCATTTGTATTAGTATATTCCATGAAATAAAAATAAATTATTTTAAAAATATATCCACACATATTAAATATATAATACATGAAAAAAACTTCAAAAAATAAGAGTGCCTCAAAAATTCAGAATGGAGGCCAAGAAAACCCATTCATGTAAAATAATTACTGAGTTAAGAATCATTTGATAACAAGGATATATAGAATAATTATATAACCATTTAAATTAAGAATGATCTAAAATTATATTATTTATTTTTTAAAACAAATCAATCATTGAATAATATAGCATGATAAGAACTTTTATAACCAATAGAAGAAAACTGTGTTGGCTAAATATCATACAACATTAGATGCACTAAAATTAAAACCCATGAGAAGGATATTATTTAAAAAATAAAATAAAATATAATGAATAATTTTAAAATCTGAATTCGTAAAATTAAATTATCAATAGATACAATTTTCCAAATAAAACAATTTGTATAATAAGACACATTGCTCTAGTGGTGAAAATTGATATTCCGATCCATTATAATATATATGATTTATTATGTGCACACACATAACTTCTAGAATAATTGAATTATGAATATTATATAACTTATTTTTTAACATGTTCATGTTAATTTAATTTAATATAGACCATTTATTGTAATATTTTTTATTTACTATGTATTTTTTTCATTCTTGCATTAATATCAAATATATGAGAAATTATTTCAATGATTTGAGAGATGAGAGAAGATATTTTAATGAAAATAAAAATACATTACATTATAGTTTGAAAATAACCCAATCATAATTTTATTTTTAAATTATAATAACTTAAGTGCTTATGATCCCATACCCATCCATTATAGTATTTTATGGCATCGTTTATATAGGTGGTAAACCCAACCCAAACATGAACACCCTATATAACATGGGGTGAGTATGGTAAAGGATGTTTTTAATATCATTATAACAAACTAGTAATCATATTATTTAGATTTTTTTAATATTTTGATACATAATGTATGTATTTTGGGAAAAATTATAATTAAAAATAAAAACATAAAATGATTCTTTGTTTTGGCTATAGTCTAGATAATGATCATTTTACATTATTGTTTTTATATGTTTATGGAAAAGAACATATAAAATATTCTTAATTATAATTATAAAACATAATCAAACAAATATTTCTAATTAAATTTTATGTCAATGTTTATGATAGATATGAAATGGAAATTGTATGTGGAAAACGATAAGGATAAAATAAAACTCACATTAATAAATTGAATATCCACTTGAATGTCTCCTTAGAAATGAAGGGGAAATGAAAAATTATTTAGACCATAGGCTTATTATAGTATTACTTTATTCAGGGAGAATAAATATAATATTTTTTAGGATTTAATTTAAAAGATTTTATGTTTCATGAAGGTGTTGAACGGTCCCCATTTATATATGTTGGAAAATAATATTTTGGGGAATAACCTTCACATTTCAATGATATAATTAAAATATTCATGGATAAAATACACCAAAATATATAAATCATGGATTTTTGGGTGTCCATATATCTATATATACTTATCCAATAATTCTCACACATGTTTTAGAAAATATATTTATTTTACCATTAGGTTTTTTTAACCATTTATAATTACGATTTTTAACGTAGTAAAAAGTTTTTCAGTAAATAATGTTTCCAAAATAAATAACAAACTACGATTCTTTGACAATTTGAGTCCATTGAACCTATATTTAATATAAATTTAAAAAATTTATTTAATTTTAAAAGAAAAAATTGTATTTTGAGTTAAAATATATTATATATTGTAAATTATATTTTTAGAAAATTAGGTTTTCATTATTATATGTTCATAAAATAAGTTAGAATTGTTTAAAATATATTTTATTGAAATATTAATATATATTTGTTTAAAAAATAATATTTTATAGTCATTTAACATAATCTAATTTAATTTTTAGATAAACCGTACACTATATTAAAAATCAATTTTTTGATAATAAAAGTTTTAACATTTTCAGGGTCATCACATTTAATTTTTGCAATAAAGTTTCCCAAAAAATTGCAAAAAGTATTTTTAATTTATAACTTCATTTTGATCAAATTTAGAAAATCCATTTTATTATATTTAATCTCTACAATTGATTAATATTGATCAACTAATATAATTGAATAAATGTAATATTTGGAGAAGAATAAAACGTATGTCTGTAAAGCATTAAAAATGGGTTTAATGTAACATGAATGGTTTATTGGGGGATATATTTGGAATGGATTGGTTATTCCAAATGTTAAACCTAGGAAATGGTTTTTAGGAATTGTCTACTTGTTTTCATAAAAAATTTCTCTTTTTAAGAAAATTGGTCACTTTGACACCAGATTATATTTAATTATAATCTATTTTATAAAATCATTTATATAAACTATTTAATATAAAGGGTTATTACATTTTTATCATAGTGTAATGAGTAGGTAATTCATTGGGGGAAAACCTTCTAAGATTTAGTACTCAACCCAACTTTGGAAATTTAGTGATTTGGTATATGTCATCTATCGGGACATGGGAAATGGTACAGAATCACACATCTTTCACAGTACATCATGATACATGGGTTTTTTTGTGATTTTGGAGCATTAATCTAGAAGGGATTGGTGTCATGTGGTTATTTTGGTGTTTTATTAGTTTTTATTATTCTATTTATATTAATAATGTAGTCTTCCACTTTTTTACTAGATTCTATTATGATAATTATAAATGAATTGTTGAGTGGTATTTCATTGTTATCAAGCATCATATATTGTGTTGTTTGGATACCGATTTATTATTTAGTTGTTTTATTCTTATAAATCAAATAATCATCAAAATGTATGGATTCCCTTCATCATTCATTTGTTGCCTTTGGTGTCATGGGGATGTCGCGTAATTCCTAGTAACGTCACACCTCCCTCTCAATCCAAAGATAAGTGGGGGGATGTTACAAATCATATCAGTTTGTTTTGGTCCAAAATATTATTTAAAACAAATGATGTCAACTTTTACCTTTATTTTCAGAACAAGTAGTCATCAGTTCTATCATTATTGGGGTTTTGTTTTTTTCTTTCCTATTCTTTGAGATGGGACCATAGAAAGGAGTATGATTGTCAAAACATGAAATGTAGAGAATAAAAAGACGTAACTAACTATTTTATTATGAACATCTTGTCACTAAGAATTTTGGTGCATAAGTGTTCTGGATACAGTTATATGAACGACATATAATTTTGATGGTTTTAGCAAATGAGATGAGAATTACATGAATTATAGGAATTAATTCCCACTAAGATTTCCTACATAATTTTCTAGAATCATTTATGAATTTTTCAAAAAAGTTTTTCATTTTAAAATTTTTGAAACTGTTTTAAAATGATTTATTTTGAAAATAGAATGATTTTCATATTTTAAAAAATTCTTGATTTTCAAAAGAATGATGAATGTTTTAAGAAAATGTATTTATACAAAAATGGTTTATTTTGGAATGTAATGATTTGAAAGCTGGTGTGATATAATTTGAAATTATAAGCCATCATTTGCTAGAGTGTGACTTCTGATGATTTTTTCTCATATAAGAAATGGAACAGAGTACTAATCATATAAACAAGCTAGAGGAAGTTGCTAATAATTTCATCTAACCTAATTTAAAGGTGAACCAACAATTTTTTTAGAGTACCATCAATGAGGTTCAGGATGTGGAAACTATGTACCTGGGGGATTCGCCAAGACATGTGGATCATTCCTTCCAATTCCAGAAGATGAATCCACCCAAGAATCAGTTTTATATTGAACAATAAAGTGTATAAGAGTTTCTTAACATGGTGAATCTTTTCATCATTTCATCATAATACTATCAAAACTAATAGCCAAGCAAGAAACGTATATGCTAGATGATATTTCATGCTAGTGGTGGGATCCAGAATTAATGGACGAAGTCAAAAAGGCCCTGGTTGGGAGGAGTCTGAGGAATTTTTCAACATACATTTCTATGATCACTCATTAAAGATTAAATGGATGATAAAATTATTTATCCTGAAGTTGTAAAATATCTATGTCATTTCATATTCATCTAAATTCAGGAATTTAATTCTCTTTTCACCCGAAATTTCGTGTAGTGAGTCCTTGAAGGCACTCATAAATGAATCATCTCTACATCTAGAGATTCTCTCAATGATTTCAATGATCTGTATCACTAACTATACAGAGTTGGTTAATAGATTGATAATGGATGAAAGGTTATTCTAAGGAGATATGAGAATTGGATGTATGCTGATACCCATGGAAGCCGATGGGAACTATAACGATGTGGGGAAGAAGAATACGAACACTAACATCAATGGTGGAAGAATGAAATAGAACCAAATAGAGGGATCACTAAATCAACATCTATGACCCATGAAAAAGACATATATTTCAAATGTTGTTCCATAGACAACATAAAGTAGGATTATACAACACAAGCAAAAGAAATCCCTAATTAAAACAAGATGGGTAATCTTTAATGCTATTATAATTGGGACATGAGTTTTGGATCTTGAGAAACTTCATAGGAATCATAAGAATCATATTCTATGATGGGGATATGACACAAGAATCAATATAATCCAAAAAATAGATCTGTCCATGGAGATTCTAGGAATTCCATGACCCCATATCAAAGGAAATATCTATAATGAAAAGCATAACAATGTGTATCAATGAGAAAATTATATAGAGCTGAGTAAGTAATTGTGAATGAATCGTGTAGATTATATATAGTGAGAGGTACAATAATTTTTTATTCTAACCTTATGCAAGTGATTTCTGAGACCAGTCCATCTCATTCCTTTATAGCTTCTCATGTTATTTATTTTTTGAGATTAAAACATGATATGTTTCCTTCTATGATAAAAATTCAAACTCTTATTTGGAAAAGATATTGTTGAGAATTTCAATGTAGAAAATGTTATTTAAATTTTGATTCAACTAAGCTAAAATGGGTCTTATCAGTGTTAGAGATGGATCTCTATGATGTAATCCTATTTATAGATTAGTTGAAAATATTCAAAGCTCACATCAATTATTATAGCAGACTAGTTAGTTTTGAAACTAAGTATAGTGTCAAGAATATATATAGAGAAGAACTGAATGTGAAGACAGGTTCAATGGGCTTGTTGGTACCAGTAGTGGTAAGGATATATAACCAATTGGTAGCATTGAGATTTTTATCGATGGAAGAGATTTAGAATAATATGTTTCCCAATAGTTGTGGATAAAGTTTTCAAGTTAATACCAAAATATTTCTTATGGATTTCACCTTTAAAGATGTTTAATTTTATATTGATATCCTCCAATGGACCATTCCAATATATGATCTTTCTCATCTTATGGATCAAATAGAATTAAGGGATTTAATAGTGCATTTTCATGAGGTGGGAAGAAAGGGTTTCATTTAGACTAGCAGGCATCTATGGGATGTTGAGGAATTTTTGGTGAAAATGATGATGGAAATATATGTCTATATGTATATTCTGATAAGACTAACCATTTTATGATAAAGATCAAGAATCCACATCAATGCATTAATGGTATTTTTGATCAATTGAAGGGATCACATTGGTCATCTATGGTTTAAATGTGATCAGGATATCACTAATTTACTTCTTAGAAGGTGGAAGTACTGAAAAAAATTTCAAAAATCATATATGTCTATTATGAATATGTGTTAATGACTGTTGGTCTTAAGAGTACACTAGAAGTCATTTTGTAAATGATGAATTGTATTTTTCAGTGAAAACTGGATTCTGTTATATTGGTTTTTTTGGACGATGTATTATTATATTTATGGACACGGGATGATCATGAGTAACACTTGGAGACAATGTTGATAATCTTAAGAGACCATTGTTCATATTCCAAACTATAAAAGTATTTTTTTTGGGATACATGAGTTACCATTTTCATATCCTTGTAATTTATGAAGGAGGTGTTTCCATGGATCCAAAATTGATAGAAGTTGTTATCTCTTAGAAACCATTGATGAATTTCATTTATAAATAATGTTTTCTTGGTTCAGCTAGTTATTACCAAAAATATTTTTCATGAATTCTCATGTATAGCTTCACCTATGATAGCTCTAACAAACAAGATTGTTCCTTTCCAATTGACTTAGAAATGTCATCTCTCTTTTCAAGATTAAAATGTTATCCTTATATATGCATCAATATTGATTTTTTTGAGAATTAGGACATGTGTATGTGGTGTATTATAATGCATCAACAATCTGGGTTGGTGTGACATATCATGAAATTATTCCATTTGGTTTCTTATAAATCAAGGAAAATGATGATGAATTAGAAGAACAACCCAACACACAATTTGGAGTTAGATATAGTAATTAAAGCTAGGAAGAGATGGGATCATAATCTTTTTGGTGAGAAATTTGGTGTGTTTACTAATCATAAGAGATTAAATCATATTTTCTCGTAATTGGATTTGAATATGAAGAGAAATAGATGGATGGAGTATATATATTTTATTGAATTAACTTGATGTATACATTGGGAATATGATATTTTTTAGACAATGCCTTAAGAATAAGTCATATAGTCTCTAGGAAAAGAATATTTAGATTAGTGGATCTTTATGTCTATCCTTGTTGACATACTTTTGGAATGTGAAGAATGAGGTTCCATTGTGGTTTTCATTGCTATTTTTCTTGTTTTAGATTATAAAATTATGGTTAAAAGGACACATACCTCTAATTTTGTATGTCTTGTAATGAGTTAAAAAATACCTAATAGGGAGACCATTGATGAATGAAAGGTGGATGAGAGTTTAGTGTAGTAGTTATGGAATTTCATGGTTTTTACTAGGGTTTTTCATGAACAAAATCTTTATGATTTCAAATAATCATGATGGGGTTTTCATTTGGGAATATAGAAAAAGTACTAGGCATTGAAATATTTTATTTGGTGTGTTGGAATATAAAATTAAGACAACATAGTTTGTTTCAAGATACATAACTTGTTAGAATATTCAGGGGGAAAATTAGAAACTAGTTGGTATGTTAGTGTCTTGACCTATTCTATAGTGGAAATGGGAGCAGAGAAGAATTTAATTTTTCATCGGTATCCCTTGATTGGTTCTGAAACATGATGTCATCTTGGATATAGTGGATTTGATTATGATGTCATCCCATTTCATCTATATTCATGAACATCATATATTGGTAGATATATCTAAAATATATATCTATGAAGTGGTAAAGAGACATGGAATAATTTTTTCTATCATATCAAATAACAATTTGAGGTTTGCATATTTTTTTGGAAATCCGTATAAAAACCCCTTGGGACTTAGCTGACAACAAGTATGACATATCATCATCACACAGATGACCAATATCAATGGGTGATACTGACATTTGAAGACATGTTACATTCTATGTAATGGATTTCGGTGGCTCATGTGAAATTAGAATACCCTTGGAGGAGTTCACATATTACAACAACTATATTTATTTGATATATATAACTCATATTGATGAATTTTATGGGAATACTTGTCATTCGCCACTTTGATGGGTGGAAATAGGTGGGAATTAAAAACATTGATTGTGTCTTGTCCGTGAAGCAACATAGAAGAATCAGTTAATCAAAATGGGGATAAAGACAGCTTAGTGTAATCAGAAATCTTATGCGGGTCATTTTTTATGTTCGTTTTCATTCGCAGTGACTGGTCATGTGATGTGGAGGGTTACCCCATTCCATTTACATCAATGTTTTAGAATTCCATGATAGTTATCTCCTTGATAAATAGTCCCTTTTGAGAAAGTAGAATGAGCTATAGAGTTGGAATATTGGTTGGCATTTCCACCACGGTTCAATGCGGTATACAATGTTTTCCCCGATTCTGATTTGAAAAATTATCAGCATGGCCCTGGCTATGTAATTATATGGGAACACATTGACATAGATCTGGATGAATCATTTACACATATTTATGTGTATTTTGTGCATAAGAAATATAAATAAATTCTTGCAAAAAATCATCGGTCTAGTTTGTGATTGGTGGATACATAGTGAGAATAAAGAAAATACATGGGAATTGGGAAGGAAATAATATAGAAATAGAAGGAACTATTTCAATTAATCATTGGGTATATACATTTAGAGGATGGAGAGGCCAATGGAGGGGATAATTTATCACTCATGATGTCTGGTATGTAGCAATTTGTTTGTTTTTTTAGTAGAAAAGTTATAAGGGGGAGGTTTGGAAGAGTTTAAATAATATTTGAGAGTTTTGGGAATTTTATGTCGGTTAATAGTTATTTCACTCATTGTAAAAGCCATAAAACACTTATAGCTAACAATTTCAAGTGAGATTGTGGTTTAAATAAATTCACATGGGCGGTGCATGGTTTACCCAAATCTTGCATCCCCTTACAAAAAACGATGTGCTTTGAATGTTAGATTTGGTCTTTTGATATAGTAACATCAGTGAAATTGGCACATGGTATAGATACCATTATTAGAGAATGTGAGAGGAGATTTTATACAACATCGGATGGCACATGGTTAGCACATGGTTTTCATTTCCATGTGACTAAACTATGTGAGGAATGAAACTACGACCGTACAAAGTGTATGTCACACATTTTCCCCTCAAACCAACTAATTATTCTTCTTATCTAGCCCTAACTTGAGATTTTAATTTTATAATGGTCACCAAAGGATCTACCATCAATTCAGAGGTGCTACAAAGCATTCACTTGGTTATTTGAAGATTATTTCTCCCTGTATGTGATTGTTCTTTATCGTTATTGATGTTTTTCATAGATCTACTTCACCACATCTCTCAGTTTCTTGGATCTACTCCCGCAATGTGTATATCTAATTTTTTGGATTCCAAGTCTGTGTATATTTGGTTTTACTGATGATAAGAAAATAGATCTAGGGCAGGTTCATGGGGTTTCAACCTAGTTTTGTGACATTTTTCATATTGTTTTATCATTTTTAGTAAAACTCTCAATGTTGGTGGATTTAATCTCAAATACTATTGGTATAACTGATTACATTATATTCAAATTGGTTTAATTTATTGAAAATTATTGTGAATTTATGGTTCAAAGAATGATATAACTACTCTTTATTGGAGATTTATGGTTTTTCATTAAACTGTGGAGTTGTGGATTTTTTTTGCACAAGTGCTTTGGATTTTTCAATTTAAAATGTTGTTTTTAAAATATGGATTTTTTGTATTTTTGAATTATATTATAGGGAAACGTTTTTGAATAAAAAATGTTTTTATTGATATTTTTTTGGCATATTTGGATTGACCTTCTTTTTTGGAATACTTAATGTGTGTGATCATTTTTCATTTACAAGGCTTGGTTGAAATAGGACATTGTTATTTGTGTGAAATATGCAATGAAACATGAGATATAATTACATTATGACAACATGGAAGATTGAAAAGAGACTGCTCATGTGCATGATACCGTCATTACAAAGCATTCAAGGGTGGCTATATTGATTTGTGGAAAGGATTGATTATTCAAAAAGTGGATCTTATGAAATGGTTTTAAATAATTTTTCAGTTTCTTTATTAGAAAATGTTTTTTTGGAAAATGGGTTGATATGATTATTTTTTATATTTAGTTATCTACAATTTTAAAAATAAATTTATAATAAAAATTTAATATTAATATTGCTATACTTTTTATACTAGTGGTGTGAGTAGGGATATTTTTTGGGAAATCTTACTGATTTTTAGTAGTCACCCCTACTTTGGAACATAGATACTTTTGCAATATTCATCTACTAGGACATTGAAAATAGAAATATATTAGATGTCATTAGCACTATGTCATGATACATGGTCATTTTGATTACGTTGGAGCATGGAGCCTGTGGATTATAGAGTCCGTCAGATTCATGGATTTAAAATAGTTTGTCGTCTTATATTGACATTAATATTTTTATTTTCTACTATAGTACTTGATTCTTGTATGATTTTGATAAATAAGATGTTTCGTTGTCTTTCATTATTTTCATACATAATAGAGTGGGGTTTGGTTAGTATTTATTGGTTAATTGTTTGATTCTTAATTTGAAAATCTTCCCACCATTTTTATTCAACCCCTTATGTATCCATTTCAAACCTTTAGTGTATTGTAGTGGCCACTTATGGCTTGGTAATGTCTCACCACCCTTTATAGATGATAATAAAGGGTAGCATGTTAAAATCAACATTTCGAACATTGAAAAATAAAATTTAACTACATTAGAAAAACATGAAAAATTCACCTAATATTAATATTAAAGTTATGAATATAATATATATGTTTATATTATCATGTTCAAATTCTGAATGTTGATTACATGGATTATAAGTAAAAACATATAAATATAATGATTATTTATTGTAAAAAATAATTTTTAAAAATAATAAAATATTTGTATTCGTATTTAATATGAATTACTAAAAAAATTGGGTTAATATATTATTCTTTTCAACAATATATTTTATCATTAATTTATTTTTTATAAAAAAACTCATAAACATTCAATATTTTTAATTGTTACATTTTATATAATAAATCATTCTTAATAGTTATTTTGCAACAATAATTAAATTTATAAACTCATTAACATTGATAAATACATTTTTTAATATATATTTAGAAATTAAGAAATATATATATTTTTTCTAAGATAAAAAAAATTCATTTTTAAATACTATTTGATGGTTCATTATGGTTCATTGTAGCATTAAAAGTAAGGTCTTTAACACATTATTTTTTAAGGAATATATATTTTAAAAATCATAATGTGTTTCACTCCCCCACCCCTCTCAAATAATCTTCAACCTATAAATTCTATGTACCAACTAATTATTAAATTAATTAAGGTCACTTGAATGATTGAATACCTTTGGATATATTTCCAAATTATCTGTCTTCTTTAATATCATATGCATCACTTGAAATCACATTTTTTTAACATCTCGTTAACAAAACACTTTGTTTTTCATTGAAAATTAGTTGATATATTTCCAAATTTTTCATACTTAAAATATCATAAAATTCATTGAAGATATGTACATATTTTCTTCTTTAACAATTTAAGACATTTAGGATGATTAAAAGTATTTATTTCACCTTCTCCATCACCTGATCATCTATGGGTATATACCCTTATTATCTTTGGTTTATTTGGATTTAATATATGTTCTTTTTTGAATCATAAATATTTATAGTTGAATTTTAATAATCATAACTTTTCAAACATAGACTCATATCATGTTAGGTTAATTATTGGGACAATCTCCACATTATCAATGGAATCTCTTAATATTTTTTCTCTTTCATTCATAATCCATTAATTAAACCAAAAAAAGTTAATATTGGTGGTGAACGAGAATATAATTATGATAAAATAGTAAATTAAACAACATAATTTCTAATTCAAGGAAATTAGATTTTAGTTATACCTAAACCACTCTTGGTTTATATTAGCTATCTTAATTATGGGTTATCTATTAGGACATAAATTAATACCTCAAAATAACAATTCCTTCTTAATAGAATGTAAAGTGAAAATTATTTTCCACACCATGTATTACAAGAGTATAAAAGTAGTTATGTAGTTATACCTCACTATTGTAATCTAGGTAAAAATTGAGTAAATTTCCAATCATTAATTTATGGTTATTACCCCAAGGTAAACCAGCACCAAAGATCGCATCCACTTTCTTTATCAAGACATGCATGTAATTTTTTGAAGTAAAACCCAATAACTAGTGTCAAATTTTTTTAATGTGATCATATACAAAGAATTAGAACATATGTTTAATTATAATGTTTTCACTGATGATCTAATATATTCCCCCCCCCCAAACAAATTGATCATTATTACCATAAAATTAATCATTTACGATCTTGTATAGATGTTTACTCCATTTATTTTATGATAAACCATTATTTATCAACACATTAATTATCCTCAATATAAATTCTAATATCTAAATTTATCAAAACCCTACTCCAATACCAAATACAATTCCTAGAAAAATTACTCCCACATGTAATGTAATTGAAGCATAAATTTACTTCATAAATAAATATTATATATAAATTAATGGACATAACAATCCAATAATTAAATAATATAATTAATGTATTTAAATACATATATTCCAAAACCCATTTTTTTAGAGTACTTGAGAATTATGAAAAATACTAGACATGTAAATCCTAGGTCTTTTAGAACATATGGACATATATTCTATACTATATAAAAAATACTTTATTCATGATAAGTATTATCCATCTCCCAAAAAACACCCAATTATTATATTCTTCTAATCCTATTATGTGTTATAATTTTCTTCAAAAGATGGTAAATGGATATGTTTAAAGGGGTGGGCTGAGCCACTATTAAAGAGAAATCATACAATTGATGAAATCTTTACATAAACATGGAATAAATATTATGATGGGAATAATTATTATTTATAAGGCAATAATAAACGAAATTTTTCTAGCATAATATGTTCATGTATAACAAAAAACTAAATAGATCACATGGATAACAATAAATGAATCTATTGTAGTGGAATGAACAATACCATAATTCTTGATCATACCTTCTTGGACTTTTCAAAGATATCATTATTTATTTTAAGACAACCATCATGAAATAATAATGAATTTTGAAGTAATTAAACCAACACCCAGACATATTTATATCGTGAGACTTTAAAATGTATTTGTGTCATATATAACATAATACCACACCCATCAATTATTTTATTTCCCATGGATTCATCATAATTGATAATGAATAAATAATAAATAGTTATTTTTTCCAATTATAGATCATACTATAATAATAACATACTGAATGCCAATAAATTTTCACATGTCAATTAATGTTATAAAATAACTATAACCAATACAGAGAAAGTAGTTAGAATGTTAAAAAATACATAGTAAACATTCCTAATTAATTAACCCCAATCATACATGAATAATAGATATACAAATTCTCAAAATTTCCCAAATTAATTTATGTAATTGATTTCTATTTTATCATTCCTCAAATTAAATCCTTATTGGGATATGGGTACAATGTTAAGAAAACAATTTCCATGATCAATAAACATATATAATCTGGGTGAAAAACCATTAAAAAAATTATAGAAATATAGTTTACTGACAATGTAACAAAATTATAATGAAAATAATAACTAAAATAGATGATCAAGTATAAATATAATGGTAGTGATGAATCATTTATTTGATAGATAATAACATTAATTAATTAATTTATAAAAAAAGAATACGGACGGTTGAAAAATAAAATTTACAGTTTGAAATAAATTAAGCACACAATGATGATAAAATAGAAAAATAAAAATAAAAATAATTATTGGATCGGTCTCCCACTATAAGGTATCATGAATTGAATTTTTTGATATCATGAAATCAATCCATTCAAATTAAAACTTAGATGATGTGATTATATTCGGTAACATCACTTATGGTAAACCTATCCTGATAAGTGGAAAACATCTGTCAAATTTTTATGTGGTAGGAATGTATATTCACTAAAAATAATGATAGAATAGCATATAATAAAATAAAATGGATTAATCCCAATTTATTATAAGATATATGTTGAAGAGATCGATCATAAGTCAATGTATGATAAATGAGTTCCCAACAATCTTTAGTAGTGGGGAAATAAATGAATCAAGAGACACATGAATAAGAGAATAATATTTATAATTTAATATCAACTTAAATCTAAATGACATAGAAAAAATTCAACAATTGAAAAGTCCTGGGATTTCTATGTAATTTTTTATAATTAAATAGGAATTTTATGAGTCTGCAAAAATTTACGGCATGTGATTCCAAGACCAAGAGTGCCCGGAATGAATTTATGAACATTATTTCTTGTACGTTTTGTAAACGTGCGATAAGAATTTTCTACCTTTTAAATCGGCCCTCAGAATTGAAATCTGACGGCACCATTGAACTCGCAGCGCTGGTACTCTCTTTAGAATAATTTCACCTCGATGAAAGTTGGTCGAGGTTGAAATATATTTTTTGAGTATTTCATGAAAAGAATAAAATAGATTTAAGTATGTAAAAATTTATTTTGTTTTCTTTTGAAACTCCCATGTGCATGTTTTAAAGGTGGGGAAAACCTGAATTAACCTCCCATGAGAGGTTATGGTGTGGGGGACCACCTGAGGCCTAAACCTCTTAAACTCCCATCTTAATGAGGGAGAAACCTCTCAACTTCCTCATTAATGTGGAGGAGCCTCTTGAGATTCCTTCACATTAAATATACCAACGCCATACATTAATTTTTCCAACATGTGTGTGTGTGTGTGCCAACATTATTTATTCTTATGTTAAATTATATTGGCACCTCTTTTTTTGGGTGGAATTGAGATAGGAGAACCCTTGGGGGAATTATACTTCTTCCATGAAGAATGCACTTACAATGAAGAATTTCGACTTCTACTTCGTACTCAGGATACCCTCCAATGAGGAATGTATTTGACTACGATGAACTGACATAGGAGCCTGGGAATTGGAGGTGTGTGGCGGACGAGATGAACGTCGAAAACTTCAAATTCTTCTCGCGCCAACGTCAACGAGAAATCCAAGGTAAGGGACTTGTTCTCATGTTATTCCCTCCTTTGTTTCTTTTGTGGAAATTGGATTAGTGTTTGTTGAAGGTTGTAGGGATTGATGTTCCTAAATATCTTCCATACAAGTTCTTGTTCTTATTGAGTACCGTGATACTGCTCTAACGTGAAGGGTGCGGGCCAAAAAAACGTGGCCCGACCCCTCCGTCGTTCTTCTTGAATGGTGTATCCTTCATGATGTAATAAAGCGACTTTGTTGATGGTGATCGGTGCTTGTAACGACCCGAAATTTTGAATAAATCTTGTTTACTAATTTCATGTGTTATTTTATTTTATTTTTATACTCAACAAAAATGTTTTATTTGATAAACATGATTATAATTAAAATGAGATCAGTGGGTTTTGACTATTATATAACCATCGGTCAATATGACCGCTGTGAACAAAATGTTTTGATTATTGTCTCTAAATATAAGTAATCTTGGTTAATTATTATAGAAAGAAGATTCGATGGCCTCACCTAGTAGTCTTGGACCGATCGAAGCCCATCTAACAGAGCTTGGGAAGGAGGTAGCACCATTGGGCTTTGCTCTGGATCAAATCCAAGCCGAACTTCATCATGTGAAGCTGGAACGGAATCGCCTTCATGAGAAGTTCAAACTGATTGAAATTACTACTCGGGCAATGTTGACTGAGCCGCCCCAAGCTTCTATCACCCTAGCACACCTTACTCTTAGGTCCTATGCTGGTATTATAAGGGGCTATGTAACGAGACCGTAACTACCTTATGTAATCCTTGTTTTAAATAAAAATTGGGATTTCTTCTTATGATGAAGTTTATGAATTTTGAAATGACCGAATAAATATAGTATGCATATTTTTGATGAATTTTAGAAAAAGGATATTTTAAAAATGTTTATGTAAACCTTAAATAATTAAAAATGTGTAATGATTTTCAAAAATGGTCTTCTACAATTATGTTCAGTACAAAATTTGGAGTCTAATAAGATCAAATTAATTTTTGATGAATAGTAAATTATGAATAGTGATTTTACGCTTAGGATTAGTAAGGTGACCAAATGGATTAGTAATCTCACTTAAAGAATGTTTTAAAATAATCTAGGCACCTTGATTAAGTAATGTGATTCAATAAAATGGTTAAATAACGGTTTCATAAATTATTATTCAAGTATTAGTTTTTTCAGATGAATAGTGTTTTTTTAAATAAAAAATTTAATTAAAAATAATTAGAAAATTATTTTTATAAAAATGACTTTATTTTTGAACTCAGAGCATCGATATTATGTTATGGTAATTTTTGGGGATTTTTCTAAAAAAACGAATTTTTGGTGAATAGTGTATTTATTTAAAAATAAAATTTAAAAATATTTTGAAAATTATTTTTATAAAATGGAGTTCATTTTTGAAATAATAGCATTGATATTTGGTTAATGTGAAATTTTGGGATTTTTTTGAGAAAGTTGAATTTTTAGTGAATAATAAAAATACAGTTTTAGGGTTTCAGTATGTTTAATGACATCATAACAGTGTCAGGATGATGTCATGAGATCTTTTGAGGGTTGGCCGGCCAAGGGTGATGAATTATTGTTTTGGGGGCCCCATGTGGCCTAACTCCATGATAAATGCCAAGGGAGAGCACGTGGGTTTGAGAAAAGCACATGTGAGGTGTCCCTTGGCCATTAATGCTTTGTCCCCTCACTTTACCTATAAATACCCACCCTTTCCTCCTTTAGTTTTCACTCCCAACTCTCCCCCAACTAAGTTATGGTCTTCTTACCTTCCAAAGAGTCCTCCCAAGGTGCCCCCAAGCCCTCAAGGTCCAAACCTTTGAGTTTCAAGAGTCACGTTTTAAGGTAAGGGATCCGACCTCTCTCTTTCATTTCAAGTAATCTCTTTTATGTCATTCCTTTTATGATACATGTTCTTATGTTTGAGGATGTTCTTTTATACTCCTCTTACTTCCCTTTTTATGTTCACATAATGAGAGATCCCCTCTTAATCTCATTATTTCGTTTTATGATGTTTTATGTGGCGCCATTAGGCTGCCGAAATTTTTGTAACAGATTCTTTCTCCCTTCTCATTTTGCAAGATCTATTTTCATGTAAAGTATTTCAAGTTCCATTTTATTATGTTGGGGTATGATCTCTAAATTTATCATACTGATCTTTTATGATCATATGATGATAGACCCCATTTGATCTCTTCAATTCAGTATTTTGATGTTTTAAGTGGCGCCGTTAGGCTGCCGAATTTTTAAGTGGTTCTTCACCCTTCTCGTTTTGAAGTTCTACTTTCATGTCAATTCCTTCAAGTTCCTTTTTGTTATGTTGGGGTATTATCTCTATATCTATCATACTGGACTCTTATGTTCATATGATGAGATACCCCATTTGATCTCTTCAATTCATTATTTTTATGTTTTAAGTGGCGCCGTTAGGCTGCCGAATTTTTAAGTGGTTCTTCACCCTTCTCGTTTTGAAGTTCTACTTTCATGTCAATTCCTTCAAGTTCCTTTTTGTTATGTTGGGGTATGATCTATATATCTATCATACTTGACTCTTATGTTCATATGATGAGAGACCCCATTTTATCTCTTCAATTCAGTATTTTGAAGTTTTAAGTGGTGCCGTTAGGCTGCCGATTTTTTAGGGGATTCTTTCACCCTTCTCATTCTTTTCAAAGTTCTACTTTCATGTCAAGTCTTTCAAGCTCCTTTTTAATTATGTTGGGGAATTGTCTCTATGTTTATCATACTTAACTCTTATGTTCACATGATGAGAGACCCTATTTGATCTTTTCAAATCATTTTTGTTGAAGTTTAAGTAACGCCGTTGGGCTGCCGAACATTCATAAGAGAAATCTAATTTTTGTCTTCCTTCCATGTTTTTCATTTCAAATGGTATGTCCTTGAAATTTCATTACCATGATCATGTATCCTTCTTATTCTGTCCATATACTGTTTTATGGGTCATTTATGAATGTTTGACCCATTTCCCTCTTTTTTTAATGTCTTCTAAAACCTCGTAACATAGCCGTTATGCTGCAGAATTTCTGTCTCAAAATGTCTCTCTCTTTTTCTAAAGTTCTTTTATATTATTAAGTGAATACTCAAAGCTCTTTATTCTAAAGGGGTATTCACATATATACCAAAATGTTCTATTTTAAATTCTGGTATTTACATACATGATACCCACCTTCCTTTTCTGTGGGTTTTAAAGTGACGTAAGGATCATGTATTTAAAGCATTTTTTTACGTTATGATTATGAAATGAAACCCATTTATTTTATTCTATATGGGTTATTTATGAAATGTTTGATGATTATATATGTGGCTCACATGATAATAAAGGCAAATTTAAGGGTGCGCCCTAATAGCGCTCCAATGCATTGGGTAATGATGTAACCACTAGAGATTACAATTTTCACGATACCTTGGTGAATAACCTTGGTAATTTTCAAATGAAACCTTGGGGATGGACCTTGGTGATATGTTCATGATTGTCTATGTTAAATGATGTAGCCACATCTTCAAGTTATGAAAATGTTATTTTTATTATGATATGCCACATGATTTTTTTTATCATTCCTTAAAGTTCTTGTTCATGACATAGTTGATGTATCTCAAGTTCACATGTTAAATGTTTCCCTTGTTTCCCTTACTGGGCCTTCTGATCACCCTTTCTTTTTATGTATGATCACAGGTTATGTGATGCCTTAATGAACCTAGGATGAACATGAGGAGAAGCCTTTCAAGTCTTTTAGAAGAATGTTTTATGCTTTCATGTTTTAAGTTCCTGGTTTCCAAGACACTAAACCTTAAAGATCCTCAATTTTGTATAATGTAATGAATGTTTATGTGATAAAAAGGCGGGATGCTATAGTTGTTATCAAAGGATGGTTTAGTTATTTGTGGAAATTAGGATATGAAAAATCTAGGAAGAACCCTATAGAAAAGTTTAAATATAGGAAATCTTCCTGGTATTTTGGTGAGTATTGAGTAAGGGGTTTCCAAGCAAATACATCCCTGTCTGGATACGAGCAGGTAGAGGTGGCTCTGGCACAGATGTACATAGGGGTAAAACCCGAAAACACCTCTTTGAGCTAGACTCGAACGGGAATTGGTACACGACAACGGGCCTTGCTGCACTCTTGGTTACGACACTCCCGGGGGTTATGCTTTGGTAAATTCATTAGCTTAGTATGAACCATTATTAAAGGAACAAGGATAAAACAAAATAAGGATTCACATAAGAATATATGATCATGGATAACCTAGATTGGAACCTAGGGGATCACAAGTTAGGATATACTTTTATTCTAAATGTTTATCCTTTTATGCTTAAAGTTTCCTTTTCATGATTATTAGCTAAGTAAATAAGCCCCTAATTATAGTTTCTTTTCTTAGTTAATGGCGGGAAATAGAAGAACATGTATCAACAACCAATGTGATAGGAAATGCTACGATTGCCGTATTAAGATGACAGAGATGATTAGGGGATTAAAATATGATTTTTATTTTGGAAGACGTTCACTATTTTGGGGACCCTATATGATCGAGGTAAATAGATTACAACGGTATTTTCATTGAGGAGTAAGGTTGACTTATATTTTGAAGAGTCTATGAATTTAAGGTGGACTTATAGTAATTTAGGTTACTTACGGGAATGATTAACCTATCTTGGGTAAAATATGTTTAGGTTAGCTACTTTTGTTATAAGATGTTAGGAGTGGTTGATGTTGTTTGGAGATGAACAATGAAGTTTATTTTGGAAGACTATGTTATAGAATCTTTCTTTTATTTGGGTTTCAATCTTAGTTTGGTTTATTTTGAGGAATCTTAAGGACCATTATTTCCGGAATGGACTATGATGAACTTTGGGTAGTACCATGGAACTTGAAGATTTAAAAGTAGTTTCCATTCCTATGGTATTATTTCTTTTTGAAGAGTTTTTTTTTACCTTACTCTTTCTGTTTTTGGGATAATGTTTAAAGATAGAAGAAATAGATAGTTGATCTTTTGTGGATTATGTGATTCTCTAGAAGATGATTCTTGTGTTTTGATGAGACCAAGTAGTTTTGAATGCTCATAGATTAGAGAAAAGATTAGTTTTGGGTAGAAACTTATTAAAGGATGAAATTCTACATGAAGGTAGATATATTTCCTTATGTTTTTGTTCTATGTTGTAAATGAATTCCTCAAAGTTATGAAAAGGAACGTAAAACAAAAACGTTGTTGGTTTACGTTTCCTACTAGGTAATCAAAGACCGCTTGCACACATCATAATTTTGGGATTTTCTGGTGGTTAACTTCCTCCAAATCATGTTTTCTATCACTCTCCTTTAGGATGTGACCCTTTGTTTTCTCCTCCATGTCCATGTTTCTTACATGGAATCCTAGTATGAGTAAACTCGGGTGGCCTTTGTACTTCCTTTTCTTTCTTTTAAAGTAATGGTGTAACAGACTCTTTTTCCGATGTGGGACTTTCAATGAAATTTCAAAACCCAATTTTTTTTAAAAATTGCGAGGACGCAATTTCTTAAGGGGGGAAGATTGTAACGACCCGAAATTTTGAATAAATCTTGTTTACTAATTTCATGTGTTATTTTATTTTATTTTTATTCTCAACAAAAATGTTTTATTTGATAAACATGATTATAATTAAAATGAGATCAGTGGGTTTTGACTATTATATAACCATCGGTCAATATGACCGCTGTGAACAAAATGTTTTGATTATTGTCTCTAAATATAAGTAATCTTGGTTAATTATTATAGAAAGAAGATTCGATGGCCTCACCTAGTAGTCTTGGACCGATCGAAGCCCATCTAACAGAGCTTGGGAAGGAGGTAGCACCATTGGGCTTTGCTCTGGATCAAATCCAAGCCGAACTTCATCATGTGAAGCTGGAGCGGAATCGCCTTCGTGAGAAGTTCAAACTGATAGAAATTACTACTCGGGCAATGTTGACTGAGCCGCCCCAAGCTTCTATCACCCTAGCACACCTTACTCTTAGGTCCTATACTGGTATTATAAGGGGCTATGTATCGAGACCGTAACTACCTTGTGTAATCCTTGTTTTAAATAAAAATTGGGATTTCTTCTTATGATGAAGTTTATGAATTTTGAAATGACCGGATAAATATAGTATGCATATTTTTGATGAATTTTAGAAAAAGGATATTCTAAAAATGTTTATGTAAACCTTAAATAATTAAAAATGTGTAATGATTTTCAAAAATGGTCTTCTACAATTATGTTCAGTACAAAATTTGGAGTCTAATAAGATCAAATTAATTTTTGATGAATAGTAAATTATGAATAGTGATTTTACGCTTAGGATTAGTAAGGTGACCAAATGGATTAGTAATCTCACTTAAAGAAATTTTTAAAATAATCTAGGCACCTTGATTAAGTAATGTGATTCAATAAAATGGTTAAATAATGGTTTCATAAATTATTATTCAAGTATTAGTTTTTTCAGATGAATAGCGTTTTTTAAATAAAAAATTTAATTAAAAATAATTAGAAAAATATTTTTATAAAAATGACTTTATTTTTGAACTCAGAGCATCGATATTATGTTATGGTAATTTTTGGGGATTTTTCTAAAAAAACAAATTTTTGGTGAATAGTGTATTTATTTAAAAATAAAATTTAAAAATATTTAGAAAAATATTTTTATAAAATGGAGTTCATTTTTGAAATAATAGAATTGATATTTGGTTAATGTGAAATTTTGGGATTTTTCTGAGAAAGTTGAATTTTCAGTGAATAGTAAAAATACAGTTTTAGGGTTTCGGTATGTTTAATGACATCATAACGGTGTCATGATGATGTCATGAGATCTTTTGAGGGTTGGCCGGCCAAGGGTGATGAATTATTGTTTTGGGGGCCCCATGTGGCCTAACTCCATGGTAAATTCCAAGGGAGAGCACATGGGTTTGAGAAAAGCACTTGTGAGGTGTCCCTTGGCCATTAATGCTTTGTCCCCTCACTTTCCCTATAAATAACCACCTTTTCCTCCTTTAGTTTTCACTCCCAACTCTCCCCCAACGAAGTTCTGGTCTTCTTACCTTCCAAAGAGTCCTCCCAAGGTGCCCCCAAGCCCTCAAGGTCCAAACCTTTGAGTTTCAAGAGTCACGTTTTAAGGTAAGGGATCCGACCTCTCTCTTTCATTTCAAGTAATCTCTTTTATGTCATTCCTTTTATGCTACATGTTCTTATGTTTGAGGATGTTCTTTTATACTCCTCTTACTGCCCTTTTTATGTTCACATAATGAGAGATCCCCTCTTAATCTCATTATTTCGTTTTATGAAGTTTTAAGTGGCGCCGTTAGGCTGCCGAAATTTTTGTAACAGATTCTTTCTCCCTTCTCATTTTGCAAGATCTATTTTCATGTAAAGTATTTCAAGTTCCTTTTTATTATGTTGGGGTATTATCTCTAAATTTATCATACTGATCTTTTATGATCAAATGATGTGATACCCCATTTGATCTCTTCAATTCAGTATTTTGAAGTTTTAAGTGGCGCCGTTAGGCTGCCGAATTTTTAAGTGGTTCTTCACCCTTCTCGTTTTGAAGTTCTACTTTCATGTCAATTCCTTCAAGTTTCTTTTTGTTATGTTGGGGTATGATCTCTATATCTATCATACTGGACTCTTATGTTCATATGATGAGAGACCCCATTTGATCTCTTCAATTCATTATTTTTATGTTTTAAGTGGCGCCGTTAGGCTGCCGAATTTTTAAGTGGTTCTTCACCCTTCTCGTTTTGAAGTTCTACTTTCATGTAAATTCCTTCAAGTTCCTTTTTGTTATGTTGGGGTATGATCTCTATATCTATCATAATGGACTCTTATGTTCATATGATGAGAGACCCCATTTGATCTCTTCAATTCAGTATTTTGAAGTTTTAAGTGGCGCCGTTAGGCTGCCGAATTTTTAGGGTATTCTTTCACCCTTCTCATTCTTTTCAAAGTTATACTTTCATGTCAAGTCTTTCAAGCTCCTTTTTAATTATTTTGGGGAATTGTCTCTATTTTTATCATACTGAACTCTTATGTTCACATGATGATAGACCCTATTTGATCTTTTCAAATCATTTTTGTTGAAGTTTAAGTAACGCCGTTGGGCTGCCGAACTTTCATAAGAGAAATCTAATTTTTGTCTTCCTTCCATGTTTTTCATTTCAAATGGTATTTCCTTGAAATTTCAATACCATGATAATGTATCCTTCTTATTCTGTCCATATACTATTTTATGGGTCATTTATGAACGTTTGACCCATTTTCCCTCTTTTTTTAATGTCTTCTAAAACCGCGTAACATAGCCGTTATGCTGCAGAATTTCTGTCTCAAAATGTCTCTCTCTTTTTCTAAAGTTCTTTTATATTATTAAGTGAATACTCAAATATCTTTATTCTAAAGGGGTATTCACATATATACCAAAATGTTCTATTTTAAATTCTGGGATTTACATACATGATACCCACCTTCCTTTTCTGTGGGTTTTAAAGTGACGTAAGGATCATGCATTTAAAGCATTTTTTTACGTTATGATTATGAAATGAAACCCATTTATTTTATGCTATATGGGTTATTTATGAAATGTTTGATGATGATATATGTGGATCACATTATAATAAAGGAAAATTTAAGTGTGCGCCCTGATAGCGCTCCAATGCATTGGGTAATGATGTAACCACTAGAGATTACAATTTTCACGATACCTTGGTGAATAACCTTGGTAATTTTCAAATGACACCTTGGGGATGGACCTTGGTGATATGTTCATGATTGTCTATGTTAAATGATGTAGCCACATCTTCAAGTTATGAAAATGTTATTTTTATTATGATATGCCACATGATTTTTTTATCATGCCTTAAAGTTCTTGTTCATGACATAGTTGATGTATCTCAAGTTCACATGTTAAATGTTTCCCTTGTTTCCCTTACTGGGCCTTCTGCTCACCCTTTCTTTTGATGTATGATCCCAGGTTATGTGATGCCGTAATGAACCTAGGATGAACATGAGGAGAAGCCTTTCAAGTCTTTTAGAAGAATGTTTTATGTTTTCATGTTTTAAGTTCCTGGTTTCCAAGACACTAAACCTTAAAGATCCTCAATTTTTTATAATGTAATGAAAGTTTATGTGATAAAAAGGCGGGATGCTATAGTGCTGGTGGTAGGCACCGGTGGAACATGAGAACCGCCGACGAAGGCAAGATGCTTCGTCGCCCCGTGACCTCTGCGCCCTGTGGTCTCTGCACCCTGAGAAGCTTCGCCGTCCGTGGCGACCGCCACCGCGTGGCTATAGCTACCACGTGGCCTCCGCCGCTCTGCGCCATCCGCAGTGGAGGCTACCCGAGCCACCGCCAACGTCCAAGACACCACTGTCCGAGCAGCTAACGTCGGAGCCCCTGCCACTGTCTAGGATGGGCCACTACCACTGTCTGTGCAGAGCCGCCACCCAAGCCGTCACTGCCGTGTTGAGACACCGTACGAGCCACCACCATCGTCTGGGCTGAGCCGCCATCTCCGTCCGGGGTGATCCGCCGCCACCGACGGGCCGAGCCGCCGTCCGAGCCACTTCTGCATTCCGGGCCTAGCCACTGTCCGATCTTCCATCGCCATTTTGGACAAAATGCCCCGGCCGAGCCGCCTCGTGGCCTCGCTCCCTCGTGGAAACCCCCCAGATGAGCCACTCCATGACCTCGTGGCCACCTCCCACCCTTGTGGCACCCCTCGCTGCCTGCCGGGCCGGACCCAATGGGCCAGGCCGCCCAGTAGGTTAGGCCAAACCCAAATGGCCGAGGAAGACCCAGTGGGTCCATCTGGGTCGACCCGAACCGGGTCGGTGAAGGCCGGGTCTGTCCTACCGAGTCAGACTGGACCCATACCCACTACGACCCATTTACGCTCTTTTGGCCATAACTTTGGTACCGGACATCCATTTTATGAACCGTTAGCAGCGGTGGGAATCATAGAGTGAAGCGATACCTTTAAGATTAACCCACTAGAGATTTGGATAAAGTTGGGAAATGGTTGGGTTGGATCAAAAACAAATCAAATCGGGCCCTCAGGACTAAAAGGCTAATAACTCATAGACCAGGCATCTGATTGACGTGTCGTCTATTGCATTGAGACCCCTATGATGTGTCGGTCCTTTGAGATACTTCTTCATGCCACATCATGGCAGTTTGAGAATCGGCCAATGGCTTGGGGAGAAGACTCTCTCAGAGACAATCAAACCTAATGCGGAAACCCTGTAGTTGGCTACGATGAGAGGAGTGGTCCTAGCTATCCTGTGCGGGTCAGCTCCTAGTGATCCTGCGCGGGTCAGCTCCTAGCGATCCTGTGTGGGTCAGCTCCAAGTGATTATGTGTGGGTCATCTCTTTGAGAACCTGTGTGGTTGAGTGATGTTATTAATATTTTCATGACTTATTATATAATCCCATTACTTATTTTTTATGAAATGTTCATAATTTGTGTGAAATATTAGTGTTTTAATATTAAGTATAATTTTTGAGCATTTTTAGAAGTAGTCCAATTGAGTCAGTTTAATGTTTTAATAATAACTATCACTATACTGATCAAAATTATGTGGTTCTTGTTTTTTAGTATTATCCTTTCAATATAAAAAATTCAATTATAAGGTACCATGAGCCAATTCTGCCATTTGAAGGGTCATATGGTCTTCACAAACAAGACCAAAGAATCTGTGAACAAACTGGACCAGCATTGAAGATTGATTTACTGGGCTAAATCCAGAAGTCCAAAAACATTAAATCTCCAAAATAATTTTGGGTACACTACATGTCATTTTGGATAAAACTTTCAAGACCCAAATCTAAGTACAAGAGGGCCCAAATGAAGCTTTGAAGTCCATCCCACCATTCTGGATGAGAATTAAAATCCGTATAGTATACATGAAATATCTCATGATGTAAGAATCCAATAGAGCGGATATTTTGCAGTGTGAAAGAGGAAATATATAAGGCATAATTTTTTGAATAAACCATTGGGATTTGAAGGAATCTTAATATTAAAAAACCCTTTCACATTCTGGACTTTAAAAAGACTGGATTGAAATGGACAGTTTTACTTTGTTTAATCAACCGGCCATAACTTTTTATCCTTAAGTTCAAATGACTCAAACTTTTGAGAGTCGTTGGAAAAATTTATTATCTACAACTTTGAAGAAGAATATTCCTCGAGATTCAGCTGTCTGGATGTCCATATCTTCGATCCAAGGGGAGGGGTATTTCTGGAATGTAAACAATCCACCACCTTGGGCTATAAATACATCCCCTCCTCTCCTTTCAAAAGGGTTGGAATTTCAGATCAAAGGAGGATTGATTGGCAGTACCAAAACCCTGCCAAAGCCTTGAGGGGATCTGAAAAACTCATGTTTTCACTTGACAATCCCTTCCTCCTCTCTTTGTTTTCATTTACTTTTGCATTTTTCTTCGTTCTAATTTTGCAAGTGTTTGTCTTTGTAATTCTGTTTTAATGTAATTTTCTTCTTCTTAATTTCTTATTCTAATCCACCTTCTATAGTTCAATATTAATTCTCTTATTTTAGTTTAAATAAATCTGAAATCTATCATCTTCTTTTACTTTATTATTCAATAAAAAGTCTAGTTTTTTTACTCTCATCATCGTTCGTGTGTGTTCGGCACACAACTCTTTTCTTATCCCTTTATTTTTCTTCTCTTTGTAATTCATCACCTTAAACATAATATACCAGATTACTAATAATTTAAATGGATGAGTAAATATCTTATTGGGGTGAGTTATAAGTTAGGGATGTTAAGTGATTGATAGGTTTTTCTCGATGAGTATTCTTTAATTTAACATTGTGTATGTTGGACTTAACATGTCATGGATTATTGACATATTATGTTCAACGTGTGGTTTCCATGGATTATTGGAACCATAAATACACTTCCACAATCAAGAAATGATTGATATTAGAACCCTAAGTAAATTTAAGCCTTGGATTAAAGGCTTAACACTTGGGAATTCCAATCAACATTAACTTTTGATGTGGGAGTTAATTTAATGCAATATAAAGCAAAGCTCAAGGATATCACATGCTTAACTCCCTAATGATGAACTCACCCCAATATTTATAAATTTGTTAAATCAAACATCATAAATAAATTATTTCATAAGATCTGCGAACAAACCCCCCAATCAGAATACAATTAACTAAAAACAAACGACTATTACAAAGTATCATCGTTGAGGATTCGACCCGAGTGCTGCTACACACATTGGCAGAGCACCGGATCCTTGACCCGTTGATAGACGACAATCATCCGCACATTTAAAATGGCTCCGTTGCCAGGGATGGTTCTTTATGTAGTCACTAGTTTCTGGTTATTGTAAAAAACCAAAAAAAACAAAATTTTAAAAAAAATTTGAAAAAAAACACAAATAAAAACTCGTCTTCCTCTTAAAAATCATAAACTAAAAAAATACAAAGAAAAACCCATATTCCTCATTCTTCCAAAATCACTCTGAATGATTCGTAGCCTCCCAAACAATCCCTTGTATTTGTTTGACCCTAAAATTGAGAGAATATTTCTCCAACTTAGGAGGAACAAAAGAGATACTCAAATAATTCAAGAACCAGTTCTCATCCAACCAGTTGAAATTGAAATGACCAATCCTAGGGAACAAACCCTAAAAGAACTCGCTGCCCCTAATATGAATTACCAAACTATTGGTATTCAATATCCAAACATAGAATCTGACTTCGAACTCAAATCGGGTTTGATTCATCTTCTCCCTCATTTTCACGGGCTAGCCGGTGAGGATCCACATATTCACCTTAAAGAGTTCCAAGTAGTATGCTCTACCATGAAGCCTCAAGGGGTTTCTGAAGAACAAATAAAACTTCTAGCATTCCCTTTTTCCCTAGCTGACACTGCTAATTCATGGATCTACTACCAACCTCTTGGTTCCATAACCACATTGAATGAAATGAAGTGGCTTTTCTTAGAAAAATTATTTCCTGCTTCTTGTACTACTTCTATCAGAAAGTAAATAAGTGGTATTCGTCAGTTCCCAAGTGAATCACTCCATGAAAACTGGGAGAGGTTCAAAAATATTATTGAAACCTGCCCACATCATCAAATCCCTGACCAAATCTTGATCCAATACTTCTATGAGGGGTTATTGTCTATGGAGAGAACTCTCATAGATGCCGCAAGTGGCGGTGCTCTTTTTGATAAAACTCCTACAACTGTAAGAGATCTCATAAGTAACATGGCTATAAACACACAACAATTCCATACTCGAGCATATGCTTAAGTCAAAGAATCCCAATATAACCAATCAATTGAACCGAACAAAATGACCGAGTGGATGAGTGAACATACAGGTCTTGTGTGACAACTAGTTGTGGCTACCAAATCCCCAACCTCGTCTTCTCCGCAATCAATGTTTCTTGGACCTGTCAAAAACTGTGGAATCTGCAACTCTCCATCTCATCCAACTGACACATTTACACAACTTCAGAAAGATCAACCCGATTCATCTGGACCAATAGAGCTCAATGCAGCATATGCTAAGCGGAACACCAATCCTCAAGTATCAGGTCAGTTTGTTAGAAACTTTAACCAACCACATTCTAGGCCCTTATCTTCTTCCTATAACCAAGGCCTTAGGTATGGTAATCCCATATCTCACCCCCCTCAATTCCCTCCTCAAAACCCAAACCAATTCTAATATGGTCAAGGTGGTGGTAACTTCCATCAACCTTATCCTTTTGTTCCTCAACCTCAAAGGAACAATCCTCCTCCTGGATTCAATTATCCTAGTGAGCCTTCCCAATTACAAAACCAATAAAATCGATTTCCCAAGAACCAAAATCAAGGCAATCCCAACCAGGGACAAGCCTCTTCTTCCAAGAAACCATGGGAAAGTGCAGTGGAAGATCTTACCTCCTGAAATGATTGACATGTTTAGACATGTTGAATTCAACATTCCCCTCTTAGATGCCATAAAACAAATTCCTAAGTATTCCAAGTTTCTAAAGGAGTTGTGTACCCACAAGAGGAAACTTAGGACCTTTGAACAAGTTTCCACCCAGCAGTCCATACCCATTAAGTGCAAAGATCCAGGTACCTTTACGGTTCCATACCAAATTGGAAGTTCCATCTTTGATGATGCACTCATAGACCTAGGAGCCTCAATTAATGTCATGCCCAAATCCATATTCTCCAACCTTGGTCTAGGTCCCTTGCACCCAACAGGTGTTGTCATTCAGTTAGCCAATCGAATAACAACCAGTCCTGAGGGAATAATTGCAGATGTCCTTGTTCGAGTCAATGATCTTATCTTCCCTGCTGATTTCTATGTCCTTGACATGGAAGGTGAGATGAACTCTTCTCAATCTCCCCTAATTCTAAGAAGACCATTCCTCATGACTGTGAGAACCAAGATTGATATCCATTCAGGCATCCTATCCATGGAATTTGGTGACCAACTGGTCAAGTTCAACATTTTCCAAGCCATGTGATACCCATATGAGGATCACTCTGCATTATCAATCCATGCTTCTGAGGACACTTCTAAGATTCAATTGAACCGCAATCCACCATGTTCTTCATGTTCTAATGACAAAGGATCTTGTGAAATCTGCACCATGATTAACCAAGTCATAAATGGTGAAGTTGATGTGGACCTCTCATTCATAGACTCCATCAATCTAGAAGAACTTGAAAACTCTCTTGAATCCCACATCAACTCTGATATCTACTGCTCCACCTTGGACAATATTAAGGACAATGAATATGAAGAAAATGAACTCCCTTCATCCATTCCTGATATGTCTAACCCACAAATAAACGATGAGAATAATCTGAAACCCCTTCTTGCACACCTGAAATATGCATTCCTCTTCCATGATCACTCATATCCTGTCATTATCGCTGCCACCCTTACTGAAACCGAGGAGTCCAAACTTGTTCATGTGTTAGAGGAAAACAAAAAACCCTTAGGTTTGACCCTATATAACATACCAGGAATCAAACCTCACCTTTTCATGCATCACATCCATCTTGAGGAATCATACAAACCAATTAGACAGCCACAAAGAAGCCTCAATCCACTCATCCTTGAGGTAGTTAGGGAAGAGATCACCAAGATTCTTCATGCTGGTATTATCTACCAAATTTCTGATAGTGAATGGGTTATTCCAATTCAAGTTGTACCTAAGAAGGGTGGGATAAATTTTGTCACAAATGAACATGGAGAGGTAGTCACAACTCGAGTGAATAAAAAATGGCATGTATACATCGATTATCGAAAATTGAATGCTGAAACACGAAAAGATCACTAACCTCTTCCATTTCTTGATCAAATGCTAGAAAGATTGGCCGGAAAGTCACACTATTGCTTTCTTGATGGATACACCGGCTATTTTAAAATCCCAATCTCACCTCAGGACCAAGAAAATGCTAATTTTACATGCCCCTTTGGAACATATGCGTATAGAAGAATGCCTTTTGGACTTTTCATTGCTCCTGCAACATTCCAGAGGTGTATGATGAGTATCTTTTCAGAATTCATTGAACACTACATGGAATTCCTCATGGATTACTTCACCATTTATGGTGAGTCATTTTAATCTTGTTTGCATTCACTCTCTCTAGTCCTTCAAAAGTGTGTCAAGTGTAACCTTGTGTTAAATTTTGAAAAATGTCACTTCATGGTTGCAAATGGGATTGTTCTAGGGCACATAGTTTCAAAAGATGGTATTGATGTTGATCCTTCCAAAATTGAAGTGATCCAATCACTTCCTGAACCCAACTCTGTTCAATACATCAATTCATTTCTCGGTCATGATGGTTTCTATTGGATATTCATCCATAACTTCAGAAAAATTTCCCTCCCACTCACTCATTTTCTCCAAAATGATGTCGCTTTCTATTTCGATGAGGTTTGAAAGAGAGCCTTTGTTGAACTCAAAACTGAACTAACATCTGCCCCAATAATCCAACCCCCAGATTGGTCATTACCCTTTGAGTTGATGTGTGATGCTTCTGATAGAGCTGTTGGGGCTGTTCTTGGTCAAAGAAGATAAATAATTCCTCATGTCATCTATTATGCCTCAAAAACATTGGATGAAACTCAATATCACTACACTATCACTAAAAAGGAACTTGTAGCAGTGGTTTTTGCCTTAAATAAATTCCTGTCCTATCTCTTCGGTGCCAAAATCATCAACTTCACAGACCATTCTGTTATAAAGTTCCCACTCAAGAAAAGTGATTCCAAACTGAGGCTAATAAGATGGATCCCAATGCGCCAAGAATTTGACCTTGAAATAAAAGATAGACCAGGAAAAGAAAACCATATGGCTGATCACTTGAGTAAATTTTCTAATTCTTCTCAATCTGATATCATCAATCCTGAATTCCCCACTGAGCACCTTTCATCTCTCACTCCAAAAATACCATGATATGACCCAATTGTAAATTACTTGGTTTCTGGTGTTTTTCCTAAATTTTTTTCAAAAGAACAAAAAATGAAGTTGAAAAGTGATTCAAAATACTATTTTTTGGGAAGAAAATAAACTTTGGAAAACTGGGGCAGATATGGTAATTAAGAGATGTGTTGAAGAAAATGATCATTCTTCCATCTTAGAATTCGGTCACTCACTTCCCGGAGGTGGCCACTTTGGACCACAAAGGACCTCCTGAAAGGTCCTAGACTCTATATTCTTCTGGTCTTCACTCTTCAAGGACTTACATGAGTTCTATCAATCATGTCCCACTTTCCAAAAGTTTGGAACAATATCTAAAAGAAATGAAATGCCCCCAAATTTTTTAATCTTTTGTGAAATATTCGATGTTTGGGGCATCGATTTCATGGGACCATTTCCCCCTTCTAATGGATTCTCATACATTCTTCTTGCTGTCGATTATGTGTCAAGGTTGGTTAAGGCCAAACCCACTACAAAGGATGATTCTCATACTATTAGTGAGTTCCTAAAGACCCACATCTTCCCAAGATTTGGAACACCACGTGCCTTGATCAGTGACTTAGGAACCCATTTTTGTAATAGAACCATGGAAGCTCTTATGAAAAAGAATGGGGTTGTACATAAAACTTCAACTTCATATCACCCTCAAAAAAATGGCATGGATGAACTCTCTAATAGAGAAGTGAAAATGGTACTTGAGAGAATTGTTAATCCCACCATAAAATACTGGCTTGAGAGACTTGGTGAAGCCCTTTGGGCTTATCGAACTGCCTATAAAACACCCATAGGGATGTGTCATTTTAGGCTAGTTTTTGGTAAAGCGTGTCACTTACCAGTTAAAATCCAACATAAGTCTTTTTGGGCTGTTAAAACCTATAATTTTGATTGTGAAAAATCTGGTGAAGAAATATTGTTGCAATTGGATGAACTAGAGGATCTTTGACTTGAATCCTATGAGAATTCCAATCTGTACAAAGAGAAGGCTAAGGTACTCCATGACAAACACATCCTGAGAAAGGTATTTCATGAAGATAAAAAGGTAATGCTCTTCAATTCTCGATTTCAGCTTCACCCAGGTAAGATTAATTCTCGTTGGGAAGGTCCTTTTGTTATTACTAACGTTTACCCATTTGGTGCAGTGCAAGTCCAAGACCCCTCTTCCAAAAGGACATTCACAGTTAATGGACATCGGTTAAAGCATCACCATGAGAGGATGCACAATCCTGGATCAACATCGACTTCCACTGGCTCCCCAAATTCTCTAGCCGACCTACCACTAGATGGAGAAGGTGACCCGCCAAATCCAAACCAGGGGGCACCTCTTTCCCTTTAACTCTCTCTATCTCTTCCTCTCTCTACCTCTTTCTTCTTTTTCCTATCTCTTTAATTTTTTTACCAATTTATTTTTTAAAAACCTTTCTTTTTCACTTTCCCTTTTTTGTGGCTGTATCTTTATAAAAAAACAAAAAAAAATATAAAAACCTAAAAAACTAAAAAAACCAAGAAAACAATCACTTAAAAAAAATACAAAAAAAATTAAAGAGTCATGCTTACTCACCATCGAGTTTTGAAATTTTGTACAACCATTTTGGGGAGTTAACAGACATGTTTTCATCTCAAAATTTTTTTATTTTTATTATGACTTTGGATAAAGAATTTTGTGTCAAAACAAACACATTTTGAATGCTCAATTTTTGGTTTGGAAAATGCTTTTCCCGAACTGTGAGAAACAACATTTTCTTCCATGCCAAGGCCACCTGTGGACATCTTTTCAAAATGTGTGATTTTAACCCCATTTGTGAGTCTTGAGTTTGTGGACCTTCGAGCTGAATTTACTACCTTAGTGTGTATTAATATGATAGAGGCATTTTCTGAACCACATGAGAATCACAATAGCCAAATAGCCTCCCATTTCCATTACAATAATCCTCCTTTTGAAAGCCCCTTCGAGCGTATGAAAACCTTTTCTTTGATAGACACATTACCAGCCCAATACCTTTTCCCACCCAATATCAATATTTATTTTCATTGCATAATTATTTTTTGAAATTTAACTGTGGGGGGGGAATGGATTTCATTGTTTGGGTACCCTATTATTGATTTTGAACGAGTTATCATCTGCTTGAGGACAAGCATCCATTTTAGTGTGGGGGATAGGTTGTCATTATGTGTGTTTTTGGGAATGTAATGAACTTCCATTTATGTAATTTTTTAAATGTTTTTTACAATTGTTCAAAAAAATGATGAAAAAAAATCAAAAAAAAATCAAATTTTTTTTTGAAAAAATGGGTTGTGTCTTGGGTAGGTCAAAAATCACTCTTCCTAAAACTTTGATCTTATTATAACTATTACATTTATTTTCGTGAGGAGATCAATCATGGGTTGGGTTATGAGTGTGAGATCTTTTCCAGGTTCAACTTTCGAAAAAACAATGAAAAAAAGGAGAAGAAAAAAAAAGAACACTTGCATTATATTCTTATTTGGAGAAGTTATGTGTTCTGTAAATATTTCATCTTCTCATTACCTTCATATTTTCTTCCTCTATTGTGTCTTTCTTCACACAATCATTCCCTTGTAAATATGTGTTTTCATTTCATTCCATGTTTTATTTCAAAAAAAATGTGCATTTCTTTTTCTATGTTGGTATTTTAACCCTCTTATTCTCTCTCTTGAACTTTATATTCCTACCGACCCATAGCCACAGAAAAACCCATTAAAAAGACCTCTTGATTATTGTGCACTTTGGATAGGTATTGTAAGCTGAGATCTCTTTTCAAACTCTAAGATTTTCACTTTTGGTTGGTGAAAGAGTGAACCTCCACAAATAAATTTGATGATCTTGTGAGGTGTGAGTTTTGAGTGTCCACATTTTTCTTTTCTAAATTTGTGCATGAAAAAATGAATTAGTTTGGAACATTGTTTCTGTAAAAACTTGTGGTGGATTTCAAAATGGATGAGTGAAATAGTCTAAACCTCCCCTGATTGGAGAAAACAAAATTTTAATATCTGTTGGTGAGTAAAAATGATTTTGTCATGTTTTTATATTTGTTTCACATGAGGACATGAACAAAACTAAGTATGGGGGAGTTGATGTTATTAAAATTTTCATGACTTATCATATACTCCCTTTACTTATTTTATATGAAATGTGCATAATTTGTGTGAAATTTTAATGTTTTAATATTAAGTATAATTTATGAGCATTTTTAGAAGTAGTCCAATTGAGTCAGTTTAATGTTTTAATAACAAATATCACTTTACTGATAAAAAATGTGTGGTTATTATTTTTTATGATTCAAATTTCAATATAAAACATTTCATTAGAAGGTACCAGGAGCCAATTCTGCCATTTGAAGGGTCATATGGTCCTCACAAATAAGACCAAACAATCTCTGAACAAACTGGACCAACCTTGAAGATTGATTTACTGGGATCAATCCAGAAGTCCAAAAACATTAAACCTCCACAATAATTTTTGGGACACTAAATTTCATCTTGGATAAAACTTTCAAGGCCCAAATCTAAGTACAAGGGGCCCAAATGAAGCTTTGAAGTCCAACCCACCATTCTGGACGAGAATTAAAATCAGTATAGTATGTATGACATATCTCATGTTTTAAAAATCAAATAGAGCTGAGATTTTTCAGTGTGAAATAGAAGATATAGGAGTCCTACTTTGTTGAATAATACATTCGGATTTGAAGTCATATTCATATTTAAAAACCCTTTCAAATTCTGGACTTCAAAAAGACTAGATTGAAATGGACAGTTTTACTTTGTTTAATCAACCGGCCATAACATTTGATCCTTAAGTCCACATGACTCAAACATTTGAGATTAGTCGGCCAATGTTATTATCTACAACTTTGAAGAAGGAGATTGCTTGAGATTCGGCTGTCTTGATGTCCATATCTGCGATCCAAGTGGAGGGGTATTTCTGGAATGTAAACAGTCCACCACCTTGGGCTATAAATATATCCCCACCTCTCCTTTCAAAAGGGTTGGCATTTCAGAGAAAAGGATGATTTATTGTAAGTACCAAGCCCCTATAAAAGGCTTGGTAGGATCTTCAAAACTCTTGTTTTCACTTGATAATCCCTTCCTCCTCTCTTTGTTTTCATTTACTTTTGCATTTTTCTTTGTTGTAATTTTGCAATTGTTTGTCTTTGTAATTCTGTTTTAATGAAATTTTCTTCTTATTAATTTCTTATTCTCATCCACCTTCTGTAGTTTAATATTAATGTTCTTATTGTAGTTTAAATCAATCTTAAATCCATCATCTTATTTTACTTTATTATTCAATAAAAAGTCCGTTTTTTTTACTCTCATCACCATTCGTGTGTGTGTTGGGCGCACAACTCTTTTCTTATCCCTTTATTTTTCTTCTCTTTGTAATTAATCACCGTAAAAATAATAGACCATATTACTAATAATTTAAATGGATTAGTAAATATCTTATTGGTTTGAGTTATAATTTAGGGATGTTAAGTGATAGAGAGGTTTTGCTCGATGAGTATTCTTTAATTTAACATTGTGTATGTTGGACATAACATGTCATGGATAATTGACATATTATGTTAAACGTGTGGTTTCCATGGATTATTGGAACCATAAATACACTTCCACAATCAAGTACTGATTGTGATTAGAACCCTAAGTAAAGTTAAGGCATGGATTAAAGGCTTAACACTTGGGAATTCCAATCAACATCAACTTTTGATGTGGGTGTTAATATAATGCAATATAAAGAAGAGCTCAAGGATATCACATACTTAACTCTCTAATGATGAACTCACCCCAATATTTATCAATTTGTTAAATCAAACATCATACATAAATTATTTCACAAGCTCTGCAAACAAACCCCCCAATCAGAATACAATTAACTAAAAACAAATGACTATTACACAGTGTCATCGCCGAGGATTCGAACCAAGTGCTGCTATACACATTAGCAGAGCACCAGAACCTTGACCGGTCGATAGGAGACAATCGTCCACATGTTTTATTGAGCTCTTAGTGATCTTGTGTGGGTCATCTCCTAGCGATCATGTTTGGGTCAGCTCCTAGCAATCCTCTGTGGGACAGCTCCAGTGATCCGGTGTGGGCTACCTACATCGATCTTGTGTGGGTTAGCTTCTAGTGATCCTATGTGGGTCAGATTCTAGTGATCCTATGTGGGTCATCTCTAGTGATCCTTTTTAGGTCAGCTCCAGCGATCATGTGTGGGTCAGCTCCTAGCGATTCTGTTCAGGTTTGCAGAAGAGCCTCTTAACAGAGTAACATGATTTAGTAGTTGCATCTAATCATCTCTACTACTGTGAGTAATGATATAACCGGTGTGAGATGAGTTAGAAACTCTATGTTCCAACATGATTGAGGTGGATTACTAGATAAATAATGTATATTTATGGGCATATACCTATGTAGGGTTAGCTGTTGTTTTAATATTTGGTGGTTTATCCTTGGTGGATTTTTTGAGACCATGAGGGTCTCGGGGTCACTAATTTGTATCTTTATACTCACCCATGCACAGGATATGACCGCACATTATTGTGTTGGATGCAGATGAAAGACATCACTAAATGAGGCTGTGAATACTAGGACTAAACGGTGACTGAAGGTGGACCATACGTCGTGTCGGTATGCAGAAGAGACAGGTGGATGTAGAGTGCTGTGGTGGCATTCTGTAACTACCCTTCATGTAGGAACCTTGGAGGACAAACTGATAGCTTCCTTTCTCCTTTATTCTGTTGTATTGTATATCAGTTGTACTTGTACTTTCCAGCTGGCCATGTCTTTGGGCCCCTTTTTACGTTTAACACTCTTTTTGTTATACAGTTTACTTGTGTTCATATATTGTAGTGTGTTGTGTTGAATGTGTTTACCGGATATAAAGGCAATTCCTTCCCAGTTTTATGTAATATGCCTTTTGGTTCTTGTCACCAGCCCCTTTCCTATAGAAGGCGGGCTTGTGGTAGTCACGACACCAGCCCCAAGGGATGGGTCATGACAAATTGGTATCAGAGGATTAAGTTCTACCGCAGAACATTGGACTCTTATATTTCTATTTAACGAAAATAGTGTTAAGTGTAGCGAATATGGTTATTAGTTTATGAAATCTACTGTCAGTGTGGTGGCCGTTGTATCCATACACCAGGACCCTGTCTTATGATTTCTAACTCGGTGCATGAAAACACTGATTGATTGTGTGTTTTCAAGAGTTTACTTTGTGATCTATTGAGTCAGCTCACCAGGTATAACTTATTGATCATGGCACACCTATTTCATTTTAGGTTGCCTCCACGGAGACAACCATCTAGGGTTCCAAGAGTAGAATGCATTAATATCCCACTAAGCAACAAGGTCTTGGTGTAGGGCCCCTTTCCGGTAGAGGCACCAGAGATACCATTACCCATTGGGCCACTGATGCCACTCGCCCCACCAGCAGAGGGTGCACGTCGCTTGAGCGCATTTTAAGAGTTCCCGCACCAGAAGTCACCCAGGTTAAGGGAAGAGACGGACCCACATGTGGTTAAGGATTAACTAGAGGGTGTGGTGAGAGTCTTCCTACTGGTAGGGACACCGGCCGATCTCATGGTGATCCTTGCCGCTAACCTTCTACAGGAAACAACAGGAAGATAGTGGAGCATGATACTCGATGGTCACAATGAGGTGAAACTTCTCTGGGAAGACATCGAGAGCCAATTTTGGGCAGAGTTTGTCCCAGTGACTTTTTGCGTAGTGCGCATACATGAGCTGCTTCATCTATAGCAGGGTAGCACGAACGTAGCTCAGTACTCAGCGAGGTTCACTGACCTCTCATGCTACTACACAGATATGGTGCGGGACCCATTCATCAGGGCATGAACCTTCGATCAGAAGATCATGAGGGAGATCAAGGCATCGATGATCTCAATCATCATCCCTATGTAGGCATGGGTGTTAGAGAGAGCCCTCATAGTGGACATTTTCCAAGCTTAACAGTCGCTAGTAGTGAGACGCACCACTAGTCATCATCTAGCAGAGTCTTCTACAGCTGACAGTAGAAATATTCTGCAGAGTTCCAAGCGGACCAGACCTACATGTGGACGACCGCATGACTCAAGGTCGATTGTGTGGGGTACACGAGATAGAGCCAGTCATGACTGGAGTGTGTAGTGTTACACATGCGATGGGCAGGGTCACATGGCTCATGACTATCTGACCTGTCGTACATATGATCAACATACAATCAAAGGACGACCCAGACAGAGACATAGGTTCGACCGATGAGGTTCGCATGGAGTAGGAATATGTAAAAGAGGACCTGGTCGTGTAGCTGGTGAAGGGTGATTATTCAAGATATTACCACCACCACCACCCGTAGGTCCAACCTGACCACAGGGAGCATGTGGACATGGAAGAGCTCTGTTCCAGGCAGCTGAGGGTTACGATCACGGTTCTCCCGAGATAATACATGGTATGATCTCTGTCTACTTCACCTTAGCTGAAATACTTATAGAAATTGGTTCTATTCATTCATTTATTGCCACTGTCATCTTTCGAAGCTCAGATATTCCTACGGAGCTATTGGCACGATCCTTACGGATAGAGACTTCTACGAGAGAATATTATACAATTACGCACTGGTGCTGGAAGTGTGAGCTTAATCTAGGAGGTGATAGCTTTGGATTTTATCTCCTAGTATTAGCATCGAGGCCTCACAATGTCATCTTGAGTATGGAATGGTTATCTATAGTCCATGCCCAAATAGACAGTATTAGGCACAGAGTGCGGTGTGTCCGCATAGATGGGAGAATTTTATCCTTCATTGGCGAGAAGGGATCCTTTGCAGTGTAGGATGGACTTACTCGGAGGAGGGTGTAGATGATTACACATCAGTTCTCTATCCTTACCCTAAGAGCAGTTGATGTGGAGAGTTTGAGTTATCCTATAGTGGTGGAACAGTATGCATATTTTTTCCCTAATAATGTTCAGGTTCAACTTCCTCACATATAGGTGGACTTATACATTGACTTGTAACCTGGGACAACATAGATATCTACACTAGTGTATCAGATGGATACCATAGAGCTTCGCGAGATGCAGGTATATCTTGAGGACTTGTAGGGGAAATGATTCATCCATCCTAGTGTTTCTCCCTGGGTAGCCCCGATTTTGTTCACCTAGAAGGAGAATGGGAGATTGAGGTTTTGTGTTGATTATCATCTCCTGAACCAGGTGACTGTGAAGAATAAGTACCAAATCCCAAGGATTGAGGACCTCTTTGATCCGCTGAATGGAGCACAGTGGTTCTCAAAGATAGACCTCAGATCAGGATATCACCACCTCAGAGTGCGAGATGAAGATGTTCATAAGATGACATTCATATGTCGGTACAACCACAACATGTTCTTGGTTATTCCATTCAGCGTGACCAATGCTCCAGCAGTGTTCATGGGACTCATAAACATGATATTTCAGCCATACCATGATCGCTTTGTAGTAGTCTTCGTCGATGACATTATGATATACTCATCTACTGAGAAGGAGCATGTCTTTCATGTATAAGTAGTACTGGACACACTCCAAGAGCACCATCTTTATGGTAAGCTCTCTAAGTTCCAGTCCTATATTCCTTGAGGTTCACTTTCTGGGACATGTCATCTCGGAGGATGGAGTTGTCGTGGATCCATCGAAGATTGAGGAAGTACTTTATTAGGAGCCACCCAAAAGTGTGATAGAGGTACAAAGTTCCTTAGATTTTTCAGGTTACTAATTCAGTTTGGTGCCAGATTCCTCCAGAGTTCGAGCACCACTATCAGCATTGAAGAAAAAGGGGAAACAATCCGTGTGGTCAGAGGGATGCCAGTAGAGTTTTCATGAGTTGAGGAAAAGGCTGACTAGTGCCCCCGTATTGAGTCTTCCATAAGAGGGCGTAGGGTACATAGTCTACTGCGACGCATTAGGGACTAGACTCATATGTGTCCTTATGTAGGAGTGAGCAGTAATTTCATATTGTTCTCGACCACTAAGACAACATGAGAAGAACTACGTTACCCATGAACTGGTGTTTGGAGAAATGGTCTTTGCCTTGAAGATGTGGCCGCACTATCTGATGGCTGAACGTGTTACGGTGTACTCTAATCACTAAATTATCAAGTATATCTTCTCTTAGAAGGACCTGAACATGAGAAAGTGACATTGGCTAGAGTTCTTCTAAGACAATGAATTCAAGAGAGTCTACAATCCTGTGATGGGTAACGTTGTAGCAGATGCACTCAGCAAAAGATCTGGTATACAGTTACTAGGCGAGGATACGAAGAAGAAGGCCGCTTTGCAGATATCTTTTGTGGATAGAGATGGAGCTGCTTTTCTTCAGTCTCTTACAGTCACTCCCCCACTTTTTCAACAAGTAATCGAGGAACAACGTGGGGATGCTGACTTCAAGACATCACGTGCTCAGATATCCACATGACATGCACCTGATAAATTTTCTATAAGGTGGGGATCATGTCATTATCTTCAAAGGGCGTACCATGGTACCCGTGTTTCTTTGTGAGGATGTGATGATGGAGTTCCAAAAATCCACTCTAGCGGTATATCTTGGAGTGGAAAAGATGTTCCAAGACCTCCGAAGACAACACTGGTGGCTGGGAATGAAGAAAGAAATAGAAACATTTGTCTCTCGGTGCCTCACTTGTCAGCAAGTGATGGAAAAGCATCAAGTACCAGCAGGCTTTGTTCAACCATTAGAGATCCTAGAATGGAAGTGGTATGGGATATCCATGGACTTCTTGATAGGACTTCCACATACATTCATAGTTCATTATTCTATTTGGGTGATTATCGACCGAATCACCAAGTCTGCCCACATCCTACTGATTAGAAAGAAGGGTTTAGTAGAGAGATTGGGATGCCTCTATGTGCAGGAGATTGTGCGGTTACATGGAGTACCCAGGATGATTGTCTCTGATCATGATAAAATATTCACTTCCCATCTATGGAAGGGGTAGCAGGAGGCATTCATGACGTAACTTCGTTTGAGCACCGCCTTCCATCCTCATATGGATGGTTAGACTGAGTGAACCATTTAGACTCTCGAGGGCATGTTGTGAGCTTGTGTCATCAACATCGGTCATAGCTGGGAGGATCAGTTTCCTTTGGTGAAATTTTCATACAATAATCGCTATCACTCAAACATTGGGATGAAACCTTTTTAGGCATTGTACGGATGACCTTGTAGATCAGCCTTGTGCTGGAATGACCCAGGGGAGTCAGCACTAGTGGGACCAGAGATGGTACGTGCTACCATAGAGAATGTTCATATCATCCAGAAGTGGATGAAGCCTGCACACAGTAGGACAAAGTCTTCTACCAACAGTAGATGGAGACCTCAAGAGTTCTAGGATGGTGACCACGTCTTTCTATGGGTCTCCCCTAGACGTGGATTGTGGAGATTTATCCGAGGCAACAAGTTCCCTTCAAGATACATCAGACCCTTCCATGTCCTCAGTAGAGTTGGCGAGGTGTCTTACCTCTTATCTCTTCCACCTCAGTTGCACCAGGTGCATGACATCTTCCATGTATCCCAGGTGAGGAGATACATTCACGGCCCTTCCCACTTCATCAACCATGAAGAGCTGGACATCGATGATGGGGTGAATTTTACGAAGGTTCCAGTCGAGATTGATGTTTGGCAGGAGATGGTCCTTTGTTGATGGTCGATACCTCTGGTGCGCATTCACTGGCAGCACGAGAATCTCGAGGAGAGAACATTGGAGTGGGAGGCTAAGACACATTCTTTGTACCCCCACTTGTTCCATTAGTTTGAGTTGCGGCTTACGGGGATGTATATACCTGAGGTGGGGAGAATGAAAAGACCCGTAATTACCTTGTAATTTTTTTAATTAAATGATAATTTTATGACTCTGCAAAAATTTATGGTGCATGATTCCGAGACCCGAAGTACTTGGAATGATTTTTTGAACATTATTTCTAGTACGTTCAGTAAATGTGTAAGCAGGTTTTTCAAACATTTAAACTGGTGCTCGGAATTGAAATCTGATGACAGCGTTGAACTCACTGTGCATGTATTCCCTTATGAAAACATTCACCTCGACAGAAGTTGGTTGATGCTGAATGTTAATTTTTGGGTTTTTTGTGAAAAGAATAAAATAAATTTTAGTGTGTAACTTCTTATTTTATTTTGTTTTGAAACTCCCATGTGGAAGTTTCACAGGTGGGGACCACCTGAATTAACCTCCCATGAGATGTTATGGTGGTGGGGACCACCCGAGGATTAAACCTCTTTAACTCCATTATTAATGAGGGAGAAACCTATCAACACACTAATTAATGTGGAGGAGCATCTTGAGCTTCCTCCAAATTAGTTGTGACAACACCATACTTTAATTTTTCAAACATGTGTGTGTATTTGACATCATAATTTCTTTTAATGTTAAATTATATTGGAAGCTCTTTTTTTTGGGTGGAATTGAGAGGGGAGAACCCCTAGAAGACTTCAATTCTTCCACGAAGAATTATCCTCCAATGAAAAATGTCGACTTCAACTTCTTCCTCAGGACACCCTCCAATGAGGAACATCTTCTTCTACAATGAACTGACACACGAGCATGAGATTGGAGGTGTGTGGTGGATGAGACGAACATTGAAAACCTCAAGTTCTTCTCACGCCAACGTCAACGAACAATCCATTGTAAGGGTTTTGTTACCATGTTCTTCCCTCCCTTGTTTCTTTTTGTGGGAATGGGATTACTGTTTGATGATGGTTTTGGGGATTGAAGTTCATAAATATCATCCATACATGTTCATGTTCTTGTTGAGCTACTTGATACCACTCTAACACAGAGGGTGTGGTCCATAAAAACATGGCCCGAGCCACCACCGTTTTCCGCGCTGTCCCGCGGCCTCCGCGCCCCATGTCTCTCCTTTATTCACGGCCTCCACCAACCCATGGCCATCACCGCCCCGCGACTTTTTCTGCTCCACGCTATCCGCAACCGAGCCGACCCGAGCCACCACCATCGTCCGAGCTGCCACCACTGTCCACGCCGAACCGTCGCCGCTGTCCGCGCCGAGCTGCCACTGTCCGTGCTGAGCCGCCACTGCCATCCGCACCGCTCCTCCGATCTAGACGTCATCGCCCTTCCGGACGAGACCTGGGCCCACTGCGACCCATTTATGCTTTTTTGGCAATAACATTAGCACCAGACGTCTATTTGACGAACTGTCTATGATGTTGGAAATAATGGAACGAAACGGTCTCTTTAAGATTACCCCACTAAAGATTTGGATAATGATTGGAAACGGTCGGGTTGGATCAAGAATGAATCCAACCAGGCCCTCAAAACTAAAAGGATAATAACTCACATTCCAGGAATCTGATTGGTGCGTAGTCTGTTGAGTTGAGACCCCTTTGACATGGCGGTCCTTTGAGATACTTCTTCATGGGACATCATGGCAGATGGAGAATCGACCAGTGGCATGGGAAGAAGACTCTTCCAAAGATGAGTAAGCCTAGTGCGGAAACCCAGTAGCTGGATGTGATGAGAAGAGTGCTCCTAGCTATTCTGTGTTGGTCAGCTCCTAGAGATCATGCACATGTCATGTCCTAATGATCCTATGTTGGCTAGCTCCTAGCATTCCGATGTGGGTCAGCTTATAGAGATTCTATGTGGGTCATCTCCTAGAGATCCTGTGTGGGTTAGCTCCAGCGATCCTATGTGGGTCTGCTACACCAATCCTGTGTGGGTTAGCTCCTAGAGATCTTGTGTGGGTCAGCTCCTAGAGATCCTGTGTGGGTCAGCTCCAGCGATCCTGTGTGAGTCAGCTCCCACGATCCTTTGTGGGTCTGCTCCTAGCGATTCTATGTAGGTCAGCAGTAGAGCCTCTTAACAGAGTAATATGATTTAGTAGTTATATCTAATCATCTATACTACTATACCTAATGATATACCTAGTGTGAGCTGAGTCAGAACCTATGTGTTCCATCATGATTGAGATGGATTACTATATAACTTAGGTATATGTATGGGAATTTACCTAAGTAGGGTTATTTGTTGGTTTCATACTTTTTGTTTTATCCATGGTGGATTTTGTGAGACCTTGAGGGTCTCAGGGTCCCTACTGAGTATCATTATACTCACCCCTGCATGGGCTATGCCTGCACCTTGTTGAGTTGAATGCAGATGACAGACAACGCTGATTGAGGCTGGGAATACCAGGACTGGATGGTGCCCGGAGGTGGACCATACGGTGTGTCAGTACACAGAGGAGATGGGTGGACATAGAGTGCTGTGGAGGCAATTTGTACCAACCCTTCAGGTATGAAACATAGAGTATAACCTAATAGATACTTTTTCTCTTTTTTTAGTAGTATTTTATTTCAGTTGTACTTGTACTTTTCAGTTGGGATTGTATTCCGGCCCCTTTTTAGTTTCAACACTCTTTTTGTTATACAGTTTACTCATGTTTGTATCTTGTTGTGTGCTGGGTTGAATGTGCTTATAGGATTTAAAGGTAATTCATTCCCATTTTTATTCAATACACCTTTTGGTGCATGTCACCATCACCTGGCCTATCGAAGCCGAGCATGGGGTAGTCATAACACAGGCCCCACGGGATGGGTCATGGCATCAATTATAAGTAAATACAAAGTATAATTGAATCATTTTGAACAATATTTCTTATTCCTAAAACAATAAGAAATAAGACCAAGAAAATATTTATAATTAATAAAATCAATAAGTGAAGAATAATTTGAAAATTATAATATATGAAATTCTCATATAACCCTGTAAAAGAAATGGGAAATAATATAAATTTTTTTAATTTGGTATAATTAATCAATGATATAATAAATGAGGTCAATATGAATGTTTTAAACTCAATAAATTAAAACAATTATAGGAAAAATGTTATGATATTAGAATTTTTCAAATCATATACTGTTTGAGGGATGAAATTTGTAATAAAACATTAAATTTTATGAATAATTATCGAATAATGATATAAAATATCGACGGGTCATTATATAATCCATTCAATATAAAACATGGTTTAAAAATATGTATAATTTTTAGGGGGTGAAAAATGAGACCCTAAACTCTTAAATCGTTCTGAATTCATTTTGCGCATCTGATTAAACAACATAATAATAACATTAGTAATATTATGTAACATTTTTGGAAATATATTCATCTATTTTTAATTTATTATATACATTTAATATTTATATTCTCTTTATTTATTTGATACTTTTAGACTATGTTTGCATAAATGTTAAATCAATGTTGGTTTATAATGGTTAATTTTTTGAATGAATATAATATTTTAATAATTAGAAAAATATATAATAGAAATATTCAATAAATAGTTTTTACTATATTCTTATATTGTTAAAATATAATTAGTATTTTTGTTCCCCTATCCATCCATGATTGATATATATAACCCTTTTAAAATTGGTTTTTATGAAAACAAAAGAGGATGATGTAATTTCATGATAGAGGATTATATTTTTTTTTATAATATATTTATAATTAAAGTATAAAGTTTTTTTAAAATTTTTTGGATAATATTTTATATGTTTGTATTAAAAATTTCAATCGTCCTGAAAAATTAAAAGCATTACGTGATGGATAATTTAGTATGTATAATGCACAACTATTATCTATTTTATTTTATGAGGTGGACGAAAGCAATAAATTTGTGTTATTTCATTAATATAATAATAAGATTTTAATACTATTAAACATAGATAATTATATTACAATGGGATGGATATGTTGGGAAGGGAAAGAATAAAAATAAAAAAGATCATGACTATGTAATTTAATATTGGTAACATGAACATTCTATTTAAATTATTCATTGAACTGAATAGAATACGATAATAATGTAGACCTTTAGACTATGTAATTGAGATTGTAACCTAGGAGGAGAATCACCGTAGTGTTTCAGGAATTTATTTTAATTAATGTGTGTTTCATGAAGAGGTGGAAGTGTCCGCTTTTATAAGTGAACAAAAGGCCACTTTTGGGATTTCCCATTATTTTTTTATTTATTTCATTACACTATTTAAATGTCAATGATAAACATGTTAAACGAATAATTGAGAGTATTAAATATTTATATAATGAATTAATCTATAAAAATTTCATCACAAATGTTTTAAACATGTTTTTTATCTTCTATTACTTGTTTTTATGTTTCAATTTATATTTTTTTCTTATTAACAAATCTTTTACTTAGAAAATTATATTTTCTGTAAAATATAAAATGATACCTTTTCCCAAATATTTTTTCCTAGTCATAGAATTCAATATAAAATTAATTTAATTTAATTTTTAAATAATAGAAAATTAAATTTTAAATTAATACATTATATATATATATAATGTTCTCTAAAAAAAAGTTGTCTAGCCCATTAGCTGTACATAATATTTTTGAAAATTAGTTACTTATTAAATTTGATTTAATGTAATTATATATCTGGTTAAATATTATAATATATTCCTAATTTAAAATATATTAATTTATTGAAAATATTAAAAATTTCAAAATATTAATAATTTTTTTAAAACAAGAGTTTTATTATTATCATTGTCATTTACATTAAAATTATTAATCATAAGTTTATAAAAAAATATTAATTGACCTAAATATAAAATATTATCATGTTAAGAAAATGTATGAAATGCATTTTTATGGATATTATTTTTACATGTGTTGAAAACAAAATATTAATATAATTAGATAAAAATAATTTTTAAAGTGAAATATTAAAAATGATTGTAAAACATCACATAAGTGTTTAATGACTTCAACATAAATACTAAAAATGTTTTTTCTATTAATTATAGATTTTTTAATATGAAAATTTTCAAAAATATTTTATTCACTCTTATGAAATGATAATGGCATAATGATATAGTTTATTTAGAACTATTATTTTTATTACTCAGTAGAAAATCAATTATTTCAGAAAAATTAAAAATATTAATATTAACTAAATAATGGATTTCTAAATCAAATAATGAAATTTATTTTTTCAAAATTTAATTATAAATTTTTTTAAACATAACTCTTATTATTATACATTGAAATAATATGAAATCCATTTACATGTGAAAATATTATTTTTTTAAAATATTAACCATTTATATTCTTATTTTCATTAAAATACTATTCTAACTAGTTTTAGTATATGTTTAATATAAACAATATTTTCTTTATACTAAATATATTTACAAACATATAAAAAACACATAAAAATAAAACAATTAATGTCTTTCACTTTAAATAACAAATCAATAATTTTATATATTTAGCTACTTTCATTTAATTTATAAATACCCCAGAATATAAAATTTCCTTTTTCATTTCAAATTATATTACATATTTATGTTACATTATTTCATATCCATTTTCTCTAGGGAGATTTTTTAATTGTTATATATTTTCCTAGTTTTCATTATTGCATGGTGTTGTATGTGAAGAACGATATCGAACACATTATGTTATAAAGAAAAACATAATTTAAAATACCACGCTTTTACCAATTCCATTCTTGAATCTTCAATCATTATAATTCCATCCATGTCTTTATTCCAGCTTCATTTTTCAACACCATGTTCACTATCGATCAGGGTAACATGAAGAATAGTTTACACACTAGCCGCCAAGAAAACAAATAAAGTGCTTGTCAGTCCTTTAGTCCACAAAATCTCCCAGGTTCCCATCAACATGTTGATTATCTCATGATTAGGTTAATGGGGATGGAATAGAGGTGATCATGAACTTTAATCATTATAAAGAACTCCAATTGACATACTATTGTAGATAAGAACCTTGTGGCCCATAGGTGTCCAACTTATCTTGCACCTCCCTCAGCCTATTTGTTAAACCTCAACAACCAGCAAAACCTCTCGATACACATTTATATTTTTTTAAAATTTTATTATATATATATATATATCCTCAATGTGATGATTGTATATCATGCAGATTTGGTTTATTTTTCATCTATAATCTATTATTCTTTGGTAATTATCACATCTAATCACTCTTATTACCTATGATATTTTATAAATATTTTGATATCTCCCAATTTGGATGTATTACATTGTACTTATTTTTTAGTTCTTTCTCACAAAAATTCAATATCTGCTACCCTGGTGATTTACTATGTTATGCCACATATACATTCCACCACAATAGGTCACAAATGATTACTTTTGAAATATTTTGGGTCAAGGAGGTTATCAAGACACCACATTGGTCACTAAAGATTCATTTATATAGTAGACATTAATAAATAACAAAGAAAATTATATGTTAGGAATTTTCAATTAATTAAATTAAAATAAAAAATCATAGTTAGAAATTTGAAATATAAAATTGTCATTCATGTGGAAAATTCATTATTAAATTATTTTTTAAACTCATTATGGATATTTTACTCTATATCCTATAGTCATCATTTATCAAAAAAAATATAGAAAATGAAACATGGAATTATGATTGAGTGGTTTATATGACATTGAACAAGAATTTAATCCATTAAGAGAGCTACACTTTCTTTACCCCAGGTTAGGATCCTAATATCCTTGAATTTCATTATAGAAATCCATTTTAAAAGATAATATTCCATACCTACCACAACTATTGTATTTATGATGTTAACATTATTCATTACAAGTGTAGGGTAACGATGATTATCTTATTGATAACACAAGGATTAGATAAATTATATTGTAATGGTTATGTTGGTTTCAGTATAAGGGATACTATATATGTATTTATTATTTAATTTTAATTCACTATTATAATTTAGGTAAAAATGTAATTTTTAAAAATATTCATAATTTAAAAAATAAAAATTTTACGTTGTGTAATTTTACATTATTAATTTTTTATTTGGATTTAGGAATTGCATTTTAAAAGAATAATGAGGTTTGGTATTTTTTATTTGGGTACATTGTGAAAAAATATAAAAAAATTTTTGAGTTAAGAATCGTGTATTATATTCAAAGGGAAAATTCCATTTATGAATTGACTTTTTAATATATTCCGCACTAATATAAATAATTAATTGATAATGAAAAATATTTTCATGATTTGTAAAAACATATCAACCACATCTGTGTAGAGGTAAAATTTTTCCATTCATATTGTACATATTTCAAAATAATTTTATGTGTATAAAATTTCATAGATTTCTCACATTAGATGTGTATGAGAAAAATTATAAATAATTTATGAAATAAGTTAAATATATATTAATAAAAACATATATTATGTAAATTAATGATAAATGTTTCAATAATTGAAAACACATATGAATAGGTATGAATATTAATTTTAATAATAAAAATAGTATTTTCATTAAATTTCATGATATGAATTTTTTTATATATGTATTATTAATTTAATTAAACCATAATTTAGGTATGATTTATTTTTCATTTCATTTTTTGTTGATATTTTTCATGAGGGAAATAATAATATTATGTTTCAGGGAGTTGATTCTTCCAACATTTCCATTTTATTTGGATTGATTGAAATAGGAAAAATGTATATAATACTTAATATATGTTCTTATAGAATTATAACTATATATTTTTTATGTTTATTAATTGTAGGTATTAGTTATAAATGTACACAATAAAAAAATAGAAGAAAAAATAAAATATATGTTTCATTTACATTGATTATACATAGCATATTCCATTATAGAACTCATGGAGTAGACCCTTGGAGTTCAAGAAAGAATTTCCAAAGAATATAAGAAAGGTTGTCTAAATTGATAAATATGATATGTTTCCCGATTAATGAAGAGGCTAGTAGGTCTGAAGGACTCTACAAGACTATATATCAGTAATACATGAAATGAAATCACTTCCAGCAAATAGTTGGACACAAATTTAAATAATTTAATTAAATTCTGGTATAACTGAATGGAATTTATTGAAAATTGTGTACATCTAATGTAATTAATAAAATCTATAAATAGATGTATTGAGAGGTTTTTTGTGTGGTTTGTGTAAGAACCTGGATCGTTGTTTCAGGTATGGCTTTCCTTTTTCTGAAGTTTTTTAAAAAAATGAACTTTCTGGAAATTTTCAAAGTACACGCCATGTACTTTCTGAGTACACGCCGTGTACTCTTCCCCGACTCGAGGTCGTGTGCTGTTTGTGCCTGATCCACACACACGGTGTATAGGGGTGACGTGGAGGCCAATTTTGCAATAGTACGGGAAAACCCACTACACACCATGTACTTTAAAAATACACGTCGTTTAATTTTCATTTTTTTTCACTAAATGAACCGGGGTCGCTCCTGACGCATAGAAACACCTTCTTCTCCAAGTTTTTCATCCGTGAGCGGCCCCTACGGCCAAATCTTTGACGAGCTCCCGCCTCTTCATCCGTCCTCCGATTCGAGCACTGTCGATTGCGTTGGAATCGCAGCGGTAAGACATTCCTTATGCTTGAGCTTCATTTTCTAATTCCTCTTCATTTCTGAGTTTTTGTGGGTTGAGAGTTTTCTACATTTTCTCAGATCTACGACATTTTAAGGGGAATAAATCATCGTGGTTCATGTATATCGATCTCCTTTGATGGAGGTAGGTGGTTTGTGCCTTTTTGTTGAAATTCGATGAGTATTTTGTGAAAATTACACAAATTCCCTTGGGTGAGGAATTGTGGGTTTCATATTTTTCCCTTGCTGTTTTCCTTCTTTGCTTGATTGCTGTAGTAGAGGTTTATGATTGTAAGTAGGGTAATTTATTTTGTACTCAGGATGCTTTCCATGTTTGTTCTGCTTGTTTGGAATTTTTCAAATTACCATTCCTATTTTTAGGATAGTGGAAATACTAATTATTTATGCTGTTGAGCCTTAAAATGATAGCCAAGTAGTTTTTGAGGTTTACATGGACAATGCACGCATGCTATGCATGTTTGTTTTCACTCAGGACAGTGAGAACCTAGAGTAGTAGACCAAAGGGAGAATTGTTGGAAGGGCTTCTCCAGAGTGTCTGTTAATACGATGAGAGACCACAGGGGAATTGACGATGAGTGCTTTATCAGAGAGTATGTAGTTCCTCGATGCAGGCCACAGGGGGAATAGACGTTGAGAGCTTCCCTAGAGAGCCCTTAGCATGATACAAGACTAAAGAGGGAATTGACAGTGAGTGCTTCCCCAGAGAGTCTATTAATTTCCTAGAAGAACCAGAGGGGTGAGACTGTGTGTGCCTCCTAGAGGGTTGCTGGTACTTATAGGATGAACCATAGGGGTTAGGCTCTGGTAGCTACCAAGAGGGTTACCTTTTCCTTCTTGTTGCTGGCTGTTTACTTGTGTACTCTATTTGTTAGAACTGTGGATTGTAGCTGCTTGTGATTTCCTGTTTAATGTTCCTTGTTTTATTACTTCCATGTATTCATTGACTATTAGGAACAAATATTTGGGTGATTTCCTACTGGTATTGTATCACACACCCTGTTTAGGCCATTCTTTTTGTCCCAAGAAGACTATGTTGCTGCCGGTATAGATAAGGGAAAGCTCCCTTCTACTTCAGGTTCTTGATTGCACTGGAGATAGAGAGCATGGGACAGAGCCGGGGCTCGCGATGCTGAGGAGTTTATCTTTTTTTATTGCACATTGTTTTTCAGTTGTACATCAACAAGTTGTTGTGTTTTCTGTTTTCCTTAGATACTTGTACTTTCTGGATCATTTTTATCATTTTCTATATAGTTATTGTTTCCACTGTTGGGTTCCAGTTGTTGCATGTTGTTTATTGCTTCTGCTATTTATTGTTTATTTTCTTACCTTGTATACCTTACTGAATGAGGTCATAGTTTCCCCAATAACTTACCATGACACTCGCTGCTACTCGGTAGCCTCTGGAGTTTGGAGAAACACACATGAGGTTATGTGGCAAACCAGGTACAGGGTACCAGTGGAGGGGCTCTAGATTTGGGTCATTACAAAGTGGTATCAGATGAGTTCGTTTCTATTGCTTTACTATTTGGAGACTTTATCCAGGGATAGGAGAAACTCAATACTTGGTATTAATCTATGCTTAGTAGTAGCTAACCCATGTACAGGGAAAATCCATACTACCTTGTTAATTATAGTTTGCTGGTTTTGAGTTTTTATGGTTGATATGTTTTCACCTATAGTGATTTACATGACTTGTGTGGTTATTGTTTGGATATTTCGATTCTATTTCTGTCGCAACCTGATGAGATGAGGTTATGATATCTCATGCATCATATATGCACTTCTAGAAATCATATTCCATGCATTCATGCCATGACATCTAGGGTGAATTAGAGATTACATGCTGTTGTGATTGACTTCGTGTAGATTATGCATGCTGTTGTGATAGATGATTGATAGAATATCTGCTGTTATGTTAGAGAGATGTTTGTTTTTCCCTTGTATATGCCTATAAGAGATTCCAATCTTCGATTCATGGGGAGTATTAGCCCTCACGAATCGTAATTTGGCACCTATTTGCCTTGTTTTTAGTGTTTCTGGGGTTCTATGCAGTTTCTGAGCAACTACCCAGAAAAACCCAGAATACACAATGTGTACTTCTTGGATACACACCATGTAGTTTTTAGACCGTGTTACTGACCGTGTGAGAAGAACATGGTGTCGTGAAGTAACTTTAGGAACATGCCGTGTATAGTAGGTACATGCCGTGTAATAGTGAGCCGTGTACCCAGCCGTGTCACTAACAACATGTGTTGAGGAAGCTCGAGTAGCACACATCGTGTTGTAACGGAACACGCCGTGTAGTCCCTTCTAGGCACCTGACCATGTCACGAACAACATAGGTCAGCGTGACCTTCTCTTAGACACACCATGTGTTTTCGGGCACACGCCGTGTAGTGTTGCTCAGATACCCAGCCGTGTCGTGAACAACACGGGACATTGTCACCTTCAGATATACATAATGTTTTTGTTTAGAACACACAGTGTAAGGATCATCAGTGTAGACGGCTATGTGTTTCACAAATAGGGGCCTCCAAAGCCTTGTCTAGAACACACCGTGTGTGTTAAGAACATGCCGTGTATTCTCAGGTTGAGTCCGACTGTGTGGGTTAGCCGTGTAAAGAGACTCGGGCAGGGGAATAGTTTTCAATTACACGTCGTGTGTTGGGTAAACACGCTATGTGGTTTGACGTGTTACATGACATGTAGGTCAGAAGTACATGCCCATGTCAGTGGTTTAAGAAGACACACTGTGTAGTTTTTATACACACCGTGTAGTCGAGTTTTGTAAACTTTTGTGTTTTCTTCTCCTGTTTCCATTTTGTACTCTTGTGTTCACTGTCCTTGTTTTTCTATTCTAACGTATACTTTGATATTTCCGAGCTATGCCTATGAGACGCCCTTCGGTCGTACGTCTGTCGTCAGGCAGTGATCAGACACCAGATAGGGCTGATCCGGGACTTCCTGCCGATCCTCCAGTTGAGCTAGCCTTGACACCGGCTGTTATACCGGTTGAAGGTGCTGATGCACAGTTTAGGGAAGGTTTCATGAGGATGATGAAGACCTTTTAGGGAGCGCCTCCTCCTACAACGACTATGGAAGACTTGACGCGAGTTTTTCAGCAGCAGCCTCCTCCCACATTCTTGGGGGAAGGGGGACCTCAGGCTATAGAGTCTTGGATGGAAGCCATGATGACTATCTTCGAGCATCTGGGGATGCCTCCAGATAGGTGGTTCAAGCTCGACACCTACATTCTCCGAGACTCCGCCAAGAGGTGGTTAGACGTGATCTCACAGGCAGGTCAATAACAGGCTATGGCTTGGGAAGAGTTTCAGCGCGTGTTCTATGAATACTTTTACCCGAATACCCTAAGGGTCGATCGAGCACGGGATTTCATGAGATTAGAGCATGGTACTCTTTCTGTCATAGAGTATTCATCTCAATTCACTGAGCTGCAGCATTTCACCCCCCTCTGAGATGGAATTGGGGTGTTCTTAACAAGGAAATTTAAGGATGGCCTCAGGAGGGAGATCCCCTCGCAAGTGAACATCTTCCAGCTGACTTCCATAACTTCCATCGTTAACCAGGAACTGACTGAAGAGCGCAATCAGAGATACTCTGGAGGTGCGAACCAGGGCGGTTCTGCTTCCAGAGCTAGTTTTCCTCCAAATTATAGCATGAAGCACCGTATAGAGCCTACGTACGGTGACCCGAGGAAGAGTGGTGCATCGTAAGGCAGCCAGGTGACATGATACAAGTGTGGCCAGTTAGGGCACACAAGTACGCAGTGCTAGAGGGACCCCATGGAGTGACGATCTTGTGGAAAGAAGGGTCACCTTCAGCGTTTCTTCCAGGTTTTCTCACCCGAATCTGGTGACCGGGGTTCTTCCATGACTTCTCATTCAGGAGCAACCCCACCAGTTTCTCAACAGTCAGAGAACTGGAGATATTTCGGCCATTCGGGCCGAGGTGGAGGTCAAGGTCGTGGTGGTCAGCCACTAGTCCCTCAACACCAGTAGGGAGGTTCAGCTTAGAGTGGTCAGCCAGGGGCGCAGGGCCACATTGCAGGCCAGTCATTCACCGTGGAGAAGATCTATTAGGAGCAGGATCCTGGACTTTCTATAGTTCGAGGTACTGTTTTAGTGGCCTCAATTTTATCTTCAGCTCTTTTTGATACTGGTGCTATGCATAGTTTTATCTCTGTTTATTTCATGGAGAGCCTTGGGTTCTGCATCTTTTCTTCTGCTGACTCGTTGACACTAGACACATTTTTTGGGATGAGGACATCTAGTGTGCGCCAGTGTAGAGAGTTCCCTCTCGAGGTCGCATGGTATCATTTCATATGGGATCCTTATATCCTAGAGATGACATGCTATGATGTCATACTCAGTATGGACTGGTTGGTTCCCTTCCAGGTAGTATTCGACTGTAATCACCGTAGAGTGAGTTTCGTTTCACCAGAGGGTGAATCTTTTCTCCATAGAGGCGAATGGGATGTTCAGGCGAGTCGACCAGGACTCAAGCATCATGGGCTAGGAAGGGTGACTACCCAAATTTCTAGTCTTTATCTGGATGGTCAGGGGACTCCACTGTTTTACTTTCCTCCAGTAGTGGATCCCTTCAGGGTTGTCTTTCTAGAGGACTTTTTAGGTTTTCCTCCGGAGTTTGAGGTGGAATTTTCTATCGAGCTCGTTCTAGGAGTGGTACCGATGTCCATTCCTCCTTATAGGATAGCTACACCTGAGTTGAAGGAGCTTAGGAAGCAGTTGGAGGAGTTTCAGGAAAAGGGTTTCACCCAACCCAGTACTTCTCCTTGGGGTTCGCCTGTCCTGTTTGCAAAGAAGGAAGACGGCACCCTTCAGCTTTGTGTGGATTATCAGAAGCTGAACCAGTTGGCGGTCAAGAACCTATATACTTTTTAGAGGATCAATGACCTTTTCGACCAGCTTCAAGGAGCCCGAGTGTTCTCGAAGATCTATTTGATGTCCGGTTATCATCAGTTGCACATTAGACCCTCAGATATTCCTCTATCCACCTTCAAGAGAAGGTATGGTCTATACGATTATACATTCATGTTGTTCAGTCTCACGAACACACCTGCAGTTTTCATGGCACTGATGAACCGAGTGTTCCATCCTTAATTTGATTATTTTTTCGTGGTCTTCGTGGATGATATATATGTGTACTCTCACACTCTACATGACCATGCCGTACATCTTGAGATCATTCTGAGTACACTGAGAGAGCATCGACCTTATGAAAAACACTCTAAGTGCCACTTCTAGATGGATCAGATTCACTTTTTGGGTCACGTCATCTCAGAGGCAGGAGTATCTATGTACCCATAGAAAGTTAGAGCTTTAGTCTCCTGGGAGCAGTCAAAGATTTTTTTGAGTTGCGGAGTTTCCTAGGACTGGATGGATACTACAAACGCTTAATTCAGGAACTTTCCCACCTAGACGCTCCTTTTACAGGTCTGACCAAGAAAGGGGCGAAGTTATTATGGTCAGATTCTTGTGATTCAGCCTTTCGGGAGCTAAAGGGAAGATTGACATCAGCACCGATACTAGTCTTGCCAACGATAGGCAAGAGCTACACTGTTTATTGTGATTTTTTAGGTATCGGGATAGGAGATGTGCTAATGCAGGGAGATGGAGTCATTGCATATGGGTCTCAGTAGTTGAGGCCACTTGAGAAGAACCACCCTATGCACGATCTGGAGTTGGCAGCTGTTGTTCATGCCTTACACTTTTGGAGACACTATCTGCTGGGAGAGCACTTTTTGGTCTTCACCGACCAAAAGAGTCTGAAGTACATCTTCACTCAGCATGATCTGAATCTGAGGTAGTGCAGGTGGGTCGAGTATCTTCAGTATTTTGATTTTGAGCATGCCTATATGCCAGGAAAGGGAAACGCAATGGCTGATGCGTTTTGAAGGAGAACTCAGATTCATGCCGTTCAGGAGGCCAGTAGTGAGTGGAAACTCATGGATCTATTCTCTGAGATGCATCTGGAGGTGAATGACAGACAGGGAAAGACCTTCCTATATTCTGTAGTTGTTACCTCTACACTTCTTGATCGAGTACGGATGAGGTAGCTATCAGACTCAGAAGGCTTAGTCCTGTAGGAGAGTGTGTAAGGAGTGGACCGTCTTCCTAGATGGACAATAGGAGAGGATGCGATCTTGAATTTCCAGGGACGCGTATGGGTGCCAGCAGACATACGCGAGGAGCTGATGTAGGATTTTAATTCCTCTATTTGATCTGTTCATCGTGGCGTCACAAAGATTTATCCGGATCTTCATCGCCAATACTGGTGGCCAGGTATGAAGAAGGATGTTTCTGGTTTTGTCACGAGATATTCTACTTTTCAGTAGGTGAAAGTAGAGCATCAACGACCAGCAGACCTCTTACATCAATTACCCATTCTGAAGTGGAAGTGGAATGATGTTGTGATGGACTTCGTGAAGGGTTTGCTGAAGTTGCCTCTAGGGAACGATGATGTTTCGGTTGTCATTGATAGGCTACCTAAGGTTGCTCATTTCTTACCAATCAAGGAGACCTTTAGTGTCAATGATCTGGGACGACTTTACATATGAGAGATCGTTCATCTGCATGGACTTCCACACTCTATTATTTCAGATAGGGATGTGCGCTTTACTTCTCGATTCTGGAAGGGACTTCAGAAGGCTTTGGGTACACAGGTACTTTTGATTACAACATACCATCCCCAGACTGATGGCCAGTCCGAGCACACGATCCAGGTGCTAGAGGATATGCTCAAATCTTGAATTCTATAATTTGGATGTTCATGGGAGAAGCATATCCCTCTGGTGAATTTCGCCAACGACAACAGTTTCCAGGTGACCATTCATATGGCACCGTATGAGGCTTTGTACGGTAGGCCATGCCAATCACCCTTATGCTGGCTGGAGGCAGGAGAGGCAGCATTGTTGGGACCTCGTCTCGTTCAGGATACCTCAGAGCAGATAGAGCTGATTCGAGAGAGGATGGCTACAGCAAAATCTCGACAGAAGTCTTATGCTGATCAGCGGAGATGACCTCTGGAGTTCGAGGTCGGGGATCGGGTTTTACTATGTGTCGCACCGAGGTTGGGACACAAGAGGATTCAAAGACAGGGTAAGCATTCACCATAGTATGTCGGGACATTTTAGGTCTTGGAGAGAGTGGGGCCGGTCGCCTATCGGTTGAAGCTACCTCAGAGGTACCAGGCCATGCACGGCGTCCACCACGTCTCTCAGCACCGACGTTAATTTTAGGACCCGTCTCATGTATTTCAGCCCAAGGATGTTGAGCTCTAAGCGGATGCATTATTCGAGGAGCATACTATCCATATTGTCGATCACAGTACAAAGGTTCTCTATGGGTGGTATTTTCCTCTAGTACGAGTGCTATGGCAGCACGAGCGAGTATAGAATGAGACTTGGGAAAGGGAGGCAGATGTACGATTGCAGTGGCCGGAGATGTTTGGGGATTCTTCTCCTACTCCACGTTAGGGAAATTCGGGGATGAATTTCTTTAAGGGGGGAAGTTTTTAAGAACCTGGATCTTCATTTTATGTACGAGTTTCCTTTTTCTGAAGTTTTTTTGAAAAATGAACTTTATGGAAATTTTCAAAGTACACGCCGTGTACTTTCTGAGTACACGCCGTGTACTATTCTCTGGCTCGAAGCCATGTGCTGGCCATGCCCAAGCCACACACATGGTTTGTAGGGGTGACGTGGAGGCTGATTTTGGCGGAGTATGGAAATACCCACTACACACTGTGTACTTTAAAAAAACACGCTGTGTACTGTTTTTTTTTCACTAAATGCATTGAGGTCGTGCCTGACGCACAAAAACACCTTCTTCTCCAGGTTTTTCATCCGTGAGCATCCCGTACTGCCTAATCTTCGATGAGCTCCTAACTCTTCATCCATCCTCTGATTCGAGAATGGTCGATTGCATTGGAATCACAGTGGTAAGACCTTCCTTTTTCTTGAGATTCGTTTTCTAATTTCTCTTCGTTTTCGAGTTATCACGGGTTGAGAGTTTTGTTCATTTTCTCAGATCTACGACATTTTAATGGGAATCAATCATCGTGGTTCATGTATATCGATCTCCTAGGATTGAGGTAGGTGGTTTGTGCCTTTCTGTTGAAAGTTGGTGAGTATTTTGTGAAAATTCAACAAATTCCCTTTGGCGGGGAATTGTGGGTTTCCTGTTTTGCCCCTACTGTTTGCCTTCTTTTCTTGATTGCAGTAGTAGATAATTATTATTGTAAGTAGAGTAATTTATTTTGTACTCAGGATGTATGCCATGTATGTTTTTCCTGTTTGGAATTTTTCCAATTGCCAGGCATAGTCGTAGGATAGTGGAACTGCTACTTATTTATGCTGTTGAGCCTTAGAATGATATCCAAGTAGTTCTTGAGGTTTACTTGGATGATGCACACACGCTATGCATGTTTGTTTTCACTTAGGACAGTGAGAACCTAGAGTAGTAGACCAAAGGGAGAATTGACGGAAGGGCTTCCCCAGAGTGTCTTTTAATACGATGCGAGACCATAGGGGGAATTGACCATGAGTGCTTCCTCAGAGAGTCTGTAGTTCCTCGACGCAGGCCATAGGGGGAATAGACATTGAGTGCTTCTCTAGAGAGCCTTTAGCAAAATATGAGACTATATGGGGAATTTACGATGAGTGCTTCCCGAGAGAGTCTATTAATTTCATAGCGGAACCAGATGGGTGAGAGTGTGTGTTCCTCCTAGAGAGTTTCTAGTACTTATAGGTTGAACCATAGGGGTTAGGATGTGGGAGATACCCAGAGGGTTACCTTTTCTTTCTTATTGCTGGATTTTTACTTGTGTACTCTGTTTGTTAGAACTGTGGATTGTAGCTGCTTGTGCTTTACTGTTTACTATTCCTTGTTTTATTACTGCCATGTATTCATTGACTATTAGGCACAGATATTTGGGTGATTGCCTATTGGGATTGTATCTCACACCCTATTTGGGCCCAAACAAACTATGTTGTTATAGGTATAGATAAGGGCAAGAACCCTTCTACTTCATGTTCTTGATTGCACTAGAGCTGGAGACCTTGGGACCGAGCCGGGGCTCGTGATGCTGAGGAGTTTATCTTGTTTTCCTTTTCACTTTGTTTTTCATTTGTACTTCAGCACGTTGTTATGTTTGTTTTTTTCATTAGATACTTGTACTTACTGCATCATTATTATCATTTTCTATATAGTTATTATTTCCGCTGTTGGGTTCCAGTTGTTGCATGTTGTTTACTACTTCCACTGTTTATTTTTGTTTTTCTTACCTTGAATACCTTACTAAATGAGGGAATCATTTCCCCAATAAATTACTAAGGCCCTCGCTGCTAGTCGGTAGCCTATGGCGTTTGGGGAAAGACACTTGAGGTCATGTGGCGAACCGGGTACGAGGCACCAGTGGAGGGGCTCCAGATTCAGGTCGACACAGTTTGGACAATGGGTGAGGATACTACCCATTTTGATCAATGTTATTCATTTTATATATTCCCTTACAAATATCCATTTTATTCATTCCATTACATACTATTTTAATATAAATTCTTCTTGTTTTAATTATTTTTTAATTTGGAAATTTAAATTTAAATTTTCTTTAAGATCCATTCATTATTTATAGTTTCTTCTAAATAATTTAATATTCCTACCAATATATCCTCAGAATATTTCTTTATATGATTATAGTTATTACCAGTAAAATGTCCTTCTCTATTTTTTTTATTTTTTATGAAGAAATTATAGAGACAAACATAATTCAATGGATCTTAAATCAATTTTATACATCTTCTATCACATTTTTCATGATTCATCAGCACACATGATAGAATTTTGGGAATCCCTAGGTAAATTTAGTACCTATAAGAAATTTATTTCATGGGTATTTAGACCTTCTATTTATGCATAAGGTATTGTATATAATATTTTGAAAATGATTATATTATAGTACAATCCCATTGGGAATATAATGATACATGTGCATTATAATATATGTTAAACTTATATGAGAAATTTTTTTTCTTTATAATAACATATAAACTATAACCATCTAATTAAAAATAACCCCAATTCAGAAATTAAATATTGATTTCAATTAATTCTATACACCTCTCATAAATTATAAAATTAAAATTCTCAGAAAAATCTACCTCTTTTATTTTTATTTCCATTTCAATGAGATTATTAAAATATAAAACTTTAATCCATTATCATTATGTAATCACTGTGAGACAACCATGGGTCATTTATTTTCAATAGTTACATGAGTCATAAAACAATAATCAATTATTTCTTCCCATTATTTCCCTCATAAAAAAATAATGTGGCTGCTAGCATCCAAGAATCAATGCATAACTACAAACTCTCTAGAGATACGACTAAATAAAATCACTAAAAAAATTACCAATATAAACTTGGGATGAGTTTCACACACTCTGTCAACATATAGTGTCATCACCACCATAAAACATAAATTTTAACTTCTCACAAGTATGATCCTTCAAATAATTTTCTACCAACAGAAAACATACCCTCATGAGCCCAAATAATAATTTCATGATTGACTCATATAATGATCTTCCATTTAGGTTTTATGATAACACAAAACACATTGTTATCATAATCTAATGTCAATGATGATCTATCTTGGAACACCCATTCTCAATTGTATATTCGAATACTTGATACCAAATTTTTTTTCACATGTATTTATATTAACCATTCTCAACGGACCTAAATTACACCATTAGTGATTTCATTATTTCCATAGTTCCAAATGCTCTATGTTTGTGAAACTCTTCTTGAGTCAATAATAAAAAATTTATCACTTTCCCTCAAATAACTATAAAGTATTATTGTTTTTAAGAAATCAGACTTCACCATTACTAAAAAACATTATTATTTTGTACCAGAGGATTATAATCCTAACTATATAAAATAATCTTATTCCTTTGATCATTAATATTGAATCAATGAATTATTAATTCAACTGAGTAACTTACTCTTATCTATGGAAAATAATGATCAATTTTGGCCATCTCCCACAACTATTCATTGATAAAATAATGATGGTTTGTTCTATTGTAATGGATTCTTTATACTAGGTCACATCCCAGGATTGAAATTGTTCAAAACCATTACTATTAAAAAACCTATATAAAAAAGAATAATATAAATAATCCTCCTTCGACACAATCACCAAAAATGGGAATATCTCAAGGTATCATTACCATATAAGTCTAAACTGATTAGACACACTGAAATGGAAAAAGATTTAATAATGTGTTATACCATTCTTCTAAACATTTGATATGTGTTTTGGAGATATTTTTTATTTGGGTGAATTCTTAGCTATCATTTGGATGGTTTTGGAAATTTTTAATTTTGATATTTTTTAATATAGTATAGAGAAAACATTTTGTTATCCCAAAAAACTATATGAATTATTGGTTTCGGTGTAGTATGTGGATACTGATTTTCACATACAAAACGATAACTGAGGGTTACTTCCCAGGTAACTATGCAACATAGAATAGAAAACAAATAATGGTTGTCGAACTACTTAAAAATCCATGTGACAAAATTTTGGGTGTACCCTAATGATGAATTGATCATCAAATAGCACAGAATGTATTGAAAAAACATGAGACCAACCCATGTGCATAAATAATAAGAAAATGTTTATATTTATTATTTGAATCCCCAAAACCTCTCATTATTACTACCATGCCTAGTTCTCTCAAACATAGGTATTAAAAGGGTTCTTTATAGATAAATCCTCCCAATAGAATAAAATTTACATTATATATAGAGACATTAGACCACAAAAATTCAGGATTAAATGAAATAGAATGTCGAAATATGATATTTTAATTTATTATTGTGGGATTAACTTTGATCATCTTGTTATATAGGATATCATAATTGATTATATTTTTGAGTGCTTTATTTGGGTTGTAAACATTGATTTTTGGCTTTTATATGATTATGGAAGTAATATCATAACCTTATTATGATAATTACATAAATTATAATGAAATGATATTATTGTTTTTGTTTTTTATCCAATAATTCCTATTTTGATATTATTTAATTGTGTCTATATAGTTTGTGATACTTCCCATGAATGAAAATTTACGTGCATGTATATTGAGGTATTATTTCTTTGTTAGGTCATTTTTATTTAAATATATGTTTTGAATTTATTGTTCATATTTTTTTTTTCGAATTGTTAAGTATAATCTTCATGTATTGATTGATCTCTAAGAGGGGTAGCATGTATGTCGAGATGCGCGATGAATATGAAATGTTATTTAATGAATGATGTAAGAAAATTATGGTTTTATGGATTGAACTAAGACTAGTAGCGAGCATAATAGTTTTATTGAAATACCTAAGGCATGTTGGATTTTTTGGCCTATTATAATAATTATATTGACCTTATGGCCTATTTTTAGATTCACGAAAATTATATAAAACTTTTCATCCATAATAGAGAAAAATTAGGAGTGGTCAGGGGTCATGCAAGCTAGGCTACAACATGATGAACAAACAATTGATTGATTACAAGGGTAGTTACATTCATGTAATTGTGTAAATTTTAATATATTTTTCTCACCATTTTAAGTGGTGATGTTGGCGTCTTGAATAATTTATACCCACACACTTCGTTAGAAACTTGTTGTATGAGAATAAATTAAAATCAATGATCTTGTAAAATGAAATATACTAGTTTTTTGGTGTTGATTTGGAAGAGCAGGGTTGAAGGTCAGAGTTACGGTGGATTTTGAATTTTTTATTATAATATATATCATTATATTCTATCATTATTTTATTTGGTATCAGTATTATATTACAATGAGAGTTTTATTTTTTATATAAGATGTTGATGTATAATGGATTATTTCATTTACTTCTGTCTTATGATTATTTTGTTACCATATTCTTCGTCTAGAATATATATTTTATGGATATCTATATCGATGGATGAATCTCCATATATTACAATTAATATTTTTTCTAAAATTTCCAACTATATTTAAAATGGGAATGAAGTCTGATGGTCATGTGATGCTCTACCAAGTACATGATGATTCACGTTAGATATTTACAAAATGTTGTCAATTTCTTTCTTTTCAATGAAAATTTTGGAAATGTTGATGTAAGACGGGATAATTGGGTTGTGTAGGTGAGTTTCAAATGTTCTTGGAGATAATATGTGTAATAATAATTGGATTTATCAAGAAATGTGGAATTTTTATTATTTATTTCAGCATTACTATTTAATTTTGACATTGAATATTATTTTTCAGTTATAGTTTATGTGTTGGGGGTTAGTCAATTTTTCATGAGTTGGAACATATTATCACTTTTCATAAACCAATTTATCACCATTGATATGGGTTATTTGAATTGTGCTCATATTTAATCTATATTTTATGCCTCGTAGATGTATTATTACTGAAATTTAATATTTTGAACATGAAGATGTTATATCTTGTAATAATTATATGACTATGATTAACATGAAGTTTTTGGAGACATGGGATATACCTAGGTTAATGTATGGGGTTTTTTCATTACTTTTATTTGTAACCACATAGGATGAGTCTCAATGAATTGATTCATATGTGTATGTATGTTAAACACACATGTAGTATTTTTATTTTGGTTATATAACGAATGTCTTTGTGTTATCTATGGAATTTCATATAATTATACATAATTTTTTTTAAGTGAACACATAATTAAGTGGGTAAGGATTCCCCTATATTGAGTAAATCACATAAAACAAAACTAGATTTGTAAGGGAACACATCTTTGATTTCTCATGAATTCTTTATAATAGACTAGGTAGTGGAACTGATTTAGGTTGTAACCATTCATCTATTAATTGTTTAAGAATGGAAATCCCACAGGGGTAGTCCAACTATATTAATTTTTCATAATATTTATTATCATTTTATCCCTCATTATTTTTGGACAATAGAGACCCCAATAATACTATGTAGATGATTGAGATCATCAAATAGATATTTGATAGTATGGGGATAATTGGCATGTTAATAGTAAAATTCTCTATATATAAACATTATGCACCCAATTGGAATGGTAGATAATGATGAATTATGTTGGGTGGAATGATCCCTATCGTTCATGGAAATATAGTAGATAAATATCATAGAAATATAGTAATTTCATTTTTCTATGGATTTTCTATGTTTTACGAATTATTTTACCATTAATGAGGTGAAAAAAATAATATGTTTTATAATTCCATACCTTATATGTTGTGGGACCATGTGAGAAACTTCTACCAAACCATATACTGAAATTTTATTCACATGGACAATAAAATTGATAAAGGATTGGAGGATGATAAAGTAGCTTGTCTTCTATCTATCTTAATTTTACAGGCTTGTTGTTTTTGAGTGGAGATATATGTGCGCCTTTTATAAATTTATACAGCAAGTATTAATTGATGCACCCATGTGGTTATAGGTATCCATATAAGAGAATAGATTATTTATCTCCATTCATAAGAGTGATTAATCCGTATTTCATTAAATTGGGAAAATTTGGATAGTACAAAAATATCTATATAAGTACTCTAAGGATGTTTAAATGTTGTGTTAAAATAGAACATCCCCATAATTTCTAGTTTGGAGTAATGTGATATTATTTTTGTGTAAATTACTGGGAAATGAAGGCTCTAAGGATTTTTTAAAAAGATTCTCATGTATAGATACTATTAAAACCCCTATCTATAATACACATTAATTTATGACTAATTAATTAAAATAACATTATATGAGTCATAATATCAAGTGTCCTTGTGCAGTTGTGAGATTAGTTACGAAAAATAACATCATAAATATGGAATATAATCACTTTATTACAAAATTCCGTGACAAGATCATAAATTTAGACCACTCATCTAGAAGTACACTCGATAAATCCGGGGCATATATAAGAAAGATGTGATCTATAAATTCTAACAAGGGGATAATCAGAATATAAAATATGGTAATGAAATAAAAATGATCCATGAGGAATAACAATGTCACATAAGGGGTAAGAATCATAATCCTAAATGATGATGAATGGTTCAACAAGATAATATAAGGAAATTTTGAATATAAAAATAAATAAATATAAGGAATCATAAGTATAAGTCATGAATAAAAATCAAGAAAACATAATATAGTATGATTAATATAAAATCAAATTCACTTTTCCTCGATTATAATGAGATTAAAAAATTTCCCAATGCATTGGAGCACTTTTTATGCATACCCATAATAATCATATGATATACATGCATAATTATTCTAGAGAGAACATATAACATAATAATTTATTTCATATATATGATACACATGATTGAGAAGTATGGATTACATTCATGGATGGAATTAATAAAATATGTATAGGTAGATTTATATTAATACCATTTTCTGGAAGTGGGCATGGTAATTTATGTCACAATTGTTTTTCATGAAACATTTCAGTGACATTTCACTAGTATAATGGAAGTATATAAAGAATAATAATTTTTTTTAATGAAGTAGAAAGGAATAATAATTCAGTCAGAAATAAAAATTATAATGTTAGGGATATATGAAAACATATCCCAATAGTATTAATTGGAAATAATAATACATAAAATAAATTGGGCTCCAAAATAATGAGGTGAATGAGAGGATACCTTACATTCAATGGGTGTTTCTAAAATTTTTGGAGGTTACTCTTGAGAGTATAAGGGAACCATGGGAGGGATCTAGATAGATAATGGATGAGTAAGGACTTGTCCCTTGTTTTCTAGTGAAGGGGTATGAGAGCTTGGTTGGGTTTATACAAAAAAATAGAGTCGCGTTATTTATTATTTAAAAACATAGGTTTTGGACTATATATAATAAAATAATCCAAACCAAAAATATTACCATAGTTCTTGCCAATGGTTTAATCCAGAGAGTAGTCAAATTCATTATTTTGTTATTACATGAGTATTACTCATTAAAATATGACCCATGGTGATGTTAAAATGATTCATGTTATTATTGAATTTATTTAAAACCTTAACTTATGGTATTGGTTTTAGATGATTCAAAATGGTTTTATAAAAGTAATAAAATAACCTTAGAAAAAAATTAATTTAATGAGTAAATTATTATTTAGTTCTATATTCCTTTTATGGAAATTATTTCTACACTTTTGGATTATTAAAAAATCATAATTCATATTTTATATTTATAACATATTTCATTTTTACCTAAAAATTTGACTCTCTTAGATAATTTTGAGAAATTCACTATTGAATTATTTAAATCTGATGAGTCTGAGAATAATATTCATCGCATAAAAATGTATATCTATATATTGGAGTAATTTTTTTATATCATAATATCTAATTTGATAAAAAAATCACTAGTTTTTTTGTAAATAATATATTTTGGACACTTCTAAATAGAATTTACGACTTTGTAAACATTAAATTTTCAATAAACATTAATATATACTATTTTATAAATATATATTTTTTAAAATAACAATTTTTTTTGAAATTATTTTATTTCACAAAAAGTAATAACTTTTTTGTAATTATTATTTAACCACAAATATAGTTGGATATACATATATCGTTAATCCACCAGTGAAGTCCCTAAGTGTATGTGGTGTGACATTGCGTTTTTTTGGGTGGTTTAGTGAACATGGTTTTTTTTATAATCTTGATGAGATTGTACATCCCCCACAAATATTTTTTTCTCATGATTTAGTTGTTTAATCATGGATCTATCCTATTCACATTAAAATCCTTGAGATTATTTGTTCCAAAGTTTCATTAATAAATGGGATTAATATGGTATAGTCCTACATTTAAATCCCATCACTTCTTTTGTCTGTATCAATTTTATTTTTCATAAAACTTAATATATAATAATCATAAGATCAATATTCATCAAATATATTATCAATAGTTATGATGCTTAATATTATTTTAAATATAATATAACTTATAATATACATAAATGAACCAAGTTGTGAATGTGTTTTCTATAATGACAGGACATAAATATGGAAATTACATTAGTCATAAAAGGTAATTAAATTTAAAATAGTTTAGGTCATTTCATTATTCCCCCATTTAGATATTTAGACCTAAAAATTCATTTTATATACATGAACAGATGAGCGTACTATAGTTTCATCACATATTTTGGTTCCAAGGTTGTTTCCAAAAGGTGTCGTTCTACCACAACACTTTGAACATGAGAGTTATATTGTTTTTTAGAATATTTTCACTACCTTATAATAAAATCATTGGATTTTCCTTGTAAGATATATAATTATACAATGGTATCATCTATAGATTAATAATTTTTTAGAGGTTTGATATGAAATTTACAAAGAGAGATACATGAAACACCTCATTTACTAGATGTAGGTTTGGTGGGACTCTTAGTCGATATACTAATGATTAGATGTGATTGAGGATATAAATGGGGAAAATGTATCATGGAATAAATATTAAATTCTTCTGAAACCACATGAAATTATTCCAAAGTGATTTTTAAAATAACACATTGCCACAAACATCAAATGTTAGTTCTGTTTAATGATTATATACATATATTATATGTTGATATTTTATGTATTTCATTTGACAGATAATGTTTTAAATCTCTCTATATTCTCTTGGAAAAGATCATATATAATAAACTTTATATTACTAACATCATCCCAACAAAATTCTGAACCTATTCTTTTTTATAGCCTCATAAAGAAAAATTTGAATTATCAAATTGAAATTAATTTTATATGGTAAATACACAAGGGAATATGTTGATCCAAAAATCATGGGAAATCCATTTATCATGATCTCAAAATATATTCTATGTATTAAATGGTCCTTTAAAACTAACTATGCATGTGAGGGTGATATGTAGTGGTGAATCCCAATTATATATTTAATACTTGCATAAATATTCCCCAATACCATGATATAAAAAATATTTCTTGATATGAGATATTATATATTGTTACTCCATACAGTCTAACAACCTCTCAAATAAATATCATGTACAGTTGTTCATGAGTGTAATCTTCCCTTATAATAATGAAATGTAAAGAATATTTATGGAGATCATCTACCACCCATATTCCATTATTTCCTTTAGATTTCCTTGGGATTCCTCTAATGAAATAAATTATTTTGGTTTCACACTACCATACTAGTATGGGAAATTGTCTTACTATACCATTAGCATTCTTTCATCCTTCCTTGACATTAGGTCATACCATGTATTGAGATATAATCATGGCAGTACCACTCTTTATGTTATCCCAATAAAAAATTTAATTAAAATCACTATAAAAATTATTACATCCTTGATTAATAGTTAATGATGAGATATTAATGTCATCCAATTGTTCCCTCATCAGTTATAACATTGATGGGACACCCATTTGGGTTCTAAACCTTATATCTTTATGTTATAAAATGGTGAACTCTATAATATACTCTATATTATTCTAAATAATACTATCATATTTTGTATCCTATTGATACCCTCTAGGATGGATGGTTGAGTAGTTACTTGATCAAAGAAGGATGATGATCTATTAAGTACTCCCACAATTGTTATTTTCATTTCTAGGTAGAAATGATCCCTGACAAGCATCATAATAGAAATTGTTTTGATATAATTTCTACTCAGAGCATCTAAAAGTATGTTTTTTATACCAGGAAGGTAATGTACTGATCACTAGAAATTCATGATCACCTCTAACCACCTCTATTGGCATATATGATGTTCATTTTTTTAAAGACATACTTGAGTCCTTTAATGTTTGTATATGCATGAATCTTAAACCCACGTAGACAATGCCACACAATATTTATAAAAAAAAACTAATTAAAATTATAGATCATGAGTTACGTATTTATAAAGATGAATAATTATTTATAAGGAGATATAGTCTATCACATTTTAATTTTTCAGAAGTACAGAACCTAAGACCTTATTGAAGCATCACTATAGATCCCGAATCCTTCTATATTTGTAGAAAATATGAACAAATGAAAATCAGTTAGAATTATCTTTATTTCAATAAACTAATCCTTACATTGATCATTATCAAAAATATAATCTCCCTTTTGTGATATATTAAGAATTGGGATTGATAATCAAGATATGATTTTATGAAACCAATGATAAAACCTAGAAAATATATGGAAACAATAGATTTCTATCACATTGGTTGGCCATAGCCAATATTCAATTTTCTATGATTCTAAAGGATCCAAAGATATTCCATTACTACTGATATCATTCTCATGTAAGGTTACTTATCCTAGGTATTCTTTTAATTTATAACATGACCATTGGTTTAGCAGAAATACAAGATAATTATTTTTGTAACACATTAGTGAATTACCTTATAGTGGGATTATCATTAAGGATGATTATTTCCTTAGTCTCAATCATTTGATATTAATACTATTACTCACATGGAAATATTATCTATTCATAATATGATGATAACAAAGAATATTTATCCTCCCCATGCACTAATAAATAATTGGACAAAGAATTGAAATACGAAGGGTATTTTTCTTCTCTCTAAAATTTATATTGTCTTAATAAAAGGAAAAATATTACATAACATGGATAACATGAAATTACTTTAATAAAATATCGCTAATATTATCAAATTTTTTGTACAACAATCATCGAATAATAATATGATAATCATATAAGTTAATTCTATAATATATAAAATCATTTTGGATGGTGAGTTGATGTTGTTTAAAAATGAAAAATCTATGATAAATATTAAATGAATAAAAATAAAAAATTATATATAAAACTATAGAGTAGAGGTTACTTGTAATTTAGCCATCATGATCCATATCAATAAATGAACTTCCATATTCCATTGGTACTGAAGATTTTTTATCCTCGTCATGCTTATTGGACTTTGGAATAGTGCATTTTCTTGGATAATATCCAACTATTATGCATTTATGGAAAAGAACAATATATGGAACATTAGTTTGAACATTATTTCCATCCATTGTGTTATTAATTTTTCACTACCATCTGGATTCTTCAGTCCCTATTTTTTACACATAAAACAACTCACAATCCTATTGTGACACATCCCTTGGTTCCTCTTTCAACATGTTTTTTTCACAAACAAAATTTATTATTCATTACATTACCACCATTTCCTAATTAAATTACATGAGACGTCTTCATCGAATTATTTGATTTGTTAAAGAATTCAATTATATTCCTGTTATTAGTATAATTGTTTTTATAACTAATTCAGTTTAATGACATGATTCCTTTTTTGATCTCATATCATGTTAGGAATCTAATTTAGGATATCATAACATTACTAATCTCATTGGTTTTGGACTGAACACTACCAATTTCCAAACATTGATAAGAATAAATGGAAAAGGAGGGATGATAAGTTTTTTTAATTATTATACACATAAAAGGGAATCTATGAATTATAATGCGATAAATAAAAAATGGAATGTGTCCCTTAAACCATAAATTTCTTGGATTCAATATAATTTATCAATTATTTATTTCCTAAAATAAAAACATATTAGAATATTTATTTTAATTAATAAATATTTCTATTGAGTGATTTAATTTACCAATGCATATCTCCCAAGTGTTTCATAGTTGATGTGAAGAAAGACCCATTTTTTGAACTAGTTCCCAACTGAGTCTATCTCAATATGGTGTTTTTAGGGTTATAACACCTAGGTACCTCTGTGCTAAATATATTTCGACATTAATAACCAAAAGATGGTCCATTTCTTTTAGAACCACTTAATATATACATTATATATCTTTTATGTATATTTTTCATGGTTCAATTTTATAAAAATTATTTTACATGATTTTTATAAACATATTCACAAAAATATATAGAATTTTCATTAATAAGAACTTTTCCATACAATATCATTAATATAAATTAATTCATTATTTTTAATATAAAAACAAAATAAGAGATTATAAAAGTTTTAGAGGCCAAGTATCATTGATAGATTTGTTACATAACATAACTTTATAAAACATGGAACCAATAATTTTTTGTAACTTACTTAACATGATCAAAAAGCTACACAAATATTCTAAATAGAATTTGATATTCTGGGGATAAATTAATTAAATGGATGAAATAAAAATCCCAATAAGGGAACAATAAAATGGTATAGGGTAAACCAACATGTGTGATCCAAGATGCATAACATTGTACCATAATCATGGATGATCATAATCTTGTACAATGAATATTCATACAACATGATTTCATAGTGGCATATTAGGAATGTGGAAACAACCTAAAACATGAAATTGTAAGAATAAGTTGAGATTAACCACCAAGACATCATAACATAGTGTACATAGTATAACCTCCCATACTCTTCAAATGTCTTCTCATGAGAATAAAACATTACCCAGTCTATTATGGAGATATCTAGGAGCACCCATCATAATCATATAAAATAAATCCATAAGTGTTCCACATACATCTTATAATATAGTAATGTATTACATTAGTATAGAGAAAATTATTCATTAGTGTGGAATACATAAATTGAATGAAATTATAAAATAAATATAGTAATATATTATTGAAAAAACTTGAGTGTAATTGGGTTTGGGAATTAAATTCTCACTTTTTTCCTTGAAAAATAATAGTGAAATTTCAGAAGCAAAACATGGGTACATAATGAGTCAAAAATGTTCTAATTCTATATAAATAAATCTCTCATATTTTTTAGATAAAAATTTACATTTAAAGTACTTTTAAAATAATTTACCATCATTAGGAATTAAAATCAATTATCATATAACAAATAACATTCTAGAATAATTTGTAGATGAATATGATCCCTTACATTGATAGGTTGTTTACAAAAGTGTGGATGGAGATTATTGATAGAATATGGGAACCTTGGGAGGGATATAAGGAGGTAAGGGTTGAATAATAATGTTATTTTAGGTTTTTAGGTGAATAATTATTTTGTTTGTGTGGGGGTATATGGGAATCAAGATGGTAGTTATTTATTATTTCCCATACATAGGGTTTGGAATCTATGTAATTGATAATAAAAACTATAAACCATCCAATGGTTCTTCAAAAGAGGAGTGGATTAAAATATTTTATAACCCCATGAACCAAACTCATTAATATAATAATCCTAGTGATGTGTATGTGTTCCATGTTCATGAGTAACTTATTTTTTAACATTGATATATATTAGAGGTTTTTGATGATAAAAAAGGGATTTATAAAATTACTCAAATAACTTGAAAATGAATTATTTTAAGTGGTAAATCTATATATTTGGTCTTGGATACTTTTTATAATGTGTTTTACATCACTATTGGGTCATTATGATATCATAATATATAATGTATATTTGTAAAATATTTAATTTTTACCCATAAATTTGGTTGTTTATGAAAATAATTAATAAATAATCATTGGACAGTTTTTATTTTCTGAATCAAAAATATATTATTATTTTTCCCATAAAAATATCTAATTAATATAATTTATGTTTCTAAACAGAAATCGACATTTATTTGAAAATAATTTTTTTCAGGATAATATAATTTTCCTAACCATTTACGAAATTATTTTTGACTATCTCAAATTATATTATAATATATAATAATAAAAATAATTTTTTATAATTATTTTTGTTTGATGTTTCACGAATTCGTAAAAATTATTGTCTAAATTGAAATTTTTTATTTTCCAAAAAATATGATTCATGTTTTGTCATAATTAAATCATATTTTAATAAAATAATTATTTAATCATTTGTAATGTTAAATCGATAAGGAATAAATAGAATACTAATTTCATAAAAAATAAATTATGCATTTTTTTGAATTTAGGGTTGATATACATATCCTTTTATTACATAGATTAATTCCTTATGGATAAGGTGCTCAATGATTTTATTTTCATGGGGTGGTTTAGCAAACATGGTTTGGATTGTGATCTTCATGAGATTGTACTTCTCCTATAAATGTTTTCCCTAATTAATTTTTTAATGTTGCTTGGGGATTCTTCAATGGAAAATCCCATATTTTCAAAACCAATTATATACTCTAAAAAATGAGCTTCATAGGGTATGCTCTTATTAATCATGGATATTACATCCTTTTTCATTTTCAATTGTGTTTGTTTAACTCTTAACATATAATAATCATTGGATATCTATTCAGTGGATATACTATCAATGAGAAAGACACATAATCAACTATAAAATATTATATAGATATTAAATTCCAAAATGACAAATGAAGTGCATGTGTTTTCCATAACAAAATAAAAATAATAATGTATTTAATTTAATCACGAAATTTCATTTCACTTATAAAATATTGGGTCACTATTGTGCTAGGATAATATAGGGGGTCGTTCCATGTAGTAGTTAGGGGTTTCAACAGATGATACATACCCTACAATACTCGACGATTAGAATACCAAGTGTTTTGGGGACATATATGTGGATTAAATGATGGTATATTATAAAAAGTATAGCATATTTCAGATATTGTTAGAGATGGACCTTTCATAGTTTGTTGTATGGTTTGATTATATTAATGCTCTCTAATTTTTTGTTTAATATATGTGTTTACCATTATTTTGTATGAAATCAAGAAGTTTTCAGGTTAGGTTTAACTATAAATAGTTTTAGCCAAACTTTATCTATTGATACTCCTCATTGAATGAATATAGAATATACGACAATATATTTAAAACAATGTAGTGGATTTTAATAAATACATTAACTAGATTTCATGGTCTTAGAGACGAAATATTTTAGCTATATCCTTGGTATAGACTTGTTAGCTTATTACTTGGATTGTATAATTTTTTATGAGAGATATATTCTATTTACATCCAAAGAGGGAGGGAATATAGTTTCTATTATGTAATAGGATCTATGATAAGGTAGAGTGGGACCAAAAATGATTGTTATCAGGTCCTATATGATATAGGATGTATAAATGGATAACGTGGTATATCAATTATCATATCATATCACTCTTCCTCTGATGAAGGTCTATTTCTAAAAAATATTTCAAGGTTATTTCTCAAAACATCAACACTATAGAATAATCTAGTATTAGATAGAACTCTTTATAGGTGATAAACAATTATTGATCCCTCTATATGATATAAAAATAATAATATTGAAGCAGATAAATTTTTATCTTGAATTTCATGAAGAGAATGGATATATTTAGCTAATCAATTATCTCTGGGGTCCCCCATATTTTCTTAATAAGAAGAAAAGATATTAACTAAATGGTATTCATAAAATTCCAAAAAAATTATCATGTCACATTTATGAACTGGTATCAATTGACTACGATCAATAACTTGTACAATCAATTGAGGGGTGAATAGTGGATCTCTTAAATTGACTTATAATTGAGCATAACCATCTTTTGGTAAAAGAATATGATATATTAAATATGTTATTCTGGAGTAGAAATGTGTCCTCAGAATAACTTATATTCTTATCTTAGTCGTTGAATGTTCAAATAGTGGTCATTGAACTCATGAATAGATTTTTTTCACCCATAATTGGATTCCATCATCATGTTTTTATGGTATATTTTTATACATAGGAACGTCAAAATATCAAGGTAGAAATTTTGGGATTGTGTTGTGTACAATTCTATCACATCATCTCTTTTTCATGGTTTCCCAGAGTAAATTATTAGTCATTAATGTATGGTTTTTAGGAATCACATTTCTATGAAAAAAATGTATTAATCTAGAATAGTTTTGGAAGATGCATCATGGAAGAAACCTATGATCACGTTCTAGTTTCCCCATTTCTAATTATTTTATAGGTAATTTGTTTGTTTATCTGTGACCCCTTCTATTTGGATTAAACTTTTACTAGACTTTCTATGATAGGTGGTAATGTTTTACTAGGATGACCTATGCATAGATTAAATCTTATATGTATAGGAAAGGATCGCATCTATTGAAAAATTAATTATATAAGAACCTCATACTGTTTAGGTATTTTACTTTGATTTTAAAATAGATTTATTGGGAACTATATTGATCTATAATTAAAAAATATTTTCTAAGTATTTCTCCATATACAAAACTGGGAGAAAATTTACCCTACTCACATCCCAGTGTAAGATGCTATGGTTTACGACTTCAAATTCATGTTTAATTTCCTATTCAGTGAGACATTTTTTTATCTATATTAAGCATAATAAAGTAGGATATATTTTATCCCAATGTTACATCAATCATTGAAACTATTTTTTAGTTGAGATTTAGCAGCTAGTAAATTTCAAGATTATGTATTCCATAAAAAAGTAATATTTTTGTACATTATCATAATAAAAATATTCTAGATTTTGTATTTCATAAATTCTAAGAATGTGAATGATGATGATATTTTTTTTAAAATAATTCAGCTCGACATAATTGAGAAGAATGAGGTTTTATCTTCTATAACTTTATTCATAACATCATTTTTGGTTGATAATGTCAAGGCCAATAGGGTTACTGATCAAAATATTCATATTATTTCAGAGAGGTTTATAGAAGATTTAAATATTCAAGGATGGTCCTTCTAAATTAATTATGTGCTTCATGTCTATGGTGGGGTGGTAGTTTCAAAAAATATGAGAGAGGAATTGATGAGGCCCAAAAAAACTCAAAAATGGGTGGTTTATCTAATATTTACAAATATGTCGCATGAAATATGATGTCATTTTAGGGGTCCAAACATGAAAAAAGAAAAATATGGTTAATTTTCTGTTGTATGACATTCTACGGGATCAGTGAAAACATAAATGGAATGGTTTCTTACTCTAACCACTTACTATACCAATGTTGATCTGTGAATATGTTGTGAAAAACTATTTTAGGGGATTTACTTGATCCTTGAGAATATAGAATTTAAGGTGATTCATTGTTGATCGACATAAAATTTTTTATCATTTCATTATAACTAAAGAAATTAATCCAATGGTTAGTTTGGTAGTTTGTACATCCATGAGATAGTGTATCCATATTTGATATGATATTATATAGATATTTTTTGTCGACTTTTGGAATAATGAGATGACAATATATATTTTCTAGAGTGTTAACATTATAAAAATCTATTTTATCAATTAAAATATCTCATTTGGAGGGTATTTATGGTCAACCCTATCATCCACCATTATGTCATCATTAAGCTAATAAGTTTTTAGTTAATATGGAGTGTTTTGTATTTGAAACAATTGACTGGTATGAATTAATCATAGAGTGGTTGGTTACCACTCAATGATGGAAATGAAATTACACAAGCTGAAGATGGATAGATTTAGGGTTTTATATAAGTGATTGAGTTTTCCTGTAAGTATGATTTTTTTGATAACTATATATTACTGTGGTAGGTATTATTTTTATAATGATCTGTGGGACTGTTTGAGATAGTGAAGTAGATTGAGATGATGGATCACCAATTGGGTCTTCCTCCATGACGGTATAGTATTAATGATGAGTTCAATGTTTCTCATATTTAAATATATTAGCTCAATGTTTATCATGGGATTGGTTACAAATGCATTTAATTTTTGGGGGAGGCATCATCAATGGAACGACTGGTGAAGACTAGTAATTGGAGTGAAAAGTTACTTTGAGGGAATATAATTCTTATTGTTTGAGTTTTATGGAAGCATTAATTTATAAATGAATTACCAAGGGATTGTGAATAAAACGTGTAGCATAATTTTATTAATTTATTTGTTAAATACCTATATAAACTGTTATAATGGGTGATAAATCATTATTGGGGGTGATTATAATGGCCTTGGACATTTTTAAGTTTATTATACCCTTACTTAATCTTTTATTTAACTATTTTTGAAATGATTTTTCAGTTCAATGTCTCGGAAAGAATCATAGTCTATTTATAGTTTTTCAAACCCTTTAAAAGTTCCCACTATATGATCATGATTATAGAAGATGTTATAGTTTTTACCATGAAATAGTGAATATTGTTAGGGAGGGGATGCATGTGGTGAAAATTTAGTGTTTGAATAGAGATAACCATGAAACATTTTTAATTTTACTATATGAATAAAGAAGGGGAAAATATTTTTGGGTAAATAGTTTACCAAAATTGGTCGCCACACCCTAGGGGTATCCTAATGAATCATTGATCCTTGTTGGTTTTATATACAGTTTGATAAAACATTTGATCAAACATTAAACATAGAATAAAATAATTAATAAAATTAATTATTACATGAAATATCAGTATAACCTCTTATTATTCATCTCACAATAGGGGATCTTGATACAATTATTTATGAATTCCTTCCATATAAAGGTAAATTAATTTAGATAATATGAATTTGAAAATCTGTATTTCAAGATTTAATGAAATAGAAGGTGGAAATCTTGTGATTGTTCTCAAAATCATCAATATCATCTCATTTAATTAGATATTGATGAGGATTATAGACGTGATAGATTATTTTGGTTGGTGATTCTTAAAGTTGGGATTTGATGTGTTTATCTTTGGATGTCCCACACTATGTTATGGAAATTTAATAAAAGTATTTGATATGATATAATTTTAAATGATTGTATATAACTCATGTGACCAATCTTTATTTTATTTTGTCCATGTTCTTTTGTAGCACAATATAGATCTATTGACTTTACATAAATATCGGAGTATGTGTATCTCATTAAATTCCATTTTAATGGTTATATATGTATATATTTAAATTTCCCATAGAATTATTCTATTTATTATCATTTTTTATGTTGAATAATTTATTACTTTGTTAATCCATAAGAGGTGTAGAATCTTCAAAATTACATATGATGATAACAGGTTCAGTCTTCATCAATTTATTAAATGATTTGACGTATTTGGGGCCTAACCTAAGACCAGTAGTTGGAATAATGAAATTTTTGCCTCATAAAAGGCATGATCTCCATGTTCAACTTTTTGTAACATTCATTTTACATGTTACCGAAACTAATATTAATGTAAAATATAAACAAATTCTCCTTATGCATTGATTTGATGAATATGTTGTTGTGGTTCATAGATGTATGGTTGGGGAACAATAACCTGACATGCAATTGTTTATATATGAATTAATTAATTTATTTTAATTGAATTTCCATTAATTATTGAAGAAATGTTATGGTAATAGTGGTTCTTTAATATTAGGTTTATACACACACAATAAAGAACCATATCATATCATTTAAAGATGTTATCGTAGAGATCAAATAAAGAGAACAGTCCATGATTCTGGTGGTTGAGATAGAGGTGTTTGAAGATAAGCAGAGACATAGTGGAATTCTTGATTCAGGTTACATCATATGTCATTAACATCTATCATTTTAATCTTTGGTATTGTAATTACACATGGATGGTTCTTGGTTGTCTTGTATGATATATTATTAAATCATGGAATATTTCATTTACTTCTATTGTATGATTATTTTATTTTTATAATTATACCTCATGTATCTGTGAGGTTTTGATATCTAAATGGGGGAAATATTATCCACAAGTTTTAATTTAATACCTAACTCCAAGTTGAAAATATATTACATATATGGAAATGTGAATGATATCATCTGATACTCCTACTGGAAGATGGTGATTATGGTCAGGGAATTAGACACACATTCAAAATTAAGAAAACCAATATATAGGGAACAAATAAAATTCAATCATACTTTGTCGCATTTACCTGCATAACCTAACCCATGATATCTACATGGACACCATGGATCCTCCTCTAAGTCTCTTATATATTTATAAATCCACCCACTAATTGGTTTCCCTATTAATCTAGATTGAAAATTCAAAATAAAATCAATTTTCATATCATTCAAGGCTAAGGGGTGGCCACACTATCCCATATACCTCATATGTTGGGTGAACACTGTCTAACCCATTCCCTGGTTAATAGATTATCTGATTAATCCTTCCTAAATACAGATAAAATTAATCCTCGTTTTTTAGAAAAAAATCAGAAGCTATAAACATTTATGTCACCCCACCATACTAATCAATAAAAACCAAAATGATTAATTTCACGCTTATTCTTGGCTCATATATCAAATATTATTATTCTCCAATAATCTCAATATTTTCTAAAACATTCCTAATATAACGAACCACATACAAATCAATAAAAAAACTCAAAGAAACTACCCATTATTAATTTCACTAAAGTATTTTCTATGACTAGGCTAAACCAAACTCTTGGTATACCCACAAATGTATCTACATATTTATAGAAATTAAAGGTGATCTCTTTGTTATTCTACCAAAACACTCGACTCCCTAAAAGTTTGATTCCATTGTAATCCTCATTAAGATCATTTGAGTATTAAAAAATATGATACCCGTAATGTAAAAAAATATATTCATTAAATATTTTTCCCTTACACACATTAAGTCTAGTCACTGGATAAAAAACTGTCAAACTAGTATTTTCAATCAAATTTGGTACACTGTTATCCAATTTACCCAACCATTCTAGGGGTTTTATCTACACATATTCCTACATAACATTACTCTCCAGTCTAAGAAATTCTATATGAAATTTGAGACTCACATAAGAGATTTATTATATCCTAATGGACCCTCACTGGGGTCTAGTATAAACTCATATTGTGAATATACAATCATAATGTATCTCAGTTAATGATATTACATGTTAGGGTTAATAGTAAATGGTGTATAATACTAATTATCTTTGTCAATTATTTAATAAAAATTATCAACCATTACAGACATGTCATCTTAACTCATACATTCACACATAAGGTGAATATTATATATATTATACAGATAATTGATCAACACATAATACTAACATAATAAAAATAAGAAATTATTATAATAATATTCTACTATATTGTATTCTATGAATACAAAACTTATGTTTCTACGAGAACATTAAATAAACACCCCCTTTATCATTTTAGGGGAAAATAATCACAAGAATCATAATAATTTCATTTTAAACCTCTATTAATAATATTATTCATCAAGACATCCCTTTTCCACCCTAAGTGAATATTAAAAATATTAGATAGTATAAATCATAATAACTCATTATTTATGAATAAAAATATAATGAAACTCTAAATTAATGTACAATAGTTTTATAAATAGTAACATTGACTTCATTTATACCTATATTATAAACTACCAGTGATATTTTCAACATCAATCTATGATAAATTCATTCTCTCTTCCACCATGTTGAAATAATAACTAAAAAAGAAACAATACTTTGAAACCACCTTGTAATGTCCACACCCATATTTATTGGCACCCTGATAGAACCAGGACACTACATACCTTATATATTTCTACTAGTGCATCAGAGGAATCCATCATATTTTATAGGTCTAATGATATAGAGGGGAGACTATATGTCCTAGACCTGTCAACCATAGATAACAAAAAAAAAGAAATAAAACCACATACTCAATATAATAACTATAAGAAATGTTATAAGACAACTAAATGATATAATATAAAAAACACAAGATAAGTTATATCGATATGAATACTTCAAATGTAATAAAATACATATCTATAAGGAAATTCATTCTATATTAAAGTTTCACAAAAAATGTCAATAAATAAACCAAAGGGGAACATAGTCAATAGATAACCTCAATACTAGTGCCAAGTACTTTCTCTATCAAATCTATCAACTCTTTCATAGATACCATTATTAACTATATTTTATAATTCCCCTACACTTGTACAAATCATAAATCCTAAATTCAATCAAGATAACAACAGGAATTGAAAGGGAGTTAATATAACTCGTTAAGACACTACTATTAGTTTCCCTATATATTTCCATTTTATAAGTGTGTATACTTGTGTTACATGATATATAATTGATATCTAGAAGAACTAAAATACCATAAATATTATGGATTTATAGTAGTACCAAGGGCTGACCATAAATGGTTTATCTTATATCTAGGTTACGTCTAAAAATATCAGAAAATTAATCCAACTATCATAATGACACTAACCAATAATAAAGAAACCATGGGATAGAGTGATTTAGACCCTTAAACCCATAACAAGAATTAAAAATACACAAATTAATAATAAAACTATTTGACCGCCTAAAACAACCACTTAGTTTTGATGATAGCCAACCCATTCAACCATCACCTGATAATTTTCACTTAGCCTGATTCATACCTGATTCCACATTCCTGGTTAGAATATATCATGATACAAATCTATCCACAGAAAATCATTGGAATAGTTTTTCAATCACCCCATTATCATTTTTATACGTTATAAAGGATATGGTCATTAGTGGAGTGTTACCCTACCTATATCAAATTAACCATTGATGATTTATGTGGTAATCTTCACATCATATTTATATATCCAACCATAATTACACATGTGTTCCTAGTTGGACAGTATCTCATGCAATATATCATCAAGCGTTCCAGAAAAACACACATATCAGTTGTGGGTGTGGTAACCATCAAAAAACAACTTTTTTATAAGATATGGTATACATAATAAGAATAACATACAATTTATAATCAATGTAAAATTATTATTTTACAATTTCATAGAAACATTCATAACATGTCTATAAATATAAAACAAATAAAAGGGATATAAAATGTTGAAAAATCTCCCAAAACCAATATATATATGTTATTAGTAATGTTAAATGATTATTTATTATTTTACCAATTATATTGACTAAGTTAATGAACCACCATAATAGCTTCAAATTACTATAATCCAATTACTGAGGAAACTTCTAGGGAACTGATATTAAGATCATTAGTTGAAATTTATACTTTGGATATCCCTATGTGTAGCCACTCACAAAAATTAAAAAAAATTATTTTAGGAGCACATTCTATAGAATCAAAATATTAGATATAGAGTCGAAACAATACTAAATATGGATGGAAAACATTTTATTGTTATGAATTATTATAGAACATTTATATTTTATTCATAGAAGTTGAACAAAAGGATATATTAATTCATAGAATACACAGATAAAAAAATAGAAAATATGATTGGATATAAAGTAAATACTACTTTATTATAGGATCCAACAATTTAAATATAAGAAATATAAATTGACCAAAATTTTTAAACTAGAAAACCAAACCATGGAACTAATATAAGGAATAATAATCAATCCATGAATCAACAATGATGAAATAAAATAATAGAGCAAAGGGATTTCTTTGAATTCCCAATGATGACATTATATAATGTATAGTACCCCAATAAAATATTATATATAGATGATTCAAACATTATACATTGAAAACCAAGGTAAAAGGAATATAATAATTTATTTGAGTAATGTTGGTAAAAATGTTGTAATACATAACTCATTATGTTAATGAAATTAATTTAACAATTTTTTTTAAACATAGAATAGAACAATAACTATGATGTTACCATACTAGTTACAAAACAATAACACTGCAGAGTAAACATATCGGTGTTTACTATTTGGTCATAGTGTGATACTCTTGTTCAAGGTAGAATCAGTACATATTCATCTCTTGTTGCCATAGAACAACCACCCCTTCTGTAATATTTCACCTGCTAGTATACATTTAATGGGAGACCCCCATTACATCAGTCCATAATCTATTCCTCACGAAATCCCTTATAGTATAACACATGGGAAGATATTGGAACTAATACCCATTAAAGCGCTAAATCTCACAAATCACCCAATATAGTTCAACACATCCAGTTATACACATAGTTAACTTATAAAGTAGTGAAACTCTCTTCTCTCAAAAATTTCTACTCAAAAATAACATTAATCAATTATTCATACAAAGCCCCACATCACTCGAGGAATCTATATTCGATTAAAATATGTCCTTCTTCTTATACCTTATTATAGAGAACCTCACATTACATTAAAGATTAAGCCATATGTAATCAAAATTTACCACAGTACCAGTTGATCTTATGATATGGGCCATGGGTCCTCCACCGACACCTCTAATAACGAAATTAAAAAAACAATCTTTTTATAAAATACATATTCAATTTATAAATAGAAATGTTCTAATGTCTAACAATTCTTATGTGTAAATGGATGATTTCAATAGATTAATAATAATATTATATTTAAAATGTATATTTGAATTGTTTTTTCATTGTGGTACATAAGACTCAAATATAAAGATTCATTATTTCTATTCATTATCTTAATAATTTAATTCTATATTAATTTATCTTCAATTCTGTCTGTGATTATTTCCTGATCTTAAGGCATTTTGAATACTATGAAATTAGGATTTGTGATATAATATTATTATTTCTTATGAGTATATATACATAGAAAGAAGATTAATTTTCTATTGAATCTTGAGAAAAAAATTATTTTAGTATTAATGATAATAAAATGTGACTATCATGATGATCATTTAATTATATTTGAGGATGTTTTAACTAAATAATTTGTTTCTATATATTCATGTTATCAGCCACATTATTGGTAGATTATATTTCACAAGTAAAAATGGATATATTTGATGGAATTAAATTTTATAATGTGTTTATTATATATTTAAATATTTAAATATTCATTAATTATGTATATGACGATTTTCGTGCTAATAGGAATGATAATGATAATTGAAATTAACAGAATATGTAGAGTGAGACATTGATAAATTAATACTATATATGAACCAGTTTATTTAGGGTTTTTTAGAAAAATTATAAATTTATTAAAAATGACACAATCATAAATTAAAATCTATATTTTCAAAGTATAAGTGGAAAAGAGAGAGGGGAGATTGTGTATTTTTTATTATGATCAATTAACTATCCATCAAAATTCTAGAGGATTTATATCATAGGCTGATAATGTGATATTTTTCAATAAAAAAATTTTATAATCTATTTAATCTAGTAAATGAATGACCATATATTGATTGATATTTCATCAATGAAAACCCACATAAGTTAGGTTGTTGATATAGTAGAGATAGTCTGATATAGTCTCAATGTAAAGAAAGTTGGGAATGACAAACCAAGATGATTCCCACACTTACAATCTAGTTTGTGTTATGTATAATTGTACAAGCCCATTACCATGATAATGATTATTATTAACTATAAAATACCATCCATGTGTTCATGGGATGATAATGTCAAAAAAATTATTAATAGAACAAAAATTTTGAGTGAACTTATTAAATATCAGTGTGTTATGTTATTTTCTTTTTCTGTGTTGGTAACTAGTATGAATGGTATATGTGAAAGGATATATTGATATATTTTTCACAATAACATGTTTAGTGGTAATAGAAATGAGTTTTTTATGGTTAAAATTTATCCACACTAATCCACAAATTTCAACATGGCTACACCAATCCTGTTGAATAATTCACATGATCAATGAGACACAAATATTATTAAAGCATTGAATCATTTTTTACTGAAACTAAATTAATAAATTATATAATATTACTTGTGTGAGAAGAAAAATTAGATTTTATTATATATAATTCATGTTAAATAATAACTATTGTTTAATTAATTCAATGAATCTACTAATATTAATGTATTAATTACAAATCCACAAATAATATTTGAATTAATTAAATTATTCATAATTAAATTTCTAATTATTAAATCTATATCAAAAAAATTTTGTTTCCCTATTTTTTAGTGTTCCTATATTGATATGTGAGATTATTTTTTAAATATTATCATTTTAAAAAATAAAAAATATAAATGATAATTTTTCTTATATTAAATACATATAAAAAATAATTTATTACTATAGTTATTGTTTGTATGGTTTCAGTTCTTCACGTTTTAGTGGAATATTTACAGGATATAATTTTTTCCAAACATTTTATATTTCATAATCTAGTTCAACAACATTGAGAATCCATATTAATTAAAAAATAATACTTTTCCCACATAATTAAAATTTTATTTTCTTCGATAAGAAACAGCCAAATATTTTTTTCTTTATATTTTTATATAAATTAATGTGATAAGAAAAATTAAAATATAATCCTATGATAATGTATAATGAATTTATCATTTGTATAATGCATTGATACATACCTACTTCATTAACTTCTTCATTTATCTTTCAAATGGTTAAATGAATTAATATTTTTAAGATGAAAAATATTTTTATTTATATAAAATATTTTTTACTAAATATTTCATTTAATAAAATGTTTTGGGGAAAATATTTTCATCAATTTAAAAAATATAAAAAAAATATATTCTTTCAATTTTAAAATGAAAAATTATTTTTTAAAAATGAAAATAAATATCAATTAAAAACATAATAATTTGGTCATAACATTCCAAATTTATAATGTTATAAAATTTATATGTCCATTAGGTAATAATAATCCCAAAAGTAAATGAAATTCATGAATTTTTAACCAAATGACATTACCATTTCTAAATAAATTAACTAAATTATTAAATTACCTAGAGGGAATCCAAATTGATTAAATCAAATGAGAATATAATTGATGTTTTTCTTATAAAATTAATAAGTAGAATTAAGACTGTGTAAATATTGATATATATCGGTTTATTTCACTCCAGTATGGTGGTAAAAATATTTTTTTTCCAACACAAAATGATTTATTCATAGAATATTTCATCACTTGATGTGTTTCAATCGATATAGAAACTATGTTGTTAAATTATTTCAAATTAATATTCATTATATAATATATTTAGTAAATGAAAAAATAAAGGATTTATATTTTTATGAAGTGGTTGATTAACTTGAAGAAATAATTGATGGAAATAAAAAATGTATTTTCACTCTATTACAAAGAATAAAAGATTTAATTTTGTTTATAAAATATGAAAAATATTTATAGCCATGTGTTTTAAACTCAACTAACATACAAAATGATGGAAAATTAAATAATTATCCTCTATACTTATATTTGTGGAATTATAAATTTCTATATAAAAATCTCAATCTTTTAATTTCTCATCAACCAAAAATAATTTCAAGTCAAAAATTAAGGATTTTAATTAAAATTTAATATTTTTTTCCGGATAGCAGTGAATAAATAATTACATATAAATATATGGGTCATTAATTAACATATTGGGAGGTGATTTTTATATATTTAAAAAATTAAAATTTTATGTACCACCCTAGAATTTTGTTAAATATATTTTTTTCAAATAAATTTGAACATTTAAATATTTTTCATTTCACTCAATGCTGAATATAGCTTGTATTATATAAAATACCCAAGTTATTCTTATTGTGGTATGACAAAAAATTTCATATTTTCACAACATGAAACACTTATATTTTATTATAGTAGATGAAGAACTATTTTTGGATTTTGTTACAGACAATATTATGTTACTTAGATAGCTTGTGTTACCCACACGACATTATTTTACCAAACTACAGTGTAATATTAATAATTTAACCAAAATATATTTATAGTTGTCACCTAACTGTTATAATAGAGGTTGTGAGTAATATTTATTAAATTAGGAAAAATTGGTTTAATCATGTATAATTGTTTTATTATTTGGGGTCTAATTTCTGATAAGTGAACATAAACCCCATTTTAAAACATAGGAATTCTATTATTGGAAAACTAAAATTTTGAAATCGATCATGTTTAACCTAAATAAATAAATTAAAAAACTTTTTATAAATTATTTTAATTAAATATATTTATATTTCAATCATTCAACTATTTAAAATTCATCATATGTGATTTATATATGAGAGATAATAAAAACACAAATTTTCCCAGTAAAATTGTTTTTTAAAAGGGTTATTTGATCACATTTTAAAAGAAATGGTTTTTTAAATGAAATTGTTTACAATTTTATAAATTTTATTTGATAGAATAAACATTATAATTGAATTATTAATGTAAAAAATATCTTATGGTGAATTTGTTTCTATTTTACTGAGATGTATCATTTTTTGATGAACGTTGAAAAAAAATTAATTTTCATTCAATAATTAATTTTCCAATATTTTAATTTTATAGTAAAAATAAATTTTAAATAATTTATAAATTATAATTATTTCAATTATATATTAATTTTTATAATTTATGTCAATTTAATCAATTTCATGTGGTAATGGCATATAAAAACATTTAAAAAACTTTTCACATTTTTATATTTCATCCTAATTGCCTCATCCCATATACAGAATTAATTTAAAATTAATTTCTTCTACTTTTATTATTAGACTTTTGTAAAAATATTTTGAAATTTATAATTATAATATTTATTTATTTATTATATGTTATTATTAATTTATTTCAAAAATAATTAGTGAATGTAATTAAAATTAATTATAGGGATTAAGAAAAGAACACAATTGCATAGTGGTTAAACATTTATCTAAGGGGTCAAATAAACACGAAATATGTAAAAATATTGTTTCTGTAAATATTTTGACAAATTAACCATATTGAATAAAAATGGAAAATAATTGAGGCACATGATGTAATGGAGACCTCTTAATAGTGTTTATATTTTTCTATTTATAATAATTCCACTCCTCATCCACTATAAATAGTGAACCCACTCCACTCACTTATTCACACCACTCAAGTAATTTGGATCATCCAAACAAAACCCATATCTCTGCAAAAATACCTCCCTAAATCCTAGAATCATAACATTTAAAATAAATCCATCTAAGGAATCCGTTTAATGCAAACCAATAAGAGTAACTCAAATAAGAGGAAATCTCCTTTAACAAGAACATTTATTTTTTTCTTTACCCCCAAATTCATAATTATTATTTCCTTATTACATACTGAAAAAATTATCATAAATACACATATATTTAATTATTCTAAGGGTTTTAAAAACACCTACACACACTTCGTTCATGAGGGAAACGAAATTACCGTTCATGTGTACAACAGACTACCTCCTCATGAAATGAAGTATATCGTTTTTAATTTAACACCTCTAATGGATGGAAATTATGATGGAAATAATTTTTTTTATATTATATATATTATATTTATGATTTATTAATTCTTATTTTTTTATTTTATAAAAAATAAATTCTTTTTTTCGATTTAGTGTAAATATGATTACTTTTTTGTGGATGTGTGTGCTACTACCTCTTCAAAGCGATGTGTTCCAATGACACATTTCAAGAAATGTATTATGTATTGGTTTAGTAAATGTATATTATATTTATGACAGAATAATTCTTCTATAATATATATATATATATATATGAGTTATTTACTTTCTTTCAATATGACATAAAAATGATATAAATGTTCACGCGTATGTACGACCTACCGTCTACATTAATTGTGTATTCAGTTTCATAGTTAAATCTGTTATAGTTTATTATAAATATTTATATATTTAATATATATATATATAATATTTTTTTATTTTCAATATTTTTTTAAAAAATAAATCACGATCTAATTAATATGATCAATAATAAAAAGTCAAAAAATATAGAAAATACAACATGGATATTACAGAAAATAGTACATTAACATGGAATTATTGATAACAACGTAATATACTGTCAAAATAAAATAATATTTTGTATTACACATATGAAAATGGTTTTATGGTATATGTATAATAATATTTTATTTTTTATACTTGAGGTTTTAATGTGTTTGAATAGATTCAATACATTTGGTATAGTTTTTCCCGTCTCACTTTTATTTTTGGGAGACCTGTTCTTTATTCACCACTGATTTACAAAATGTTTTGTATAAAATTACCAAGACATTATTCTATTATACTTATAATTAATTATATGGTGTTTTAAATATCCAATTTCTGATCTTTAAATCATGGGATTATTATTCAAAATTTACCAAATTGATACCATAATTTTTGTCTCAATTTTTTATTTTTGTGATAGATTCTAGGTTAGGCACTTATATTTTTATATGGGTGTATACACATCCCATCGACATGTTATATAATTAATATCCTTATTTTAATGATATATTATTCTTTTTATTTGCATTATTTATTGGTTATTATAATTCAAATTTAACAATGTGACAATAGTTTATTGCTTCAATGAAATCATTTATTTGGATTATTTATGATTAGGATTTCATTGATGAAATATTATGATACATATCTCAATAATTCTCATTATGTTTATTATAATTTTGTTGTTAATGATATATTCATGTAATTATACCATTTTCCACACTTTGGAACATATGATAAATTAAATAATGTTTTTAAGAAAATCTAACCGTATTTATTTGTTTTGTCTAAATATATGTTCCCTAAATACGAAATTTTCTATGAATTTTTTTTCTAGAAATTTTTAATAATCTACTATATTATTTATAAGACTTCACACTCATGATTTAACTTCTTATTAAAATGGTTTTTATAATGTAATCTTCTTGTTATTTTTTGATCGAGGCCATTTTTTAAACATTTTACAATGCAATATGAATGTTCAACATCTATAGATTTTCCCACCATCATGATTTTCCATACATTGAATATAACATTGTTACCTCAAAATATTAATTTTTACTCAAAAAATTATTATATTACATATATTCATTGTTTTTAATGTGTTTATCAATGGAAATGGTTTTCAATAACTTTTTATGTTTAATATGTATTTTAAATTATTTTCAATGCTTACTTTATATGTTTTCAAATATATAATAAATGAAAATGTTTTAAAAAACTATGATTCCTTTATTTTTTTAGAATTTATTTTCAATATTGATTTGTTCAAAAAAAATTAACGCTTCATTTATATTTTACAAAACTATTTAAAAAAACGATTTAAAAATATTTTAATGTTAGCATTTTGAATTTTCTAGGTAATTTTTAATAGAAGTGGTTCTAAATAGTCTTTATTTTTTAAAAATCTTTTTTAAGAATATAGAATATATTCTTCATGAAATATTTTTTAGGAATTTAAAATCATCCATTATATTTTTTTCAAAGTGTTTTCTAAAGTAATATATTTTTAAAATGTTTCATGTTTTTAAATGTGATTTTCAATGAATGATTTCATTCCTATAGAAATGTTCCAAGTGATAAATAAAAAAAATATAAATCTAATATTACATAATTTTATATATTTTATGCCTACAGGGGATATGATCCATGGTCACCATTATAATTCATTATGCAAATGGTTTTTATTTAAGATGACATGTAGTTTCTGAAACCCGTTTCTCTTTCACAAGTTATACCATGATAAAATTCTTATGAAACCTACTTCATTTCATTATATATTAAATTAATAATGGATTATGAAACCAACAATATTTCTATAGGTTGTAATATTGTAAAATATTTATGCTTCCCTTTTCATTTCTTAGGCTATGATTTGATGTTTATAAATTCTATCTCATTTTATTTGTGATGAAATGTTGAATTTTTTACTATCTTGTACACACACATGTATCACTTAATTATGTGATGGGTGGGACTTATATATCCCTCCAATAAATTGGTTAACTATTTATATATCATGATATAGACATCGATGAATTTGTGAGAGAACGTTGTTTAACAATAGAATGTTTCCACTAAGATGGTCTTTAGAGTGAACCATGATTACTATGATTGTCATGGGAGTGGACCTTAAATAATAAGATAGTATTGGGAGTGAAATTTGACTACTAATATAGATTAGGTAGTGAAACCATTCCACTATATACAATGTGATTTGACTGGGGATAGTGGTGTGTCTCGCCCAGCAGGTGCATCGCCCATAATGTTACCAGAGAGGTTTTGCAAATATTCCATGACTTATAGGGAATGATTTTATATTCTAACATTAATTCCTAAAATTATTATTTTTTCTTCCTATATTATTATATCTTAAATTATATTCTCAATTTCATTATGATTAATATCTCATGAACTTCTTATATTTATTTCATCCCACATGAATTTTATCTTTGATATGTGTGGTATGATCTTCTAATGTTATTATTATGTTCCCATACCCTTATTCTCATGATAAGATTATATATCTCCATTATTTACAATTAATGAGAATCCAATAACATCCTTTCTTATTTTTCTTTTATTTGGGTTATGAATAATGGTTTTAGTTTGATGTAGTAAATTTGATAACCTTTATGGTAACTATTTATGATCTTTTTCCATATTTAAAGAATGTTTTTCCAGTTTGAAAATACACTAAACTATTACATACCTCGGGTATGTAATTTTGTGTTGTGTTCAGTAATCATATAAATTTATTTATTAACCATGTATGTGAATCATGATATTATATATTTGGTATCAAATAAATTTTTTAGTCATTCTTTGTTAACTTGGATGATAGAAAATTATTAATATCCCAATGGATATTTCTATCCATATGGATAGGAATGTCACGAATGATAAGCCTAATTTTTCATAGATTTAAAATAATGTTTCATATTTTAGACATAATATATGAGATTTTTCTTGATTATGAGTTTTTTTCTACAATAATTAATGATCACACTATGATTTTTGGTTTTAGTCAATGGAAGAGACAAGAAGGAATCGAGTTATCATCAAATGTGACTGATAATTTTTTGATGAACCATCAAATTGGATGATGACTAGAGTAAACAATATTGTGATCATGCCCAATAATTTTTCACAAGAAATGATCAAAAAAGAGTACATTAACAATCTCTTAGACTCAACTAAGAGTAGATAAAAATAGTTAACTAAGAGATCAGGTAATGAAGGAAATCAAGGATATTTGATTCAATTTCCTTTTTTCAGGAATATGGAAAGATTCACCCAAGTGAATGTATTAGTGGAACATGAATATATATTGAATGTAGAAAAACTTGAATTTACAACACCCAATTTCTGGTATTTAACACTTAATTGATTCTTTTTGTGGTTATAATTTTTAAGGGTGATAATTGAGATAGTTTTTTGAACATTGGAAGTATTTTTAAAGGGAAATGGAGGTTACATGGGTGCCACACAATATGTCTAACTATGCGGACAAACCATGAGTTATTGGTCCTTTTTAGGATGTGTCTCTCACACGATTGGTTCATGGTTAGGGTGACTGTGTGAGGAAGCTAGGCGAGAGTCTACTTATGTTGTAGCTAACGCATGGTTACACCATGGTTTATCTAACCATGCGAATTAACTCTATAGATGTGTAAGAGAGATCCAAAAAAATTTGATCTCACATGTTATTACCTTTATCTGGATCATTTTTTATCCTATGTAGACAAATCATAGGATTTTGTTTCTCCTAAGGTCAAATAAGGGTATCCCATCGAACCGATGGTGATCTGAAGGCTCCCCTTTGTGAATCGAAGCTGGATTCTTGAGCTATTTGATCATTATTCTTTGTTATTGATTTTTTAGATCTACATAGATATAATTATACACATATCTTTATTTCTGATATCTACTCCATTTATGGGAGGATCTAGTTTTTGGGATTCTAAATATGATGAGATTTGACCTTGTTATTTCTAGGAGAAGATCTCTAAAGTTGGTTCTTGGAGAATCGACCTGGTTTCAGGTACATTCTTCATTCGTTTGAGATTTCTTCAAAACCATTTATGTAGGAGGATTATTTCTTGACTACATTTATTAGAAATTATTGGAATGTTTTCTTATTTAAAATGTGATATTATATTCCTTGTGATTTGGTTGTCGATTACGTGTTGGAAATAGTTTTGAGTGATGGTTGTAAAATATGAAAATTTTGTGTTTGAATAATGTTTTTTTACTCTTGGTTTTCAAATATTGATTTTAAAAAAGGGGAATTTTTTTGGATTGATTTATAATAAATGGGATTGGATTTTTTCAATAAAAGGGAATTTTTTATTTAAAATATGTGTCTCATTGAAATTGGTTGTTATTTGGTTTTCAATAAAGGTTACATATTTTTGAAGTATATTATTTTGGAAATGAAATGATTTTGGAATTAATGGTTTTGGTGTGATTTAATTCTCAGTGATCCCTTAATAAGTGAAATGTACCATTGGGTTAAATGGGAAATGACCTTGGATTCGGGGTGTGTTACATTGGGACACAAGGTGATTGGACAAGAGGTTTCTCATGGGTATTGAACTGTCAAATGAATCATGTAAGAGTGGGTGTGTTGTGATCTATGGAATGGGTATGAAAAATTATAATAAGAATTGGTTTTATGTAATTGATTATTTATTTTTCAATAAAAATAACGTGGTGGAAATTGGATTTATTTAGTTTTGATTTCACATTGTTGAAAATGGGTTTTTAACTTCTTTATATTGGGTTATAAAATGTTTTGTAAATTGTTTTATATAAATAGTTTTATATAAATTTGGATAAAATTTCTATTATAGTGTTGTTATTAGAAATTTCATTGGGGAAGACCTACTATGTTTTATACTCACCCCTATATTGGAATTTTGGTTCTTTGGCATATGCTATCTTCCTGGACAGGGGAAAAGTTAATGTTTCCCATGTATTTAGATCAACCTCATGATGTTTTGTCTTCTTGGTGATTATAGAAACATAGACGTTGTAGAGCAAGGTATCTAATGCTTTTTTGATAGTATTTAGTTTTTTTATATTCTATATACTTCAATATTTGTATGGTCTTCCATTGTTTCACTCATTGATGTGGTTTTAAGATACATGTAGTTGTTGAGTTGAATTCCTTGGTTTATGAATCATTTTTTTAATGGTTTCGTTATTGTTTGTTGGTACATTGGTAAAATTATTAAAGGGTAAATCCTCCCCAAATTTTATTTGAATCACATCAACATTTATTTCTAGAAATTGGAATCTTGGGGATTTCACTTAAGTAAATTTAATGACTCATTGTGAATATAGGAAATGAGAATTGGTAGTTCATTACAAATGGAATCAGTCTAGTCATTCCAATGTGGTACAAATTATATTAGCTTTTTCAACCCTTTCCCAACAAGTGGTCTTTTGTGTTCTCGATATTGGAGTTGAAATTACTTCTTATCTAGTCTTTCGGTTGAAATAATAGTAATGATTAGGACTGTCCGTAAATGAATGTATAGCATAAAAAGACATAGATAAACCTTTTATAATTAACTTTAAGTTACCATTGAGTTGGATACATATGTTTTTGGAGACACTTCCAGGATTTAGTTTTATCACTATCATGGTTTTATCCAATGTGTTGAGGTTGACATGTATTTTAGAGTAATGACTTTTCACTATGAGTGAATACATCATTTTGATGAATGATTCATGTTTTGAAAAAGTTTTGATTTTTTGAAAAGTATGATTTTTTTTTCAAATGAATTATTTTGAAAAAGTGAATGCTTATGGTATTTTGGAAATGGATTAATTTCAAAAAAATCTGAATGTTTTCAAAAATGGTTGAACATGGATAATTTATATTTTAGAAAAAAATTGTTGTGATAGTTGATGTGATAGAATTTGAAATTCTATGCAATCTGTATTTAGAGAGTGAGATTGATAGTGTTTGTTGTCTGCATAAAAAATGGCACCCATTAGGCGGCGTTGAAAGCAACCTAAAATCGACATAGATGGTGGTTTAAAAGATTGTTTTTAGGAAACTATAATGGAATATAATGGAATTAATTTTTCATTTTTTTCATTTTCTTAATTAAAATTAATACAATTAACATTAATCCTCTGTTAAATCCCTCATAACATAATCAGTAATTTCCTAACAGAAAAACTCCCCTTTATAACCATATGTTTGTTTATTAATGTTGAGATAACATACAATCATATATGATATATTTTTCCATAATGAAAAAGACAACATTAAAAATTATATAACTGAATTAAAGAATGTAAAATGATTTCAATAATGTCTTACAATTGTATTAGATATTGAATAATTGTATGATAAGTCAAGTGAAATAAAACAAAATCATGGTATGGAGTAAAACTAGAAATCTAGAAAAATGGATAAGATCATCCACCATTTATAAATTATGATATGTAAACCATTATTACCTATTAGATCAGTGATTCATATAGTCATTGTTTTTATTTTAGTAACTATTTATCGTAGTATTTTAAAACAATTTCTAAATTATTTAGGATTCATTTTCTAATGATGGGTGTAATTCACATCCCTCAGATTATTATCAAAATTATATGTTTTGAATTTTATCTTTATCCTATATGTATCATGATCGCATGAGGGATGATTTACTCTTAGATTTATAATGTTTCCCGATGGCCATGATTTTTTATTATTATATTTTAGAGATGGTTTTTCATATGTTATATGAATCATAATAATTCTATCTCAGAATAAATTTATTTTTACTATTCCCCAATCATTTCAGTGAAATCATTTCCACCAAGGACTATAGTGATTTCAGTAGAAGTTATTGTAGCACTAATGCTTTCTTTAATGATATTCTTAATGTATTAAACCTCATACAATGTATTTTTCATTCATATAATAAAAATATTTGAGTTCATATACATTTAATATTTGTTTTTTATTATATACTAGATTCATAATATGGTGTTGATAATATCTTTTACTATTAATATGTTTTAAAACATTTTTTGATTTAGTTTTTAGGAATCATATTTCATTTTTTTAATTTTAATTTGTTTCATTTGGAGATTTCAGTTGATACATATATGTGTTCTTGATTTGTTCTAGAGAATATTTTTTTATTTGTGGACACCAACGATGGAAGTGTAATTAAAATTTAATTTGTGGGTAACCTATCATATTATACATTTGATTAGGATTGAATAACCATGTTTTGGTGTATTAGTGTATTTTTGTTATTGGTGTTTTTAGATGTATTATTTCAATTAATTTTATTTTATACAGTGGTTTTTTTATCCATATTTAAAATTAGTTGATAAATATGTTAATAATAGTTTCAATTTAAAAGATTATTATTTTTATATATTGACTTAATATAGGAAGGGATATAAATTTTTTCAGTTTTTGATATAATCATGGTATTTTTATTATTTTGACACTATAATGATTAAAGATTCATACATTTAAAAAAAAACTATTGGAAAACATATAAAACATAATGTTTACTGATATATATTATAGAATATATTTATTATGCAAATATATTCACATACCACATAACTGTTGAAATTTGGGTGTGGATTATAAAACCCAATAATAGATCCCATGTACTTAAAAACATTCAAATTATTTATTATAATAAAATAATAACTTGGTGAATAAAAATATAATAGTCAATGACATGATCAAAATATGGGACCACCCATATTGAAACAAATTTCATAAAATCTATTTTAAATCTAAAGCATTCAAATACACATTTCAAATATACTATGTATAAATAGTAAATATATATCATATTCAGAAATAAAAGAATGAATGAAAAAATATAAGGAAAAAAAATAATATAATCCATTTTGAGAAGTTTACATATCATGAAATAGAGTATCAAATCCTATTATGGTACCAATCTTTTGGATGATCACATCATCCTAAAATCATTTCATTTGAATCATCATAATTATTTGGATATGTCAAAAAAATTGTTATATATTATATCCCTCTATAATTTATGTGATGATTTTTTGGGATATATCACATTCTATATTGATTTTCCCCATTAACATATTACTATTAAATTTATGTCTATGGAGATATATATTGATCCTAAAAATGGGATACAAGGTTTTTTTTCTTAATGATAGAGCATCAGAGAAAAACTATAGGGTGTTGATAAATCAACTAAATTATGTTAAATAATATTCAAAAAATATTAAATCAGAAAATTAATCCATATAGGGAGAATATCATATATAATATCAAAATTAAACAATATTGGGATGACTATTCATCTAGTAATCATATCACAATTGAGGATCCTATCCAGATTTGATTAACTAATAATGATTAATCCCTATATATAATCCCACAATTCCGATATAATATTGTATTATTTTGAATTATTAACAATAATTAGTCCATAAAATTAATTTTATGAATCATTGTGATCAATTAATTTCAATGATTACCTCATAGTTTTATGGGTGAAAAAATATATTCTCATTTATAGCCAATAACATTGTGAATATCACTTCTCAATGATTAAGATAAAATACTTATCTATAATAAATTTTTATCTATAACCATAACTCATAAGTTTGATATTTTTAGTGTATTTTTATAGGATCAAAGTGGGAATATGATGAAAGTTATATTTATCATGGACCAATTAGGCCAAACTCATGCCCCTATACATATTGGGTGTCATGGATAATCTAATATTTCCATAAATAATTCCTAGGAATAATGATCACTATCAAACAAATGGTATGAAATAAATATTATCCTAAACAATCTAGTTTATGAAATAGTATAATTTAGTTTTTATGAAGCTCATATCCATGAAACAGATAACCAAAAGGGTATAATGCCTCAATTTTATACTCATGATCATCCAACTGATCTATTTCCCTACACATGTGATATTTTTATAAAGAGTCATCTGATTGAAATTTAAACCATATTTAATCCATGATAGGTATCTATTAATTATTTCAAGGTTTTGGGAAAGGTTTTATATTTTATAGTGATGGTCATTATATAATGAATGTTTTCAGGTTATTGGATACGTTATTTGAAAATTTCCATATATTGTTTATTTTTAATATCAACTACGCTCTTTTGTTATTGAAATCATGGGATGATTTCTAAATCATTTTTAAATGGTTTAACTATTTAAAAGTATATTATATATTTGGATGAAATTTACTATGTGTTTTTAATGTACATATAATTATAAAAATGTTTAATGCCTTAATTTTAGAGTCATTAAATCTTTATGAAATGTTCTGAAATATGAAGCCTTATATGATTATCCATAAGTCCTATAAATCTATTCTAAGGCCATTAGGTTGTTTAAAATATATCTACTATTAAAATAACATTGATTTGAATCTCTATTAAACTCTTATTCATTTAATATATATCTAGTATACCATGTGGAATAGAGTGTTCTCACTACGAATTATGAGATGGATACAATTAATTGATTACCCATATTTGTGTGATTCCATCACACTCTTGGTCTCTCCATCAAGATATTTTAGAAGTGACTTTGAAGATATACTTAACACATAGCTTATTTATATCCTTGAATAAATGTTATATTCATTTCAAATGAATGACTAAATAATGTAGTAGATGGGTGTAAATTGGATTAATTATATAGTTTTTTTAGACATGGGTTTTCAAAACTAAAACCCAATGGTGGTATTAGAGTGACTTATATTTTTTGTATCGTTGTATTTAGAAGATAATGAATCTATGAAATTAATAATTTTTTTACAAATGAAATATTTTATCGAAAATGTTTATTGTTTTATATATATTCATTAATATATGGAATGATTTTTTATCTATGTCATGGGTTAGGTTTAATTTATAAATTTAAATCCTGCTATAGTAAAATGGTCCCTTTAAAAGATTCAAAAATATTAATCAATGTAATTTTAGGAAATTTGAATTTTATATTTCACTAAAATCAATATTTCTTGTATTGAACTATATTTCTATATGAAAATGTGGATTTAACTCTGAAAAACCACACTATGGTATGAAGAGGGTGAAACATACTATCCATTAGAATACCGATTCATGTAATGATGATGGAATGTTTATTTTAGAAATAATTTATCATAACTGAAGAAAAAAATTGATGTAAAAGTAAGAAAAGGCATGGTTTTATATTTTATAAAGATTATTTCTTTTTCTAAAATAAAAAATAATAATTAAATGTGTGGTCCATATGGAAGAATAAATTATATATAAAACAAATGGACATATTTTACAGGGTTTTGAAGTTGATTTACATGTTTTATTAGTTTTTATAAATTTTAAGTCATTATATTTGGGAAAATATTGAAAATTTTCATTATACTACAAATGATTTTTAAATTATTAATATTAAATATTTATATTTAAAGGATGTAATTGGATATTTATTGATATCATGGTAAATTATTTTTTTCTTTTAAAAATGATTTAAATAATTCCAAATAAAGGATGTTTAGGCTTTTGAATTGTTTATATAATATATAGAATATTTATATGTAATAAAAAAGGTTCATACTATCATGAATAGAAATTATTTGAAATATAAATGATTTCATATATAATACTCTGAAATATATATAATATAAATGAATTTATATAAAAATAAATATGGAATATTCTAGATTATATATTTATTTTAATTACAAAGAGAATTTACACTAAATTTTTTTCTATAATTTATTATTTTAGTTTTTTTTAAATGATTGTATCGTGTATAATGTTTTTAGTTCATAATTTCATTAGTTTTTTCCGTCATTATTATTCATATATATATATATATTATGTGTGTTCACATGATTTATTTTAAAATGATTGAATTTATTCTTATAAATGGCATACCATTCACATATATAGTTTAATTCATTATATAATATATAATTTATCCACATTCATATAATTATTTTCAATATATTTGGAATATTATAGACTAGTTTGGATAGGATTTATATATATTTAGTGTTAATATTATATTGTAACTAAGGAATCTCTTGAGTATTGATCTATAAGTAGAGGGAATAAGGGATAAACTTATTAGTGGTATATTTTCATAGGCCCTGTATAGAAAAGTGGGGGATATTACCCTTCACCCCATGCACTCTCTTATCGGTATTTTTGTCTCATAATGTTCAAATCAATTATTTTAATAATTTTGAAAAACATTTTACATGTGATACATTTATTTGTTGGAATATAAAAATATATTACTTCTGGGTGAGAAAAATATATCAGGAGATTTTAATTGTTCATATAGTAGTAGTATTTAGCCTAGAAATATTGTTTATGGTATAAGATAAAAATATTTATATAATAGGATCTTACATATATGAATGAAATATATGTGATTAATAAGAGAGATGATAAATTAATTTACAATACGATGTGTTGTATCACATCCTGGTAAAGAATACATTGAGTCCTTGAATATTTAGTATGAGTAACCCAAATATTTAAGTTCTCATGGGATATCATTTTTATGGAACATTTAATATGGAGAACCAAAAAATTCTGGTTATCATGTATTATTATATATTTTTGAATAATCATTTCTTGAAAATGATAAAAGTTATTACACTACATAAATATATTTTATATAGTCATTCTAATAAATTTGGGAAAATATTTTTCCATTAAACTATTCATGACTTATATATGATATTATTTAGATGATTTTATACATAAATAGATATGAAATATAATAAACATTAAAGATAAAAAAATATCATTATAAAATATATATCATGTATTACTGAGGGATGATACATAATTTAAAACCTATCATCAATTTAGTGTAAATATATTTAATAAAATTAGTTTTTCAAATATTAGAAAAAATTATTCAAAAATAATAAAAATATACATTGAAGATAAAAATGGAGTCATCATCAACATTTAATTTGAGATCAATCCTCAAAAAGGACATGAATAATGATTTAAAATTACAAGTTTATTATAGAAACATGAAAATTTTCCTCAAATATAATGATAACTATTATTTTTTTGAGAAAAAATATTCTTTATAATGTATCCTATGAAAATATATTCTTGAAGAGAATAAAAATTAAAGTTAATATATTAATTTTTGGTTGTTTCCCTATTTTGATGAATATATATTTTATATTATGAAATTCAAAATCAATAATAGAAAATTGTGTATTAAAATTATAAGGAAAATAAAAACTTCGTAAATAAGGTTGTTGATATCGATCACATAAATGATTATATAAATTTGACTAACAAATTTTTATTTTAATCATTTTTTTATGTGATATGGGATTTAATTGGTAAATCACCATTTTCATGAGTAATAGATAATAATGAATTAATTATATATAGTTTTTAAATGATATAATTCCTTAAAATGCTTGGAAATAAGTTATTGTTATATTTAATCGTTAAAAAAGATATATTTAATTAGAATTATTAATTAAAATATAAGAGGAATATCTCCCTTTTGACGACCCAGAACTAAGTACCCTAGTTGTAATTTCTTTTATATTACCTTATAATAAGACACATGAAATCAAAGTCTAATGTACCAAATAGTTTTTTAGTATTTTATAAGCTAGATAAAATCATAATTCACTAATTAAAATTCCATACAAAAAATACAACATATTTTTTTTCATGAATATAATTATTTCCTCTAGTATTTCATTACCAATCATTGATATTACACTTCCTGGATTCCAATTATAGTGAACCTCAATAGACCGAATAATGTCTTTTTTTACATTTGAACTATATAATGTCACTGTAACCCAATGGACCGAATAGTGTAATAGTCATCTTAGATTAGATACATTCATGAATGTCACATTATAGTTTAAAAACAATTAATACATAAAAAATATCATTGATAACTCCATTATTTGCATTAGATGACTCTTATAATTAAATCAATACACTCATCCTTATATCCTCGAAAAAAATTTAGGTTCCGGGTGCAGTGGAAGAGCATTGATGGGTGTACCCAAATTTAATTTTAGCATTAACAATGAAAAATCTGAGATCCATCACTCTAATAAAATTCCAGATTTTCAGAATAGAACCTATAAAAAAAATAAACAGGAGAGTCTCAAAACCATAGATTGGATCATCATATGTTGGTTATAATTAATTTAATTAATATACCTGAATTACCATGATTGAATTCTTTCTTCGTGGTTGTTTCTGGCCATGATCCGATGTGATCCAACATTTCATCATATAATTCATGTATAGGATTACCCTAATGGTGATCCACATGTGCTCTATGTATCATTGGACATCACCAAAGTGATCTCCGGGTGCTAGCACAAAAGATCCATTACTTGTGATGTCTTCCTTTGATCACCCTGATCTGGTAGAGGAGGATCTCTCTCCCTCGTAGCATTAGAGTGTTCATGAAAAAAAAATAATTCTCTCTTGGCATGAGATATTTCTATAGATCCATTGTGCCCATCCACAAATAAAGGCTTGTCTAATGAGAATTATATAATTATGATTTTAATTACATAGAATAATAAAATGAATAAATTACATGAAAGCATTTATTCATTTCATTTAATTCGTAGTAATATATCATGTCAAATAATAAAATTAGACTATTATTATTACATGACATTCAACCAGCGAACTACCTGTAATATTATTTATTTAAATAAATAATATTATTTATCATAAAATCCAAAAAAAATACAGGGCAATTATATTTATCATACACGAAGTGTACTTTTGTTTTTTCCATTTTCATTATTTCCTCCAACCCATTTATTAGACATTTAATAATGGATAGTTATTTATCAAATAAAAATCAGTACATTAATCGCTAATAAATATATATTATTTCTCCCACAATATATTCTCTAGTATAACTAGTGTCGAAATAAATGTGAACAAGCATCCATGAATAATTAGTAAACCACTATCTGAAATAATCTTTATTCAACTTGTTAAATTAATATTTAACTGAGATATTTGGATAGACTTAGTGAGTTACCCTCTAGTCCATATTCTCATTGGAATTAGGTGTAGCCTACCTAAAGTCCATGGTTAGCATCTAGAAACACGCCCATGCACCCATAGAGAATGGTTTTATCGCCTAAATGATGTGTCACCTCCTACAAACGCTTACCATGTAATGTAATCCATTTGTCTCCATATCTTGAATCAAGAAAGTTGCATGATAGTGCCATCAACCCATGTGCTTGTTTACTTTTTCATTGACATTTCAGAACTTAACATTCCCATTCCTCACCATGGAAATGGATTTATTTAGGCTATATCAATTTCATCAAAGGGACTGAGATATCATATTTCGTTATGGAGCAGAAGGGAACAATCCTTTATCACATTATCTATTAATGCTTTATCACTCATGACACACCCATAACATCTTAACTCACTGTGAATAGCATTTGATCATAGTTTTTGTCAATACATCTATGTGCATGAGTTTTAATACACATTAATAATAATATCAAATTCTATAGACCAATACACACGTCTGTAGATAGGAACATCCAATGACACTATGAAATGTGGATTTCCTACTATCGGGTCTTGTTCTCATAATATCCTCCTAGATATTATCAATAGTGCACCCCATGAGAAGGTGCCTCAATGTTTTCTGAGTCCCCACCCTTAATGGCCTGTATTATTTGTGTCTCTGAAATAACATCATCTGACTATTGAACATATATTCAAGAATAGTGTTATGACACTTCTGAGTTCTCATCATAGCAGGGATCTTCTATGAACCTTTAATGCAACAGTTATCCTTAGAATAATAGCAAATGCATTGTCCCGTAGAAGAAAAATCTTGATTTGATAAGGTATTTATTAATGAATAATGTACAATGTAGTTGGTTCTGGGCCACCAACACCAACATACTCCAACTTGGTCTATTTCTAACTGCTAACAATCTTAAAACCCTAGCTCTCACATGACATTCATGCTTCTACAGAGACAGGCCTTTAGTCATGGGGTCGGTAACTTTCCCTTCTGCGGATAGTATACTCACTCGAACTTCACCCATTTGATATAAATCACTTATGATGTGATACTTTTAGAGTTTTTTCATTGTCTGTTGATGTGACCTTGGTTCTTATAAAAGATCCACCACTGTAGTTTTATCACAACATAATGTGATAGTTTCTTTACTGATAAGCACCACATATTGCTCCTAGACAATGTTCCAAATCAGGGTGGATTTATTGATGGCATTCGATTCCTCTATATATTCAGACGTTACTATAGAATTGGAAAAACTTGTTTCTTTGAACTCTTCCAACTCACATCTCTTCAATTGGGACATAAAACATATCCAGATTGTGATTTCAGATCGCTCAGATCTGTCTGAAAATGAGCATCTGTATACCCTATTATGAAAAGCTCCTCGTCTCCTCTATACACCCGAAATAGATCCTTAGTTCTTCTCAGATACATAAAAATAGTCTTAAAAATAGTCCAATTATGTTCTCTTAAATATGTTTCATATATGACTACCATGCTCAGTGTATAGGGAACATGAATCCTAGTACATAACATGGAATACATGATGGATCCTATTTGTGAATTGTATGGGATCTTACTAATTATATCTTCCTCCTTTTCTATCTGATAGAACCTTTTCATAGAAAGATGTAGGCCATGTGACATTGGAACCAATCCCCTCTTGGATAGTTCCTTACAAAATCTCTATAGTATCTGGTTAATTTATTGACCCTGACATAGTCCAAGATGCCTTTTGGATATATGCCGAATGATCTTGATCCCTAAAATGTAGGATGATTCTCCCAGTTCCTTTATAGAGAAATACTCATTCAACCAGTCTCTAACTAACTATATGACTAGTACATAATTTTCAATATTCAATAATTCATCAACATATACAACTAGGATAATGACCGCATTATCATTAAACCACTTATAAACACACGGATCACATTCGTTCTTAATGGAGTCGAATTCTTTTATGGATTCATCAAATCGAATTTTCCATGACCTGGATGCTTACATTAACCCATAAATGGATTTATTCAATTGAAAAACTCCTTTGGATTAACCTAGTTTCAATAAACCTTCATGTTGTGTCATATATACATCTTTTTGAAGGTTCCCATTATGGAATTCTATTTTGACATCCATTTTCCAAGTCTCATATACATGGTAAGCTGCTATGGAATCTATGATTCTTATGGATTTAAACATGGAAACTAGCAAGAAGGTTTCATCGCTGTCAATTCCTTGATGTTGTATAAATCCTTTATCCACTAGACTTTTTTATAGGTGCTACATTGACCTTCCATGTCCAGTTTTCTCTTGAATACCAATTTTTATCCAACAAGATTTACATCAACTGGATTATTGACCAGAACCCAGTCATGGTTCTAATATATTGAATCCAACTAAGAATTCATAAAATCTAGCCATCTTGCAGCTTTTGAGATTTCTACTACATCCTTTTAGGATAGTGGTACATCATTTTCCAAAAATAATTATTCACAATCCTCACTGAGTAGGAATCCAAATATCTCTGGTTCCCTTATCTCTCTTGAGCTCCCATGCAGTACTTGTGTTTCTGGGACCTCTTCCATGGGGACCTATGGAACTTTTTCCTATACTATGAATTGTGTATATTGAGAATAAACTTCATAAAATTCAATTATATCCTAATATTATTTTTTAGGATGTGCTCCCTCTAAAGAAAGACGACTTGTCTAGTGACAATCACTTTCTTGTATGAAAGGTTTTATAGGTAATATCCTTCTGATTCCTTGCTATATCATATAATGATACACATCGTGCCCCAGGGTGCTTGTTTTTTTCATTAGAAGGCCTTAAAAATGCCTCACTTCCCCATACACATGTGTGAGACAAAATGGGTTTCTTTCCATCCCATAACTCAAAAGGAATTCCATTTTCCACATTATTTGGTACTAGGTTTAATATGAATGCTGTAGATTGTAATGAATATTCCCAAAAAGATAATGGAATATCTACATGACTCGTCATCGACCTCACCATGCCTAACAAGGTGTTGTTACTCCTTTCACTAACTCCATTCCACTGTTGTGTATAAGGAGGGGTGAGTAAAGTTAGAATCCCAGACTCCCATAGAAGATCATTGAACTCTATTTCAAATATTCTCCACCTTAATCCAATCAAAGATTCTTTAACTTCTTACTAATCTAATTCTCTACTTCATTCGTGAATTTCTTAGATTTCTATAAGTATTATAACTTATATCTCATAAGTATATATATCCATATCTACTCAAATCATCAGTAAAAGTAATGTAGTAAGAATATTAACCTCTATCTTCTACTAAAAATGGTCCACACACATCCATGTGCACCATTCCTAGAAGCTATGTGGGCCTTTAAACCTGTCCACCGAAAGGAATCTTGGTCATATTACCTTGTAAACAAGTGTGACATCTATCAAGAGGTTTTAGCTTAGTAGAGTCTAAATAGCCTTCTTGGAAAATATTTGTCAAGAACTGCTCATTTACATGACCGAGACAGTGATTCCACAACAGGGTGGTGTTTGAGTCATGTGAGTTTGTTTCGTTATCAATTTCCAACACATGGTTTTCTTAATTTAATACATACAAAACATTATTTAAATACAACATACCATAACATACATTGTTTTTATAAAATAATCAACCCTTATTTCCAAACAAGAAAACAAATCCATCCATATCTAGACATGATACATAAATTATGTTTTTAGTAACACTAAGAACAAAATAACAATTAAGGAAGAGCAAAATCATCTCATTTGGTAATGAGAGGTGGTAATAACCAATGGATAACGTAGCCAGCCTCACACCATTGTAATCTCAAAGATCCACCTATCTTCTGGAAATCGTTCTAAATTTCATTGGTTCTTGCATTAGAATATAGATGTGATCCCCACAAGTGGTATCTAATACCCAATGTGTAGAAATTGAACGATTACACTCAATAAGGAATTCACCTTTAGCATATCCACGCTTCTTGGTGCAATTCTGATTCAAATTTCCTTTCTTTCCACATGGAAAACATACTGCCTCATGTTCATTGCCCCGCCTCTAAATCGTACCATTCTTGGAAGGATGATTATTGGGGGCTTCTGACAATTTTTTGGTCCTTGGCCCCTTTACCTTGCCCTTCCATTTCTTATTCACCATAATGACTGTGGGTTTTTAATTCCCCGTATCCTTATCTACCCGAGGAATTAAGGTCAGAAGATCTGATAGACTCTTCCCATTGTTTCTCATGTAATAGTTGATAATAAAGCTAGATAAGGTCTTGGGTAGTGATGATGGGATGAGATCTGTACACAACTCATCTAGAAACATAATCCCTAAGAAGTCTATGTGTTCAATGTAGACAAAAATATTGACTACATGAGGGACATATGGCACAAAATATCTAAGATTATTTGTAAGAAAAGTGTTGGAGATCTCAAATCTCTCCTGTCTCTCCTTTCCTTGGTAGCGATCCTTATGGCGAGACATCATGGTATATGTGTCCTTGTTTTTTATTGTTGCTTCAAGAGATTATTAAACATGGATGATTTCGTGAAACATTGGACATATGTGATATCATACAAATGTTCATATTGAAAGATAATTCCTCATTACTAGCCTTTTTCCATGTGCAACTAGAACATGCTCTTCCCGCACATATAATTTCCTCTCCTGGTGAAGGATGATGTGTAAAGGAATCTTCCACTCATGGAAATTGGAGCCGGTGAGAAGGTTTTCCTTATTGAATATGGTTGGAAATGATATTTTAGAATTAATTTTTCTTTTCTTTTCTAAAAATTATTATGAGAAAAGGTTTAGTACTTTATTATAATAAAACTGTGACAAATAAATAAATTAATAATTATTAGTCTTCCACTATTTTATCAAAATCAAATAGCCCTCACCATTGACTTCATAATATTATATTTCCAACCTATTCTAGTGTAAAGGATCCATATATCCATTCACATTACCCAAACTAGGGTTGGTCAAGTAACTTGAAGGATTTTAGTTAGCCATTACAAATGCCAACTTCATTAACTAAGAGCTCCTTAATCCGCAGAGTGAACTCCGAAATCCTGAAATCCTTTTTATTTTTTATTTACTCACCATTTTCCACTTGGTAACACGAAGCATAACTGTGTAAGTCACCCCTTTATGTGAACCAAGTGAAGTCAATCCATAAACTTGAATTTGAATTCCCCGATAATTGAATGCACACCAACTCGGGTTGGTCATGCACTTTGAAATATGGTAAAAGTCTAACCAAAATTATGGAAGGCTATAACGAAATAATATTTCATTGTTTGATTTTATCCTTATTCCTAAATTTCCATTATATTATCTTTGATTAAAAGCTTGTTAATATGAAGGTGGATATACTTAAGTGATTAACCATGTTTAAGATAATATTTTATGCATATGCCTGTATTTTTTTAGTTCTATCTTGCATGCTAGTTTAATTCATTAATTGTGTGATAGTGACAACACACCAACAATAAATAAAGAATTCCACAGAATGAAAAAATGGTATGATCATGAGATTTCTTATTAGTTAGTTTATATAGTGGTTGATAAACTAACCCAAGACCAACTGGGGAAACAATTTGTACCTTTTGGGTTCGTGATTACGGCTTCCAAAATTTCACCTTTGTATCTCATTAGATTGGTTTCACCACGACACATAACATGAGCTACATCCACCAACTTGGGTGCTCTATCAATTACATATTCATTTACATCACAATCAAGTGATGGGTAAAATTGGGTTTTAGAAAAAATAAACATTGGATGCGCATTCCCTACACATTAATGAGGAGAAGGCACACAGTGTAACAAATTTAATTTAAATAAATTAATTAAAAAAACCATTCACATATAAAGGTCTTGGTCTATCTCATTATCATCCTTACATGAAATCATATTTACACATAAATAAAACTCTAATTCAGTTCTTTAATCGTTCTTATCTATGATAAATCATTCTTGAATCATTAATTATCTTTAATTAATTAATCCTTTTATCTTAACCCCTTTATTGAATTTCCTTGAGACTGTAATCAATCATAACTATAATCAAATAAATACATTTAAAATTATATATGTACGTAACTTGTACCTTGGAGGAAACCTGGTGAATTCTCATTCATAACTACCCAATGCGTAGAAATGAACATTTTGCAGATGTTAAATTAAGCACACATATATATAAAACACATATCAGTTGTTGTAACTCAGCTTTACACATGCACTATCATACACATCTCAAGGGTTTTTATAATATAATAAAAAATTTAATAAATCTGTAAAATATGGATGAGTACACAATGTGTTGTTCTTACTACACGTCTGGAACTTTTGTTCACCATCCATCTGAAGTACATGCTTGGGAATATGGTGTGTAGATGTACATTGGAAATCTTTAGATTACATGCCATCTTCCGTGGGACGCACGCCGTGTAGTATCCACGATACACAGTTTCCATCCAAGAAAATTGTGTACTAGGTACATGGTCCAAACCTAACCCAAAGGGACTACACGCCGTGTTATGAGGACCCCATAACATGTAATCTGGAAACCATGGGCCACCTATTCATGGTCAACACACGATGACATTTAAGAATTATAAATACTCCAACACACAGCCAGATTTCGCAGACCAGTCCGATGAATTGAACCTAGACTACATGGCGTGTACTGCCAAATACACACCGTGTATTCTAGTGTTGTATGGATAGGAACATCTGGAACCTCCGGATGAAATCATATGTTTTATTTTAATCAAAATTAAATGAAAACGTCGTTTCTGTAAGGTGAATGAGAAACAAGAGAGGATCACCAAATACCGAGATTCAAATGTATATAAAGATTAACATGAATTAAAACAACTACATTATTAAATCCATAAATTAAAAAGTGAAAAATAAATAATTATAATAAATGATCTGACCGCTCAGAACAACATGTAGGTTCTGGGCACAGCAGCAACACGTAGGTGGGTGTACCCAACATTAATTTTAGCATTAACAATGATCAATCTGAGATCCATAAAGATAATAAAATTAAGGTTCATTAGAATATGAAGAATAATGAAAATGAAATAGGGGAGTCCCAGAACCATACATAGTGTCCTAATATGTCAGTTATAATTAATTTAAATAATTGACAAGAATTACTTTGATAGAATTGTTTATTCGTTGATGTTTCCAGTCACGATCTGATGTGATCTGTGGTTGCGTTGCATAATCCAAGTGTAGGATTTTTCTAGTTGTGATCCACATGTGCCCGATGTATCTCTAGACTCCACTGAAGTGATATCCATGTTCTAGCATGGAAGAGTTTTCTCTTGTGATGTTCGCCTTCAATCGCCTTGATCGGGTGGAGGAGGATATCTCTCTCGTAACATGAGAGCTTTCCTAGAAGAAAATAATTCTCTCTTTTCTTGAGAGAATTCTCTATATTCATTGAGAACAACTACAAAAACAATGGCTCGGATAATTAGAATTATATAATTGGGATTTTAATTACATTGAATAAAAAAATGAATTAATTACCCGAAATCATTTATTCATTTCATTTAATTTGAAGCAATACCCTATGTATAATAATATCAGTTGACTATTATTATTATTTGACAAGTGCCCAGCGAATTACACCTAATATTATTTAATTAAATAAATAATATTATTTTTCATATATTCGCAGAAAAAATACATGGAATGTATATTTAATATACACGTCTTGTAATTTCGTTTTTCAATTTTCTTTATTTCCTCCACCAAATTTATTAGACCTTGAATAATGGCTATTTATTTCTTCGATAAATATCACTACATTAATCATAAATAAATAGATATTATTTATTCCACAAAATAATCTCTCGAATAACTTGTGTCGATATAAATGTGATTAATAATCCTTGAATAATTATTAAACCACAATCGAGAATAATCATTATTCAAATTGTTAAATAAATATTTAAATGAGATGCTTGGACACACTTATTGTATGACCCTCTGAGCCTCATTCTTAGTGGCATTAGGTGGAACCTACCTAAATTCCAATGTTATCATCTTACAACACACCAACGTACACATAAAAAATGATGTTAATGACACAATGATGTGTCAACTACTACGAACACTTACCGAGTAATGTATTACCTTTGTCCCAATATCTCGAATCCAACAGGTTTCATGCTAGTGACATCAACCTATGTGATCAATTATTATTTCTTTGACTTTCCTATATTGAACATTTCCATTCTTCTCCATGTCCATAGATTTATTTAGGCTTTAGAAATTCCATTAATGGTCAGGAGATATAAACTTCCATTATGGAACAAAAGAGACAAATCCTTTCTCCCGTTATCTATTAATGTTGTATCACTCTTGAGGAATCCAAAATATCCCACCTCACTGCGAACAGTGTCTGGTCATAGTTTTCACCAATACATCTATGTGTGTGTGTTGTTATACCCATTATTAAAATTCATAATGTATAAGGACCAATACACACGTTCGCAGATAGGAACATCCAATGGCACAATAAAATGTTTATTTTCTACTAGAGGGTCTCATTCTCATAATATCCTCATAGATATTACCAAGGATGCACAACATGAGATGGTTCCTCAATGTTTTATGATTCCCCACACCTAATGGCATGTATTATTTGTGTCTCTCAAATTACATCATCTGACTACAGAACATATATTAAAGAATAGTGTTATGGAACATCCAGGTTCTCATCATTGTAGGGATCCGCTATTTCTCTTTGATGAAACAAATATTTTTAAGACATTATAAAATGAATTGTCATACAGAAGAATAATCAAGATGTTATAAGTTACACATTAATGAATAAAGTACAAAGTAGTTGGTTCTAGGCCACTAAATCCAAGAACAAAGAAATAAGAAATTGTTGAGAAAAGATTCTCAGTAAGGGTATGAATACTGCAAAAGGAATGGATAAATAAGGAATAATCATTATAGAAAGGTAAATAAATGATACATACTAAATTTAATCAATCACATGAAAAATTATTTTAATATTAAACGATGATAAAATAATTTCACATAAATAATCATATGATCGTGAAACTTAATCAGGGATATTCTAAATAATTTAAATATCAACAGGAATATAAATAATAATATTTATAATGATGGAATAAATATTGATGAACATATTAATCATAATGTAAGAGAATATTTTCCATACTACATAACCTCAAGACCCTATGTGAAGAAACCTATCATAGATGTGTGATCCCCATAACCACATACAAAATATATTTTACCTCATGAGACATACTGATATATCAAGAGGCTATGTAATTTAGGGACCCACCCATCACTTAATAAGTCAAATTCATTCCTCATCTAAAATTGTTGAAAAATAATTATCACAAAAATTCATATTGAAAAAATAACATAAAAATGTAAATATATAACCTTGTCAAATCAATATAATCATAAGTTATCAAGGATAATATGGTGAATTGTCATTAATTTTTTTATTCACAACAAAAGTACTCTAAAAACATAGAATTAAATAATAATGATTATATTAATAAAACTAATCTTGAGTGGATCAAAATTATAATAAATGGAAAAATACCTAAATAATGTCACTAAAATCATTTTTGATGAAAATAAGCATTTCAATTTTAAATTATCATTTTTTAAAACAAAAATTTCACAAAATATTTTGAAAATTTATTTCATTTAATATAAAATTATATAACTTTTGAAATAATCTTTAAATCATTGAGTGGTAATGATGGTAGAAGATTATATTCATTATATATTCAATGAAACAAATATTCCGTTAACATTTTCATTAAAATCAGAATTTGGATTTTTTTGAAAAAACATAAATATTCATTTTATTTTTTAGTATAAAGTAAAACATGGAAAAGAATCATTAATAATGAATTTTAATAATATTAAAACATTAATTGGATTTTTTTTGAATAGATGGATTTTGAGGAAATATGTATTTCGATCGAAGGGATAAATGATGTCATGTTTTCATAAATGAATTTTCACAATATTTTTATCTATCATGGAGTGAAAAATTAGCAATATTATTTTAAAACATCATCAATAAATAGTGAAAAATATAATATATTTATTTTAATATATAAATGTAAAATAATTCTGTTAAGGGACACTTAATAAAATAATCCTAAAAATTATGATATTGGGAAATAAACCCATACAACATTGGAGACTATTGAATCATATATCCCAGTAGAGAAATAATATGGAATTTAAATTAAAATAAAATGAAGAGACATAGAATAAATAATATAATATATAAAATAGGGTAGTATATACACCGCACAATGTAATAAGTGGTGAATTAAAAATAAGTCTCATGGAAGTAAAAGTGAGATGATAAACCATATATAATGTCTAAATTCATTAATTTGTGTCTGAATATTATCTATAATAAGTAAATTAATAATGTATGTATATTAATTTACCATATTCATATAGATAAAACCATAAATTATTTAAGTATAGTCTTTGATCACATGGTTAATAATAATCCAGTAGTGAAAATCACTAACTCGGGTGATTGTTTCATTTTCTTTCATGAATGTTTTTATTTAGAACATTTTTTATATTTAATAAGATTATAGTTAAATAATACAAATAATTTTAACCATGATATGTAAATAATATATATTCATTATAATTTTTTAATTTAATCTATAAAATTTAGACATACAAAATGGATTACAACAGTCCTTGAAATCATTGGGTGTATGTTGTATGATACAAAAATTCTCAGGAGTAATATTATATGAGTTTTCTATGTACTTTTTTATATTCAGAAGTACCTTTTATGGAAGTTATATTTTATGTTACATTAAGTGAATTCTATGAAATTATTAGTGAAAAAGGGACTATGCACGGTTGGCGCACTGTTTGAGAAAACCATACAACAGCCAAGGATAAATAATGTGATATCTAGTATTTCAGGTAGTAGCATTCGAACTATTCAACAATGATCTCAGAGACTGTTCAAGGTATCCATGTGAAGTTCTCATTGATTTAGTGGATAACACACAATTATCATACAATTTTTCTAACCATGCAACTAATGTGTGTGAGGGATGAGAATGAGATCTAAAAATTGTGGATCTCACTCATTTTCAACTATTAATGACCCGTTTCACCTCATATATAGACATGACTTTACATTTTACTTTACCAAGGGTAAGGAAAGGTTCAACCATCAAACCATATGGATTATAAGTCCTTATAAACACCATTACTAGAGTTCAAAATCCAGAACTAATGATCTGATCTTCTCCTAGTAAGTTGATTTTATATTGATGATTATATATTTCTTTCTCCTATCTTTCCTTGATTTTTTATGGAATATATCTTATATTTCATAATATTTATACCTATTTGGTGAAATATAAAACTAGTATAATGGATCTAGATCTATATTTATGTTATCTTTATGTCTCTCATATGGAATTTTGTTTTGGGATTTAGATCTAGATCTCTAATCATTGTAATTATGGTTCTATGATTTTGGGGATTTCTATGGAGGAAACATCCATTTAATAAATGAGGTAGTTATTCTAAATATAACTTTTATAATAATGTATTTGATATGTATATGAATAATTTTAGAATATCTAGGATCCATTAGAAATTGATTTTCTTGAATTGAGTTATTGAGATGGACCAGTTGATAAATCAATTATTTGTTGAAATATGTAATAAATTGCGTAATTAATCATGGGAATAAGGGGAAACCCTATTAGATAATTAATTTTTGTAAATGGATTATAATAGGTTGTCTTTTCAATCTATTTCATTAATTGGGGGATTAATTATGTGATAATGAAATGTCTATGTTGTGATAATTAATAATGGATTAATTTTGTGCCTTTGATAATGTGGTATAGATAATTAATTATGGTATTAATTGTGAAAAGTTGATATGAGAATGGAATAATTAATTATAGAATATTAACTATATAATAATAATTATGATATTTATTAGTTAATTTATAAGTTAATTAATGTTTATATTCACTTAATTAGTTGTTGAGTTAACTAATTCAATGAATGCGTTTATCTAATTATTGAATTAGTAATAGGATTGAGGTAGATAATTAATTGGTAAATTAATTAGTTAATGTGGAATGGGAACATGGTCATTCTAAATTGATAATTACAAATGGTAATATGGTCATCATACTTTTGAGAAAAGAGAATGTGATCATGGCCATTCTAAATTGAGAAGAATATAAGGTAACCTGGTCATTATGTATATGAGTAATGGGAATGTGAAAAAGGTCATTATTTTGAGGGGTAAGCATGTCAGCATATTCATCATATATTGTTGATTGTGATGTTGGTAATTTTGGATGTGGTTCATTAAAATACGATGTAAAATAATGGAAATAAGGTAACTCTGAGTTATATCCTCACACAAGAATATTCGAATTCTAACATGGGTCAAATTAGGTACTAAGAAATCATAGAACCATAAATAAATTGATCATTTAATAGAATAAGGTATTAAGATATCGTATTATCTAGGGAACACTTTAGGCTCTGATATAATATGATGTTATTATTGAGGTAGGAGTATCCTTGTGAACCGTAGAGTAAATTTAGTAATACAAGCATAAATGAAAATGTGATAAACGATTTATCATTTATTTCTAATTATTTCCATATATAACTTCATACACTATTTTTTGACTAGAATTGTTTTAGACACCATTGGTTTTGGAATACTATGTTTTACTCAATATATATTTGGGCTGCCTATTCAGTACCCAAATATATTATATTGTTATAGTACAGGATAAGGGAAAAGACTCTAGGATAGGTGGATGAATGGGAATGGACCATGGAGGAGAGAACTAGACATGGTTCAAGAAACATTTGAGGATTCTTAGTGTCTTTAAATCCAGTTACATTATAATAACATGACACATATATTCGCATAGCATATTTTTTCCATTAAGTTAGGTATTTAATTTTCAGTTTGGCTCTCTGGTGACATGAGTATTTATTTGGTCATATATGATATCACGTTTTTTTATTAAATTTGGAAACATTATTATTCAAATAAGTGAGATTATAGTCTCCTCCTGAATGACATAACAAACCCTTGCTACTAGTCGACATCCTCTATCATGTGGGGTGGTGCACTTGAGGTCATATGAATAGTCATATTTTGGCACTATCGTGTGGCCCTTGGGTTGGGACATTATAATGTGGTATTAGAGATATATATATTTTCTTCTTGTTATTTTTTCTTACTATTTTATGAAAGGTAGATAGGATACAAGGAAGAGTCAAAGCTTGGTAATGAGCTCACGCTTGAGTTTTGAGAACCCATGTAAGGGAAACATGAGTACTTATGGTAGGATTGTGGTTATTATTCTTTTAAATTAGATTTAAATATTATTTTACCTTGCTTGACTCACTTGTGGTGTGATTTGAATATTTTTTTGATAATTTGGTGTATTTATTTGTTTCCTTGATGGAACAAGAGTTTAGACTACATGCATCATTTTACGCACTCATAATGTTTTTGTGACATGCATCATTTTAGACATGTATGGGAAAACGGGTTGGGTAAGTTGTTAAATAAGATTTTTCCGATGTTTGTGAGATTAAAATGAAAAAATGGTTTCAAACCTAAATTGAGATAGTTCATAAGATGCTGCATTATGAGAATAATTTTATTTATAAATGATAAACATGATTACGATTCTGTTTTTTCAATTTTTAACCAAAACCTCAGAGTAAGATGGTTAAGGGTAGTGATAGCGCCTCGATTATGACCATGTGGAGTGGTGAGTGAAAAAGTCATGTTGTGATAATTTTCTCTTACATAAATGTTATATTATTTTTTTATGAGACCAAATTCATGTGTTTGGCCATGTAGATAATATGCATCCATAACTCTTATTGAGTGGATGAATGATGGGCTTTCCAAGAATGAAATTCCAGTTAGGGAACTTGTGGAACCGATGATGATAGATAATGATGAAGGGAATATGTTTTAGGAGAATATCTTTCAATACCCGAAATTAATTGAAATAGACCCATAGAGTGTTGTGAAATGAACGGTTGAGTTGACAATGATGTTTCCGTTTCAGAACCCTCCAACATTTATATGAGAGGGTGGACCTGAAAGAAATGAATTCTGGTTTGAATCAATAGAGTCTATACATAACCATTTGGAATCTCTGATTGAGAGGAGGGTATTTTTGGAAACTATTATTCTATGGGGACCAGTAAAGTGATAGTGGGATAGTCATGTGCGAACTGGATATTCAAATTTTATGTTTTGGATGGACTACATAAAGAGTTTCATGGAACAAATTTTTTCATAGATACTGATATAATAGAATGTCGATGTGTTCATGCATCTGACCAAGGAGAGTATGTTGGTGATAGAAAATGATCGATGCTACAAGGATATAAATTTCTTTTCTCCAATGTTATATAGAGATGATGTAGCTATGTGGAAAAGTATTCATGACAGAATTATGTATGATATTATATCCTAGGATAATATATGTAGGCTGACATTGTTTACAGAATTAGTTGATCAATATCTAATATTTGATGAGAACAAGAGTGAGACTTGTAGTGTTAGAAAATATTTGACACAGGATGATAACGAGGAGAAACTTCATATTACAAGAAGTTCCATCATGAAATCATCATCTAAGATATTGGTATGAATAGTATGCAGACAGGTGGGCTAGTTGGATAGGACCTTACTAGGGTGATCTATTATCTGTGTGGTAGGTCAGGACATTATCATTAACACTGTTCTTATCCACTAGTAGTATGTTCATCCTTTAGAAATATATATAAATGTTTTATAGCTCAAAGTGACATACATGTGCTCAAGGAGTAGCACGACAGAGTCATAGTGTGGTATGGGTGTCTTCTACACCATATCAGGATATCAGTTGATGTTTTAATGGATGATGTGGTAGAGGTAGTGTATGGGGTGATTCTGGGAATGAGCGTTCGAATCAGAAGTGTGGTGCTACTCAAGGGAGTCAAACATCATCATAGGGAAGAGGGTCATCATAGTTATAAGTATTACATCCAAAAATTTGGGGTAAAAAATATAGACCATATATAGTGAGATGTATTATTCTCATAGCATCTATTTTAGATAATCCCATGTTTGATACTGGATCCCCTCATTCTATTATATCATCAATACATGTTAATGGTTTAATCCTAGTTGTATAGTTTATGAGTGAGGTTATGACTATAGATACACTATTGGGAGTATGGTATAGAGATATCTATCAATACAAGGAACTTTCACTATAGATCAGGGAATACCATTTCCTATGGGATATCAAAGTTCATGATATGATGTACTTCAACATTATCATCGGTATGGAATGGATAGTTTCATTATGAGCCCACATCGATTTTTACAATTGGAGTGTGTGCTTTGTGCCTACTATGGATGGACAATATATACACTATAGTTAGTGGGATATCCATGTAGGTTGAGCAGGGCCAATTACGCAGAAACTAGGAGAGCTCACAAACCATGTTTCTAGTATTTTTTTGGATGACGGAGGTGTTATGAAACATTTCCTTACACCAGTATTGTAAATATTTCCAAATGAATTCCTTGAAGAATTATTTGGGCTACCACATGAGATGGATGTTTAATTCACTATTGATCTCATGTTAGTGGGGATGATCCATTATCTATTCCATGATAATTAATGGAAACTAATAAGCTTCAATAGCTTAAGGCTCCGTTGGAGGAATTAAGGGATAAGGGATTTATTGGTCCAACTATGTTTCCTTGTGGATCACCTATTTTTGTTAAAATGAATGATGATGAGAGATTACACTTGTGTGTTAATTACCTGATGTCGGAAAAAATGACTATAAAATCCGATATCCTACTCAACGTATCAAGTATCAGTTTTATAACTTGATAGGATAATTTGTATTCTCAATGACTAATTTGAGATTAGTGTATCATCAGTTGATTGTACAAACTTCTAATATACTGAGGACTTCTTTTAGAAGTAGTTATGGCCATTATGAGTTTTTCATAATGATATCTGGGTTGGAAAATTCACCATCAGTGTTTATGGATTTGATGAAATGATGTTTCATCTATATATATTAGTTTTTGGTGGGGTTTGTATATGGAATATTGGTTTTCCCTACGAATCATTACAATCATTCCCAATATCTTGGCATCGTCTTGAGTACACTAATATTGTATCAGCTATCTTCCTAACTATCCAAGTTTCATCTTTACAATGGCCATGTACTCATCTTGGGGAATATAAAATTGGAGGATGGTTTGTTATTGGACCAAGAGAAGGTTTGAGCAGTGGTTTCATGGGAGCATCCCTTGATTGTTTTTAATATCAGACTATTTTTTGTAATAGTTAGATATTACATAAGATTCATCAAAGTAATTTTCCTCCTGTAAGCACATCATTCAAGCATGACCAATAAGTGAGTAAAAATTGAATGGTCAATGTCATGTAGAGATATTTTTTAGTTGTTTAACAAGATTGTAACATCGACACCAATATTGGAGCTACCTAAGTTGGGTGAGGAGTATATGATTTGTTGTGATGCTTCTGGGATTGGACATAGTGATGTCCTGATGCAGGGAGATCGAATTGTGCCGTATAAGTCTCAACAGTTGATGAAAAAAGAGTGGAATTACCATTCCATCGACCTTGACTTGGTATAAATTGTTTATTGACTTATGGGTTTGTAACAAAATCTCTTGGGAGAAAATTTTATGGAAAATACAGATCCCAATATCTTGAAATTTATATTTTCACAGTGTGATTGAATCTTCAGTAGTAAATATGGGATAAGTATTTGAATTCATTTGATTTTTTACTAATATATACACCCGTAAAGGGAAATAGTGTGGCAGATGCCTTGGGAAGGAGAACTCTTACCTAGATGTATTAGGAGTTGAGTGGAGAGTGGAAGATGATGATCTTATAGGATAAAATGAATGTGGGAGATCATGAGAGTATGTAAGAGATGAATCTAGTTTATTTTATATTTGATTATACACTTTTGAGACTAAATAGTAAAAATATATATGAGGATCATAGTGCTTAACCTTGAGGAAATGTTATTAAGGAGGTTAGACACCTTTAGATTGGTTGATTAATGAATACGAGATTATCTCTGTGAGCAGTCGAGTTGTGGTACCTATGAGCATGTGAGAAGATCTCATGAGGTAATTAAATTCCACAAAGTAGTTGGTTCATCCGATATTGAATAAAATGTTTCATGACCATTGAAGATAGTACTGGTGTCAAGGCACAAAAATGGAGATGATATTTTTTGTGAAAAGATGCTTCACTTGTCAACTCTTGAAGACAGAGCAGGAACGACATAGTGGATTACTAAAGCCCTTTCCCATTTTGGAATGGATGTGGTATCACATGAACATGGATTTTTTGGTGGGTATTCTAAATATATTTAAGAAGAATGAAACTATTTTTTTTATTATGGATGTATCAAAAGGTATCACATTTCTTTCTTATAAGGGGAACATTTATAGTAGAATAGTTTGAATAACTGTACATTTGAGAGATAGTCCATCTGCACAGAGTACCATAAACTATTGTTTCATATCATGATTCATGATTAACTTCACACATCTATAAGGCCTTGAATAAATCTATTGGAAGACATGCTGTATTGATTACAATATTCCACCAAAAAATATATAGGTAGTCAGAACATACTATAAAGGTGCTTGGGGATTTGAAATGGGCATGTGTGCATGACTTCAATGGGTCTTGGGTAAATAAATTATCTTAAGATTAGTTCTCCAATTAAAACATTTATCAAGAAACTATCTAAAAGAAACCATAGAAGCCTCTTTATTTTTGGAAATGGATATCACCTCTATTTTGGATGGAGGCTGGTGAGTCAGAGTTGTTGGGACCAAGAATCATGTAAGAGACAATATAGTAGGTGATGTTGATTTAAAAGTGTATTTCTAATGTTTAGAGTAGATAGAATTTATATTCTGATAGAAAAAGATTACCCCTAGTGTTTATAGAGGGAAATAATTTATTCCTTCATGTGTCACCTAGTATGGTTTAACACAACATATAGAGACATGGTAAGTTAGTGCCCAATTTTATTAGAACTTTAGCAATATTGAAGATAATACATACGGTGGCATACTGGTCATATCTTCCATAGAGATACAGTTAAATTCATGATGTTTTCCATGTATCAAAACATTAGTGGTATCACCCAGACCATTCTCATGTGATTGATTTGGGTGTGGTCAACCTTGAGATTGATGCATCCATTGAGGATCATCGGATTGGTGTGTTGGATTGGAGATAGAATATGTTGTGGGGAAATAATGTGATGACAGATAATGTGTCATTTAAACATGGTTGTGTGTAATAGAAAAAATTGGAATGATATGAAGAAATAAGGGAACAATGGCCCAATATTTATGGTTTTTTATCATATAATGGCTTGGAATTGCAGCATGAAGATGGGATTTTATAAGGTGGGGAGATTGTAAGATTCATACATTTTATATAGTTTTCTCAGGAATGTTTTCCATGTACATTTTGTTGTTATTATTTATGTAACTTTGATGGGGGTTGTGGCTTGGGTGAGTTTGGGGAAGCCTAAGAATATTTTGGAGAAAATGGGATTGTGCATGTTTGGAACTTTGTTTGAGAAAACCATGCGTCTATATAGTAGAAATTGTACGATATCTATTCTTTGATGTATTATTTTTGGCACAATTAAAGAATTGTTTGGGAGGAAGTGAGAGGTAGTCGTTTAATTTTTCCCATGAAGAAGTGGCTAACGCACAGTTAGTATATGGTTTGTCAGACCGTGAAACTAAACCTTGAGAGGGTCGATAGTGAAATCAAACAATTATGGATCTCTCCCATATTCTTCTTTTAATGACCTGTTTCAACTTATATACTTCCCTTCCTCTTTATTTTAATTTTATAAGGGTGTAGGAGGGATCTCACATCAATACATAGGTATTCTAAAGCCTTAATTACTTTTTTTTATGATTGAAATCCCAAATTGAAGATATTCAACTCTCTTGGTTAGTGGATTTCATCCTGATGCTTCTCCTGTTATTTTTTCTATATTTCCTTGATATTTTCATGGGATATATCCTTTTTTACTTGGATATAAAAATATGTTGTGACATCTAAATCTAGTATTATGGACCTAAATCGATATATAGGTGATCCCTATGTCTTTGATCTTGATTTAGGTTTAGTGATTTAGATCTCAAACTCTTATCAATGTCATTCTGATGCTCTGATTTTGGGGATTTATGTTCAGAAATTTTTTTCACTAATTGAGGTATTTGGTCTAAATATAATTCCCATTTTCATGGATTTGATATTTTTATCCAATATTTTAGATTTTCTTGCATCTTATAGAAATTCATTTTCATGAATCTTGTTAATTAGATTGATCAATTGAATTATCCATGATTGGTGGGAGTAAGTTATTAATCGGAAAACTAACCATGGGATGATGGAGATTTTCTTTGAGATAATTAATTTTTGGGAAATTTAATGTAAGATGGTGGGGCTTAATCTATGTAATTAATTAGGGGATTAATTATGAGATATTGAAATGGCTATGATGAGATAATTAACTGAGGATTAATTATGTTAATTAGATAATGTGATATAGATAATTAATTATGGAATTAATTATTGAATGTTGATATTCTAATGAGATAATTAATTTTGGGAAATTAAATATGGAATTTTAATTGTGATGGTGAATAATTAATTGATAAATTAGTTAATGGGTCGATGCACTTAGTTAATTTTTGAGTTAACTAATGAAATAGATGTGTTTAGAAAATTCTTGAATAAGTAAAAGGATTCAGGGGGATAATTAATTGGTAAATTATTTATGTGATAATGAATGAGTACATGGTCAATATAAACATAGAAGTACAAATTGTAACATGGTCATCATACATATGAGTAAATAGAATGGGAACATGGTCACTCTAAATTAGGATGTGTACCTGGTAACATGGTCCTTATACATATTATTAAATATAATGGGAACATCATCATTCTATTGAGGGGTAATCATGGAAACATGGTCATATTACTTACATTATTGTGACATAGGTAATTTTGGAGTTGTGTCATTTTATTTTGAAATTAAATAAGAGAAATAATGGAACCCAGAGTTATGGCGTTATATCTGAATATTTGAACTCTGAAATGAGTCGAATTAGGTAGTAAGATATCATAGAAACTTGAATACTTAGAGATTGGGATGGAAGTAGGCATTGAGATATGTGTTACCTAGGGAACACTTCAAGATACAATATAAGATGAAGTTACTTTTGAGGTATGGGTAACCTAGGGATCCCTAGAGATAATGTATCTAGATAAAAATAAAAGAAAATGCGATAAACTATTTATTAATGTGCTAGAATGTTTTTGTTATAGAACATCATGCACTATATTTGGACAGGAATTGTTCCAGACACAATTAGTGGGGGCCTACTGAGTTTTACTCACACCCTATTTGGGATTCCTAATCTGTAACCAAATAGATTATATTGTTGCAATCATGTATATGAGAATAGAAAAAGGGATATGTGTCAGATTGGAAATGGATCTTGGAGGAGGGAACCTGACATGGTTTTAGACTCTCTTATAGAGTCATAATGTATTTTCATTCAATTTATCTATACATACTTGAAACTTATATTAGCATAGAATGTTTTTTTTTCAGTAGAGAATTTTATTCCGTTTTTTTCTATCTTTTTACAAGAGTATTCTGATGGTTATATATGAGTCTATGTTTTTTATTAATATCCTACGGTGTTTTATCCTACTAAATAATGGTATTATATCCCTATTAATGACTTACCAAATCCTCACTGGTATTCGACAGCCTCTAGAATATGGGGTGGCCTTCATGGGTTCATCTGATGAATCAACATGGGGCCCAATATTGTGGATCCTATGTTATGATGTTCAATACATACACATAAATGTGGTTTTCATTTTTTTAAATGGAAGAAATGAGATAAAAATAAGAATTAATTATAAATTAAATAATAATTATTAATCTCTATATAACATGTATGATAGTTAAATCAAACCTTATTACCATCCATGTAAACCTAAAATGAAAAGAATTTCACATCACTATGTCGAGGTAGTAGTCCACTTGTATGCACTAGTGTCCTTTTTGTTTTAAAATGGGTTGTAATGTATCATGTTCTATGTGAAATTATATTAGAAAGAGTATTTTTATTTTATAAATACCAAATATATTATTTATCTTTTATTATTACAACATCTTAGGCAATGTGTGTGGAAAAAATGAAACACATCACATAGTGGGGGTGGTAGACCTCTGTACATATGAGAAATGTTATAGTATCCCTCATAGAATGGGACATAAGAAGGTATATTTGTTATTATAATTAAATAAACATAATAATTTTATAACTATCATATACTTATGTCAAATAAATCATTAAAAACATCCTTGAAATGTGGTAATGAAAAATGAACTACATCAGTTGGTGAGGTGGTAGTTCTTCATACACACAATCAATTATTTAATATACAATTTCATGAATGGGGAGATTTAAAAATATTTTTCCATTAATAAAATAACATTACAGTGTATGGTAAATAATTAGTGTTTTATTTTCTAATTGATATTTCATAATTTTATAAGGAAAAGTGGAATGATAATTAAAGGGGTTTGATATGAAAATTTACTTATATAAGACAAATCTCTTTTTAGAGGAATTATTTATATAGAATATGTATAATTTCATTGGGGACATATTGTTTCTATGTTTTTTTATTCAAATTTATTTGGATCGGGGAATTTTTTTGGGAGGCATATTCATTTTTATAAATGTGAAAAGGCGACCTTCTTGGAAATAACATTTAAATTTTACTAACCAATACAAAAGGTTAAATTAATTCTCTTGAAAAAATATTCCAAATGACCTTATATTCCGAAATTAGATCGATATGGTTGGAATATTTAATGAAAATATGGTTTTTACATATTTATAAGTCATTTTAACACTTATCTTCTTACCTTAACCTATAAGAATTCCATTTTTATCTTGACCATGATAATTAATTTTTATAGTTCTATCTTTTAATTTTGGTAAAATATATATGATTAATGCAAAGGCCCTGACCAGAGTAGGCTAGTTCTGGTTCCTTACATTATTACACTATTATAATTAAGAATTGAGATGTATCCTGAAGGTCCAAATATTTTAGTATATATAGAAAACTATATAAAAACAATAGTATTAAATTAAAAATTTAAATGAAATAATATATAGTAACTCCATTGGAAACATCCATTACATTGCACATTATCCCAGTAAGTCATTCACAATACTCATTTTCATATCCCTGGGAAAAATAAAACAAAATAATTCAGTGTTCCCAGATGCTCTGTATGTGTATTTAATAGAGAAAATATAATATTACAAATAAGGAATTAAGAATGAATAAAAATACATGAAATTACAACATATTATTTATCATAAGTTTTCAAGAATAAAACCTGAATAAATAATTCCCTATAAATACTCACATGACAATGAAACATAACCATGGATATGCAACTCATTGTATAAAAACATGAATTATAATTACTAATTTTATAATGGGGGAATGAATACTTTTGAACATCATAAACATATATTCTATCCCTTTCCCATGACATCTGAAAATAAATCGTTAAGGCCCAATAAAAATCCATATATGTTTTGTCCTATGAGACTTAATAATGCATTTAGGGGATATAGTGGGCCCCAATCTATACATACTATTAAAAAACCATTTCACATATGATTGGGGTGAAACATAATCATGATATAAATTTTAAATATAAATACCTTTAACCAATCCATAAAAATAATCACTAAATATTCTGAGTAGTACGGTGAATGGTATCAAGATTCCACATCCATAGTAAAACTGATCATAAACCATTTAGTGAAATATTTAAGATTATAATCATAATATATAAATATAAATAATTTATATGATTAAACATAGGTGTTTAAAATTATGAATATACGCTGATAAAATCATTAAGTAATTCTTGATAGAAATACCCATTTTTCTATCCAATGATTAGTTCTATTTGAAATATAATTTTTTTGTCGTGATTTTTGGTATAAACCCAGCAATTAAAAAATATAATTTCTCATGAAAAAACTAGTGAATTTATAAAAATAATGGTTTCTTAAAAAGGATTATGGATGGTTCTTGAATATGCATAAAAATAAATAAGTTACTTTTAAGCAGTTTTGTGTATCAAGAAGAATTGAGATGGGTGGATTGTTAAATATTCATTTGACCGCAGAAGGAAGATAAACTGATTATGATACATAAACATTAAAAATATAAATATAATTTATAATAATTATATAAAAATTAATGAGAACTTGATTGGGGTAAAGAGAGAGAAAGTGTAACCTGTACGGAAAGTGGAGGTTTGGGGTGAAACCCTAACATAATGTCTGAAAGTGTTTTTCCCATGTACTTAATGTCTTGGATAATGAAATTATATTCATTAATAATTTAATTACGAACATATAAAACATGTTTTTTATTTATAATAACTTTATTATGTTTTTAATTTCCTATTTTATGAGTTATACCATACAATTTAATCGTTTTGGAGTGTTTGTTTCCTTAATTTTCCTTATTGATTCACGTGAATTAATGTATTAAAGACCATGTAAAATAGAAATAATTACTAGAATTTAAATTATATGTTATTAATGAAAAAACATATGATTTAATGGTCTTATATATTAATGTTTCCAATATATAAAGATGATTCATTAGATAGAACATTAATGAAAACCATTTATCTTATATTAGATTTTTTCATCAATCGTCACAAAGTATTTTTGTATTATTAATTAACATAATGTATATATATTGATTCCAAAACAAATATAACATATAATATGTATAATAAAATATGGATTAAAAATAATTATTATTTTATAAACAACATGTAAGTAGTTAATAGAACTTGATGTCGCTTCATACATGATGACGGAAAATCTAGATATCATGTTTTAAATTTTAATTTTTAGAAAAAAAGGTCGAGGAGTAGGAGTGTGATGATGGATCTTCGAATAATATAAAAAAATTATAGTATATATTAGATAATATAATTATCATTCATGTACAAATATAATTGTAAACTATATAATAGTAAGAAAACATTTAAAATAAAATTGAAAGAGAATGAAAATGAATTTACCTCTTGAATTTTTCTACTTGAGAACCTCCTTAAGGAACATTGAAATAGTCCTTTGGTGAGACCTAAAAGACCAGAATGTGGGTCAGAGGTTTGGGGGGGGAATATGATTATAATATAAGAATGAAAAAAGGATTTGGATGTGTTAGGAGATTAGGTGGTGAAGGTGGGCTTTATAGTGGAGGATAGGGGTGTTTTTTATTATTTTAATCATTAGTTTATTATTTAGGCTCAGGAAATTGAAAATATTGATCATTGTAACCAATGAAATTAAAAAATTAAGGGATATTATAGATTATATTTATTACATAATATGTGAATCAAGTAAAAGTTAATTTATCTTATAATATATATATATAATGAATTATCGTATTTCACTGTTCATAAGAAATTAAATTATTTCGGAAAAATCCAACAAATTAAACCTAATTTTTTTTAAGTTAATTGACTTACAAAAATTTACTAGATTTTTTAACATAATTTTCTAAATATGATATGATATTTTTAATTAAAACCATTATTTATTCAAAAAATGCCTATTTAAAAATGATAACATATTTTATGAAAAAAAAATAATTTAGGTATAAAAAATATTAATTTCAATCAAATGAAACTAAAATATTAATTTATGAATAAATTTTATGAATATAACTTTTCCTTTAAATTATAATTTTAATTATAAAATTTTATATAAATATTTATGTTTCACAAAAATACATGCAGTTATTTAATTTATTTAAAAATAGTATTTACATATTCCAGTATTGAAATATACCATATACTCATATATAAGATAAAGAATTTTTTTTTATAATTTTATTTGTAATTTTAATATTATATTATTTATATTAATATTGTTAGTGGTGAAATAAATATTCCAATAGTCACATTTAAGAATATATTTGTGTTTTAAACTTAGTGTTTTGTGAGTCATAAACTATTGAATATATTACATTTTAAAAGCGGAATAATATAAAATTAGTTGACGTTTCATTCTCTGATACTATAATTACGTTTTTCGTGTAATTTCTAGAATACCTAATAATAAAATAATTTTTATAGTTTCTCATCACAAATTTCCCTAGTTCGCACATTTCTTATTTGATTTTATGAATTTTCCAAAGTACCTTTTACCAATATAGTTATTTGATTCCTCAAAACCTTCACATTGGTTTCTAGAGTCTAGATTGAATCTTCATAGCAAGTTAAATATGTTTCTCATTATAATAATTCAAAAATTAGAAATGTGTTGGGTATAACATGTAATTCATTAAAAAAATATATTGACCACATTGTCTAAATTACAATGTATAGGAGGAATCTCCTAAAGATAATCCAAAAATATAAAAACATCCATGATTTCAAAAGGTACAATGTAACAGTGGCTTAGTTTCCATTTATATTGAAATATTTCAACCCCCTTCCAAGGTCATCCCATCAAGAATATATGATCTCCCAATTGAAACCACAAATATTTCCTATGGTTATCACCATAGATCTTCACCTTACATTGTGCTATGTTGAGATGTGTTTGAATAGTCTTTATCATTCCCACTGTTTCATCGATAAGATCATGTCCAAATAGATTCGATTCACTAACATCATCTCAACATGTTGGTGTATGAAATCATCATCATCATTATTATTTTTAATATTTTGTAAATGGAACAAAATCCAAGGAAAGCAGTCAGGGATGACAAAATATTGTAGTCCAAGGGAATCCCCTCTAAGTATATATTTTCCTTCAGGTAAAAAGAATCCCAAACTAGGAAATTAAGAGAGGGGCCTATCTTGAGAGGCTTCAGAATCAAGGAAGTCAGCAACTTTGTTTCACTCGTAATATGGTGTATGACATGTATTTCAATACAATTCTTCATATGGTTCCATTTGAATACATAATGGAATCTATTGTTTTAGGAAAATGACACAAAAGGTAAATACTAATCCCACATTCATTGAAATGTCATGTGATCATGATTTATAATCATTAATTACTTGTTTTATCTAATCCCGCTTGAAAATTTCCTTTAACTCACTATAGATATTAGTGTTATCATGGATTATATAGAAATTTTGGCTATGGTAATTATCTAATAAATGCAATATTAAATCAATTATGGAATTAACATAAATCCTCAGAACAAATTTTAGTATTACATCCTCATACATGAGGTATTCCAACTTTCTATCATTCATAACAATAATTTTCTTTTAAAAATTCTCATCACCAGACTATGGACTTTTAATCATTTCCAATATAGATGTTTTTCAAAAAAATTAAATTAAAAGATCTTTCACCTTCCTTGATGATTCCCAAATCCATAAATACTATATCTATATACAAAATTTCCTTTTAAATATTTATATTTATCAAAACACCATTATCTATTCTACCCAACTCAATTGTCACCTTATTCTCTTTTCCTGGGTGATAGTGTATTGAACAATCAAAATCCTTGATTATCTCAAGAGATCAACTTTTCATTTTGTTTATTTCATTATGTGAGAATATATATTTGAAACACTTATGATCTGTATATATATGACATATTTTATTATTGAGATAGTGTCAACATATATTCCTAGAAAATATTACAGTTACTAACTGAAGATCCTAATTTGGGTAGTTCATTTCACGAGTTTTTTATTTTATTGATTCTTATAAAATAACTATATAACTATATATAAGGAAAAAAAATCTACCTTCATTGATGAATAACTATAAATCAAAAATCAACCATTTCCCAATGGTAGTGTTAATATTAGAGCATTCAGTAATAACTAATTGAATTCGTCAAAACATTATTCATATTCATTTGTACATATTAACCTAAAACCTTTTTAGTAATTTTGGTTAATAGGTTACTATTAATGAAATATTCTGAACAAAACACTGATAGTAACCTGCTAATCCATGAAACCACATACGGAAGACATGTTCATTGGTGTTGGATATTTTTGAACTAACATTTCCTTCAAAGGATCAACTGATATTCCATTCTTAGAGACAATATAGAAATGAAAAGAAACTATTGTCTGCTCAAATTCACACCTACTAAATGTCCCATAAAACACATTCTGTATTAGTGTCTCTGTAATAACCCTTAAGTGGTTTTCATGGTCCTCATAGCATTTTTAATATAGAATTATATCCGTAATAATTACAAAAAAATCATCATGATATTACCTGAAAACCCTATTTATTATGTACATAAAAATGGGTTTATTATTCTGTCCAAATAAAATAACTGTAAACTCATAATGTCTATACCAAGTTCGAAATGCTGTCTTTAGAATATCTTCCTTCCTCACCTAAAAAATATGATATCTATATTGATTTTTAGTCATCAAATTTTTTTTACTTCCATTATTTGGATCAAAAAATAATCAGTATGTTGAAAATGATATGAGTTCTTTATTGTAATAACATTTATATCCCTATGGTCAATTCCTAGACACATGGATCCATTTTTCATTATGTTATAGAGAACACGTTTTACCCAAAATGATACATTAGTTTGAATAAATACCTTATCATTTATTTCCACAAGTTGTTGCATCAACTCCACTAATTCTAAAGTAGAAATGTTATAAAGAGTCATTGATTTATGTCATTACTAGGAATTAAATTAATAGATATCACAGTCTCCCATTCTAGATGATATCCAGGTAAATTCTATAGAAATACATATATTTATTCTTCCACAATATTGAAATACCTTATTTGAATATTTATTTCCTCATCCGGATATAATATTTTCTCATATTCACCAAGAATATAATTTAGAATGGCTACTGATGGTGGAACTATATATGACTCAGATGATTGGGTTTCCCTTATAAATAAGAGTAATTATATACCATCATAATGACTCATAATACGCCCCATTTAAATAAATGTTTTCGTCATATTTCAAAATATAGTCCATAAAAAATATTATATAAAACTAATCCATAGGCATGAGGATAAAATCAAAAATTAGTTTATGATTATTAGTCCTAATTGGATCTTCTCGACACATAAAAATGAAATAATTTTTCTAATTAGAGTATTTTCTGAAACCCCCTTATTATGGTGAAATTATTGTATATAATTATAAAAGAAAATTGGGAATATATAAATGAATGAGGTGATCTATATACTGACAATGATACAGATATATTTGATTAGATGAGTAATGTACCTACTACCACATCATTAGAATCTTAAACCTTAGCAGTTGTGATCACATATACTTAGCCTTATTACCTTATAATTTTTTAGAGTATGATAATTTTCCCCTTAGAACAATCAATTTAAAAACTTCCCATCTCATTACAATTGTAGCATTGATCATTGGTATGTTTTTATAATTCCCTTGCAATCACATTCTTGGTGGCCTTTTTATCCACACCTGTAACAAAGTAAATTTTCTTTTATTAGGAACCATGGAGCTTCCATAAACAAGTTTATCATGTTGAAAATCTATTTTTATTCATACCATTATCCATTATTTTCTCTTCCACATTATTCTTAACAGTTTACCTTAAATTCATAATACATATAATATCCTTTATTTTCCTTGATAGCACATGAGACTATACCTTAATATGATGAGATTTTTTGGAGACCAGTTCCCTTATGAGGAATAGTTTTAAATAATAAATGTATTGAAAAATATTTCTCCATGTTTTACATATATATTCTATGACATTCATTTTTATCCTTGTAATGTTGGATTCAAACTTGGACACATTTTCATACTCCTTTTATTTTATAATCATTAATTGTCTCTCCATATCATCTTACTATCCATGATGGAAATAATTTTATATGAAAATTTATAAATATTTCTTACATTAAATAATTTTAATACATTCTTCCTCCTTTTGGTTTTGTATTAATGAACACCATTGATCTGATTCTTTCGATATATGATAAACTATAATGATAACATTCTCCCTATACTTATACCCAATGATATAAATATCCTCTCTATGTTACTTACCCACTACTAAGCTAAAAATGGTTTTGTAGTCCCATTGAATGAAGGATGATTTTTTTTCATTTAAAGATGCCTTACATTATTCCTCCATGTTTTAGATTAGGATTCTCCATATGGTAAAATTTATTATTCATTTATTGAGTCACCTTTCTATGTATATTTATATATTTCTCATCTGCAATTATGGATCCTTCTAAAATATCATTATCTTTTATAGGATGGAAATCCCTGCATGGGATAAACACATTGATATTGTTTACATAACATTCACTATGAGCCATTTCTAAAAAAAAATGAAAAACACTAAATTAGGTTATCATAAAAAAATTGAACTAGAAAAACACTTCAGAAAAATGAATATTTATTCATAGCTAATATCATAGTAATAAACACAGTTTCTTTGTAGATATATTTACTTTTAAATAATTCCTAATATATTGAAATGGACATGTGACTTATTCCATAAATATCCATTGGGTATGCCAAACTAGGTGCACTATAAGGCCTTCTATCATGTACCATTTTACACAAAGATAGACACCACATTAATTTTCTAGGTTCTTACCCCCTAAATATATCTTTTACAGAACCAAATACACTTGTAGTATTTAGAAGTTGATATATTTTGATGAATACCCACATAATATCTACATTACCAATGTTATGTTATGTTCTTATAATCATGTATGAAATATCTAGTTTACGGTTATGTTTCCTAATCTATGTTTTCTAAATATATTTTCCATAGTTTCAACTATACTTTCTCTTATAATAACCTTAAATACACATACACATGTGACCAAAAAAATATTCCTTAATTTATTATATTTGTATAATAGACAAGGATGATGAATCATGAAAGACATAGTAGTTTAGTACGTTTAGAAAATCAAATATAAAAAATTTTTTTACAATAAAACATGAAATGAAATAAAATATAAGAACTCCTTTAGAAATATCTACAAAATACTATATTATCCCTATAAGTCATTCATAATTCACATCTTCACATCTAGGAAAAAATAAAACATGTTAAATGGGTGAGATGATACAATGAGAGTAGGAAATGAAATGTAAGATAATATAAATAACAAGGCATGGTTATTCAATAAAAAAACTTTCGAATAGATTATAATCTTTAGTGTAAAATATAAGGAATAAAAGATGAATAAATAATTCCATATAAATAATATTATTAGAATGAAACATTACCATCGGTATTATACTAGTAGAATAATACCATGGATGATCATTTACTAATATCATATATATATATATACTGATTATATAGAAATAAATAACATATAATTAATACAATAAAATATTTTTGAACCATAATTTTTGTATTATAACAGTCCTTGATGGATTTAATATAAAATTAACTCGCATTGTCCATAATGGTGGTAAGTCAATATATCACAAATGATGTTATCATTTTTACATTAATATGGTGGAGGATAATGGGTTTGATAATGAATATTCCATTAACATAATAACATTCCATTATATATATAATATATTGGAGATATCATGCTTGTTTGGACGTAAGTGGTAAGGATATAATAAGAATAAATAAATTTCATTTAATTTAAATAGAAAGAAAAAGGACTTACCTTCAGAATTATTATCCTTCAGAACATCCATAAGAGTATTTGAATTGTATTTTTTTGAGACTTGAAATATCAGAACGTAGATGAGCTATTTTGTTGATGAAATTGGATTAATATAAGGAATATTATGGGCTTTGTATGTGTGAGGAGAAGATATGGTATTTATAATGGAGGAGAGGGATGATTTTTATTATTTTAATCAATAGTTTATAATTTTGGATAAAGGTAATGAATAGTAATAAAATAATAACTAAATAAATTAAATAAATAAGGGATGTTCGATATTATCATGCTTAAACAATTCATGACTCAATAAATAGTGTATTTATATTATAATTTATATATGCGGTAAATTGCTAAATTTCACTAATGACCAAATATTAAACTGTTTTAGAAAAATCCCAAAACACCTAGCATACCAATTTTTCGATATGTAAAAATTATAAAATGAACTGATTATTTTTAAAATAATTTTCTAATTAGAATAAATTTTATATTTAATTAAAATCTTTATTTATATGAAAAATAAAAATTTAAAAATTATAACTGATTTTATGACATTTAGAGTTACTAATTTAAGTATCATAAAATTAACTTATAATCATAATAAAATAAAATATTAATTTAAGAATATTTTTTATTAAAATATATTTTATTTTACACTATTATATTAATTATAAAATTGTATATATTTATTTATGAATCCCAAAAATACATGCATATAATTTTAATTTTGATGACATTTTGTTTATTTATTCAAAGATGTTAATATACCATGTTTTAATTTATATGATACACAAATTGTATTTATACATTCATAAGTAATTTTTATATTCCTTTGGTCATTTTAATATGCTTAATGGTCACATTACTATTATAATGGTCATATTTAATAGAATATTATGGTATTCTACTTGAAATTATGTGAAGAAAAAACTATCAACATTTTCAAATTTAAAAATTTGCATAACAAAAAATATTAGGGTGTTACATTATAATTTTATTTACGGTAAATAAATAATTTGTGGGGTTTTCATTCAAGTCAATAAATAATATTAATAATAAATAAAAATTAAAATCAATCCAAATTTTAATTTTCAAAAAAATTTTATTTTATTTCAAAAACAAATATCAAATTGTTTTTATAAGAATATGTATGTATTTATAATCAATTCAATTCAATTGAATTAATAATTATATTTCATTACTTTACACATCATATATATCTTAATTCAAATAATAATCTCAAATCACATTCAATTTTTCAAAATAACACTTTACCAAAAAATTCATTTTCATTGAATTTTCTAACACATATTCACCTCATTCCATTTCAAAATCATTTTAAAAAAACAAGAATCCGATAAATCTAAATAAATTAGAAAACCATTTAAAAATTGACATGAATTAATAATTTAAATTTATAGAAATTTAATAATAATGTCACAACCATAATAATTATTAATAGAAAACCACAAGGGATACACTAGTGAAGAATCATGGTCTATAATTCTAAATGTTTTTTCATAGAATCAAAATCCATTTAGTGAATATTAAAGGACATCAATGAAAGGTGGATTAAACACTAATGAAGTTGGGACAAATGAGGAAAAAAATCCATGATAAAATTGAGATAACATATCTTATAATTGAATCAATGCGTCAACAAACACTTTAATCATTGATGTAATGGGTTTCTGAGAAATAAAATCATATCAAGATAGACTCTAATGAGATTAAGATTGAATGAAAATTAGGGGTGAGATTTGGAGATAAAAAAGGTAATTAAAAATAATCATTATGAATAATTTTTGTAAAGTTTCTTGGCACTGTTAGTGACACCCACTAGCAGGTGGCCTCCACCAGCTACTCGTTGATGTTTTGCAGAATGCATGGAATTATAGAATTCAAACATGTTCACTGGGGGGATTTTTATACACATTTTCTATTTTCATCAGCCCACTAGTTGGATGTTGTCCTACATCAGCTAACCATTAGACTACGGGTATGAATTTTGGTTTTACCCTCATGTCCACCTCCCTATGAAATGACCAAATCTAACTCCCAGATGCCAAAACTCGAATAAAACCCACTCCCATACCCATCTAAAAACCTAACAAAGAGGGAAATATATAGATTCATTTATAATAACCAATTTTTGAAGGAAATAACTATGATTCAATATGAAAAAATTAAAACTGAAAAAAAACAATGTATATACCTAAATTTTGTAACAATATGTTACTATCTTTCCACCATATATGGTTTCTTCCCACAATAAATTATATTATAAAGAATCTATATAAAAGTTATAAGGCCTTTTATCCCTAATAAAAGACTCATTATTCAGAGCATTATGTGAATCAAAAATGTAAATCCAAAGAACCCAACCCATGGGAAAAGAAAATCCTTTGAGGGTTATTATTTGAGAATCAAAAAATTTAAACTACATACATAGTCATCGATAAATCACATTCCACATCAGGGTCTTTCTATCTCAAAAATTTGAATTATTCCAAATATAATTTATGAGTAGAGAAACATGAAACAAATTATAGAATGATTTCATCATATGTGTCAAATATAATTAGAAATCCACCATGGAAAAACGATGATAAACCTCAAATGGTTCGACATATCTCTATGCTAACATTCCCAATTTTCCATCGTTTCAATAATGCACAGAAGGTGAAAATCTAGAAAAAACAAGTCCCCAACTGAGAATTAAAAATGGAATAAAATATGACCTTGATTATAATTATACAAACTATTTCCTACAATATTTAACCAATTAATTAGCTTAAGTTATGTCGTTATCTCCTTTACCAAACTATGTCCCACCCGGAAGGAATCATGAACCTCCAATAACAATCTGGAGGACCACAAGGATGTCCCTACAAATCCATAAGGGGAATTGTATTAACTGATGACTAGTAGCTATTATTTTATGTAATAAAATATTCCTAATTTATTATCCAATAATCATTCAATGGAAATGACAAAAACCTGAATCATACCCCCAATAATATGTATAACTATTTCTTTCTAACCATCTATTCAAGGATGGTATTCCATTATCAAATTTATCTTGGATCCTAACACATCCTTGATGCCTCTTTATAAATAATATTTTAATTGGATATCCCTATCTAAAACAAAAAAATAGTAAACTCTATTTAATATGATGATCATTGTGACATATATATTTCCCAAGTCCTTACGATTTTATGTATAATGAATTGGAACAATGTGAACCAATATAGTGTATCGATAAATCGCCAAACCTATCTCAATATATCTGTAATATGTGTGATTAAACCATGTGATAATTTCTTTTAATATATATTATTCATAATCCAAGTCTAAATGATATTGGGCTGAAGTAAACCCAAAAGATTTTAATGATCATCCTTAATCAGTTGAAAAGTATAAATGTCACGAACCCGCCCACATCGACCCTCAACCAGCCACCCAGGCCACTCCATGACAATTCCCAAGATGCATTCTCGATCCTCTCGGAATAGCGACAACCACCAAGGAAATTAGTAGAGTGAAAGGGTAATGATTTTACCCAAAAATAAGGAATTTAAAAAACAGTGGAATGAAATGGAAAATAAAATATACATTTATATAAGGGACAAACAAAAAATTATTTGTACATGAAGGTGAAAGTAAAATGGAACCAAACAACTCAACCGACCGAACCTGACCACCAACTAACTCCATGTGTCCCAACTGGTCACTCTCCAACACATCTATCACATTTCGCCTAAGGTGATCATAAGAAATATGAAACTTGTACAAGGGATTAAAATAGAAGAGGACTATAGGCGTGTTAATCAAAACTCAGTAGGCTAGCCTACTATTTTATTCCCAATGAAATTGCATTAAAATAAAATAAACATAAATTTAACGTTTGATTTAAAATATATAAAAGTATATTTTCCAAAAAAGGTTATACTCCATAATCAATAACACATAAAATTCTTGCATATTTTCATAAGCAGGAAATGATAATTACCAATTTCAATGAGATGTATCTTCAAAAAGAAATTAGCTTTCAAGACAGATGCTTTAATGAATGTACACATTTAAATAGAAGACACACGTTTTTGAATTTTTCAAAAAACAAACTATATTCTAGTGGTGAGTACAAAATATTTAATGACAACTAGTCACATGAACACCAATAGGTACTAGTTATCTATGGGCCTGAGGTACCAAATTTCTCAGTATAAAGTTGCTATAACTAATATTTTTTCACATGTACGATCCACTAGTAGGGATCAATAAACATAACCTAGTGGTCCCCATCTTCATCACCATAATTTAGTTAGTATTTTCATCATTAAACATGCTACTTGAAATAGGGATGAAACCACTCTAGCTCATTATTATACCAGTACACATCCACCCACCTAGATAATTGAGTTACCATATTCATGTTCAATCATGTTCAAAAAATTATCAACCTCATAGTGCACATAAAAATACAATATCCAAATAATAATCACCAGAAACATCACTCAAACATTATTCCCTTTTCTTTCACAGATCAATAAAAAACATAAAATTTTTATAAAACAATTTGAAGAAGTACAATGAGGTTGTGCGCATAAAATCCATTCAAAAAATTAACTTTTAATGAAAAATACCCAAAAATACCATTTATATCTATATTTGGAATCCCCAAACCCATTTAATAAATAAATTTCATGAATCATAAAATGAAAACAAATGATACCACATGGAATACATATGAAACCTATTTTTATAAGGGAGTTACCAAATAGGTCATTAAGCATTCTTCAGAAAAACGACATTTATCAAAATAAAAAATTATATTATTCATTAAGAGGTATAAATACACCATTTTAAAAACAAAATATTTACTTAATTCCCTTAAAAATTCAATTTACACATCCAATACCCATCAATATCTATAAATATTCCAAACATGAAATTTATCGGGAACACTTGCCAAAGCACCCTAAAAACAAAATCATTTTATTATAAGACCCAAATTAAATTGGAACCCACGTAATTAACCAAATAAAATTTATTCCCATTCTTTTAATATTTTTAATGAGACAAATTAGTCATTTTATATCACCTTGAAAACAAAATATCCAACTAATCACTTTCTTAAAAACAAGGCATGCAAAAAATTATAAAAAATATAAATTATATTTAACTCTGAATGGCCATAAAAATGTTTTAATTCAAAATTTTTATTTAAATAGAAAAAATGGGTTCTAAAAATTAGATACCAGATGTGGAAAATAAATAAACATTTTAACAAACACTTGGTGTTCACATTTATTACATGAAAACATTACTTTTTAGAAAAAAAACATAAACACCAAATTGCACAACAAATAAAATTATTGATGTCTTCTAATAAAACAATAAGAATGTGTATAGTGTTAAAATACCATGAAAAAATGAATCTAAAATCAAAAGGACATTTGCAATGGGGAAGGAACCTCAAATCCTTGGCACAACGGAAACACACAACTAATATCACCATCCAAGGGAATATAAACCCTAAACCTATGAAGACTAGCCACAGATGAACAAAAACCATATAAAAAATAATGGGATAATAGAACCCTTGGTCATGCATGACCAGGTAGAAAGAGATAACCAGTAAACAATGGAAGTAGGAGGAAGGAGAAAAAAGGAGAAGGAAGTTCACCTTGAAAAATATAGAACCCTTCATCTTCACCTAGATCCACATGCATAGTGGAGAGGAAATGGAATAGAACAAAATGGAGAGACTCCTCGGGTATAGAAGATCCAGTGAAAGATTATTTGGTATGAAATATAAAGAAATTAACGATTCATGAAAGAAACATATTACCTTACCGAATCTAGAAGATTTAAAAATCATTGAGAAATCTCCTCCTAATCCATGACTATGATCAGATCCAGAGTTGGAAAATAGATAATGGGGGTGTGCAGGGGTTTATATTGGATCTATAAAGATATAAAATTAATGAAAAATATAAAAAAATGAATATGATATAAAATAAAAAATTATGTTTTTAATACCTAAAATAGGTTTATGGACTGGACCAATACATGAATATATAACCAAAATCCACTATGATTATGAATTTTTATGGGGTAAAAATAAATATTGTGGTTTGAATAGGTTAGGGGAGGAAAAGAGGGAAATGGAATGAGTGGAAAATTCTTAAAAACAAAGTAGTAATAAAAGAAACATTTTTTTTAAAATATGGAAGTGGGATCACGGTTGTCCCAAATCTTGATGTTACCACCGTTTTCTCTAAAAACACCCAAACATTCTATGAGGAATCCATTGTAGGATGATTATACATAGATGGAAGTACAAAAATCAATGTTTATCTCACCCAAAACCCATGAAAAGGATCTAGATTTCCACAAACTGGATCAAAACCCAGAAATGAAAAACAATCAGTGAAAATTCTCCCGACCATTATATATTTCCTCCCATAGAAAGACATAACATATTTTAGTTGAATGGTCAAATCTTAAGGATTCAATATCAATATCATCCATCCTCTCAAGAAAAAGACATGTCATCCACCATCAATAGAACTTAAACCATTTTCTCAAAAAAAAAAAACAAATCACAACCATTTCTTGAGAATCAATGTAATGATCATGCCACGAACTCCACAAGCAATGTATGAACTAGATTATGGGGACTTATCCCATTGAACCCAATGATCACCCAAAACAATGTTCACTCACAAAATCTAATGACATAGGGGGAAGGGGGACATGCTCCCCACTATTAAATTACCACTACTATATGACACATCCATAATTGAATGATATTCTCAACCCAAAGTGGGCCTCCCCTCCATTAGAGACCAAATATTAATTAACTGACAATAATTCAACATGAACTAGAATCGGGTCTCACCCACACAGGCCCTGCATTACCCAACAAGAAAAGAATAAAAACCCGTGTTATGAGGGTTACAACATGAACATATTAACCTCCCACTCATGAATAGAGGGGACAATAACTGGGTCAACACTTTCCACAGGGACTAAAACCCCCACCACACGGGGCTTGGAGGGATAGAGACTTAATTGTTCTGCCACGTAAACGACAAAATATATAGAGGAACCACCCAACACTCTCTATCTTTGAACAAGTAAAACCAAGACTGAACCAAATTAAAATTGGCGATCCACACATGGACATTGATCAAATACCAGCATCTGAGATAGAATAACTATAGACAATGAATGAGGGGTACTTACACCACACTCTTTGAAAAAAAAATAAACAGCACAATGATATGAAACGACAATAAAAAAATATAATATTCCTTACCACAATAGTTAAGGCATGAGCTTAGTAGATCTCCCCACACCTCTAGGGAATTCTTGACTACATGAAAAGATTTTATCTGAGGCCTATGGCTCAAGACTTGATGTTTGAAGCATCTGCTTATCTGTAGCTAAGAGCTACAGATCAGAACACCACATGAAACTCACCTTATCAACAAAACAAATTCATCAAAACATGAAATAAGAGATACATAACACCAATCTATCACACATCAAACAAAGAGATGATTGTATAAGGAATAGGGCATAACACATCATGATTACTAAACATATCTTCTATATCTAAAAGAAATATATCTTTTAGAAACCACTTTAAATCAAGCCCAAACTACTCTATATTCCATGAAAAGAGTCGAGGAATCATTCAAATAGGTTTATCAAATGTAGGAAATGAATCCTTAGGCTCGTAAATTAGAATTATGGACAATGGATGACCATCTATGGCTACATAATAACATCCAACATAACCTTATAATCCCATTGTATATTACTCCAAAACCGAGACACCAACAAGATCCCATTTAAAGACACAATATGAGTATCCCTTCCAGATCATGAGAATGCTATAAAAAAACCACACACCTAAAACATGACAAAGTAAACCACATATACATTTGTTTACAAAAAAAAGGAAAACAATCTTAAAAAACATTTAAAAAACAATCTAACATATTTCATTTTCACAATCACCTATAGTGTTTCATCATGTTTCACTCACATGCACATTCTCATGAAACCCTGCCACACCAAATTTCAACATCAAAGGTATTTATATTTCTTATATTTTTTTCCTAACATCACCCCAAAGTCCCCCATATTCCCCAACCAATTTCTGTGTCATTTGGATTTGTTTTTATGGGATAAATGAGGGGGCACGGTTTAGGTGTACCGTTTTCCAAACCATACAGAAAAACTGTACACCCATGTCCAGGTCATAATAAAATGTTAAATGTATCCATTTACCAACAAGGATATATCCCATATCTACCCTTTCTTCCCACATTTGACCATTGCAGCCATAGAAGCCTCCCATGCACCTAAAATCTTCCTGGATCTTCATCTGGAAGGGGGATTTGGTGGAGGAACATAACAAAATGTCTAGTAAGTGTCTCTATGTCGTAGTTCCTCCCATTTCCAAGAAGGTTCCTCCATTTTTTTGCAATCCCAAATGACCAGGGGGTAGGGTTTTGAACCTAGGGTTTATACATGGGTTTTACTAGTCTAGTATTTTGATTTTAGAATTGATCTACCTTCCTTATGGTGCTGCGATTGAATTGTCACACAAAGGATTAAAGGTTTTAATAATTTTGGTAGGTTATTCCAATGTGTATGCAACTCATGAGACATATATTTAAGTGATCATATTATTTTCATGTTTATCTCATTTGATTATTGATGAAAAAATTTATTTTAGTGGTATTTGTAATGAAATTGAATTTAAGTTCCATTTTATGTGAAATTGAGGGGTTTTCATAGAAATCATTTATGTTTCATTTGGGGCTTCCCCATAATTAATTGGTTGATTTTATTGAAATTTAATTGGGATTAAAATCATGATTTTAATGTTTATTCTATTTGTTTGTTCTTGAAAAAGTTTGTTTTGATGGTTTTTGTGAACATTAAGGACTTAAAGTTCATGGTCTGTTTGAAAATGGGGGTTTTAAAAAAGATATAAATTAATGGTTCATATGGTATGTTAAATTATAGGTAAAAAAAGAATTAATAAATTTTCATAATTATTAATATTTGTGAATTAAATATTAGTTTAACTTTAAAGGTGTCTATATGCTTGATGGCATACCCGATATGCAACAATGGGTTTTATTGTAATATTACGTTGCACAATAATAATATAATATTATTATTTGAAATGGTAGTTAACAATGAGATGTTGAATTGGAGTGAATGAAATGAACTAACTGTAATATGATTCTACATGTTTTTTAAAGGTTTTTACTTTTATCCAATAAAATTTAGAGGCTTAAAATGTTATTAAATATAATTTTAAGTATAATTTATATGAAAAGGATGATTAATCTCCTTTTAATGGAGAAACCTCTTCAAATCTATTTTTTTTCACTTTTATATGTTCTATTTTACCAAATAAATTTTTTCTTTAGAATGAGGACATGAAAATTTAATTTGGGTAAATTTTTTGTTTTTTGTCATAAAATTCATTTTTAATGAAAAGTGAAGAATAAAGTATTTTAATTTAAAACATCCTTTAAGTCTTATATATTTATGTGGATAGATTATATTTTAATTGGTTTTAAATGGTAATTAGATTATAATTTTACCATTGAATCCGATTTTGATCATTGAAAACAATTTTACATTGAAATTTGACATAAACAAGGGTCATTATTTTGATAGTTAATATTTCTTAAAAACACTCCTTTTGTTTTGACAACAAGAATTAATTATAAATTAATTAATCCAACTTATATGTTTTTTATTTTTGAAAATAGAAATAATTTTTAAATTCGGAATATCAAATATAGCTTAGAATGAGTTTTTTTTATTTTTCTCAAAAACATCATTTTTTGATTAATAGAGAAACCCCTAAGTAGTTGTTAAAAACTGATTTTTTCATTTAAATGAAATTTTACTGCTTCTGTGAATTTAATTTCAAAAATACAACATACATGGTTGTTATTTTTAAGTAATATTTGGTTCAATGAGGCGAAAATAAGTTTTGTTGAATAGTAACTTTTGACTTTTATTTACTGTAGTTAAAGATAAATAGGGTAATTTAGGGTAAAAATAATTTCATAATAAGACATTATAACATAAAACTTTCCTAACCTTATTTTATGAGTCATGGACAACTATGGTCCTATTTGGGTATATTTTGTTACCCCATGGAGCCTCTTGTGAGTGATAATGACACTTTAGATTAATTAATTTAAAGTAATGAAAAAAATGGAATAAAAAATATATTTTGGTAAATTAATTTTTATATAGAGATATATAATTTATATTTTCGAAAATAAATATGCTTTGGAAAGATAAAAATATTTACTACATTATTTTATTTTTTTTATAAATTTTAGTCATCAATTAAATTAATTAATTTATGATAGAATAATGATGGAGTATTTACATTATTAATAAATGATTTAAATAAATAAAATTATAATGATTAAAATAATATTCAAAACTAGACCAATTCGTATTGGATGATTTTATTTCTACCACGAGTCATTTTATCTTCTACTTTAATTAGTTTTGGACTTTTATAAACCGAAAATAATTTAATAATAAAATAATATTTTCACAATTTCCTAAAGAGCCCCTACTCCCCCTTATAAAATGCCCTCACTTCTAACTCATTCCTCACACCCCTAAAGCTCATTTTCTCATCCAAAAACTCTCTAAATAAGCTCTCAAGATCCATAAATTTCTCGTAGAAGCCTTATGTTAGGACTAAGTCTATTCAATATGTCATTTTTGTACAAACCAAAGGTAGTTATCCAAATTAAAGGTAACACTTTCTGTTAGCATCTTTTCATTTATATTACTTCTCCACCCCCTAAAATATTTTAATTACTTTATTTTATAACAAAAAAAATATCCTCAATATAATACAATGTTGCTATGATAAGGATTCTATCTACACTTACACACACCACAATATATTGGTTGAAGAACATACTATTTCTATGGATGTCAAACTAACGACTAACGAAATGATGATTGTTCGATTATCTTTTACTGCCTCTTATGGTGGAAATTTTGATGGAACTTTATATATATAGGATATATATTATGTTTATGTTTTCTTTATGAATTTTTATGTTCCATTTATGGCATACCATTATGGTTCCCATTATGGGTAAACGTGATAATTTCATTTCAGGAAGTGCGCACTACCGCCCGCTAAAAGTGATATGACTCATTAATGCCATATGTGGGGAATGTAGAAAATGAAGATAATGATATTATACAGGAATTATAATATACCAATGTATCATTATATTTTTATTCCATTAAAATAAAAAATAGAAATGAATGTAGCGTTCATGTGTACCTACGACTTGCCGTCTCCATGAACTACACTTTTCATTTCTTATCTCGAAATATTTTGTACTAATATAAATACATGTATATACAGGATATATATTGTATATATGATATCTAAATAATGAATATATTTCTATATATAATTCATTTTTGACCACGTGAACAGCTTGAAATTATAAGAAGTCTATTTTTGACACAAGTTCCAAATATCGACAGAATGACCATTATTAAATTGAATGATTAAATAATGTTTATAAAATGGTAATAAGTGATATAAGAGGAATACTAAAATTGAAAAATCTTAATAAGAAAGTAGAAATTAACTTTAGTTTATTATTTAGGAGATAAAATAACGACCAGGTCAAGTCAAACACAATGTAAGGGACTTCATCTCAATATCCTTTCATTGAGGCATATTTTGTTTTAATACACGATTTTGTTTTATATAATGTGTAAACATATTTTACTTTTCATTTCATTTAAAGGGAATATTTTTCTATGAAAAACTTTTCTAAATGAAAAAAAATAATGTTTCTTTTAAAGTTTACTGTGATAATGACCATTCCGCCACAACAAGTATTATTTGATCTTTTGCTTCCTTAACAAGACATAATGATTTTAAAAGGAAAGTAAATACCATATAATATATTACACATTTTGGTATTGAATATGGTTTTGATAATCGATTTTTTATGTAAATATATTATATTGATACATAATTATTGAAATGTGGAAATGTTATCTTTCATTTATATTGGATTTATGTGTCACGAACTAGTTATAGTACTTGGGAATTGTTACGTATATGGGTGGTTCCATGATAAACCTAGGGCGAGTGAGTCCAAGATAACTCTCCAATGCGTTGGAAAATGTTATGGAGGTAAACATGAATGTTTCTCCTAAGAGATTTAGGGAATATACTGTGATGAGTATTCCAAATGTAACTCCCTACATAGCTATGATCGTTAAAGCATAAGTATGTTATGTATGACACAAGTTATCTTTATGATTTATGTTTTCTATGTGTTATTCATAAATCATATGATTACATGAGTTATGTTAAATAATTTAAGTTATGTATGCAATGATGGACTAATGTTTTTTTTTCTTTTTTATATCCGTTACTGAGCTTTTTATGCTCATCCCATGTTTTGAAATTTTTTTCACAACACCTTAAAATGAATAGGGTTAAGGATGTGATCAAGGAAAAGTTATGCTGTCTGGAACATGGGACTAGACATGAATCTTTTTTTCAAGAGATTTTATTTTATGAAAGAAATTGAAACTGAGTAACAATGTCTACCTTGTAATTTGTGAGATGTAATATAATAGATGTGGCCTAATTCTCTAAAACTATAAACCTAAAAAGATCCTCATTGTGGATTATTCATTTAATTCATGATTATTTAATGTTTTAAGGCTTGGTCTTTATAGTTTGTATCAAATGTCAATTTAGATAACTTTAAGAGTTAGAGAATTGTTAAATTATTATCCATAAATTATTTTATGTTAATATTAAATTATATAGCATTTACAGATTACCATGTTGCTTCGTCTAAGATATATCTGTGTTTAGAATGGTTTTCCGTAAAGGAAACATGGAATCTATATTGCGATGAAATCAGGAGGAAGACAACCTTCCAAATTTGCAACCTGATATGGTCGGAATCGTAAGTGAATAGTTTTTTGTAGTGATGGCATATTTGACTCAGGTGATAAATGGTTGTGTTATCCATGAATGAGATCATCCAGATAAACCATAGAGGAACATGTCAGTTGGGGAGCATTTTATGAGGCAACACCCCCATCATTTAGAGGATCATCTAACCCTATGCTTGAAGAACGGTGGATTAAAGAATTAGAGAAGATTTTTGATGTTATGGGGTGTTCAGAAAATAAAAAGTTAAGTCTTTATGTTTACCATTTTGAAGGTGAAGCTGATCAGTGGTTGTCAAAGGTGAAAAATATCAGGGATAGTAAGGATATTTATTCTCTTGTTTAGGATGAATTCAAAGTTATGTTTCTTGAAAAATATTTTCCTAAGGTGGTTCTTCTTAGGATGGAAAAACAATTTCTATAATTGATGAAGGATGATGCCTTAGTGGCTTCTTATGAAGAAAAATTCACTCGAATGGAAAAGTATGCCTCTAATTTCATACGAGATCTTGATAGTAAAATAAACTGTTTTTACTTAGGATTAAATCCAAAGTATCAAATGTCTTTAGCTTCTCGTGAGTTCAATAGTTATGAATAACATGTTTGTTGTGCAGAGAAGGTAGAAATGGAGTTTGTTGATGATCATGTGTTCTTTGTAAAACAATAGAATAAGAGGTCAAGGTGGCAGGTGAAAGGGAATAACTCTTCAAAAAAGCCTAATGGTAAGAAAATTATGTTTATAGTTGGAAATTTTTTTATTAAAAAGAATGCTAGGGAATGTCTTTTGAATTCTGGTAAGTGTTGCTGATGTGGTAAAATCGGACATAAGTCTTGTAATTGCACTGAAATAAGCAGGGTAATGTTATGAAAAAATATGATTTACAATCTGTAAAATGTTTTAAGTGAAATGAAATGGGTCATTATGCAAATGAATGTCCAACTCAGAACTCAACTGAGGAAAAGAAACTAGAATACTAGCAGAAAAAGGGTAGTGAAATACTTTTCAAATACTTTAGCATATGTTTGGCCATAAAATGAAGTAGTATCAAGTACACTGATTGTTTGTTCAAATTTTTCCAATGTGTTGTTTGATTCTAGGTCTACACATTCATTCATTTCTAAAAAATTTTCTAGTAAATTGGGAATTTCATATCAAGATATGAATACATAAATTATGGTAAAAACACCTAGAGGAAATGTGGAGACAAAAAGAAAACATAAGAACCTTCATGTCCTTGTGTGTGAGAAGAATCTGCCTGCAAACATTATTGTTTTGACTCTAGTAAAGATTATTGTTATTTTGGTTATGGATTGGATTTTTGTTTATCATTCTAAGATTGAAAGTAGAGATAAAGAGTTTTCTTTTCAGAAATATTTCAGTTTGTGTAAATAAAATAACCCTTTATTTTGATAACATATCTGGAAGATGAGAATCAAGTAAAATATGGAAATGAATGTTACCTTGAACATATTTTTGAAAACAATGGAACTATTCAGATTAATGATGTGTCAGTTGTAAATGAGTTCCTTGATGTTTTTCTTGATGAGTTTCCCAGTATTATACCTGAGTAGAAAGTTGAATTTACTATTGACTTTGTTTCTGATGCAAATCTAATTTAAAAACCCCCTTATCGAATGGCTCAAATTGAACTTTTAGAGTTAAAGAGGAAATTACAGGTGTTATTAGATAAATCTTTCATTCGACCTAGCACATCACTATGGGGTGATATTGTCATGTTTTCTTAAAAAGAAATATAGTTCAATGAGAATTTTCATTCATTATAGAGAATTTAATAACACCACTATAAAGAATAAGTATCCTTTGCCTCATATCGATGATTTGTTGGATCAGATCCAGGGAGCTCGGTATTTTTTGAAGATTGACATGGGGTCAGGTTACCATCAGTTTAAAGTAAAGGCCGTAGAAATTCCTATGACTATGTTTTGTACTAGATATGGACATTATGAATTTTTAGTTATTCCTTTTGGGTTTACCAATCCACCTGCTATATTCATGGACCTTATGAATAGAAATTTCTGTGAGTTCTTGGATAAGTTTTTGGTTGTGTTCATTGATGGTATTTTGGTTTTTTCTAAATGTAAAGAGGAGCATGAAGTTCATTTAAGTGTTGTCTTTCAAACATTAAAATAAAATAAAATGTATGGAAAATTCAGAATGTGTGAGTTTTGGTTACAAAAAAATTCATTCCTTGGTCACATTGTTACAAAAAGAGCCATAACTATTGATCCTGATAAAACAAAAGTTGTTAAATAATTTACAACACACACAATTACATCATATATATGTAGTTTTCTTGTTTTTTAAAGTTATTACTGGAGGATTGTTGAGAATTTTGAATGGTTATCTTGTCCATTGACAAAGTTAACTCGAAAAGGTGTTGCATTCATTTGGATAAGAGAATTTGATGGTTGATTTCAGGAATTGAAAAGACGATTGGTGAATGCTCCAGTTTTGGAACTACCTTCCAGAAATGGTGAGTTTGTTATTTATAGTGATACTTCATTGAAATGACCTTATTGTGTCCTTATGCAGAATGATCAACTAATTGATTATGCTTCACGTCAGTTGAAACCTCACGAGTTAAATTACCCTACACATGATTTAGAATTTTCTTCTGTTGTTTTTCATATTAAAAAATTTGGAGGAATTATTTTTATGGAGTAAAATGTAAAATATATACTAACCACAAAATCTTGAAGTATATATTCACATAGAAAGAATTGAACATGAGACAGAAGAGATGGTTTGAATTAATCAAGGATTATGATTGCACGATCCTTTACCATCTGGGAAAAGAAAATAAAGTTGTTGATGCTTTGAGTTGTATAAGTAATGCTACATTAACCCTGATACGTTTGGAATGAGATCCTTTGGTTTTTGATTTTATGAACATTGGCATAGAAGTTGTTGGTTCAGTAAATTCTTCTATTTTGTTTCAGGTGTCAATGAAATCATCTCTATCATACAGAATTAAGCAAGCGCAGAAGGAAGACAGTGAGTTTTAGAAAAAGGAAGAGTTTGTTCAGACGGGTAAGATTCCTAATTTTTATGTTGATAATGATTGTGTTTTGAGTTTTGGGAAAGGATTATGTGTGTATGGTGATTCACAGTTGAAGAATGAGTTGTTATGTGAAGCTCATAGTTCTCTGTTTTAGTTTATCCTGGTAGTAATATTATCTATTGAGATCTTCAAGAGTATTACGGGTTGGATAGAATAAAAACATATATTGCTGATTTTGCTGTGAAGTGTTTGACTTGTCAGCAAGTTAAAGCAGTGTTTCTGTTAACAAAAGGGATGCTTTAGTTTTTACCAGTGCCAGAGTGGAAATGGGAAAATATAATCATTGACATCGTTGTGTGATTACCAAAGATAATTCTAGGTAATAATGAAATTTGGGTTATTATTGATCGTTTGAATTTATCTTCTCATTTCCTTCCTATTCGAGATACCTTTTCTCTTGATCAACTTTCTCAATTGTATGTTATAGAGATAGCCAGGTTTCATGGTGTTCCACTCTCCATTGTATCTCATTGTGATCCCGAGTTTACTTCTGACTTTTGGAGAGGATTCGATAAGTTGTTGGGTACTGAATTAAATTTCATTACAACTTTTCATCCTCAATCAGATAGGTAGTCAGAAAGAACAATTCATACCCTGTAGGATATGCTACATTCTTTTTTACTAGATTACCAGGGAAGTTAGTACCAAAAAATTTCTTTGGTTGATTTCCCATATAATAAATGATTTCATTCTAGAATATAGATTGCCCCGTTTGAATCATTATATGGAAAGCATTGTCGAACTCCATCTTTTCATGATGAAGTAGGTGAAAGGAAGATGATGGGACCAGAATTTGTAGAATAGATGGCAGAGAAGGTTCAGTAGATTTAAAAGAACATTAGAACAACTCAGAGTAGGTAGAAAAGTTATGCGGATAACCAGAGGAAGGATCTCTCTTTTGAGGTAGGTGATCATGTCCTTCTCAAAGTTTCTCCATGGAAAAGTGTGATGCATTTTGGTTAAGAAGGGAAAGATGAGTCCTAGGTCCATTGGACCCTATGAAATATGGGAAAAAGTTGGATCAGTTGCATACATAGTGGCTTTATGTCCATGTTTATCCCAGGTACAAAATTTTTTACATGATTCTATCTTGAGAAAGTATATTCCAGATCCATCTCATGTTTTATGTCTTAAGGTAGTTCAGTGCAAAGAGAATCTATCCAATGAGGAACAACCAGTCTAGGTTCTTGAACATAGAGAGAGAGTGTTGGGGAATAAGGTAATTCACCATGTAAAGGTTTTGTGGAAAAACCATATGGTTGAAGAGGCAATGTAGGAATCTGAAAATTCTATGAGAGATAAATACCCCCATTTATTTGACAAGTGAATAATATTGCGAGGACACAATTTCCAAAGGGGGGGGGGGGGAAGGATGCAACATCCCAGGTAAATAAAGAAATAATAATTTTTCATAATTAGTCATATTTTTGAATTAGATATTAATTTTATTTTAAATGGGTCGATATGATCGATGCTGTACCCGATACACAACAATGTGTTTATTTGAAATCTCACATTGCAATATAATAATATAAAATTATTATTTTAAATGGTAGTTAACGCCTAGCCATTTTATTGGTGGGAATGAACTGAACTAACTACAATATGATTATACATATTCGTAAAATTGTTTTATATTTATGCAATAATATTTAGAGGCTTAAAATGATAATGAATAAAACTTTAAGCATAATTTACATAAAAAGATTTATTTAACGCCTTTTAATGAAGAACCCTCTTTAAATCTAGTTTTGGTCAACTTTTTTATGTTCTATTTGACCAAATAAAATTCTTATTTATAATCTGGACCTAAAAATTTACATTGGTTAAAATTTCGATATTTTTCTCTAAAAAGTTACCTTTTAATGAAAAGTGAAAAAATAATGTATTTTAATTCAAAACATCCTTTTAATATAATTTATTTATATGGATAGATTATCTTTTCAGTTGTTTTTAAAGTGTAATTAGATTATATTTTTACCATTTAATCCAATTTTTATCATTGAAAATTAATTTCCCTTTGAAATTGGATATAAACAAGTGTCAATATTTTGATTGTTAATATTTCTAAAAAACACGCCTTTTGTTTTGGCAAAGATAATTAATATTAAATTAATTAATCCAACTTCTATGTATTGAATATGGTAAAATAGGCATCATTTTTTAATTCAGAATTGTAGGATCGAAATAGTGATGTAGATGCTCAATATACAAGAGGGGGGGTGAATTGTATACTTTAAAAATTCCTTCGGAACCTTTAAAGTTAGCTAAGAATAACTATGTTTTCCTTAAGAAAAGGAAAGGGCTAAGTTTAACAAAGTTAAACATAGTAGATTCACAACACCTCTAATTCCAAAAGCAAACTTGGAAAGAGATTCCGAACGTAGGTTCCAGAAATATGGTTCCGGAAGTTTACACTTAACAAAAGATTACAATATGAGATTCTACCTTAAAGCGTATAGAATCTTAAATGAAACAGAGTACAAGTAAGTAAGTATAAGAATGTTATACTTTCCTTATATTACAAAATGATGCGGAATATAAACAAGTAGTAAAACTACAAGTAACAAGATATAAGTCTTTTAACCCAAAGAGAAGGGTATCCAACAACCTTGGATAAAGGTCCCTTGATTTATACTTTCAAGCAAGTCTGTCTTACCCACACCAGGGTAATCCGTCAATACGAAGATCGGAGTCTCTGTCTTGCTATCCCCGCAAGCCCTCAACTTCAAGGTAGTTGGCAACCTCTGTCTTCCTCAGCAAGGAATCCCTCGAACATCAAGGTAGTCAGCACCTCTGTCTTCCTATCCCCGGAAGCCCTCGAATGTAATCACCAACATTTGGAGTCACACGAAGCTTTGAGAGTTAATAAGAGCCTCTCTCTCTAGAATTCACTTCAATAGCATGTATGCACAAAACCAAGTTGTTTATCTGTCATCAGTATTTTTCAGCTCTTTCAAATGAGCTCCTATTTATAGGTAAGGTCAGCTCCTTCTCCAACGGTCATATTTTCCTTAAATATCGGAGTGACCTGTACATGTGTCACTTAGACAACGGTTTGTTTATAACAAAACAGACGACATCGTTTTATAACAAAACAAGTGTAACAGAATGTACGACATCGTTTTAATTCTGACTCAAAGGTTCAGAATGAATGCTTCAGAGTAATGGTTCGGAGTGTAATGAAAATAATAAGAGTAAAAAAAATTTAGAAGAGTAAGCAATATAAAAGTTCGGAGTCTAACAAAGATATTTTTCAGAGTCTGAATTAATTCAGAGTATATAAAACAAAGATACTCAAATTCTGTTTAATAGGTGAATTCCGAATGAGAATTCGGAATAGGAATTTGTCATCAGAAATCGTAATGAGAATTCATCATAAGGATTCGTAATGAGAATTCTTCATCAGAATTCGTAATGAGAATTCGTCATCAGAATTCGTAATGAGAATTCTTCATCAGAATTCGTAATGGGAATTCAGAATGAGATTTCTTCATTAGAATTCGTAATGAGAATTATTCATTAGAATTCGTAATGAGAATTCTTCATCAGAATTCGTAATGGGAATTCAGAATGAGATTTCTTCATTAGAATTCGTAATGGGAATTCTTCTTCAGAATTCGTATCCTGAATCTGGAATAGAACTTAGTCAGTGTTCATATCCGGAATTCGGAATGAAACTTACTTATAGTTCTTATCCAGAATCCGAATCCTAAAACAGAATGCTTAATAAAAAAGTTTCAACGATTCCGAGAAAATGAATCCAAATCTCATACTTAAGAAAAATATGGATGAAAATATGATAAAGATAATTTTTCTTATAAAAGAAATTTTCCTTAAGAAAGAAAATTTCCTTATAAAAGAAATTTTTCTAAAGATAAGGTTTTTGTGATTTTCAAAATAAGAAGGAATGGAAAAGTCATAAGGAAAACCTTATTGACTCAACAATATCCCCCTTTTTGGAAAGCACAAACATCCTTACGAAAAAGAAATTCTATGAAGAAAGAAAAACATTAAGGCTTATATCCCTTTCCTTTAAGGATATTGATGAATACGACTAACTCCCCCTTAGGCTTTGAGACTCTAAGGATCGTATTCAGATTTCCGGAGTGATAGATAAGAATGTCTTCTTTAATGAAAAAGCTCCCCCTTAAACAAACTCTTATTAGAGTTTTTCTTTTTCTTAAGGGTCTTTTTCTTCTCCCCCATTGATAAACTCTTATTAGAGTTCTTCTTTTTCTTAAGGATCTTTTCCTTCTCCCCCTTTGTGATTTTCAAAAAGAATTGGAGGGAATGGAAAAAAATAACAAAGTACCTGAAAAAAATTTAGTAATGACAGCAATAGAAACGACAAGCACGAATTTCATTAATTTTGAAATCTGAGAAACAAAAAGAATACAACAAAAAGATCGAATTTGGTTATTTCGGATCTTTTTCCTTCGACATGAGCCCCTTTAGAATAGTCTTGATCTTCTTCAGGTCTTTATGATCTTCTTCAGCTTGCCTCTCTAAGACAACTATTCTTGCGGACTGAGTTTCAATTTTTTCTTCCTGGGCTTTTAGCTTCTCTTCCTGAGCTTCGATCTTTTCTTCTCGAGCCTTCATATTTTCTTCAAAATCAATCCGATGATCCCTTTGAAACTTCCAGTTTTGAGAAACAGAATTCAGCTTCCCATTCAGATCTCTCACTTCTTGAATTCGGAAGTTCTTTTCTTCTGTCAACTTCTCTTCAAAATATGTAGTTAACTCATTTATCTTCTTGTCCTCGGTTTCAAAAGCATCTTTAACATTGTCTTGAAACTCATCGAACAATCTCATCTCTTCCATATTTTTCTTCGACCAATTTTTCATCCTCTTGCATGATTTTCTATGAGCTTCGTAACCAACAAAGAAGGTTTTGAACTGAGCTTCAATCTCAAAGCACTTGTCCATAACCATAGATACTGAGTCAGTTTTCTGATTCAACGCATGTTGGAGCATCTGAAATCTGGAGTCAATACTAGAGAAGGTCAGAATGGTTTCCACCAACTTTTTTAAGGACTGAACAACAAAGTCATGCCCCAACGAAGATGACTCCGAATCTGAAACTTTTCTTGGAGAAATTTATTTCTTCAACAATTTCAAGCTTTCTCTTTGAAGAGCTACCAACTTTCTTCCTCTTCCTTACTTCTGAGCTCGGAGTATCGGCAAGAATTTGCTTTCCCTTGTCTTTTTCCGTAATTGAATCCTGTTCCGGAGTTCTCTTCTCATTATCAGAAACTTGAACAACATTATCTTCTTCATCAGCGACTTCCTGAACATGTACCCCTACGATTTCTTTCTGAACAACATCAAGTAAAAGATGTTCTTCTTCTCCATGATAAGTAACTTCTTCTTCTCCTTTGTCTTCTTCCATTGCTGGAGTAACTAGATTCGAAGATTCAGCTTCAGAAGTTCGGAGTGATAAGTGTTCCGAAGGTGTCCCCTTGTAATCATCTACTTGTTTCAGCACATCTCCGGTTTCACCACTTACTTCAGCACCCTCTTCTACTTGTTCCACTTGCTCAACTTGCTCTACTTCCTCAGTATTCTTAGCAATAGCTTCTTCCGGAGCAACACAATTTCTTCCTGGAGTCTCAGGTAGAGATTCCAAGGAGAAAGATCTCGGAACATGAATAGTTTCTGAAACAATTTCATTGAATTTCAACAAATCCTGAGCTACCTCAGCCTCAGACATCTTCTTCTTGAGCTTCTTTTGCTTTTCTTGTTTTTCAAGCTCATCAGCAGTTTTCTTTTTTAAGGCCTTAGACTCCATAGGGTCCAATCCGAACTGCGGATCCCCTTCTTTCCTTTTTTTTATCTTCTCTCCACTTCATAACAACCTCATCAGGACAGGCTTTATTCTTCTTTGGTTTTAGAGGTACGGAATGGACTTCCATAGACATAGTATTCTCTTCTTCTACTTCCACTTATTTTAGCTTTCTCTTCCTTACTGTCTTAGATGATTCCGGTTCAACAGCCTTCGGAGCCGCTTCTTCTTGATTTGGAAAATCGAAGAACTCACTGGTTTCCTTGTTGAAATCCACATCCATCCTCTTAAGAGTACCATCACTGACCATCATGATCTTGCAAACTCTTGGCTTAGATTTTCAAGCCTCTTGATGGACTCAAGGCACCAAACAATTAACTTGGAGAGGATTTCTGGATACATAATAATCTGATCTCTCAGATTTCTTTTCTTCAAATTTTCAATAGTAATAAGAATGTGCTTCATCAAGTTAAACTTCCTTATATTTATTAGGAAATATAAGATATAGATCTCACTTTTCTTCAAGAAATATTTACCACCTTTCCTTGGTACGATAAGCCCTTGTATCCATAAATCCAGAATCCGGAAATTTATAGATAAACTGGCAATCTTCGGAGCCTTGTCATCAGCCAGTCCAAGAGTTTCTAAGGCTTTTTCCTTGTCGAAGCTACCCTTAGAGTCCGACAACACATGCGAAATAAATTCGGCTTCTCCTTCATAAGACAGCCCTACCAAGCTTGCAGCCTTGGTGTGAGAAAGCATGTAAGTCTTTCTATAAGACATAAAAGAGAACTTCTCCCTATTATCTTCCTTAAAGAAAGAAACTGATTCCTAGAACTCAATAAGTAAGTCTGAATACACTTCATCTTGGTTCCCGGTTTTTGACACCGCAACATCTTCCCAGCCATTCAACTTAATGATCTTTGAAATAAGAGAATCATAGTTGTTGAAGAAATCCGGATGGACTAACCTTTCTCTATAAACTAATCATTGCGAAATAGGCTTAGTGGATGACATTTCTTGAGATGCTAACTCTGCAGACATTCGGATCTGTAATCCTCTGGGAAGTTCAAAACGGAGAAAACTGAAGTTCGGAATGGAGAACACTGATGTTCGGAACGGTCTTAAAATAGAGGGTCAGAGCTTCGGGATGCGAGAGCTTGAAATTGATGTGGGACGAGTATTTGGGTCCCCTTTATATAGGCAACGAGATGATGGTTCACCTTCCACAGTTGATCTAACGGCTGGAATAAGCTGAGATCAGATCTGACGGTTGAAAGTTTGAATCCGATCTTTTTGAGGTTTTATTAGAACATGGAATTAAGAAAACTATAATCCGAAAACATAATACAAGAAAATGCCAGCAAGTAAAGTATGACTACGAAAACATGAGTAAGGAAATCATACCTTTCGGATTGGCTGAGGAGGATTATTCGTAATGGATAAAATAAAAAGATGATTATGAAAAAAACTTTATTATGAAAAGTCAAAGTTATCAAAAATTTACTTCGGAAAACAATATCACTACAAAAAAAACTCAGTACGAAAAAGTCAATACGAAAAACACATTACGAAAAAAATCGGTAAAAAAAATCTGGTTATGAAACTGCCAGTACGTAATTTTCCATTCCATAAATTTTTAATACGAACACTTCCATTCCAGAAGTATTCTGTACAAGAATTTCCATTTTGGAAAATTTTAGTTCCGGAAGTTCTATTCCAGAAATCTTCGTTCCGAAAAGTTTGAAAACAAATTTTGAAAAACTTTGTTTAAACAATCAATCAAATGTACTCCCCCTATAAAAAGGAGTTTATTACTGTAAGGAGACTTTTTCAATAGAAAGTTAATTAAGAAAGATTACCTTACGGTTATCATTCCTAACTTCTGTTTAATACATTCAAATCTATCAGAAGGAAAAGATTTTGTGAAAATATCAGCAAGTTGATCTTGCGTTCCGATAAACTGAAGAATAATATCTCCTTTAAGTGAGTGATCCATAAGAAAGTGATGCCTAATATCTATGTGTTTTGCACGGGAGTGATGTGCAGGGTTCTTACTGAGAGCAATGGCACTCGTGTTATCACACAAAATTTGAGTTTTAGAAAAACTCAGGCCATAGTCTGTGAGTGTGTGTTGTATCCACAACACTTGTGCACAACAACTTCCAGCTGCTACATATTCAGCTTTAGCAGTGGAAAGTGCTACAGAATGTTGCTTCTTGCAGGACCAAGAAACTAAAGAATCTCCTAAGAAATGACAAGTTCCGGATGTACTTTTTCTATCCATTCTACATCCACCAAAGTCAGCATCAGAAAAGCTTTTTAGAACAAAATCATTTCCAGAAGTATAAAATAATCCTAGATCCATGGTTCCCTTAAGGTAGTGAAAAATTCTTTTTAATGCCTTTAAGTGAGATTCCTTAGGATTGGATTGATATCTTGCACATAAGCATACTGAAAACATTAAGTCTGGTCGACTAGCTGTTGAGTAAAGTAGACTTCCTATCATACCTCTAAAAGATGTTTGATCTACTGGTTTCCCAGCTTCGTCAAGATCTAAAGAGTTTGAGGTACCAATGGGAGTACTTAAACTCTTAGTGTTGTCATAACCATACTTTTTAAGAAGATCTTTAATATACTTATGTTGTGATATGTGGGTTCCTTATGGTTTTTGAGAAATTTGAAAACCAAGGAAAAATGTTAACTCACCCATCATACTCATTTCAAACTCAGATTTCATTAGACTTGCAAAGGAGTCAGTCAAAGATTGCTGAGTTGAACCAAATATAATGTCATCAACATAAATTTGAACAATCAAAACATTTTTCTTATCTTTCTTTATAAAAATGGTTGGATCTACATTTCCCTTAACATAGTTATTTTGAAGCAAAAATCCAGTGAGTCTATCATACCATGCTCGTGGGGCTTGTTTAAGACCATACAAAGCTTTGTTAAGTCTAAAAACGTGATCCAGATGTTTTTTATTTTCAAATCCAGGAGTTTGTTCAACAAAAACTTCATCTTGAACATAACCGTTAAGAAAAGAACATTTCACATCCATTTGGAAAAGTTTGAAATTAAAGAATGCTGCAAAGGGAAGTAGAATACGGATAGATTCAAGTCTAACTACTGGAGCATAGGTTTCTTCATAGTCTATTCCTTCTTGCTGATTATAGCCTTTAGCAACAAGTCTAGATTTATTTCTAACAATGACTCCATTTTCATCACATTTATTTCTGAAAACCCATTTTACTCCAATAACAGAGGTTTCCTTAGGTCTTTCAACCAAGGTCTAGACTTTATTCCTTTCGAATTCATTTAGTTCATCTTGCATTGCTTTGATCCAATCATCATCTCCTAAAGATTAATCAGTTCTTTTAGGTTCTAATTGGGAAAGAAATGCTAGATTTTCTACTTCATTTCTTAAGGAACTTCTTGTCCTTACAGGTTGATTTACATCACCAATGATAATATCACTGGGATGATTCTTAAGAAACACCTGATTTGGGTTTTGTAAAACCTGTTCATCAACATAGGGTAGAAAGTCTTCTGGTGTAAATGTTTCAGAAGTATCTTCTAGAACATTATCCTTATCAGAAGGTTCTTCTATCAAAGGTTGATAATCAGTTTTTGAAAACACATCCGGGGATGTAAGTTGAGATGGTTTAAAAACAAAAGGATCTGACTCATCAAATTTTACATGTACTGTTTCCTCAACAGTGCAAGTATTTTAATTAAAAACTCTATAAGCCTTAGAGGTTGTGGAATAACCTAAGAAAATTCCTTCATCAGACTTTGTTGCGAATTTATGTAAGTTATGTTTAGTATTCAAAATGAATACTTTGCAACCAAAAACCTTGAAGTAGGATAGTCTAGGTTTTCTACCATTCCATAACTCATAAGGAGTTTTATTAAGAAAAGGTCTAATCAAAACTCGATTTATAGTATAACAAGCAGTACTTACAGCTTCAGCCCAGAAATATCTAGCAATAGAATATTCACTCAACATGGTTCTAGTTATTTCTTGAAGAATTATATTTCTTCTTTCAACTACACCATTCTGTTGAGGAGTTCTAGGTGTAGAATAATTATGAGTAATGCCTTTCTTACTACAAAAAGTTTCAAAATCTGAATTTTGAAATTCTCCTCCATGATCACTATGAATATTTTTCAATGAAAGGTTTTTCTCATTTTTAACTTGAGCTCTAAAACTTTTGAAATAGGAAAAATCTTCAGATTTCTTTGCTAGAAAATAGACCCAAGTAAATCTAGTGTAATCATCAACTAGAACAAACACATAGTATTTGCCTCCAATACTTCTAGTTTGTGTTGGGCCAAAAAGATCCATGTGCACTAACTGTAATGCATTGGTTGTTGAGACTTCAATGATTGACTTAAAACTAGATTTATGTTGCTTTCCATATTGACAAGGATCACAAAATTTAGAAGAATCAAATCTAAGATCTGGTAGATCCTTAACTAGTTTCTTCTTAGAGAGTTTACATAGGTTTCTAATATTACAATGTCCTAATCTTCTATGCCATAACCAGGAATGAACTTCCATTGCACTTAGGCAAGGTAAATCTTGACTCTTGAGGTCTTCTAGGTACAAAGTGTAGACATTCTCTTGCCTATTGGCTGAGAGAATAAATTCTTCCTTGGAATTGTGAACTAAACACTTATCATTCCTAAAATTCACAAGGTAACCTTCATCACATAACTGACTTATGCTAATGAGGTTGTGCTTAAGAACCTTAAAAAAAAGAACATTTGAAATCATGGTTTTACCAAGAAAAACAATATTACCAATACCAACAATCTCTCCCTTAGCATTGTCTCCGAAAGTTACCTTTCCTCCTTTCGTTTTGATAATCTTTTCAAAAAAGCTTTTGTTACCAGTCATGTGCTGGGAACATCCACTATCCATGTACCATGTATAGTTGCTGGTACTCTCTTCGTTTTCCTGAAATTAATAAGAAAATTAGATTTTCGGAATCCAAACTTGTTTGGATCCGAGATTTCCAGACAATAAAATTTTCGGAACCCACATTTTCTTAGAAAAGTAAGCTTTGTGAAATCCTAGAGATCGGGTTTTCTTTAAGGAACAATTCTTTTCCCAGTGACCACCACATTGACACTTGGTACAAAATGGGGCACTTTGAGGAACAAAATAATTGTTACTAAAAATAGGTTTTTCATGGGTATAACGAAATACGGATTTATGTCTTAAAGGTCGTATTTGGGAATACATCTTATCAAAATTTTCCTTACCATGGGTAAAGTTTGATAAACACTTCTTTAAGGAAAAAATTTCGGACTTGAGTTTTACAACCAAGTTTTTATCCTCAAAATCATTAGTTTTAGAACTAGAGTTAGGCTCGAAAACATTTTTCTTAGAAATTACTTTTTCTAATTCTTTAGAAAGTTTGTTCTTCTCAGAACTTACTTCCTCAATATTTTTTCAAATACTTTCAAAATCAGCATTTTTCTTATTAAGATCTTTAGAAAGATCTGATATCTCTTTTGTAAGAATAGAATTCCTAGAATTTGCCTTTTCAAGTTTCTTATTGAGTTTGGAATTCTTAATCTCAAGAAGTTCAGCAAACCTAGAGACTTCTTCATAAGTAGGTAAAGTATTTTCTTCATCAGAAGATGATTATTCATCAGAAGAGTTATAATACTTACTATCATTAGAATTTAAAGAAACATTGGTCAATGATTCAACATTTCGTTCCTTATCCATAAGACAATGATTAACAATAGGTAATCTGGCTATAAGACCAAGATTCTTCTGTCCTAAAGATTCATAATCAGAAGATTAATCTGAAGAGTCACCACTACTGGCACTCCAGGTGTCATTAGCTTTCAAAACATTCTTAGCTTTAGCTTTATAATACTTCTTCCTGTTCCTGTCTGAATGTCTTTCCTTCCTTTCTTTCTTTTTGAGCATAGGTAAATCTGGTCTAATATGTCCAGCTCTTTTACATTCATAACAAGTAACTTCTTCATCCTTCTTATCTTTCCTTTCCTTTTTCATATACTTAGCTTGAAAATTTTTCTGTCCAGCTATCTTGTTCATCCTTCGAGAAAGATTTTCTAATTCATTTTCTGAAACTTCACTCTCACTTGATTCGGATTGGAAAATAAATTTCTTAGACATGGATCTAGTAACTATCTCAGGAGTCTTAGATTTCATCTGATTTGAAGTTGTATTAAAAGCAACAGTACCATTTCCATTCTTCTTCTTGATGTTGTCAGCATCTCTCTTCATTCTGGTTTCATGTTGTAGAAGAGTTCCAAATAATTCATCAAGAGTAATTTGAGTTACCTTCCTATTCTCATCTATAGCTGTTCTCTTGGATTCCCACTCATTGGGCATAATATCAATTATCTTGTCCACAAGAGCTTCATCATCTAAACCTTTTTCTCCCATAGAATGTAGACTGTTGAAAATAGTCATAAATCTTTGTTGAACGTTACAGATAGGTTCTCCATAAGGAAAATTGAAGCCATGATATTCAGCTCTAAGCATAGCTCTTCTAGTTTCAATCACCTTGGAAGTTCCAAAGTGTGTAACCTCTAACTTCTTCCATATACAGTTAGCTACTTCACAAGAAAAAATTCGGCTATATATATTTCTGGTCATTGAACATAGTAAAGTGTTGCGTACCTTATAGTTTAGTTGATATTCTTGCTTTTCCTGGTTAGTAAAAGATCTGACTTCCTTGTCAGGAATTTTATAATCACCAGTAAGCATAACAAAGTTGTCTACTCCAATATTGATAACAACAGTCTTCATACGATCTCTCCAGTATTCATAGTCATTACCATCAAAGATTGGTGGTCTTATAGGATTCATATTATCAATTTATCCAACATTAATTCCTTCCATACTTAAAATAACATTGCACACAAACTTGTAGTAGTAAAGAATCGTAATAACAAAGTTTGGAATGGGAAAAGTTCGGAATGGAAATTCGGAATGAAAAAGTTAGCAAGAAAAACTTATTCGTGAGTATAAGTATTTCAGAGACCTCCTTTGATACCAAATGTAAGATTGGTATAGAGTATGAGGTTTCCAACCTCTGATACCAATTGTAGGATCAAAATAGTGATGTAGATGCTCAATATACAAGAGGGGGGGGGGGGTGAATTGTATACTTTAAAAATTCCTTTGGAACCTTTAAAGTTAGTTAAGAATAACTATGTTTTCCTTAAGCAAAGGAAAGGGCTAAGTTTAACAAAGTTAAACTTAGTAGATTCACAACACCTCTAATTCCAAAAGCAAACTTGGAAAGAGATTCCGAACGTAGGTTCCAGAAATATGGTTCCGGAAGTTTACACTTAACAAAAGATTACAATATGAGATTCTACCTTAAAGCGTATAGAATCTTAAATGAAACAGAGTACAAGTAAGGAAGTATACGAAAGTTATACTTTCCTTATATTACAAAATGCACCGGAATATAAACAAATAGTAAAACTACAAGTAACAAGATATAAGTCTTTTAACCCAAAGAGAAGGGTATCCAACAACCTTGGATAAAGGTCCCTTGATTTATACTTTCAAGCAAGTCTATCTTACCCACACCAGGGTAAACCCTCGATACAAAGATTGGAGTCTCTGTCTTGCTATCCCCGCAAGCCCTCAAATTCAAGGTAGTTGGCAACCTCTGTCTTCCTCAGCAAGGAAGCCCTCGATCTTCAAGGTAGTCGGCACCTCTGTCTTCCTATCTCCGGAAGCCCTCGAATGTAATCACCAACATTCGGAGTCGCATGAAGCATTGAGAGTTAATAAGATCATCTCTCTCTAGAATTCACTTCAACAACATGTATGCACAAAACCAAGTTGTTCATCTGTCATCAGTATTTTTCAGCTCTTTCAAATGAGCTCCAATTTATAGGTAAGGTAGGCTCCTTCTCCAACGGTCATATTTTACTTAAATATCGGAGGGACCTGTACACATGTCACTTAGACAACGGTAAGTTTATAACAAAACAGATGACATCGTTTTATAACAAAACAAGTGTAACAGAATGTACGACATCATTTCAATTCTGACTCAAAGGTTCGGAATGAACGCTTCTGAGTAATGGTTCGGAGTGTAATGAAAATAATAAGAGTAAACAAATTTTAGAAGAGTAAGAAATATAAAAGTTCGGAGTCTAACAAAGATATTTTTCGGAGTCTGAATTAATTCAGAGTATATAAAACAAAGATACTCAAATTCTGTTTAATAGGTGAATTCAGAATGAGAATTCAGAATAGGAATTCGTCATCAGAAATCATAATGAGAATTCATCATAAGGATTCGTAATGAGAATTCGTCATCAGAATTCGTAATGAGAATTCGTCATCAGAATTCGTAATGAGAATTCTTCATCAGAATTCGTAATGGGAATTCGGAATGAGATTTCTTCATTAGAATTCGTAATGAGAATTCTTCATTAGAATTCGTAATGAGAATTCTTCATCAGAATTCGTAATGGGAATTCAGAATGAGATTTCTTCATTAGAATTCGTAATGGGAATTCTTCTTCAGAATTCGTATCCTGAATCTGGAATAGAACTTAGTCAGTGTTCATATCCGGAATTCGGAATGAAACATACTTATAGTTCTTATCCAGAATCCGAATCCTAAAACAGAATGCTTAATAAAAAAGTTTCAACGATTCTGAGAAAATGAATCCAAATCTCATACTTAAGAAAAATATGGATGAAAATATGATAAAGATAATTTTTCTTATAAAAGAAATTTTCCTTAAGAAAGAAAATTTCCTTATAAAAGCAATTTTTCTAAAGATAAGGTGTTTGTGATTTTCAAAACAAGAAGGAATGGAAAATTCATAAGGAAAACCTTATTGACTCAACAAGAATATCAAATATAGCTTAGACTAAATTATTGGTATTTTTCTGAAAAAAACACCAATTTTTGATGAATAGTGATACCCACTAAGTAGTAGTTAAAAAACAGACTTTTTCATTTAAATGATATTTTACCTCTTCTGTGAATTGAATTTCAAAAAACCAATATAAATGGTTTCTATTAGTAAGTAAAATGTATAATAAGATGAAAATAATTTTTGTTGAATAGTAACTTTTGACATTTATTTACTGTGGTTAAAGGTAAATAGGCTAATTCAAGGTAAAAATATTATCATAATAATAAAAAATCACCTTAAAACTTGTCCAAAACATTTGGATGAGTCATGGCCGACAATAGGATTCATTGAGCCAATTTTGGGACGCCATGGAGCCACTTGGGAGTGATAATGACAGATTAATAAATTTAATGTAATGACAAAAATGACATAAACAAATATCTTTAAGTAAAATACTTTTTACATAAGGATATATAAGATAACATTTAAACTATAAAAATTATGTAGAAAGATAAAGAGATTTAAAAAATTATGGTATTTTTTTTATAATTTTTAGTCATCAAATATATTTAATTATTTATGACTCAATAATGATGTAGTATTTACCTCATTAATAAATGGTTTAAATAAATAAGATTATAAAGTTTAAAATAATATAAAACCCTATCTAATTAATATTGGATGACTTTATTTCGACCATGAGTCATCTAATCTTATACTCTAATTTGTTTTGGAGCATCACAAACCGAAAATCAATATATAATAAAATAACATTTTCACACATTCCTAAAGAGCCCCTCCACTCCCTTACAAATGATCACACTTCTAACTCATTCCTCACACCTATCAAGCCCCTTGGCTAATCTAACCCTCATCCAAATAAGTTCTAAATATCCCTCTCTTCCTACAAGAATACTTACCTTAGGTAGTAGTCAGTTCAAGAAGTCCTTTTGGTTCAAACCAAAGGGACTTACCCAAATTACAGGCTGGAGTTTCTTTTAACATATTTTCTTTTATTTTGCTTCTCCAACCCATAAAATATTTTTATTACATTAATTTATAAACAAACTAGTATCCTCCATATACTTTTATGTTTTTATGAGAAGGACTCAAACTACACTTACACACTCCTCCATCTAATTGGTGAATAAAATATTGTTTCTGTGGATGCAAAACAACTCCTCACGAAACGATGATTGTTTGATTATATCATACCACCTCTAATAGAGGCCATTATGATAAAAATGTATTAAAATATGATATATATTATGTTTATATTTTCTTATTATTCTGTATTTTCCATTTATAGCATGCCTTTATGGTTTCCATTATGGGTAAACGCAAAAATTTCATTTCAGGAAGTGTTGACTACCGCCCCCTAAAACTGATATGACTCGTTAAAACCATATGTGGGATGTATAAAGGATGTAATTAATTATATCATATATTATATTATAATGAAATTATAATATACCAATGTATCATTACATTTTCATTCAATTAAAATACAAAATAGAAATTAATGTAGCGTTCATGCGTACGTACGACTTACCGTCTCCATGAATAGTGTTTTTAATTTATTATCTCCAAATGTTATGTTCTATTATAAATACATGTATATATGGGATATATATGATATATACGATATCTAAATTATGAATATCATTCTGTATATAATGGACTTTTTACCATGTGAAGAACTTCTAATTATAAAAATTCCATTTTTGAGTCAATTACCAAATATATATAAAGTGACCATTAATAACTTAAATGGTTACATAATGTTTATAACATGGTAATAAGTGATATAAAAGGAATAATAAACATGAGAAAGGTTATTAAGAAAGTAGAAATTAACATCAGTTTATTATTCCGGATATTAAAGAATGAACGGGTCATGTCGGACATGAGGTAAGGGACATCATCTCATTCTCATTTCATTGTGGCATATTTAGTTTTAATACACAATTTTTATATGTTGTATAAGCATTGTTGAATTTTCATGTCATTAAAAAAGAATCTTTTTCTTCGAACTGTTTTACTAAATTACAAAAAGGAATGTTTCTTTTAACGTACTTGGTGACAATGACCATTCTTCCGCTGCAAATACTATTTGATCTTTTTCTTCCTTAACAAGCCATAGTGTTTTTAAATGAAAATAAATACCATATACTATTTTACATATTTTTTTATTGTAAATGGTTTTGATAATGGATTTTTTATATCAATATATTTAAATGATATATTTTCATTGAAATGTGGAAATGTAATCTTTCTTTTATGTTTGTTTTAAATGTTATGAACATGTTTTGGTTCTTGGGAATTGTTACGTATACAAGTGGTTGGGTGATAATCCTTGGGTGGGTGATCCTGAGATAGCTTACCAATGCATTGGGTAATGTGACAGAGGTAAACATGAATGTTTCCCCTCAGATATTTATGGAATATACTATGATGGGTATTACAAATGTAACTCCCTACGTAGCTGTGGTAGCTACAATGTAAGTATGTTATGTATTCCACATGTTTCCTTTATGATTTCGGTTTTCTATGTGTTATTCATAAATCTTATTATTTCTCGAGGTATATTAAAGAGATTATGTTATATATGCAGTGATGGAATAATGTTTTCATTATTTATTTTATAACCATTACTGAACTTTTTATTCTCATCCCATGTTTAGAAATGTTTTTCACCAGACCTAAAGAAAAATAGGGTCAAGGATAGGATCATGGAAAAGTCATGCTGTCTAAAACATGGGACTAGAAATGACTCTTTTTTTCAGTAGTTTTTATTTTATGAAAAAATTGAAACTGAGTAGAAGTGACTGCCTTGTAATTTTTGAGATGTAATTTAATAGATATGGCCTAATTCTCTAAAACTCTAAACCTGAAAAGATCTTCAATGTGAATTATTCCTTTAATTCAATATTATCTAAGGTTTTAAGGTTGGGTCCTTATATGGGGATTCCCCATAACTGAATTATTGGTTTCATTTAAGGTTATTGTACTTCAATTTCATTTATAGTGACTTATAAGTGTGGAGATGGCGTGAAATGTGGGGATTTCATGGTGTATTGGGTGCAAAATAATGTGAGAGTTTGATAATTTGTTTATTGAAAAATCAAGATGTTA